>JAIOJX010000030.1:145124281-146324281 GCA_022376925.1 Tragulus kanchil
AACCTAAAAGGAGTAAACTATGCAAAATGTATTTACAATTATACATTAATGTTAGTTTAATACTCACCCCTTAAGATTCCTGTGTTAGACAGTTTTAACAGAGAGCAATACTATCAACCTAGACTCCGGCATCCACACTTCTGTGTCAATTCAGTCCACACCATTGACCACTTGGCTTGGAATTGTTTTTTAACCACTGTGTCTAAGTTTCTTCATCCACAAATGAAGGATAGTAATGGTACCTAACTCATAGGGTTTTGTGAAGATTAAATCAAATGTAAAATTCAATCATTGTATAGTGAGTGTTAAGTCACAACTGTACATGGTGCCATGAAATTAGAAGACACTTTTTTCTTCAAAGAAAAGCTATGTAAAATCTAGAGAGCATATCAAAAAGAAAAGACATCACTTTGCTGACAAAGGTCTACCTAGTCAAAGGTTTGTTTTTTTCAGCAGTCATGTATGGATGTGAGAGATCAACAGTCATGATCTCAGTAGTCATGTACAGATGTGAAAGTTGAACCATAAAGAAGGCTGAGCACCAAAGAATTGATTCTTTTGAATTGTGGTGCTGAAAAAGACACTTGAGAGTCTCTTGTACAGCAAGGAGGTCAAATCAGCCACTCTTAAAGGAAATCAACCTTGAATATTCATGGAAGGATTGATGCCAAAGCTGAAGCTGCCATATTTTTGTTACCTGATATGAAGAGCCTACTCATTGGAAAAGACCTTTATGCTGGGGAAGATTGAGGGCAAAAGGAGAAGTGAGGGAAACTTAATGGACATGAGTTTGAACAAACCCCAGAGATGACAAAGGACAGGGAAGCCTGGTGTGCTGTAGTTCATGGGGTTGCAAAGAGTCAGACACGACTGAGCGATTGAACAACAACAAGTATTAAGAGGTGTTAGCTACTACTTTTATTTATGTAATTAAGTAACCGACAATTAAAACAGGCAGCACTCTGCCTTCCTGACAGTGTTTCTTTATCAAGTGTAACTCTTGTGAACATAGGAGAAGGTAATCTTTGATGAAAATGAAAATTCTAGAGTCTGCTACTCAAAGTGTATCCCTTAGCAGCATCTTTATCATCTAGGACTTCATTAGAAATGCAGAATCAGCATCCTGCCCCCCCAGCCATAATCAAAATATGCATTTTAGCAAGAACTATTGGGGGATTTGATTGCATGTTAGTGGCACTCTGCAAGAAGAAGTTTTAAATCAGAGATCTTGATCTCATGTCTCTCCTATTTCCTTGTATTATCTCTAGACCTGTGACTTAAGGAGCCCCAGCTTCCTTCGGTGAAACACCCCCTTACCTAGCTAAGGCAATCACCTATGGATTAAACTACGGGTCTCCTGTATTTCAGGAGGATTTTTTTTTTTTTTACTTTCTGAGCCACTGGAAAAACCCAATAATAATAAATAAACAACCTATTAAAACAGGAAAATTATGCAAATAGAAATTTACCAAAAGAAGGCATACAAATTGCCAATAGGTATGTGAAGAAAGCCCCAAACCACTAATCATCAGGAAAATGCAAATCAAAACAACAGTAAGGTATCACCTCTCACTTCCAAAGACTGTTGATGTTCAGTTGCTCAGTCATATCCAACTCTTTGAAATCCCATAGACTTCAGCATGCCAGCCTTCCCTGTCCTTCACTGTTTCCAAGTTTGCTCAAACTCATGTCCATTGACTCAGTGATGCCATTCAACTGTCTCATCCCCTGTTCTCCCCTTCTATTCCTGCCTTCAATCTTTCCCAACATTGGGATCTTTTCCAATGAGTTGGCTCTTTGCATCAGGTGGCCAAGCTATTGGAGCTTCAGCTTTGACATCAGTCCTTCCAATGTATATTCAGGATTGAATCCCTTTAGGATTCACTGGTTTGATCTCCTTGCAATGCAAGGGACTCTCAAGAGTCTTCTCCAACACCACAGTTCAAAAGCATCAATTCTTTGACAAAAGAAGCATGATGCTTCTTAGAATAGCTCTTATCAAAATAATAATAATAGGGGCTTCCCTGGTGGTCTAGTGGGTAGGGGGTCTACCTCAAGGATCCCTGGCCTGGGAGAATCCTGCGTGCCATGGAGCAGCTGGAATGGTGTGTCTGATTGCCAGTTGGTGCTTTAGAGTGCATGTGTCCAGAGCTGGTGCTTGGCAATGAGAGCGGCCTCTGCAATGGGAGGCCCACACAGGCCAAAGAATAAAGATTGATGAAAATAAATAAATCCAAAAGCAATGGAAGAGGTCAAAATTTTTTTTAAAAAGAATGATAATAATGTGTTGACAAGGTTGTAGAAAACCTACTGTTGGCAGAAATGTGAAATGGTGTAGCAGGTATGAGAAACAGTATCAAGGTTTTTCAAAAATGTAAATAAAAAAAGAAAAAAAAAACTACCACACACGATTCAATACTCCGACTTCTCACAATGTATCTAGACTAATTGAAATGAAGATCTTAGAGATATCTGAACTCTCATGTTCATTTCTGCATTCTTCAAATTAACTAGCTAAGATATAAAAACAATGTATGCTAATTCACAAATCAATGAATAAAGAAAAGTATACACACATATATATAAATTATATATATACACATATATAATAGATAGATTCATATACATGCATATGCACACATATACATACATATACAAAAAAATATTATTCAGTCTTAAAAATGAAGAAATTTCTGTCACTTGCAACAATAGGGATGAACCTGAAGTAGAATAAGCCAAACACAGAAGAACAAATATTGCCAAATTTCACTTATATGAGAAATCTAAAATTGTCAGATTCATAGAAGCAGAGAATACAACTGTGGTTGCCACAGGATGGGGAGTACGGGAAGTTATGAAGGTACAATTACACAAGATGTGTTCTGGAGATTTCTTGTACAACACAGAGCCTATAGTTAGAACCGTGCTGTTTGCTTCAAAATTTGTTCAGAGTAGATCCCATGTTAGGTATTCTTTCCACATACAAAACAGCAAAACAAAACAAAACCCATGAAGACACAAGGACATTATGGAAAGAGTTAGATACATCTATTATCTTGATTGAGTCTGTAGTATCATGGGTATCAGCATGTGTCCAAACATCAAATTGTACACATTAAATATGTGCAGTTCTCTATACCAATTATACCTTAACAAAGCTGTTTTTAAAAATGAAAATATCTGAAACAAGATGGTCTACAAAACTATGATTCTAATTTCTTTCTATTGCCAATTACTTCTATCAGAACCTGACTACAATAATCCTTGCTCTTTCTGAAAATGATCACTAGCCACCATAAGTGTACAGTGTGCCTTACTAAATTATGCTGCCAACTGGAAATTAGCAATTGACCTATGGATCCCTTTTTAATAAGAACATCCCTGCTGGTATTGATTTATAGAGAGCTTTATTTCTTATTGTAATATGAGTAGTAATAATTTTTCCTTGGAGGCACCTTATGTTTTTAAGAGATCTTATAACAAATGAGATTTTAACAAGGCAGGAGTGACTTAATATGATTGAAAGCTTTTTGTCACACACTGGTGATTTGTTTAATTGAACAGAATCAAGAAAACTCCAATATTATAAATATACATCAGTAACAACTTTTGAACTTGTATCTGAAACCAGAAATGGAACTAAGGTGATGGAAACATTGGAGCACTTTAAAATTCATGAATATAAAAGGCACCCAATTTTGATTTGGAGTCACTTAGAACTCCTCAAGACATCATCAGTAGCCAAAGCAACACTAGAATCTTGCACTTTTGTAGCAAATATTTAACATGTCTATTAGTTCATTGTCCTGTGCAGACACAAGCCAGTGTTAAATTCCTTGACTGATGTCCTGCTTCCTAACACAACCGTAGTGTTCTGCTTTTACTCAATAGCCAGCCTCTTCAGTGTCATATTTTCCTGATCACTTGGTTTACCTGTAAGAGACAGTCTTTTTTTTTTTTTTAATTTTGGTCTATTTTTTATTGGTTATTTATTTATTTATTTCCATCCATCTTTATTCTTTGGCCTGTGTGGGCCTTCCATTGCAGTGGCCTCTCTCCTTGAAGAGCACTGGCTCTGAGTACACGCGCTCCAGAGCGCTAGCTCCTAGTTGGACAAACCGGCACAGCCATTCCACAGCACATGGGATCTTCCTGGGACAGGGATTGAACCAGTGCCCCTTGCACTGCAAAGTGGACTCTTTACCCACTGGACCACCAGGGAAGTCCTGTAAAAGACAGTCTTAAGTGAAATGAATGAAAGCATACTTATATTAAGGTACAGCTTTGTAAATGTCAAACTTTCAAAAAGAGTATCAACTCAATCCACAAGCCATTATCTGTGATGTCATAAGGACTGTCCTCATTAGGAAGCATAGATTATGTCCATCTGTACAACAAGTCAACTTTGAGTTTATGGGTATTCAGTATGTGTCAGAAACTTTGTTGAGATTATCCACAATTCAGGGGAAGGATTACTATCCTCTTCTGAAGATATTTGCTCTAAATCTTTAAGTAAAAGAAACTCAGGGAGTGGGATCTCTGGACCATGTCACATCTACCACAAGAATTCTTGTTCTTCCTAGGGCACTTTCAAATAGTAGAATATTCATCTAATGAGTGTCATTGTGAAAAATAAATAAGCTACAAACATTGTGTGAGTGCTCAGTCATGTATAACTCTCTGCGACCCCACGGACTGTAGCCTACCTGTCTCTTTAGTCCATGGGATTTCCTAGGAAAGAATACTGGAGTTGTGACTGAGTCCAAGCTCACTCTGCTTGCTGTATGGCAGATCAATGAATCCGAGAGATGAGGTTTTGAGGCAAGAAAAACAATTTTATTCAGAAAGCAGCTGACCAAGAAGATGGTAGGCTAGCGCCTTAATAAAAACCATCTTAGTCCTCAAGACATCATCAGTAGCCAAAGCAACACTAGAATCACTTGGTTTACCTTAGTTCATTGTCCTGTGCAGACACAAGCCAGTGTTAAATTCCTTGACTGATGTCCTGCTTCCTAACACAACCGTAGTGTTCTGCTTTTACTCAATAGCCAGCCTCTTCAGTGTCATATTTTCCTGATCACTTGGTTTACCTGTAAGAGACAGTCTTTTTTTTTTTTTTAATTTTGGTCTATTTTTTATTGGTTATTTATTTATTTATTTCCATCCATCTTTATTCTTTGGCCTGTGTGGGCCTTCCATTGCAGTGGCCTCTCTCCTTGAAGAGCACTGGCTCTGAGTACACGCGCTCCAGAGCGCTAGCTCCTAGTTGGACAAACCGGCACAGCCATTCCACAGCACATGGGATCTTCCTGGGACAGGGATTGAACCAGTGCCCCTTGCACTGCAAAGTGGACTCTTTACCCACTGGACCACCAGGGAAGTCCTGTAAAAGACAGTCTTAAGTGAAATGAATGAAAGCATACTTATATTAAGGTACAGCTTTGTAAATGTCAAACTTTCAAAAAGAGTATCAACTCAATCCACAAGCCATTATCTGTGATGTCATAAGGACTGTCCTCATTAGGAAGCATAGATTATGTCCATCTGTACAACAAGTCAACTTTGAGTTTATGGGTATTCAGTATGTGTCAGAAACTTTGTTGAGATTATCCACAATTCAGGGGAAGGATTACTATCCTCTTCTGAAGATATTTGCTCTAAATCTTTAAGTAAAAGAAACTCAGGGAGTGGGATCTCTGGACCATGTCACATCTACCACAAGAATTCTTGTTCTTCCTAGGGCACTTTCAAATAGTAGAATATTCATCTAATGAGTGTCATTGTGAAAAATAAATAAGCTACAAACATTGTGTGAGTGCTCAGTCATGTATAACTCTCTGCGACCCCACGGACTGTAGCCTACCTGTCTCTTTAGTCCATGGGATTTCCTAGGAAAGAATACTGGAGTTGTGACTGAGTCCAAGCTCACTCTGCTTGCTGTATGGCAGATCAATGAATCCGAGAGATGAGGTTTTGAGGCAAGAAAAACAATTTTATTCAGAAAGCAGCTGACCAAGAAGATGGTAGGCTAGCGCCTTAATAAAAACCATCTTACTGGGGTTTGGATGTCAGGATATTTTATAGATCAGATATGGGGAGAGGGGAGGAGGTGAGGAATCAAAGGGAAAAGGCCATGAATATTGGAAACATCTATTAGAATGGCAAGCCTCAAGCAGTGGAAGTGTTAACCTCCTGCCATCTACAGGTGGACAGGACTCGTTTATTTTTTGTGATTTTTATTTTACTTTTTACTTTTACAGAGTTTTGTTGTTTACAGATATCTATGATCCCAGAGTAGTCATATGTATATCCCCCCTATCCCACTCCTCTAGGCTATCGCACAACACCCCTGCAGGATCCCCTTTTCTCACAGCACAATGACAATAACTATTTTTTCCACATATGATAGTATAGGTTTTCATGCTACTTCTTTTATGCCTCCCACCCACAGTTCATTCCTCACAATATCCATATGTCTACCGTCCATGTCTGTTTTTCCATCACTTCACTGCATGTGTTATCATTACATTCCTACTAGATTCCATATATATGTGTTAATATATTGTACTTGTCCTTCTCTTTTTGACTGACTTCACTTTTTATAATAGGTTCTAGATCCAGTCACCTCATTAGGACTGATTCTTCTGTATTTCTTTTTACAGCTGTGTAGTATTCCATTGCATATATGTACCAGGGTTTCTTTACCCATTCATTCATTGATGGTCATCTAGGCTGCTTCCATGTTCTAGCTATTGTATAGAGAGCTGCAATGAACATTGGGGTACAGGTGCTTCTTTCAGTTCTGATTTCATCAGGGTATAAGTGGGATTGCTGGGTCATATGGTGCTTCTATTTTTAGTTTTTAAGAAATTTCCATACTGTCTTCCATAGAGACTGTATCAGTTTACATTCCCACCAGCAATGCAAGAGTGTTCCCTTTTCTCCGCACCCTCTCCAGCATTTATTGTCTGTCGATTTGTTGATGATGGCCATTCTGACGGGTGTGAGGTGATATATCATTGTAGTTTCATTTGCATTTCTCTAATTATAAGCGAGGTTGAGCATTGTTTCATGTGTTTTTTGGCCATCTGTATGAATCTGCGAGAGATGAGGTTTTGAGGCAAGAAAAACAATTTTATTCAGAAAGCAGCTGACCAAGAAGATGGTAGGCTAGCGCCTTAATAAAAACCATCTTACTGGGGTTTGGATGTCAGGATATTTTATAGATCAGATATGGGGAGAGGGGAGGAGGTGAGGAATCAAAGGGAAAAGGCCATGAATATTGGAAACATCTATTAGAATGGCAAGCCTCAAGCAGTGGAAGTGTTAACCTCCTGCCATCTACAGGTGGACAGGACTCGTTTATTTTTTGTGATTTTTATTTTACTTTTTACTTTTACAGAGTTTTGTTGTTTACAGATATCTATGATCCCAGAGTAGTCATATGTATATCCCCCCTATCCCACTCCTCTAGGCTATCGCACAACACCCCTGCAGGATCCCCTTTTCTCACAGCACAATGACAATAACTATTTTTTCCACATATGATAGTATAGGTTTTCATGCTACTTCTTTTATGCCTCCCACCCACAGTTCATTCCTCACAATATCCATATGTCTACCGTCCATGTCTGTTTTTCCATCACTTCACTGCATGTGTTATCATTACATTCCTACTAGATTCCATATATATGTGTTAATATATTGTACTTGTCCTTCTCTTTTTGACTGACTTCACTTTTTATAATAGGTTCTAGATCCAGTCACCTCATTAGGACTGATTCTTCTGTATTTCTTTTTACAGCTGTGTAGTATTCCATTGCATATATGTACCAGGGTTTCTTTACCCATTCATTCATTGATGGTCATCTAGGCTGCTTCCATGTTCTAGCTATTGTATAGAGAGCTGCAATGAACATTGGGGTACAGGTGCTTCTTTCAGTTCTGATTTCATCAGGGTATAAGTGGGATTGCTGGGTCATATGGTGCTTCTATTTTTAGTTTTTAAGAAATTTCCATACTGTCTTCCATAGAGACTGTATCAGTTTACATTCCCACCAGCAATGCAAGAGTGTTCCCTTTTCTCCGCACCCTCTCCAGCATTTATTGTCTGTCGATTTGTTGATGATGGCCATTCTGACGGGTGTGAGGTGATATATCATTGTAGTTTCATTTGCATTTCTCTAATTATAAGCGAGGTTGAGCATTGTTTCATGTGTTTTTTGGCCATCTGTATGTTCTCTTTAGAGAGGTGTCTGTTTAGGTCCTTTTCCCATTTTTTTGATTGGGTTGTTCATTTTTCTGATGTTGAGTTGTCTGAATTGCTTGTAGATTTTGGAGATTAATTCTTTATCTGTTGTTTCATTTTTTATTATTTTCTCCTATTCTGTGGGTTGTCTGTTCAGCTTTTTTGTAGTTTCTTTTGCTATACAAAAGCTTTTAAGTTTCACTAGGTCCCACATGTTAGTTTTTGTTTTTAGTTCCACTATGTAATTAAGTGGGTGGACAGGACTTTTTCTTTAAAAAAAAATTTTATTTTTCTTGTAACTTTTACAGAGTTTTGTTGTTTACAGATATGTATGTTTTCAGATTAGTCATATGTAAATCCCCCCCATTCCACCCCTCCAGACCATCACACAACATCCCTGGACAGGACTATTAAACAAAGGTATTTTACTTCACAGTCAGGCAGACAGGCAGGGTTCTTGAGGCAATCCTTTAAGTATGATTATAATAACAATGCCAAAGGAAAGCAAGGCAAGGAAATAGCTTGCAACATGGAACTAGAATTGATTTTCACCCTGCAACAGAGTGCGTTCCCATTTCCTCCTCCAGGGGATCTTCGGGACTCACGATTTAACCCACCTCTCCTGGTTCTCTTGCATTGCAGGCAGATTCTTTATCACTTGAGTCACTGGGGAAGCCACAAACATATTAATAAAGCTTATATAAATGATACTGTCAAGGATAATTTTATGTAGAGCATGCGGTGATTATTCCAGTGAAGAGGTCCTCATTAGTTCTCATAAAACATTCTTTGTACATCCTTTAGAAATTGTGTTTACTTTCAAGAAACTGAATTAGGATTAACAGATTTTACTTTGCCTTTGTCTTCTGAAAAGTGTATGACTGACCTAGTTTATCCAATTTTGCCTCATTCTTGCTACCATTTTTTGTTCTCATGTTTGGTTTATTTTATTTTTGTCACTTCCACTTTGTTGCTTTTGATGTGCCATTCTGACGGGTGTGAGGTGATATATCATTGTAGTTTCATTTGCATTTCTCTAATTATAAGCGAGGTTGAGCATTGTTTCATGTGTTTTTTGGCCATCTGTATGTTCTCTTTAGAGAGGTGTCTGTTTAGGTCCTTTTCCCATTTTTTTGATTGGGTTGTTCATTTTTCTGATGTTGAGTTGTCTGAATTGCTTGTAGATTTTGGAGATTAATTCTTTATCTGTTGTTTCATTTTTTATTATTTTCTCCTATTCTGTGGGTTGTCTGTTCAGCTTTTTTGTAGTTTCTTTTGCTATACAAAAGCTTTTAAGTTTCACTAGGTCCCACATGTTAGTTTTTGTTTTTAGTTCCACTATGTAATTAAGTGGGTGGACAGGACTTTTTCTTTAAAAAAAAATTTTATTTTTCTTGTAACTTTTACAGAGTTTTGTTGTTTACAGATATGTATGTTTTCAGATTAGTCATATGTAAATCCCCCCCATTCCACCCCTCCAGACCATCACACAACATCCCTGGACAGGACTATTAAACAAAGGTATTTTACTTCACAGTCAGGCAGACAGGCAGGGTTCTTGAGGCAATCCTTTAAGTATGATTATAATAACAATGCCAAAGGAAAGCAAGGCAAGGAAATAGCTTGCAACATGGAACTAGAATTGATTTTCACCCTGCAACAGAGTGCGTTCCCATTTCCTCCTCCAGGGGATCTTCGGGACTCACGATTTAACCCACCTCTCCTGGTTCTCTTGCATTGCAGGCAGATTCTTTATCACTTGAGTCACTGGGGAAGCCACAAACATATTAATAAAGCTTATATAAATGATACTGTCAAGGATAATTTTATGTAGAGCATGCGGTGATTATTCCAGTGAAGAGGTCCTCATTAGTTCTCATAAAACATTCTTTGTACATCCTTTAGAAATTGTGTTTACTTTCAAGAAACTGAATTAGGATTAACAGATTTTACTTTGCCTTTGTCTTCTGAAAAGTGTATGACTGACCTAGTTTATCCAATTTTGCCTCATTCTTGCTACCATTTTTTGTTCTCATGTTTGGTTTATTTTATTTTTGTCACTTCCACTTTTAACATTTTAACAATTATCATTTACTTGAATTTTAATTTTATCTGAAGATGCCATAAACCTTTGATATGATGTGTGTAAATAAAGAGTAGAGCCAGTTAACTGCAATCTGGGAGCCAATTTAGCCCACCTACAACTATTCATACTATAAGGACCCCTCCTTCTGAACAATCTAATTAGAAACCATCATCTGCATCCTTTTGTATGATTTAAATTCTTATTATACAAAACAACAAAATGAAATTGCATTGATCAAATAAGAGCCAACTTTGCTGACCACAAATGAATTTTTCCTGAGATAAATAGGCAAATGGGAGTAAACAAACTTGATAGGAAGAAAAATAACCAATGCCTACGCACCCCCTCCATTTATATAAATAAAAATAAGTTTTATTTAAGAAAAATGATCTCTCTGTTATAATTCCCTAGAGAATTTGTCTTTTTTAAATAATTTTATTTATATTTTGGCTGTTCTGGGTCTTCACTGCTGCATTGGCTTTCTCTAGTTGCAGCTCACAAGTTTCTTATGGCGATGGCTTCTCTCTTCACAAAGCATGGGCTCTAGGGTTTGCAGGCTTTAGTAGTGGCAGAACAAGGACTTAGTAGTTGCAGCTCCCCAGAATAGAGTACAGACCTAATAGTTATGGTGCATGAGCTTAATTCCTCCACGACATGTGAGATCTTCCCAAATCAGGGATTAAAACTATGTGTCGGACTTCCCCTGGTTGTCCAGTGGGTAAGGACACAGCCTTGCAGTGCAAGGGGCACTGGTTCAATCCCTGGCCTGGGAAGATCCCACATGCCACAGAGCGGCTGGACTGATGTGTCCAATTACCAAGCCGGAGCTCTGGCGCGCGTGCGTCCAGAGCCAGCACTCTGCAGAGGCCACCGCAATGGGAGGCCCACAGGAGCCAAAGAAAAAAGATGGATGAAAATAGAGAAATGAAAGACCAATAGAAGTGGCCTGCCCATCCCCCTCCCTCCCCACCCCCAAAAGATAAAATAAATTAAATTAAAAAAAAAAAAAAAAAAAACCTGTGTCTTGCATTGGCAGGTGGATTTTTTACAACTGAGCCACCAGAGAAGCTCAAAATATTTTTTTCTTGAAAAGATTTTAAACTGACCAAAAAATAAAAATAAAAAGCTTGAGATGAGAGATTAGCTTTAAATCATTCCTAGAAAACAAATGAAGAAAAAAAATTTCCTGGCTTTGTTGAGATATAATTGACATATAGCATTGTATACATTTAAGTTATATAATGTAATGACTACCTTTGTGATGTATACCTTTGCTACAAAATGATTACCACAATAAGGTCAGTTAACATGTCCATCACCTCATAGAGGTACCTTTTTGTGTATATGGTCTGCTCTCTTAGCAACTTTCAAGTGTATGGTAGAGAACTATTAGCTACAATCACTATGCAATACATTAAATCCTCAGAACTGATTCCTTTTGTAGCTGGAAGCTTATAACATTGAAAACAGCATAGAAAAGCAAATTTTGTTACCTGCTGTTGTTACAGGTACAAAAATGATAAATGAGAAATGATCATTGGACTTGGCATCTTGGCATTCATAGATGACCTTGTCAGGTGGACTTCTGGTGGAATAGTATGAATCAGAGCTTATAGGAATGCATTCAAGAGAGTAGAAGATATTGTGAAATGGAGAAAGGAAGCACAGAAAATGTTTTCCAAACATTTTTTTCTAAATAAATGAACACAGAAGTAAGACATTGCTGGAGGGAATAGTTTTTTGGGGTTTTTTGTTGTTGTTGTTGTTTTGTTTTTCCAGCATACATACATGATGGTGGAAATGGTCCAGTGGTGATGAAATCTAATGATACAAAAAAAGAGATGCTCCAAGTGCACAGTTGACTTGGAAAGAGAAGACAGAAATAACTACCGAAGTGGAAGAGCCTGTTTGGGAAGTGTGGAGCATAGAATATAATAAAGGAAAAGACAGAATATGAATATACAAATATAAGTACTTTGGTAAAAGAACTGTGTATGTTCTCTCTCAATGTTTGTATTTCTCATAGAAAGAAAAACAAGAAAAAAGCCATCACGTAAGTGTGAAGGGTGATAAAGAAATTTCTGTGAGAATGAGAGGTTGAAAAGCTAGTGAAGACAGAAGTGATTGTTAGGAAGGCCCTAAAGTTCTGTTAAGTGTGCTGGTCATGACTGATGTGATTACTTTCCCTTCATGGTAGCAGGTGTGGTGCTCATGGAGGATTGGAATTAACTAGGTGTGAAAGTTTTCCAGGAATAAAAAGAAATGGTGACAACGATATGGAAGTGATTGCAATGAAGGACATGGAACTCAAAACTAGGAAATAAAGGAAGTGAAGCATGAGTGCAGTTTCACACTGGTCAGTTTATTGGAGGGCGCATTCAGATGAAAGGTGTTGAAAATAGCAGAGGAAGTAAGTTGGAATGATTTAAAGTGGTAGAGAGTAAAATTCTTAAAATTGAGGTTATGAAGGGACTATAATTACTGGTAATGACAACATTGAGAGTAAAGACCAGGGTGCTGATAAAGAGAAAGAACAGATATGTTGAAAGTGGAAATGGGGATATTGGAAACATTTCCTGTAGGAATATTGATGTAGAAAAATGTACGACTTGTGAGTTATTAGGCAAAGAAGAAAAGAGGTAACAAATTAGTAGCCAGAATATCCCAGGGATTAGGGATAGCAAGAAACCAAAAATGGCACATGTTATATTGAAAGAGCCTGAGTTTCCAAGAATCTTAGATTCTATGAGGGGGAGGCTGGGGTAGTGATCTGAAAACCATAATGAGTAGCATTAAGCATCTTTATTAGTTGTTTTTATTATATAACAAGTTAACTCAAAAGCTAACATAATAGTAATGATTTATTATCCTTCGTAGTTTCTGAGAGTCAGTTCAGACAAGCCAAAGTCTGGGTCCCCTCCAGAAAACATAAAGCCTAAGGACTGGAATCCTTGAGGGTGATGCTTCCTTCCCTTCTATCTGGGATTATCAGCTGCAGCACCCACATGTGACTCTCTCAGTGGCCTGTGGCCTCGCAGTATGGTGGCTGGGCTCCCAGGGGCAAGCACCCCATAGAAGGAGAGAGCCAGGCAGGAGTTGCATTGCTTCTTACAGCCCTGCCTTAGAAGTCACATGACAATTCCTCTGCTACATCCTGGAGACAGAAGTAGTTTAAAAGGTTCATCTACATTGATGAGAAGAGAACAAAGACTCCACCACCCAGTAGAGGAGTGTCAACATCATTATTGTATGAACAGCATGCGGATAGGATGCATGATGATGTGGCTATCTTTGGAAAATACATTCTGCCACAGCCAACCACCTTAACTCTAAGATCAGTTATAGATGTATGAAAAGAAAACATCACCATTTAAGAGGGTTTCAGGGAAAACAGCAAATGTAGCTACAACAAGATGTTAAAAGAGGCAGTTGAGAATGTGAAACATTTTGCTGATTCTAGACCCTGGAAGAAATTGTAAAGTTGAGGAAGATGAAAGTCTGAATCACAATAGGAGATGTACAGCAACAAAGATGTAAGCGTCTGGGTGATAAAAGATTATCTAGAAGATTTGGGTTTCTTTTGACAATGGAGATAAACAGAGATGTAGGGAAGGATGGAATTAATCCTGACAGTGATGAGAATTGAAAGGGAACAGGAAGGGCTTCCCTGGTGGTCCAGTGGGTAAGGACACCGCCTTGCAGGGCAAGGGGCGCTGGTTCGGTCCCTGGCCTGGGAAGATCCCATGTGCCGCAGAGCGGCTGGACCCATGTGTCCAATTACCGAGCCGGAGCTCTGGAGCGCATGCGCCCAGAGCCAGTGCTCTGCAACAACAGACGCCACTGTGATGGGAGGCCCACACGGGCCAAAGAACAAAGATGGATGAAAATGAACAAATGAAAGGCCGACAGAAGTGGCCCACCTGCTCCCCTCCCTCCCCACCCCATCCCCTCAAATAAATAAATAAAAATAAATCTTTAAAAAAAAAAAAAAAGAAAGGGAACAGGAATTTGTCTTTATTAGGAGCAGTTGGAACCCATGTGTGATTGATCCAAACCATAAGTAGGCAGTATTAAGTCTTCCAGAGGGATGGCAGTACAAACAATACTTAATATCCAGTAATAAACCATAAGGAAAAAGAAAAGAAAAACAATTAACCTAATCTACCTTATTAACAGACAGTGTGAGGAAAATTGTATATTCATATAACTGATGTGGGAAAAGCATTGAATATGACACTCACTTAAAAAATGAAAGCAAACACCTAGCAAACTAGGAATCAGAGTGAATATTTTTTGAACTTGATAGTGTATCTGCTAAAGATCTCCAGCGTTTACCTTACTTAATATTAGTTGAAGATTTCCCCTTAAATTCAGGAAGAATTGAAAGACACCTGTCAACACCACTTGGTTATCAATATAAATTTAAATATAAAAATAAATGAAGTTTAAAATTATAAAGAAAGAAACAAAGTTACTATTTGCAGGTAATTATAGATACTTTGATTGATTACAAAGAAAATAAAAAAATACTCCAGAGAAAAATTATTAAAATATCAGAACAGCTAACCCTGAATATTCATTGGAAGGATTGATGCTGAAGCTGAAATTCCAATACTTTGATCACCTGCTGTGAAAAGACAACTCATTGGAAAAGACCTTATGTGTGGCAGTAAACAACAAAACTCTGTAAAATATAAAATTCAATTCAATTAAAAAAAAGCCTGATGTTGGGAAAATTGAAGGCAGGGAAAGAAGAAGACAGAGAATGAGATGGTTGTGTGGCATCACTGGTTCAATGGACATGAGTCTGAGCAAACTGCTGGAGATGGTGAAAGACAGGGAAGCCTGGTGTGCTTCTCTAATTTGTTGAAGGAATAAATAACAATTCAATAAGAGCTATGCCATCATAGCTCTTTTCTGCAGTTTTCTGTCCCCTCTATGAGCACAGGACTTGTGGCAGAGAGACCTTGCCATCACTCCCTACTTACACGAACTTCTCTTAGCTCACCACTGGGAGTTTTGGTTTCCTCATCTATAAAAATGGGGATGTTAATACTCTCCATACGGAATTTCAGTGAGGCTTGAACAGTATAATATGAGTGTAAGAACTTGGTACAGAACCCATCTGAAATTTATGCTAGTGATCTCAGGGAGACAGCAGTGAGTGGTGGCTTGAAGCAGGATCTGAATTCTGTGCCCAAGAATTGGACATGAGTATCCTGGTGAAAAAAACAGGAATTTTAGCTGCTAGACTGCTGGGAGCTATGAGTTAGAGGCTAGAGGCACAGTTGCCCTGCATGTGTGCATGCTAAATCACTTCAGTCATGTCCAACTCTATGCAACCCTGTGGATCATAGCCCACCAGGCTCCTCTGTCCATGGGATTCTCCAGGCAACATTACTGGAGTGGTTTGCCAAGCCCTTCTCCAGGGGATCTTCTCAAACCTGGGATTGAACCCACATCTCTTACGCCTTCTGAACTGGCAGACAGGTTCTTTACCCCTAATGCCACCCAGGAAGCCCAAAGTTGCCCTGGCTCTTGCCCTATTGAAAAATAAATTTCTCAAAGAGACAGAAACTGTAAAAACAGGGACAGAGTTTATTATCAGAGACAGAGCATTGCATGGGGAAGAGCACACAGAGAAACCATTTATTTAAGACAGAAGCAGGGCAAAGATACACACCTGGAGAGAAAAGAGTCTGGGGGTCATCTCTAATGAGGAGGAGTGCAGTAAAGTGGTGATTTCAATCAGTTATATATGCCAGTTCTTCTGGGTCTTAGTTTATCTATGGCCAATTATCTTGTTTCTTTTTCCACACCTGCCCTGACCTAGGACCCTTGCCAAAATGTGTGGCAACTTTTTGCTGAGATGGATTTTGGCCCAGAGGCCTGTGAGAAGCTTGACGTCACCCATTATGAACCCAAGGATCCTCTCTATGCCTGTGGAGCCTTGATCTCAGAAGTGGTCATCTTATCTCTCTACTCCAGAAGAGCTCAGCCTCTACCGTGAACTTTGTTCTTGGAGTGTCAGGGGAAAAAAAGCTCCACCTTTAGTTGGCTTGCAAACTCCAGCTGCTCAGCATAGGGGCACCTCTAGTGTAGGCTTGAACAAGTTTTTTTTTAAAATTAAATGAAAAGTTTGTAAGGAATCTATAAAAATGGGGATGTTAATACTCTCCATACGGAATTTCAGTGAGGCTTGAACAGTATAATATGAGTGTAAGAACTTGGTACAGAACCCATCTGAAATTTATGCTAGTGATCTCAGGGAGACAGCAGTGAGTGGTGGCTTGAAGCAGGATCTGAATTCTGTGCCCAAGAATTGGACATGAGTATCCTGGTGAAAAAAACAGGAATTTTAGCTGCTAGACTGCTGGGAGCTATGAGTTAGAGGCTAGAGGCACAGTTGCCCTGCATGTGTGCATGCTAAATCACTTCAGTCATGTCCAACTCTATGCAACCCTGTGGATCATAGCCCACCAGGCTCCTCTGTCCATGGGATTCTCCAGGCAACATTACTGGAGTGGTTTGCCAAGCCCTTCTCCAGGGGATCTTCTCAAACCTGGGATTGAACCCACATCTCTTACGCCTTCTGAACTGGCAGACAGGTTCTTTACCCCTAATGCCACCCAGGAAGCCCAAAGTTGCCCTGGCTCTTGCCCTATTGAAAAATAAATTTCTCAAAGAGACAGAAACTGTAAAAACAGGGACAGAGTTTATTATCAGAGACAGAGCATTGCATGGGGAAGAGCACACAGAGAAACCATTTATTTAAGACAGAAGCAGGGCAAAGATACACACCTGGAGAGAAAAGAGTCTGGGGGTCATCTCTAATGAGGAGGAGTGCAGTAAAGTGGTGATTTCAATCAGTTATATATGCCAGTTCTTCTGGGTCTTAGTTTATCTATGGCCAATTATCTTGTTTCTTTTTCCACACCTGCCCTGACCTAGGACCCTTGCCAAAATGTGTGGCAACTTTTTGCTGAGATGGATTTTGGCCCAGAGGCCTGTGAGAAGCTTGACGTCACCCATTATGAACCCAAGGATCCTCTCTATGCCTGTGGAGCCTTGATCTCAGAAGTGGTCATCTTATCTCTCTACTCCAGAAGAGCTCAGCCTCTACCGTGAACTTTGTTCTTGGAGTGTCAGGGGAAAAAAAGCTCCACCTTTAGTTGGCTTGCAAACTCCAGCTGCTCAGCATAGGGGCACCTCTAGAATCACTAGAATTGACCTGTAATCCCTGTTGGAGGAAAAAGTACACTGATGCAGCCACACGGAAGCAGCCCAACCCTGTCCAGTGGAGCTGAACACATGCTCAGTCTATACCCAGCAATTCAACCCCAATTCTCACACAATGAGACAGGTACAGGGGTGTTCAGAGAAGCATTCTTTACAACAGCAGGATAACTAAAAATAGCTCAGTGTTCATCAGCTGGACAACAGGACAACTGTGGTATTTTGATAATGGGCTATTAAGCAGTAGTAAAAAGAATTATAACTATACACAATATGGACAAACATTAGAAACTAAAGAGAAATGTTTTAAAAAATGTGCCGCCTACAATAAAGACAATAAAATGCCAAAGGAAAATGAAGTTGCAGTTGCAGCAGTAGTAATATCAGCAGTATCCATCCTGGTTTTTTTGTTATTGGTTTTCATAAAGTTTTAAAAGCATTGGGTCAACACTTGGTTTAGTTAAGTCTTTCATTTTTCATTATAAATTTTTATTTATTTATTTTTTAAATTTATGGCCTCCTTTATTGGTTTTTTTATTTATTTATTTTCATCCAGCTTTATTTTTTGGCCTGTGTGGGCCTCCTATTGCAATGGCCTTTCTTCTTGCACAGCACCAGCTCTGGGTGCATGCACTCCAGAGTGCTGGCTCATAATTGGACTCACCTGTCTACCCATTCTGTGACATGTGGGACCTTCCTGGACCAGGCATCAAACTAGTGCCTCTTGCACTGCAAGGCAGACTCTTTACCCACTGGACTACTAGGGAAGCCCTATAATTTTTTTTTTATTGATCTATCATTTAACCACTGATTTATGGGAGTGGGCATCACATTGCATCCCTCCAACATAGCACATCCTCCATGCCACTTAGTAGGCAGAGGGCACCACACTGTTTTAAAGTGATTTTTTTAAAAATATTAACAGCGTTGTGCATTTTCAGTGGGTATAATCTTTCTGCTTCTTAAAACTGAATCTGCTCAAATGTTTTGGTTACATTTCAGAAAGTCTGGTAGATGAACTGACTTCTGAAAACAAAGTAACTACTAATTTTCTCATGGGGAGGATGTTTTTCAGGGGAAATCAGGGCAGAGGGTTCATTCCAGGCAAAATGAGCAGCACACAAAGTACAGACATGTTAAATGTGCAGGTTCTGAAAATGCTGATTTCTTTAACATAACCTCAGGAAGTATAGAATTTCAGGAGACAAGAATGCTCCAAAAGATTGAGGGCAGGCTCTTTTTCAGCTATGGTTAAGTGTTATATACTTTTTTCATAAAATGTTCTATAACAAATCTTTGATAAATTGCATAGCATTGAAAATTATTTAGTCAATTAATTCACACATCAGATTTTTAGAATGAAATCTGGTGGTAGTGAAAAGGAAAAGTTGAGACAGAAAAACAGGAAGTATAAGACCTGTGAAATCATTTGGGAGAAAGGAGGTGTTGATTAAACAAAGCCAGTGGCCATGGAGAAGTGAGTAGAATAACTAGAGCCACTTTAGAGGCAGAATCAACAGGATAGTGATTGATCAGTTTCAGTTCTAAGTGACTGTTTAGCAATGAAGTTCACACCTCAATCAAACAAAGTGGGAATTTTTCCATAATGATTAGAAAATATGAGAAAGGAAAGAGAAGCACAGGTGTATACTTTTTTTTTTTTAACCCTTTATTTGGAGGATTTTTGCTGCCATTTTTCAAGTTGTCTTACTTCTTTCTTACAATCTATAGTGTTCCTGAGACTCTTTTCGAATATTGTTCTATATCTGAGATTTACTTTTCTTACCCAAGATATGTTTCTTTTTATTTTCCCCAGTGATGGAGACACAGCTTAATGTCATCCTTTTGCTACTCTACATCATCTTCCTCTTACCTGAGCAGCCTGAGTGTCTATCTATTATAGAAGCACAGATTTCTCAATATATGATCAAAATCACATTTGTTTGGCACTTTCATCCAGGGGCTTTCTTTTTGTCTGTCTTGCAGATGGGCTCTGCTGATAGGAAGCAGCAACAGAGGAGAGAAAGGGCAAGTAGTAAGGATTGTGCATTTTCAGTGGGTATAATCTTTCTGCTTCTTAAAACTGAATCTGCTCAAATGTTTTGGTTACATTTCAGAAAGTCTGGTAGATGAACTGACTTCTGAAAACAAAGTAACTACTAATTTTCTCATGGGGAGGATGTTTTTCAGGGGAAATCAGGGCAGAGGGTTCATTCCAGGCAAAATGAGCAGCACACAAAGTACAGACATGTTAAATGTGCAGGTTCTGAAAATGCTGATTTCTTTAACATAACCTCAGGAAGTATAGAATTTCAGGAGACAAGAATGCTCCAAAAGATTGAGGGCAGGCTCTTTTTCAGCTATGGTTAAGTGTTATATACTTTTTTCATAAAATGTTCTATAACAAATCTTTGATAAATTGCATAGCATTGAAAATTATTTAGTCAATTAATTCACACATCAGATTTTTAGAATGAAATCTGGTGGTAGTGAAAAGGAAAAGTTGAGACAGAAAAACAGGAAGTATAAGACCTGTGAAATCATTTGGGAGAAAGGAGGTGTTGATTAAACAAAGCCAGTGGCCATGGAGAAGTGAGTAGAATAACTAGAGCCACTTTAGAGGCAGAATCAACAGGATAGTGATTGATCAGTTTCAGTTCTAAGTGACTGTTTAGCAATGAAGTTCACACCTCAATCAAACAAAGTGGGAATTTTTCCATAATGATTAGAAAATATGAGAAAGGAAAGAGAAGCACAGGTGTATACTTTTTTTTTTTTAACCCTTTATTTGGAGGATTTTTGCTGCCATTTTTCAAGTTGTCTTACTTCTTTCTTACAATCTATAGTGTTCCTGAGACTCTTTTCGAATATTGTTCTATATCTGAGATTTACTTTTCTTACCCAAGATATGTTTCTTTTTATTTTCCCCAGTGATGGAGACACAGCTTAATGTCATCCTTTTGCTACTCTACATCATCTTCCTCTTACCTGAGCAGCCTGAGTGTCTATCTATTATAGAAGCACAGATTTCTCAATATATGATCAAAATCACATTTGTTTGGCACTTTCATCCAGGGGCTTTCTTTTTGTCTGTCTTGCAGATGGGCTCTGCTGATAGGAAGCAGCAACAGAGGAGAGAAAGGGCAGAGAGGATGGTGGGGAGGAGTAATTTTCCAGGCTCCCTATTGCTCTCTATCTCCAGGCTGGTTATTGGTTTCTGGGAACTTCTCTGTCCCCTTATTTCCTTGCTTCTTCAAGCCAAGGGGAGAGAGTGGAGTCTCCAGCACCCACCATGAGCTCAGAGCACTGCACTCTCAATTTTGGTTTTACTATTGGATACTCTGCCCACATCTATGTAAACAGTGCCTTGATTAAACTGTTGTCAAATTGCTCAAATTGAGTGTAACATCTGTTTCCTGCTGGGATGTTAACAGATACAGAAATTGGTACTGGAAATAGCTCTAGGAAACAGACTTTCAACACGAATTCCAGGATTGGGTTCCTCTCCTTGCCGTAGGGAAGGGGGCAAGAGTAACTAACAGCAGCTGGGGGAATGTGATTATTTAAATTAGATACAGTGAAGAGCGAGTGGTTGGAACATCAGTTCACTGTAGCAATTAGTCTCCATGGTGATAATATGGATTAAAAGATTATGCCATTAGGAGTGCTTTTTTTTTTTTTTTTCTCATCTAGAACAGAGTTTTTCAATTAGTGGCAGATTTGTCCCCCAGGGAACCTTTGGCAATGTCTGGAGACAGTTTTGACTGTCACTACTTGAGGTAAGGATTACTATTGATATCCAGAGGATAGAAGCCAGTAATGATGCTAAATATCCTACCATGCGGATGAAAGTTCCCACAACAAAGAGTTAATCTGACTCAAAATGTCAACAATGAAAAGGTTTATAAACTCATGCCAGGGAGGAATGGAAAGCAGTGAACATCAGATTGAGAATTTGAGCAGAAATTACAAAGTCTCCATGATAGATTAAGAAAAGATCTTCATCTCCTGAAGTTTTGGGGCAGGCAGGGCTGAAGACTAAGAGATCTGATCATACAAATTGCAGAGAAGCATTCAACCATGCCAAGTCTCATCCATACCAAGGTAAGGGTGTGCAGGGAAAGATAAAATTAGCCAAGATGATGGTGGTCAGGTTCTCTCACCCCATGACCTTCTCACTGTCACCCCACATTTTGTAAATGCATGGTTATGTAACAGCTGAGATCATTTGTAGCACTTTGCATGCCTGTCACAATATACCTGCTTGGTCATGGGCTGCTTTTATTCTGTAAAGATTCATAATCTCTACCTGAAAAGTCCTTGAGACTGCATTAAGGTTGTGTTATGGCTGTCTCCACTGGCTCAGTTACAAGAGAATACAGTATGGTTGTATTACAATTGCTGTACCAGGACAGAGAGAATAAACTGTGACTGCAATTCTTAAGGCTCCTTGATTTTTCTTCCATCTTCTTTGTTTGCACCTTGCCGACTCCAGATTCAGCAAACAGTGTGCTCAGTAAGGAACAGTGAGATGGCTGGCATAGTTGGCAGGACGATACAGTGAAACAGGGTCCTTCTGAGGAAGTGGGGGACCCTGAGACATGGGACAGGAGTGTTTGTGCCAAAAGATACACTGCAGAAAACTCAAGTATTTCGGAAACCATGGCCAGTGGAGAAAGCCCTTTAACTTCCTCATAAGAAGCAGCCTGTCTTCTGTCGTATTAAAGCTTATGAATAACTTCACCTCGGCCAACAGTTCCACCAACTGATGCCAATTCTACCCACAACTCACCTTCTTCCCCATGCCTGCAGGCCCAGAATAAGAAGCTCCAACATCAACGGGTCAAGGAAGTACCAGGTCTGCTCTGGAAGCAGATATATACTCCCACAAACCCACAGGATTGAGAAAATCTCTATTGTCAGGAGCCTGGGAGCATGTGAAATGTAGATTCTACGTGTTCTTCAGACCAAGAAGGACAAGGGGCAAGGTTGAGCAGACCCTAGTCAATAAGATGTCTGCTCTCACAGTGGGATTTGGGTTTGATGAGTTGTCCCAAGCACCTGTGGTGGTATAAGCTGGTCTGGCTTAATTGAAGCTGGTACTCAACCATTCTAGCAGAGATTTTCTCATTCTGTCGGAATCACCTGGGGGACTTAGTAAAATTACAAAAGCCTGTTCTTTACTACTACCCTCTACTGCTTCAGGGAAGCAGTTAAACTTTAGTCACAGCAGAATCATTCAGAGCTTTCAACATTCACAAAGCCTAGGTCACAACCAGATCAAGTGCATCAGAATATCTGATAGTGAGACTCAGGCATCAGTGTTTTCTGAAGCTTCCCTGGGGATTTCAATACGAAAGCAGTGGAGGATTCTGAAGGTCTGAAGGAGGAGACTGGTCTTTTGAAGGGAAAGGTTCCTGCCCTCAGTTCATAATCTCTACCTGAAAAGTCCTTGAGACTGCATTAAGGTTGTGTTATGGCTGTCTCCACTGGCTCAGTTACAAGAGAATACAGTATGGTTGTATTACAATTGCTGTACCAGGACAGAGAGAATAAACTGTGACTGCAATTCTTAAGGCTCCTTGATTTTTCTTCCATCTTCTTTGTTTGCACCTTGCCGACTCCAGATTCAGCAAACAGTGTGCTCAGTAAGGAACAGTGAGATGGCTGGCATAGTTGGCAGGACGATACAGTGAAACAGGGTCCTTCTGAGGAAGTGGGGGACCCTGAGACATGGGACAGGAGTGTTTGTCCCAAAAAGATACACTGCAGAAAACTCAAGTATTTCGGAAACCATGGCCAGTGGAGAAAGCCCTTTAACTTCCTCATAAGAAGCAGCCTGTCTTCTGTCGTATTAAAGCTTATGAATAACTTCACCTCGGCCAACAGTTCCACCAACTGATGCCAATTCTACCCACAACTCACCTTCTTCCCCATGCCTGCAGGCCCAGAATAAGAAGCTCCAACATCAACGGGTCAAGGAAGTACCAGGTCTGCTCTGGAAGCAGATATATACTCCCACAAACCCACAGGATTGAGAAAATCTCTATTGTCAGGAGCCTGGGAGCATGTGAAATGTAGATTCTACGTGTTCTTCAGACCAAGAAGGACAAGGGGCAAGGTTGAGCAGACCCTAGTCAATAAGATGTCTGCTCTCACAGTGGGATTTGGGTTTGATGAGTTGTCCCAAGCACCTGTGGTGGTATAAGCTGGTCTGGCTTAATTGAAGCTGGTACTCAACCATTCTAGCAGAGATTTTCTCATTCTGTCGGAATCACCTGGGGGACTTAGTAAAATTACAAAAGCCTGTTCTTTACTACTACCCTCTACTGCTTCAGGGAAGCAGTTAAACTTTAGTCACAGCAGAATCATTCAGAGCTTTCAACATTCACAAAGCCTAGGTCACAACCAGATCAAGTGCATCAGAATATCTGATAGTGAGACTCAGGCATCAGTGTTTTCTGAAGCTTCCCTGGGGATTTCAATACGAAAGCAGTGGAGGATTCTGAAGGTCTGAAGGAGGAGACTGGTCTTTTTGAGAAAGGTTCCTGCCCTGTTGCTACAAAAGTATATTATGAATCTTCCCCATGTTTTCCACAGTAATCTCTCAGCTTTAACCAATATAATTATGAAGTGAGAATAAGAATATACAAAGGAAGGTTTTAAGGCACTAGCTCTGGCTTGATTCTAACTCTGAGAGAACTACACTCTATGGACCAGTGTCTCTGGCCCACTAACCAGATTGTAGAATGGAGGCACAGTGCAGGATGAACCTTGACCTGATTTCTTCCCACAGCAGTGCTAGCAGAACTATGGATGTTTCTCCAGACCCAGGAAACATGCAAAAATAGATTCACTGAGCCATGGAGAAAATATTCTTGTTTATTTCCTGACCAATGAAATAAAAGCTATTAGAATAGAAAAGGCCAGATGGAAGCCCTGCAAAAGCCCCACCCACCCACCACTAACTTCACTGAGAGAGTCAACCAACAGTCAAGTACCACCTCTTCAGGGAATCTAAGAGACAGATGCCCTCACCAATGAGTAAAAGAAGCTTGGGTCACCTATTACATCCCTGTTTACTTCACCTGTTTGGTTGGTCCAAAAGCAAGATGGGTCATAGACTTCCCCTCACCAAAGGTGGACGCAGAGTGGCCAATATCACATTATTCATTAAGGTGGCCAAACTGCAACCTATAAGTTGTCACCCTGGACTCCTTTCATCATGGAAGGAATAGATGAATTATCTTCATAGGGACAGGCACATATTCTTTTTTTATTATTATTATTTTTATTTTTTTTATTTTTTGGGGGGCGGGGGTCGGGTTGGGGAGGAAGGGGAGTGGGCGGGCCACTTCTATTGGTCTTTCATTTCTTTATTTTCATCCATCTTTGTTCTTTGGCTCCTGTGGGCGTCCCATCGCGGTGGCGTCTGTCGTTGCAGAGCACTGGCTCTGGGCTCATGCGCTCCAAAGCTCCGGCTTGGTAATTGGACACATCAGTCCAGCCGCTCCACGGCACGTGGGATCTTTCCAGGCCAGGGATCAAACCAGCGCCCCTTGCACTGCAAGGCGGTGTCCTTACCCACTGGACCACCAGGGGAAGCCCAAGGCACATATTCTTGATAGAAGTGAGTCTTTCTCATCTTCACTTCTGCCAGTGCCAATATTTATGGACTTAAATAACACCTTATCCATAGTCATGTAATCCTCTATATTTTGCTTCCGAAAAAGGAACTCATTTTGTGATGAAGTGTGTGTGCCAATGCAATTCTGCTCCTTATCCCAGAAGCTGAATGTTGTTATTGTGCCAGTTGTGAGACAGTATTCTGCTTGACAAGGTACTGTCTTAAACTATGCACTATATTCCTTAAGCAATGGTTAATATATTACAAAAGAGGGCTTCCCAGGTGGCTCAGTGACAAAGAATTTACCTGCCATGTAGTGGGGTAGACCCAGGAAACATGCAAAAATAGATTCACTGAGCCATGGAGAAAATATTCTTGTTTATTTCCTGACCAATGAAATAAAAGCTATTAGAATAGAAAAGGCCAGATGGAAGCCCTGCAAAAGCCCCCCCCACCCACCACTAACTTCACTGAGAGAGTCAACCAACAGTCAAGTACCACCTCTTCAGGGAATCTAAGAGACAGATGCCCTCACCAATGAGTAAAAGAAGCTTGGGTCACCTATTACATCCCTGTTTACTTCACCTGTTTGGTTGGTCCAAAAGCAAGATGGGTCATAGACTTCCCCTCACCAAAGGTGGACGCAGAGTGGCCAATATCACATTATTCATTAAGGTGGCCAAACTGCAACCTATAAGTTGTCACCCTGGACTCCTTTCATCATGGAAGGAATAGATGAATTATCTTCATAGGGACAGGCACATATTCTTTTTTTATTATTATTATTTTTATTTTTTTTTTTTTGGGGGGGCGGGGGTCGGGTTGGGGAGGAAGGGGAGTGGGCGGGCCACTTCTATTGGTCTTTCATTTCTTTATTTTCATCCATCTTTGTTCTTTGGCTCCTGTGGGCGTCCCATCGCGGTGGCGTCTGTCGTTGCAGAGCACTGGCTCTGGGCTCATGCGCTCCAAAGCTCCGGCTTGGTAATTGGACACATCAGTCCAGCCGCTCCACGGCACGTGGGATCTTTCCAGGCCAGGGATCAAACCAGCGCCCCTTGCACTGCAAGGCGGTGTCCTTACCCACTGGACCACCAGGGGAAGCCCAAGGCACATATTCTTGATAGAAGTGAGTCTTTCTCATCTTCACTTCTGCCAGTGCCAATATTTATGGACTTAAATAACACCTTATCCATAGTCATGTAATCCTCTATATTTTGCTTCCGAAAAAGGAACTCATTTTGTGATGAAGTGTGTGTGCCAATGCAATTCTGCTCCTTATCCCAGAAGCTGAATGTTGTTATTGTGCCAGTTGTGAGACAGTATTCTGCTTGACAAGGTACTGTCTTAAACTATGCACTATATTCCTTAAGCAATGGTTAATATATTACAAAAGAGGGCTTCCCAGGTGGCTCAGTGACAAAGAATTTACCTGCCATGTAGAAAACTTGAGTTTGATCCCTGGTTTGGAAAGATCCCCTGGAGAAGAAATTGGCAACCCACTCCAGTATTCATGATTTGGAAATTCCATGGACAGAGGAACATAGTGGGATACATTCAATGGGATTGCAAAGAGTCAGACATGACTTAGCCACTAAAAAACAACAACAACAACAACATGTTACCCTATTACCCACTATCAGGTCTGGAGCCAAGGCATGGAGGTAGAAGTTCTACTAGTTATTAACAAAACCCTTGATGAATGTTTGCTTTTAGCTCCACTACCTCAGTCTAACTGGATATAGAGGTAACAGTGCTTTCACTGAGGAACATAACAATGATTTCATTATATGGAAGCTTAGATTCATCCTTGATGGTTTTGAATCCCTCGTATCATCCAACTAACAAATGGAGAAGGAAGCAACTCCATCATCAGATGTGGTTCCCTCCAGTGGAATTGCTGCTACACCATGAAAGCAAGGAGGATCTATATGAGAACTGGTAGATTTCTTATCACTAGGGAATAGTGGCTCTCCAAGGAAGATGAGACCTCTAAGACCTCTTGGCCCTGCAAAGTGAAAATCTGGGAAATCCTACCAAGAAGCTACCTAGACCAGGTGCTGAGAGAATATAGAGTAGATGGGAAGGAAGTCAGTAGTGGTGCCAATGTAGGCCCATAACAGCTACACAACTGGGCACCATCACAGTTCATCTTCATATTGATGGTTTATTCCTCCCCTTTTATTCTAAAGCCTCTAGGTGAAGCAGATGACACAGGCTTCAGGTAGCAGTGTGTCTGTCCAGGTATTTCCCAGTGATGGCATGTTAACTGTTGGGGTTTTCTGTTTCCTAGTTTGAGGACAAATTTCTCACCTGGGTGAAGTACAAGTGCATAGGCCAAGGTGTCTGTCCAGGTCATTTCCCAGGTGCATACTGCCCCTTTGTTATTGTGCCAGTTGTGAGACAGTATTCTGCTTGACAAGGTACTGTCTTAAACTATGCACTATATTCCTTAAGCAATGGTTAATATATTACAAAAGAGGGCTTCCCAGGTGGCTCAGTGACAAAGAATTTACCTGCCATGTAGAAAACTTGAGTTTGATCCCTGGTTTGGAAAGATCCCCTGGAGAAGAAATTGGCAACCCACTCCAGTATTCATGATTTGGAAATTCCATGGACAGAGGAACATAGTGGGATACATTCAATGGGATTGCAAAGAGTCAGACATGACTTAGCCACTAAAAAACAACAACAACAACAACATGTTACCCTATTACCCACTATCAGGTCTGGAGCCAAGGCATGGAGGTAGAAGTTCTACTAGTTATTAACAAAACCCTTGATGAATGTTTGCTTTTAGCTCCACTACCTCAGTCTAACTGGATATAGAGGTAACAGTGCTTTCACTGAGGAACATAACAATGATTTCATTATATGGAAGCTTAGATTCATCCTTGATGGTTTTGAATCCCTCGTATCATCCAACTAACAAATGGAGAAGGAAGCAACTCCATCATCAGATGTGGTTCCCTCCAGTGGAATTGCTGCTACACCATGAAAGCAAGGAGGATCTATATGAGAACTGGTAGATTTCTTATCACTAGGGAATAGTGGCTCTCCAAGGAAGATGAGACCTCTAAGACCTCTTGGCCCTGCAAAGTGAAAATCTGGGAAATCCTACCAAGAAGCTACCTAGACCAGGTGCTGAGAGAATATAGAGTAGATGGGAAGGAAGTCAGTAGTGGTGCCAATGTAGGCCCATAACAGCTACACAACTGGGCACCATCACAGTTCATCTTCATATTGATGGTTTATTCCTCCCCTTTTATTCTAAAGCCTCTAGGTGAAGCAGATGACACAGGCTTCAGGTAGCAGTGTGTCTGTCCAGGTATTTCCCAGTGATGGCATGTTAACTGTTGGGGTTTTCTGTTTCCTAGTTTGAGGACAAATTTCTCACCTGGGTGAAGTACAAGTGCATAGGCCAAGGGATCAAAGGAATGGACTGAATGGATATCTTCCATTTGCCCCTCCACGTCTCCTCTCCACCTTCCCCTCAGGGCCAGTACCCTAGGAGGCTGACCAATCATAGCTGAATCTGTGACCTCTGACTTCCAGTTGAGTTCAGAGTACAGGAGAATTGGCAGGAAATTGAAGGCAGAAAAGAGGGCAAAGAGTAAGGCAGCTGTTTACTCCTGTTTCCCTCCAGCCCCTCAGAGTTGCATGGAGTGATTTCCCCTGAGATGAAGGGCCCTCCTCACAGCCCTCCACATCTCCAGATTCTATTTAATTGCTTCCTACATTTGCTCAACCAGGCCCAGTTCTCTCAGGCAAGGCACCAGCCTACATGTTTGTCACAAGTCTCTGTATTACACCCACCTCAGATTACCCAATTTGAGTGTGCCATCTGTTTTTGCCAGGACTTTGACTGATATTATTCCTCTCTTAATGAGATTTTTTTTCTATGCATTTTTCTTAAAAAAAAAAGGAATTTTTTTTTTCTTTTCCCCATCATGCCTCTTTTCATATATTTTTTCATCCATCTTTTTATTCTTTGACTTATGTGGGCCTCCCATTACAGTGGACTCTCTCACTGTAGAGCACCAGCTCTGGGTGCATGCATCCAGAGTGCTGGCTCCTAATTGGGCACATGGATCCAGCTGCTCTGCATCTTCCTAGGCCAGGGATCAAACTTGTGCCCCTTGTACTGCAAGGCAGACTCTTTACACACTGGACCATCCCTTTGGTATTCAGACCTCTAAAGTGAAAATCTGGGAAATCCTACCAAGAAGCTACCTAGACCAGGTGCTGAGAGAATATAGAGTAGATGGGAAGGAAGTCAGTAGTGGTGCCAATGTAGGCCCATAACAGCTACACAACTGGGCACCATCACAGTTCATCTTCATATTGATGGTTTATTCCTCCCCTTTTATTCTAAAGCCTCTAGGTGAAGCAGATGACACAGGCTTCAGGTAGCAGTGTGTCTGTCCAGGTATTTCCCAGTGATGGCATGTTAACTGTTGGGGTTTTCTGTTTCCTAGTTTGAGGACAAATTTCTCACCTGGGTGAAGTACAAGTGCATAGGCCAAGGGATCAAAGGAATGGACTGAATGGATATCTTCCATTTGCCCCTCCACGTCTCCTCTCCACCTTCCCCTCAGGGCCAGTACCCTAGGAGGCTGACCAATCATAGCTGAATCTGTGACCTCTGACTTCCAGTTGAGTTCAGAGTACAGGAGAATTGGCAGGAAATTGAAGGCAGAAAAGAGGGCAAAGAGTAAGGCAGCTGTTTACTCCTGTTTCCCTCCAGCCCCTCAGAGTTGCATGGAGTGATTTCCCCTGAGATGAAGGGCCCTCCTCACAGCCCTCCACATCTCCAGATTCTATTTAATTGCTTCCTACATTTGCTCAACCAGGCCCAGTTCTCTCAGGCAAGGCACCAGCCTACATGTTTGTCACAAGTCTCTGTATTACACCCACCTCAGATTACCCAATTTGAGTGTGCCATCTGTTTTTGCCAGGACTTTGACTGATATTATTCCTCTCTTAATGAGATTTTTTTTCTATGCATTTTTCTTAAAAAAAAAAGGAATTTTTTTTTTCTTTTCCCCATCATGCCTCTTTTCATATATTTTTTCATCCATCTTTTTATTCTTTGACTTATGTGGGCCTCCCATTACAGTGGACTCTCTCACTGTAGAGCACCAGCTCTGGGTGCATGCATCCAGAGTGCTGGCTCCTAATTGGGCACATGGATCCAGCTGCTCTGCATCTTCCTAGGCCAGGGATCAAACTTGTGCCCCTTGTACTGCAAGGCAGACTCTTTACACACTGGACCATCAGGAAAGCCCAGGAATTTTGAATTAAAAGAAAAGTTTCCAAAAAGAAGAATTAAGCTCATTTTGAATTTCTTTTTTTAAATTTGGGATGATAAAATTCTAAATAGCCCTGATTTAGATTGCAGTCTGCCAAATTACATTGCAAATAGCTTTGATTTGGAATTGTATACCCCAGAATCAAGGTTATTTGCAAATCTATTTTGCCAAAATCAGAAACCAGGTTTGAGAGTCCCAATCCTCTTATTTAAGGGAAATATTGTAACAAACTGAGCATAACTATAGAAGGAAGTGTAGAAACATTTTCTTGCCTGTGTAGATTTAATTTGCAAACCACAAACAACATTTAAGCCATTCATTTGTGCACATTTGCTTGGTTACTGCAGTTGCTTCAATCAGAACCATAGTCCTCTCATTGAGCAGTGCCCAGCTGAGGATGCTAATTCAGCTCCCAGTTCTTGGTAGCTGAGTCAGAACTTCTAAAGAATCTTTAACGAGTTGGCCAAAGAAATTAACACACTTTATTTCTCCTCAAACGTATTCAAGATCTGAATATAGGCAAAAAAAAAAAAAAATCTGAGGATGGAATTTATAAAATAAGCATTCAAAAGAGTATGATATTTAATAAAAACAGGACTTACATTATTTCTGTCATTTTTTCAGATGGCAATATACATCTGTAGATTGTTCTTGGGATTATACATATGTAAAAACTATACAATTACTGACTATGCTTCTTCTTAATCATAACTTCAATAGTGTTTTTCAAACATCTGGATATGAACATTTTATTCTTTTAGACTCAGATTTAAGAAAGATCCCAAATTTTAGAAAATTTTGTTCCAAGTACTTCCACAGCACCAAGTGAGACAGACGTTGAATTCAGAGAAGGAGCTCAGAGATTTGTCAGTCATCAGGGCGAGAGTCCCTGCATACCACTCAAACATACTAACATTTATTCTGGAAAGCGATGAGTGTAAACTTGTTCCGAATCACTGGAGGGCTTTTAAAAATGTCCAACTCTTGGATGCACTCCATACAAATTAACCCAAAATGTCTGCAGTTAGAATCTAGTTATTAGTGGGTTTTTTGTTTCAGCTTCTTGTTTTTGTTTTTTTAATCCTAGGAGATTTTACGGTGCAGCAAAATTTGGGAACAACTGCCTCAGGGTTTTAAATAGCACACAAATCGAATATCACCCATCCTTGAAAACTAAAGGCAAAATGTTTCACTGTGACTGATTGAATGAAGAATAATACTGGGGGTAGGCAAGAGTTCCTGCGTTTCCTCTGGATCAAGCAAACCCTGCCACACAGAAAAGAGCCTGCCTGGGTCTCATTTTGAAAAGGACCCGGCCCAGCAGGGCTTCCAGCCAGGGGTGAGACCACCCAAGATACAGAGACTTTGCACTGCGGAATGCAGAGCTGAGTGGCTACCTCAGATGTTGTGTCAAGAGGGCCATTCAAACCATCCATAAGCGTCCTATGCAAAGGTGCTTCTGTCTCTGATGCTGGATCACAGCACTACAAGTGAGTAAACTGGTCCCACTCCTCTACATTTTCTCCCTCTCTACACCGCTCCCATTCTCCAAAAATCAACAAGCAATGGAAAAGGGTCACAGAACAGTTGGCAGAGAAGGAAGTTGAGCTCCACCTCCTCCCCACTGAGGCCAGAATATGAAATATTGAGACAGAATGTGGAGAAACCTGAACTTGAAAAGACCTTTGAAGCTTTGATTAAGAGGCTTTCATTACTGAGAAGGGACCATTTTGGGGACTAGAGATACAGAAAGGAATTTTACTGCCTGAGAGTAATGTAACATTTGAAGTTCTTTCCAAAATTTCATCTGAAGGGCAGGAAAAAAGATCTGACATTGTGGGCTGAAAGGCACTGGGCAGAGAATAAACTTTAATTCTGTTTTGTATCCTTTTAAGCTCAGTTTGTTCCAAGTGAGACAGACGTTGAATTCAGAGAAGGAGCTCAGAGATTTGTCAGTCATCAGGGCGAGAGTCCCTGCATACCACTCAAACATACTAACATTTATTCTGGAAAGCGATGAGTGTAAACTTGTTCCGAATCACTGGAGGGCTTTTAAAAATGTCCAACTCTTGGATGCACTCCATACAAATTAACCCAAAATGTCTGCAGTTAGAATCTAGTTATTAGTGGGTTTTTTGTTTCAGCTTCTTGTTTTTGTTTTTTTAATCCTAGGAGATTTTACGGTGCAGCAAAATTTGGGAACAACTGCCTCAGGGTTTTAAATAGCACACAAATCGAATATCACCCATCCTTGAAAACTAAAGGCAAAATGTTTCACTGTGACTGATTGAATGAAGAATAATACTGGGGGTAGGCAAGAGTTCCTGCGTTTCCTCTGGATCAAGCAAACCCTGCCACACAGAAAAGAGCCTGCCTGGGTCTCATTTTGAAAAGGACCCGGCCCAGCAGGGCTTCCAGCCAGGGATGAGACCACCCAAGATAAAGAGACTTTGCACTGCTGAATGCAGAGCTGAGTGGCTACCTCAGATGTTGTGTCAAGAGGGCCATTCAAACCATCCATAAGCGTCCTATGCAAAGGTGCTTCTGTCTCTGATGCTGGATCACAGCACTACAAGTGAGTAAACTGGTCCCACTCCTCTACATTTTCTCCCTCTCTACACCGCTCCCATTCTCCAAAAATCAACAAGCAATGGAAAAGGGTCACAGAACAGTTGGCAGAGAAGGAAGTTGAGCTCCACCTCCTCCCCACTGAGGCCAGAATATGAAATATTGAGACAGAATGTGGAGAAACCTGAACTTGAAAAGACCTTTGAAGCTTTGATTAAGAGGCTTTCATTACTGAGAAGGGACCATTTTGGGGACTAGAGATACAGAAAGGAATTTTACTGCCTGAGAGTAATGTAACATTTGAAGTTCTTTCCAAAATTTCATCTGAAGGGCAGGAAAAAAGATCTGACATTGTGGGCTGAAAGGCACTGGGCAGAGAATAAACTTTAATTCTGTTTTGTATCCTTTTAAGCTCAGTTTGTTCCATAAGATGTTTATCTCCTTCACTAGAAGGAAGGACTGTAGGGAGATATGGTGACTTTCCAACCTCCCTCATAAGATCCATGCCTCTCTACTGCATGGAAGGTACTTACTAAGAAGGTCAGAGTCCTGATCTCTCTATTTAGCTGCTGCTGCTAATAACCAACTCAGATACTGGGACTCATAGCAAACAACAAAAAGCTTACAAAAGACAAATGCTCCCTACATCCTAAGAGATAGTGAGCTCCCCAAGAGGATCACTGAAGGTAGAAACAGAGAGGAGCACCTGCTAAAAGGGCAAGATGATCAGGAGTCTGTCAACCTGTGACCTGAAGATTCTACTATACTCCATCAAAGTCCCACTAAATGAATCCTGTACAGACCATGAATGTGTCTAAATGGGCACAAAAATCTAAATACTAATCACAGAGAATGCATTTAATGAAAGTCAACATTTGCTCTGGAAAGGAAAAAAAAAAAGAAAACTTAGCAAATGAAAACCAGTAAGTTTTTAAACTTGATTAGGAATATCTAAAAAAAATACCTACAGCAAGCATCATATTAAATTGTAAATAGGGCTACTATAAACATTGGGGTGCCTGTGTTTTTGAATTAGAATTTTCTCCAGATAAATGCCCAGGAGTGTGATTGTTGCATCATATGGGAATTCCATATTATTTTCCAATTGGCTATTATTTTCCTCAGAGATATGTGGGTCCTTTATATATCTTATGGAAAATAATCCTCTTACTACTATAAACAGAAATATGTTTCTATTGTTTTGGTTTTGCTTATCTGTTTCCTATCAAACAGAAATGTTTGATTTTTTATGAAGTTAATTTCTTTCCCCTTTATAGCCTAGGTAAAGATTGAATGCATTCACATTTTTTTGTTCATTTTGAGATATAAATTCTCTGACCTCTTTTCAAAATATCTTAATATAACAGTCAGTAGGAATCAAATTTATATTTTTAATAGAAATAGACACCAACCATTTCTTGGTTAATCTGCCTCTTTCCCATTCATGCACTAAGCCATCTTTACCAGATGTTAACATTATATATATGTGGGTATGTATATATATATATATATGTTTTAATATGCAGCATTACTAGTTGGTGGCCCTAGTGGCAAAAAAAAAAAACCTACCTGACAATGCAGGAAACATAAGAGACATGGGTTCTGATCCCTGAGTGAGGAAGATCCCCTGCAGGAGGGCATGGCAACCTACCCTGGTGCTCTTGCCTGGAAATCCCATGGCCAGAGAAGCATGGTGAGCTACAGTCCATTGGGTTGCAAATAGTAGGCTGCAACTGAAGTGACTTAGCATTCACACACTTGCTTGTTTCTCATTCTCTTCACTACTTGTTTCTTACTACTTGTTTCTCTCACTACTTTTTATTGAATATTTATTGGAAACCACTTTTGAATGAACTTGTGTTTTCATCACACATTCTTTAAAAAGAATACTTGTGGCCACATTAACTTTCTAATAAACTTGACATCTTTTCAATATAAAGATATAGCATTAAACAGCATTTGAACATTTTCTTCACAAGAATCTTGCTCTTTTCTTTTTTTGTTTTTATTATTTATTATTTTATTTCTCAACTTAAATATATCTTCTGTGGTTATTTTGTGATATTTTTCTTTGATTTGGGGGAAAGAAGTCTTTGATTTGATGGCCTTCATTTTAAACCCACAAGACCTGGGAAAATTTTAAATTGCTTTTATTATTTTTTTTTCACCTTGGAGATTTTATTGTCCATCATTATATTATTTAGAACATGGAAGAGAAACAATAAACAAGCAGAATATATTTAAATGAAATGTTATAGGAGAAAGAATATGGCCTGAAACAGACATAGGGAGTATCCAGGAGGGGACTGAAATTTTAAATAGGATGGTCAAGGAAGCCTTCTCTAATAAAGTAATTGAGTACATATTTATTGTTGCAGACAATCTGCTTCAAAAAATGGGGAACTTCTACAGGTACCTGGGCCCAGATAGGGGGTGGCGTTGTGGTCCACACTGCTGATGAGAATAATGAAGTCCAGTGGAAAAAGTAATATTCTCATATTCACATACCACCAGTACAGGATAACAGCCCCTATTAATGAAAATACTATTTCTTTCTTGGTTCCAAATCTGCAAAATAGGGTTCCCAAACAAGAATGTTCCTATTTTTAAGAGTTATAAGTAGTACACAGTGAACTAATACACATCATGTATGAAGCACTAAGCCTAATACAAAATAAGCTACCAATACGTGTTATTGAATAATAGTAATTATTTTAGGGAATTCCTGGCAGTCTAGAGGTTGGGGCTCCATGTTCAGGCTGCCAAGGGTACTGAGGGCCAGGGTTAACATTTGGCCTGGAAATCCCATGGCCAGAGAAGCATGGTGAGCTACAGTCCATTGGGTTGCAAATAGTAGGCTGCAACTGAAGTGACTTAGCATTCACACACTTGCTTGTTTCTCATTCTCTTCACTACTTGTTTCTTACTACTTGTTTCTCTCACTACTTTTTATTGAATATTTATTGGAAACCACTTTTGAATGAACTTGTGTTTTCATCACACATTCTTTAAAAAGAATACTTGTGGCCACATTAACTTTCTAATAAACTTGACATCTTTTCAATATAAAGATATAGCATTAAACAGCATTTGAACATTTTCTTCACAAGAATCTTGCTCTTTTCTTTTTTTGTTTTTATTATTTATTATTTTATTTCTCAACTTAAATATATCTTCTGTGGTTATTTTGTGATATTTTTCTTTGATTTGGGGGAAAGAAGTCTTTGATTTGATGGCCTTCATTTTAAACCCACAAGACCTGGGAAAATTTTAAATTGCTTTTATTATTTTTTTTTCACCTTGGAGATTTTATTGTCCATCATTATATTATTTAGAACATGGAAGAGAAACAATAAACAAGCAGAATATATTTAAATGAAATGTTATAGGAGAAAGAATATGGCCTGAAACAGACATAGGGAGTATCCAGGAGGGGACTGAAATTTTAAATAGGATGGTCAAGGAAGCCTTCTCTAATAAAGTAATTGAGTACATATTTATTGTTGCAGACAATCTGCTTCAAAAAATGGGGAACTTCTACAGGTACCTGGGCCCAGATAGGGGGTGGCGTTGTGGTCCACACTGCTGATGAGAATAATGAAGTCCAGTGGAAAAAGTAATATTCTCATATTCACATACCACCAGTACAGGATAACAGCCCCTATTAATGAAAATACTATTTCTTTCTTGGTTCCAAATCTGCAAAATAGGGTTCCCAAACAAGAATGTTCCTATTTTTAAGAGTTATAAGTAGTACACAGTGAACTAATACACATCATGTATGAAGCACTAAGCCTAATACAAAATAAGCTACCAATACGTGTTATTGAATAATAGTAATTATTTTAGGGAATTCCCTGGCAGTCTAGAGGTTGGGGCTCCATGTTCAGGCTGCCAAGGGTACTGAGGGCCAGGGTTAACTTCTGGTTGGGGAACTAAAATTCCACAAGGTGTGCACGGTGGCCAAAAAAAAAAAAAAATCGTCTTAGCCTTCAGAGTCCTTTATTGGGGGGTGTCAGCAGAGAACATAAGAGATAGGTACAATCTCAAGGGCTTAGAATAGAGGAGCCCATCCTGGTCCTCAGGTCTGTGCAGAAGAAGCTGTCAGGGGGTACCCAGGGCTATGGTGAAGGAGAGGTAATCCCCAAGGGCACCCCAATGTGAACGGTAGATCTGGAAGATCGTGATCCAGGCGGAGAGTACAATCACCCAAAAGAAGAAGCCCACAGCTGAGCGCCAGACATAGCCTTTGATTTGGCTCTGTTCTGTGTATGCCGGAACAATGAAGGCCTCTCGGAAGAACCAGAAGATGTTGACCAACCAGAGAAAAGGCAGGAAGGCAAACCCACCCAGGTAGTACTTCCAGCACAGGTTCAACTTCTCCTCGTTGGACACCCGCTCCAAGTTAATAGCTGTGCTGGGGCCGAGTCTTCCAAGGGTCTTGGGGCAGGACCCAAGTCCTGACCCTAAGTGACAGAGGCAAGGATCACAAACAACCACGCCCCAGTGGTGTCTTAACTGCCTCCGGTTTGGATCCCTTTGCCACTTTCAACTACGGACTTTTGCGCAAGATGCCGCAAGTATCTCTGGAGCTTGTAGTCTTTTGGGGGAGGCGATGCTGCACGCATGCGCTTTCAGGCAACTCCAAAGGGCCTTTTATTATTTTTTGATTAATTATCTTGGGTTGCATTCTGTGCACTAATAAAGATAACCCATACACCTTCTCAACATTTGATTCACTTATTTCTTTTTCTTATCTCTTTTCATATCGTAATAACTTCAGAATAATTTTAATTCTGAGTGGTAATAACAGATACCATTGTCTCATTATTCATGTTACAATAGTGCATCCAGAACTTTCAAATAAATATTATTACAATATATTTAATCTCTATATTTATCTGTATCGATATCTATCTGTTCTTAGACTTAACTTTCACCAAGAATGGATGTTTAATTAGTTTCAAATGTATTTTTTTAATTTGAAATTTGATGGCTTTTATTATATTCCCAGAGTTTCATGAGCATTATTATAATTTCTGCTCTATTTTTTAAAATTATTCTTTATTTTAAAGATTTTACAGAGTTTTTTTGTTCACCAACATGTATGTTCCCAGATCAGTCATATGCATATCCCTGGACCCTCCCCCCACCCAGTTCCCCCCTCCCACCCCTCTGGACCATCGTCCCAGGTGATTGTAGGCACTCCTGTTCACTTAGCACAATGACAATAGCCATCCCTTCCACACATGCCAGTATAGGTTTCGATGTTACTTCCTCTATGCCTCCCTCTCACTGTTTGGTCTCCATATTGTCCCTATGTCTATTCTCTGTCTGTTTTTCCATGAGTTCAGTGCATGGGTTATCATGACCATACCATTAAATTCCATATATATGAGTTAGTATACTGTACTTGTCTTTCTCTTTTTGACTTACTTCATTTTTTTATGATAGGTTCTAGAGCTAGCCACCTCATTAGGACTGAGTCTTCTGCATTTCTTTTAACAGCAGAGTAGTATTCCATTGTATATATGTACCAGTGCTTCTGTATCCATTCAATTGTCGATGGACATCCAGGTTGCTCCCATGTTCTGGCTATTGTATATAGAGCTGCAATGAACATTGGGGTACAGGTGTCTCTTTCATTTTTAATTTCATAATGATATAGGCCCAATAGTGGGATTGCTGGGTCATAGGGTGCTTCTATTTTTAGTTTTATAAGGATTCCCCATATTGTCTTCCACAGAGGCTGTACCAGTTTACATTCCCACCAGCAATGCAAGAGGGTTCCCTTTTCTCCGCATCCTCTCCAGCATTTATTGTCTGCCGATTTATTGATGATGGCCATTTTGACGGGTGTGAGGTGGTATCTCATTGTGGTTTTAATTTGCATTTCTCTAATGATAAGCGAGGTTAAGCATTGTTTCATCTGCTTTTTGGCCATCTGTATGTCCTCTTTGGAGAGGCGTCTCTGTAGAGCTTTTTCCCATTTTTTGATTGGGTTGTTCGTTTTTCCTGTGCTGAGTTGTCTGAGTTGCTTGTAGATTTTGGAGATGAATTCTTTGTCTGTTGTTTCCTTTGCTATGATTTTCTCCCACTCTGTGGGGTGTCTGTTCAGCTTTTTTGTAATTTTTTTTGCTGAACAAAAGCTTTTACGTTTCATTAGGTCCCACATGTTCACTTTTCTTTCAGTTCTGCTATTCTAGTAGGTGGGCCAGAGAAGATCTTGCTTTGATTGATGTCCTTGAGGGTTATGCCTATATTTTCCTCAAAGAGTTTGATGGTTTCTGGTCTTACATTTAGGTCTTTAATCCATTTTGAGTTGACATTCATGTATGGTGTCAGGGAATGTTCCAACTTCATTTTTTTGCATGTAGCTGTCCAATTTTCCCAGCACCACTTGTTGAAGGGGCTGTCTTTGTCCCATTTTCATATTTTTTATGGCCTGTCGTGGAGGGTTTTTTTCACATGATCCATATAAATTCCATATATATGAGTTAGTATACTGTACTTGTCTTTCTCTTTTTGACTTACTTCATTTTTTTATGATAGGTTCTAGAGCTAGCCACCTCATTAGGACTGAGTCTTCTGCATTTCTTTTAACAGCAGAGTAGTATTCCATTGTATATATGTACCAGTGCTTCTGTATCCATTCAATTGTCGATGGACATCCAGGTTGCTCCCATGTTCTGGCTATTGTATATAGAGCTGCAATGAACATTGGGGTACAGGTGTCTCTTTCATTTTTAATTTCATAATGATATAGGCCCAATAGTGGGATTGCTGGGTCATAGGGTGCTTCTATTTTTAGTTTTATAAGGATTCCCCATATTGTCTTCCACAGAGGCTGTACCAGTTTACATTCCCACCAGCAATGCAAGAGGGTTCCCTTTTCTCCGCATCCTCTCCAGCATTTATTGTCTGCCGATTTATTGATGATGGCCATTTTGACGGGTGTGAGGTGGTATCTCATTGTGGTTTTAATTTGCATTTCTCTAATGATAAGCGAGGTTAAGCATTGTTTCATCTGCTTTTTGGCCATCTGTATGTCCTCTTTGGAGAGGCGTCTCTGTAGAGCTTTTTCCCATTTTTTGATTGGGTTGTTCGTTTTTCCTGTGCTGAGTTGTCTGAGTTGCTTGTAGATTTTGGAGATGAATTCTTTGTCTGTTGTTTCCTTTGCTATGATTTTCTCCCACTCTGTGGGGTGTCTGTTCAGCGTTTTTGTAATTTTTTTTGCTGAACAAAAGCTTTTACGTTTCATTAGGTCCCACATGTTCACTTTTCTTTCAGTTCTGCTATTCTAGTAGGTGGGCCAGAGAAGATCTTGCTTTGATTGATGTCCTTGAGGGTTATGCCTATATTTTCCTCAAAGAGTTTGATGGTTTCTGGTCTTACATTTAGGTCTTTAATCCATTTTGAGTTGACATTCATGTATGGTGTCAGGGAATGTTCCAACTTCATTTTTTTGCATGTAGCTGTCCAATTTTCCCAGCACCACTTGTTGAAGGGGCTGTCTTTGTCCCATTTTATAGTTTGGCCTCCTTTGTCAAAAATAAGGTACCCATAGGTGCGTGGGTTTATCTCTGGGTTTTCTATCTGGTTCCATTGATCAATAGCTCTGTTTTTGTGCCAGTACCATACTGTCTTGAAGACTGTTGCTTTGTAGTAGAGTCTGAAGTTAGGGAGGCTGATTCCTTCAGCTCTGTTTTTCTTTCTCAGGATTGCTTTGGCTATTTGAGGTCTTTTGCATTTCCATATGACATGTGTTAATATTTGGTCTAGTTCTGTGAAAAATGTCAATGGTAGTTGGATAGGTATTGCATTGAATCTGTAGATGATATTTGGTAGTATGGTCATTTTCACAATATTGATTCTTCCGACCCAGGAACATGGAATATCTCTCCATCTGTTTAAGTCCTCTTTAATTTCTCTCATGAGTATCTTGTAATTTTCTGTGTACAATTCCTTTATTTCTGTGTGTTGACTGCGTATCCTGCGACTTTGCTGAATTCCTTGATTAGCTCTAGTAGCTTTGTAACCGTGTCTTTGGGGTTTTCTATGTATAATATCATGTCGTCTGCAAAAAGAGAGAGCTTGACTTCTTCCTTTCCAATCTGGATTCCTTTGATTTCTTTCTCTTCTCATATTGCTGTTGCTAGGACTTCCAGGACTATGTTGAATAGTAGTGGTGAAAGTGGACACCCCTGTCTTGTTCCTGATCTTAGAGGGAATGCTTTCAGTTTTTCACTGTTGAGGATGATGTTCACTGTAGGCTTCTCATATATGGCTTTCACTATGTTGAGATAGCTTCCTTCTATACCCATTTTCTGAAGAGCTTTTATCATAAATGGATGTTGTGCTTTGTCGAAGGCTTTTTCTGCATCTATTGAGATGATCATGTGGTCTTTGTCTCTCAATTTGTTGATATGGTGTATCACATTGATTGATTTGCGGATATTGAAGAATCCTTGCATGCCTGGGATGAACCCGACTTGATCGTGATGTATGAGTTTTTTGATGTGTCATTGAATTCTGTTTGGTAGGATTTTGTTGAGGATCTTGGCGTCTAAGTTCATCAGTGAAATTGGCCCATAGTTTTCCTTTATTGTTTTGTCTTTGCCTGGTTTTGGTATCAGGGTGATGGTGGCCTCATAGAATCTGTTTGGAAATTTTTCTTCCTGTGCAATTTTTCGAAAGAGTTTTAGGACAGGCACTAGCTCTTCTTTAAATGTTTGGTAGAATTCGCCTGTGAAGCTATCTTGTCTTGGGCTTTTATTTTTGGGTAAATTTTTAATCACAAATTCGATTTCTGAGCTTGTGATTGGGTTGTTCAAAGTTTCTGTTTCTTCCTGGCTCAGTCTTGGGAGATTAATCTTCCCCAAAAAACTGTCCATTTCTTCCAGGTTGTCAAGTTTGTTGCCATAGAGCTGTTCATAATAGTCTCTTAGAATCCTTTGAATTTCTGCGTTATCTGTTGTAATCTCTCCTTTTTTGTTTTTGATTTTGGTGATCTGGCTCTTCTCTCTCTTTTTCCTAATGAGTCTGGCCAGTGGCTTGTCAATTTTGTTTACCTTTTCAACGAACCAGCTTTTTGTTTTATTTATTTTTGCTATTGTTTCTTTCGTTTCTTTCTCATTTATTTCTGCTCTGATCCTTATGATTTCTCTTCTTCAGCTGCCTTTGGGGTGTTTTTGTTCTTCTTTCTCCAGTTGTTTTAAGCATAAGGTTAGGTCGTCTGTTGGAGATTTTCCTAATTTCTTGAGGGGGGATTGAATTGCTATAAGCTTCCCTCTTAGAACTGCTTTTGCTGTATCCCATAGGTTTTGAAAAGTCGTATGTTCATTATCATTATCTTCTAGAAATTTTTAAATTTCTCCTTTGATTTCCTCAGTGATCAGTTTGTTTTTTAGGTATGTGTTGTTTAATCTCCATGTGTTTGTGTTTTTAGCGTTTTTTTCCTGTAGCTGATCTCTAGTCTCATTGCATTGTGGGCCGAGAAGATGGTTGATATAATTTCGATTTTCTTGAACTGACTGAGGTTTGAATTGTGGCCCAAGATGTGGTCTATCCTAGAGAATGTTCCGTCAGCACTTGAGAAGAAAGTGTATTCTTCTGCTTTTGGATGGAACGCCCTAAAGATATCGATGAGGTCCATCTTTTCTAGCGTAGTATATAAGGCTTGTGTTTCTTTGTTAATTTTCTGATTGGATGATCTGTCCATTGGTGTGAGAGGAGTGTTAAAGTCTCCTACTATTACTGTGTTATTGTTGATTTCTTCTTTTATGTCTGAAAGTACCTGTCTTATATATTGAGGTGCCCCTGTGTTGGCTGCGTAGATATTCATGACTGTTATGTCTTCCTCTTGGATGGATCCCTTAATCATGATGTAGTGACCTACCTTGTCTCTTAGAATCTTCTTTAGTTTAAAGTCTATTTTGTCTGATATGAGCATTGCTACTCCAGCTTTTTTTTTGATTTTCATTTGCATGGAATATATTTTTCTAGCCTTTCACTTTCAGTCCATGAGTGTCTCTAGGTCTGAAGTGGGTCTCTTGTAAACAGTATATATATGGGTCATGTTTCTGAATCCATTCAGCCAGCCTGTGTCATTTGCTTGAAGCATTTAATCCATTTACATTCAAAGTAATTATTAATATAAATGTTCCTATTGTCATCTTCTTAGAAGTTTGGGGTTTGATTTGTAGGACTTCTCCTACTCTTGTATTTATTGGCTATATCAGGCCCTTTAACACTTGTTGTAGGGCTGGTTTTGTGGTACAGAATTCTTTTAGTTTTTGCTTGTCTGTGAAGCTTTTGACTTCTCCATCAATTCTGAATGAGATTCTTGCCTGGTAGAGAATTCTTGGTTAGAGGTTATTCTCTTTTAGCCATTTAAACGTGTCTTGCCATTCTCTTCTGGCCTGCAGTTTTTCTGTTGAATGGTCCGCAGTTAGACATATGGGGTTTCCTTTATATGTCATTTGTTGTTTGCTCATAGCTGCTTTTATTAATCTGTCTTTATATTTAGTCTGCATTAGTTTGATTAGAATGTGCCTTGGTGTGTTTCTTCTGGGGTTTCTCCTGTATGGAACTCTTTGTGCTTCTTGGACTTGGTTGACTATTTCCTTTCCCATGCTGGGGAAGTTTTCCACTATAACCTCTTCAAGAATTTTTTCATAGCCTTTCTTCCCTTCTTCTTCTGGAACTCCTATAATTCTAATGTTGGTGCGTTTGATATTATCCCATAGGTCTCTGAGGCTATCCTCAGTTCTTTTAATTCTTTGAGCTTTGTTCTGTTCTTCAGCACTCATTTCCACCATTCTGTCTTCCAGCTCACTTATCCATTCTTCTACCTCCGATACTCTAATATTGAGACCTTCTATATTATTTTTGAGTTCAGCAATTGAGTTGGTGGTCTCTATTTGCTTCTTTTGCATTTCCTGCATGTCTCTTCTCAATGCACTAATTTCCTCTAACATTCAGTTTTCGGTGCTTTGCATCCTCATTAGTATAGTTTTCCTGAATTCTCTTTCAGATAGTTTGTCTATCTCCTCCTGTGTCATTTGAAGTGGTGTTTCTCTAGCTTGGTCTTTCATTTGTGCAGTGTTTCTCTGTCATTTCATTATTAGGTTAGTTTTTGTTTCTTTATGTGTGTCTGTGTGTGTGGAGTTCTTTTTCCCCCACCAGGCTTCTTGGTTGAATTCCCCCTTCCTTTGGCTTTCTGTCTTTGTAGAAGGGTTCTGTGGTTTGTGTTTGGGTGGTGTTAGGTCTTGTTTACAGATGGATAATCTCTAGTGTTGTATGTTCTTTGATAATGTGGGGTCTTGGAATCACGGCTTCCACTCTAAGGACCCTTGGTTTGATGATTGGTCAAGGGGTGTAGGCTCTATGTCTGGTTTGCTATGGTGTCCCATGATATTAGTTCAAATACTAGTATCTGAGGAACAAGAGGTGCATCCCTGATTGGTGACAGTCATAAAAGCATGCGGATGTTTTCTAACATAATCGTAAGATATACATACAGCAATCTCCGCAACTGACCAGTTTTACAGAGATAAGGCACAGGAAATGTTCCTGGTAAATCACACAATCATAGATGGTGCTTGTCCGTTAAGCTTTGAATTAAAATAGTGCCTGAATAAATAGATCCAGCGCAAGGTCCTAGCTTGGACAATTACAATGAGAGCAATTTTTAACTAGGACATATGTTGGGGGTGATGAGGAGGAGAGTGTATGGATAATGAGAAGGAATAGATTCATCTTGGAAGGATTTTATAGGGTTAGGTAGCAAAGATTAGTGTGTTGTATTGTTTAGTGCAGTTGGAAGAGAATAGTGGAGACAGGAAGGTAGGAAATAATTTATCTAGAGGATATTGGTAGATAGGAAAAGGTTTTACACTTAGAACATAGAGGGAGAAAGCAGTGGGAAAGAGGACAAATAATTAGAGGTTTCCAAGAATTATAATAATAAGAAAAAACAATAGAATAAAATAAAAGTCAAAAAAAGAAATTAAAAATTAAAAAGGGGCATAAAAAATTAATAAGAGACCAAAAACCATCAAAAAACAAAACAAACAAAAACTGAAAACAAACAAAAAAACCCAACAAAATAAGCAAACAAACAAATAAACCCCAAGCCAGACCAATCAAGAGAATAAACAAAATAGTCCACAACAGATAAACAAGCAAAAAAATAGCTAAATACTGTCCCTGGTTTTTATCTTCTCATCTGTCTGTTGAAAACCAATCTGCTCTTGATGCCGGTGTCTTGATGGCGTAGTCTTTCCCTTATAGTGCCGTTTGCTATTGTTTCTGTTTTTGTGTTCAGCAAAACGAGGGCTTTGCTGTCAGATTGGGTGCTGGCCTGGACGGTGGGCTGATCCCAGTCCGTTGGGTAGGGGCTGCGCCCTGTGCAGTCCTGTATTGGAGGGGGGTGCCCCGGCTCTACCACACACCTGCCAGTAGTCTCCAATCTCTGCTCTTACCCTGGCTTCCTCCGCTGCTGCTGCAGTTCTAGGATTGCGCGGGCTCCTCCTCCGATGGCACACGTGCACTGCCAGTTACTCATCTACGTCCCAAAGGTGGGCGCGAGCTTTCCCGCCCAGCTCGTGCCGGGTCCCTGATCAGCAACCCGTGGGTGGCTTCCCCTCTCCGTCCAGCAAGCCTTCCAGTTGGAGTGGTTGAACTTACCCTCGGTCTCTTGCGGTGCCGCACGGCTTCCGCTCTGGGTCCGGTCTGCACGGCTTCTCGCTCCGGGTCCGGTCCGCACCGCTTCTCCAATTTCTGCTCTACTGTTCTTTTTCTGTTCCCAATTACACGTTGCATTAGGCTGACATCCTTCGGCTTTCCTGGCTGTGAGTTTCTCAGACTTTGTTTTTGAAGATCTTTGTCCCCAAACGCAAGTTCGTGTGCCTCAGGCACAGTAAGGCCAAACAAACCAAAATATCGGAGTTTGAAGAAGGTTTTATCACAGGGCCATGCAAGGCGAGCGGGTGGCTCACATTCCCCTCCGCCCCAAAGCTCTCCGGAAGAGTTTCAGCCTCAAATGTATTTTAATCATTCATGATGATGGAGATAATCATATGATTCTCTCTCTTAAATATATTAAAGTGACAGATTATATCAATGCATTTCTTGATATTAAATGCTAATTGCATTACTGCTGTGAAAGTCATTTCGTTATGGCATATACATCTCTTGTTGCACTGCTAATTCTGAGTTTTAATATTTTCTTTCAAATTTTATAATAATATCACACTATAACTTTAGAGACTATGTCAAATTTTGACGTCATTTTTGCTGGGCTTATAAAAATAGGTCAAAATATTTTTAATACACACATTCATACTCTGGAGCTAGTAGCATTGTTTATGCAGCATTGATATTTTGAGTTTTTTAAGTGTTTGTTCAGTTTCCACAATGAATATATCTCAGATTGTATAAGTAAACACTTGCGCATGGTGGGGTAGGGTGCAAACCTTTGATAACTATAAATTATCTCTTTGGAATTTTCTCTCTCTTCTATGGTCAATTTTCATAGTTCATATTACTAATTTACATTGCATCTAAATATAGTTACATTATGGTTTTAGTTTTCTTATTTTTTACATCTGTTTTTCCTATGAATGGGATTAATTACATCAATGATTCAATTGTCTAATACAATAAGTATGCACTTATGAGATAGCCCTATCTTGATCATGATGTATTATATATTATTGGAATCAATTAACTAATATTTTGTTTAAATTTTTGGAATATATATTCACAGATGAGATTATTATTATTTTCTTGTGTTCCTTGGTGAATTTTGGTATCAAGATTGCTATAATCTCATACATGGGGTGAAAAGTGTTCTCTCTTTATCTGTTATGTGAAGGAATTTGTGTAAATTTCGATCATTTAGAATTTAGCTGCTGGAACTTCCCTGGTCCCTTTGTCATCTTATTGAAAGCTGCTGATTGAATTTCAATTAACGATTGATTGAATCTTGTTAATGGTTGTATCACATTAACCATCATTTCTTCCTGAATTGAAATAAAATGCAACCGCTTCTCACAATTCCAATCCTGCAGTCCCATTTGGAGACAGCATATTCTCTTTCTAGTTTACTGCCTTTGTCTCTACTCACTTCCTTTTCTTCCCAGGGCAGTACTTTCCAAAAGCATTCTCTACAATGAGTAAAACATTCTATATCTTCTGTGAAAGTCATTTCGTTATGGCATATACATCTCTTGTTGCACTGCTAATTCTGAGTTTTAATATTTTCTTTCAAATTTTATAATAATATCACACTATAACTTTAGAGACTATGTCAAATTTTGACGTCATTTTTGCTGGGCTTATAAAAATAGGTCAAAATATTTTTAATACACACATTCATACTCTGGAGCTAGTAGCATTGTTTATGCAGCATTGATATTTTGAGTTTTTTAAGTGTTTGTTCAGTTTCCACAATGAATATATCTCAGATTGTATAAGTAAACACTTGCGCATGGTGGGGTAGGGTGCAAACCTTTGATAACTATAAATTATCTCTTTGGAATTTTCTCTCTCTTCTATGGTCAATTTTCATAGTTCATATTACTAATTTACATTGCATCTAAATATAGTTACATTATGGTTTTAGTTTTCTTATTTTTTACATCTGTTTTTCCTATGAATGGGATTAATTACATCAATGATTCAATTGTCTAATACAATAAGTATGCACTTATGAGATAGCCCTATCTTGATCATGATGTATTATATATTATTGGAATCAATTAACTAATATTTTGTTTAAATTTTTGGAATATATATTCACAGATGAGATTATTATTATTTTCTTGTGTTCCTTGGTGAATTTTGGTATCAAGATTGCTATAATCTCATACATGGGGTGAAAAGTGTTCTCTCTTTATCTGTTATGTGAAGGAATTTGTGTAAATTTCGATCATTTAGAATTTAGCTGCTGGAACTTCCCTGGTCCCTTTGTCATCTTATTGAAAGCTGCTGATTGAATTTCAATTAACGATTGATTGAATCTTGTTAATGGTTGTATCACATTAACCATCATTTCTTCCTGAATTGAAATAAAATGCAACCGCTTCTCACAATTCCAATCCTGCAGTCCCATTTGGAGACAGCATATTCTCTTTCTAGTTTACTGCCTTTGTCTCTACTCACTTCCTTTTCTTCCCAGGGCAGTACTTTCCAAAAGCATTCTCTACAATGAGTAAAACATTCTGTATCTTCTGTCCTCCAAAATGACACTCACTAGCCACATTTGGCTGTTGAGCACTTAAACTATGATTAATGTGATTGAAAAACTGACTCATTATAAGTTAAATTTAAGTAACTGCATGTGTCTGGTGACAACAGAATTGATATCACAGTCTTAGTGCCTTTTCTCAAAGCAGAAGTCAGAAGGAGCCTTTACAAATTTAAGTCAGATCACATGATGTCACTCTTCTGCTTCTATTTGTCAATAGCTCTTGATTGTAATAGGATTAAAAGCAAAAGGACTTTCAGACTTATAGCTTCCTACAAGATCTGGCCCCTTCATTCCCTGACTGATCACATCTTTTGTTAATCTTTACTGGTGGTACTCTGTCATTGTCCTCGTTTGCTCCAGTCGTACTGGTCTTTTTGCTGTTCCTTAAACAAACTTGCCTAATATATTCTCATATTAAGGCCCTTTCACTGACCCCTCCACCTGGAACATTCTTCACCCAATGTCTGTCTGTGGCACCTGCACCTGTTTCAAGTCTAAAAGCTACCCTCATCTATCAGTATTTTGATCCCTTTCAACTATGTTCCTTTTCACAACATTTTCTTATTTTCATTTTCCACAACATTTATAATCTTCTAATGTATCAGATGATTTTATGACTCATTGTGTTTGCTTTATTGTCTGTCTTCTCTCATTGATGGTCTGGGATATAAGCTCCTCGAGATCAAAGACTTTTTTGCTGTTTTGTTCACTGAAGCATCTCAAAATTCAAAAAGTTTCAAGTACAATAATAGATGCTCTAAAAGTATTTGTTGAATGACTAAATAAATGCATTTTTATAAGCTTTGTTTTATATGAATTTATCTATCTAATTCATGCCATTTGTCATGGAGCATTTATTCATGACATCCCAAGTTTATCATCTGTTTAATCTTTGGTGCATTCAAAATTATGCTTCTCTTTTCATTTCTGGTGGGTTGTTTATTTCTTCCTTCACTCTTTTTCTTAAGCTCTCCAGAGATTTGCCTCTTAATTATCTTTTCAGAAAATCAACATTTGGTTTTTTTCAATTTTCCTACTAGATATTTGTTTTCTATTTCATTCATTTCTGCTAATATCTTTATTTTTCATTCCCTGGTTTATACTATTGTTCTTATAGAGAATTTTAACTTGAGATTAGCACTTTAAATTTTAGGATTTTTTAATGCAAAAATTTGCAAACTTGTAAATTTCTAACTATATCCTTAGCTGCATCACGCATATGAAAAAAAAAGATATTCTGAATGTCAGTTGGATTCAGGCAATTTATATTTTTCTTCCTTCCTTTACTTATTTCTCGCATGAAATATTAGGAAGTTCTAGTTGTCAGGAAACTTGAAGTTCATCTTTTGAATGTTGCTTTTCAGACTAATTTCACAATAGTCAAGGAAAGATTCTGTATATTTCCCATCATCAGTTTCTTTTCCTTGTTTTTTAGATGTGTTTGGAAATGCAATGTCTAGAGATGTGTTTAAATTGCTTTAACAGTTTTCACATTTTACCTGAGAATTCTAGTTCACATACATTTACTATCATAATTGATGTGTTTGGATTAATTTAACTGCTTCATTACATGCTTTATGTTTTCTGCTTTTTCTATTCCTCATCCTATTTTGCTGTCTTACATCTTGAAAATGTTTGTAAAGTAATTTCATCGTCTCATTATAGTTTTCCTTTACATGGCATAGTTTATTATTCTGGTTCTAATATTTTAGCTATTATCCTAAAGTTAGTCAATCATTTTTTCTTCCTTTTCCAAATTCAATTTAAGTACAATTGCATCCTTTGAACTTCTATTTGCTACGCTGCCCTATATATCAGCTAGTCATTGTTTTCCCCACCCCCTACTTATTTTATTTTGTTTTGTTTGATTTATTTTACTAGTGTCTTTATGAATATCTTTGTTCATTATTCTGCTTTGCTTCTGAGACTTTTAGGGAGACTTTGTCTCTGAAGTACCTTCTCTAGTATTCCCTTTGATGGTGATCTGACATTTTGTTCTGAAGACTTTATTTTACCCCAGTTCTTGAAACACATTTGTATTCACTGCATAAATTTGGAACAGTTGTTTTCCTTTACATAATACAGATGTTATTTTACTCATTTCTATGTTTGGGCTGTTGGCTGGAAGTGGGTCACTCTTTTGTAGGTAATCTCAGTTGCATTCTCAGCTGCTTTTAAGATTTCATTTACTTCAATATTCTGTAGTTTCAATGTCAGAACAGTCATATGAAGAAGGCTTTTCACTATAAACTCTTTTTTGAAGAGATACAGATTCTTTACTTGAGCTATTCTTTTAATTTTACAAAAAGAACAGCTTATAAATTTCATGAGATACCTTTTTAGCATCAGGGGATATTAGCATTTTTTTCTCCTATAATTTATTGATATAATGAATTATTTAATACATACTTTCATATTAACTACTCTTTTATTTCTGTATTAAAGCCTACATAACAATGTGTTTATTATTTTTTGATTCACTTCTGAATTTGTTCATTAACATTTTACTCTAAATGATCTTTCTACTTAAATAGAAATTTTTCTAGTTTACTTTAGATGTTATCATGATAAAATTTTATTATTACAATTTAACTTTCTTTATAAAATGAAGCAGAAAGTTTTATTTTCTTTCAGGCCTAGGATAGTTTCAATAGCACTGTCAGTCTTTAATCAGTTATTTAAAATTCAGCTGTGAAGAAACTTGATCCAGTTGCCCTCTTCACTGGAATATCTTTCATTGCCTCCTAAATTTCTTCTGTTCCATTTGGTCCATTAAGTTTCACTTCCTTTTGGGTAGCTTTGGTAATTTATGTTTTTCCAGAAAATCATGATCTCATCTTAATTTTGAACATTACTGTCTTTCACTTATATATATTAGTTTCAAGATTTTAAAAATCCTTCATTTATGTTACATTCTCATCCCTCAATAAGCCAACATGTCTATTTTAAATTATATTGCTTTCCTCAATATGTATTCTTTGTTGTTGTTCAGTCACTAACTTGTGCCTGACTCTTTGCAAACCTATGGACTGCAACATGCCAGGCTTCCCTGTCCTTTACTATTTCTGGAGTTTGCTTAAACTCATGTCCAGTGAGTCCACTGAGTGATGACTTCCAACTATCTTATCATCTGTTGCCCCCTTCTCCTTCTACCCTCAATTTTTCCCAACATCAGGATCTTTTCCAGTGAGTCAGCTCTTTGCATCAGGTGGCCACAGTATTGGAGCTTCAACTTCAGCACCAGTCCTTCCGATGAATACTGAGGGTTGATTATTTTTAGGATTGACTGGTTTGATCTCCTTACTGCCCAAGGGCCTCTCAAGATTTTTCTCCAGCTCCACAGTTCTAAAGCATCAATTCTTCACCACTCAGCCTTCTTTATCGTCCACCTCTCACATCCATACATGACTAATGGAAAAACCATAGCTTTGACTATACAGATCTTTGTCAGCAAAGTGATGTCTGTTTTTTAATACACTATCTAGTTCTGTCATGGCTTTTCTTCCAAAGAACAACCGTCTTTCAATTTCATGGCTGCAGATGCTGTGGTATATTTATTTTATCAATATTTTCTAAGAAAAATTTGTGATGATTCATTACAAGTGAACTGTTTACCTGTTGCCTGACATTTTGTCAATGTTTTATTTTTCTATAAAAATTTCAGCATTTTGATTTATTACATTATTATTCAAACAGTTTTTGTTACTTAATTTTTTTGCTTTCCCTTTTTATTCTTTAATAGAAAAGGCATTTAACAACAAAATTTTTCCTGTATGTACAGATTTTCTATTTTTACATAGTTCTGTATTAAATAGTATTTTTTTATTTGATCCTAAATTTTAATGCCTTTAAGTGGTTATCAACCTATCAATCATAATCTTAAATCTAAGAATTCAGAGTAACTTACAATTTAAAAGCCTGCAATGACAAAAGAAAAATAATTTTACAGTATGCTAACTAAAAATATATATGATTTTAAAATTTGGCCTGCAGGTTAGGAGAGACACAACATAGAAGAATAATATACATCAAAATAAAGTTATTCTGTAGTAATTTCAGAAAAACCTGAATTCTCAATAGTTAAATATCTGTGTTTTTTATTTGTTAAATGTTTATCCACCATTAAGAAGCTGAAAATATTTTAATAACTGCATTTGAATCCACTTGAAGCAAACTTGTGCTAAAAATTTCAGAAATAAGATTAAATTACTGTAGGACTGTGTCACTAAAACAAACCTCTCAGTCTTTTTTACTGAATTAATAAAACAAAATAAAGCAAGTCAAATCTGTATATATGAAAAAGATTTTGAAAATTTCCAAAATTTTAGGTTTTCTATTAATGCCAGTGTGTGAGAACTGTTAGAACCCATTTTTACTTACAAAAAGTGAAAGAGCATGCCATGTTTGTATTTCTAGTGAAGCAGGTCAAATTTGTTAATGCTCTTCCTTCCCTTTACATAATTTCATATTACCACAACATACTTTGGAAAAAGACAACTATAGTTACTATTAAACAGAATAGAATAGCAACAAATCGTCAAACCATTCCTCCAGTGCTGAAGAAAGTAAGTAGGAGAAAACATATGAATAAAAATCTAAGCAAAAACATGAACGTTATTAAAGAAAACGAAACTGAAAATGTTATATGACAAAGATCTACAGAGATGTATACAGATGTTTCAATGTTAGAAAACTAATATAATAGTACTAGTAATGGAAACCATGTATGATTTTCCTTAAAGATGGAGAGATAGTATATGCAGAAGTGAACAATACAAGAAAAGTAAATCATCATCTCTCCTAACAGATAGGAAGCTGATAAAAGTGCAGAGTGAATAGTTATACTATAAAGAGTTAAATGCTGGAAGAAACAACTGCATGTGTTAAATGCAGTTGTCACTGAGGGGTAGGAATCAAGAATGGAAAGGAATATATTAGGAGTACTTTTATTCTGTTAAAGCCTAGCAGTTTAATTGACTTTTAAAAAACTATGTCTGAGTATTGCAGTGTTAAAAATTAAATGAAAAGATTCAAAAGACATATGGAGCATAATCAAAATCATATATTTATTTGTATATAAACACCCTCATGCATTAAAAATGCTATCGGATAAATAATGACATGTTCACAGTTTTATCACAGAGTAGTGGGATTATGGGAGAATATATTTTGTTTCTTATACTCTATATTTTGAAAATGTTTTCTCCTGCTTAAAAACAAGTTTATTTTCAGAAAGATATTTTAAATTAAATCTTCCTAATACATGCACTTCTGTATTAAGTGCTAGGGATACTAAGATATATATGAGGCAGACAACCATCAGCAAAAATGGTATCTAGGGTGATATCTCCACAGAATTGAAACATAACTGTTCGCCACCTCTATCCTGATTTTCAGTTCATTTGCTGTCTTTGTCTTTTTCCTTTGTCTTATGTTACTCAACGGGTGAGTGGAAGGCGTTGCCAACTGTTGACACTATGGTAATCAGGTAGTAAAGGCAGAAAATTCCTGAGAATTGTTGTGTCTCACATTTTCAAAGTGTTCACATTTCTACCTATAAAACTGTGCTGACTACTCATGTATTTTCTAAGACAAGAAAATTGTACCTATTACAATGCATTATTTATATGGAAAGCTATTTTATGATAATGTTAATTTTACATGAGATTCCCATGTTTTAATTATTTTATTGTTAAAAATACGTTCATCCAAATGATTGCTTTAATGTGAGATTCTTATTGTATTTGATATTATTTCTTATTTGGGTGTAAGATGCTTTTAGGTACATGTCTTAAAAATCAAAATCTTACATTATAAGAAAAAAATACATAACAGAGAAACAATGGTTAATAGGCTGTGATTTATCACAAATCGGATCTAAACTGCAAAACAAAAATGTTTCAGCAGAAAGGATGATGTATCTGGACAAAGACCAGTTGCTTTCAGTTAGGACATTAGCTTATTTTAGACCATTTCAATTTTTTCTTTTTTATATAGAATTGACTTGTTAGGAATCAAGAATGGAAAGGAATATATTAGGAGTACTTTTATTCTGTTAAAGCCTAGCAGTTTAATTGACTTTTAAAAAACTATGTCTGAGTATTGCAGTGTTAAAAATTAAATGAAAAGATTCAAAAGACATATGGAGCATAATCAAAATCATATATTTATTTGTATATAAACACCCTCATGCATTAAAAATGCTATCGGATAAATAATGACATGTTCACAGTTTTATCACAGAGTAGTGGGATTATGGGAGAATATATTTTGTTTCTTATACTCTATATTTTGAAAATGTTTTCTCCTGCTTAAAAACAAGTTTATTTTCAGAAAGATATTTTAAATTAAATCTTCCTAATACATGCACTTCTGTATTAAGTGCTAGGGATACTAAGATATATATGAGGCAGACAACCATCAGCAAAAATGGTATCTAGGGTGATATCTCCACAGAATTGAAACATAACTGTTCGCCACCTCTATCCTGATTTTCAGTTCATTTGCTGTCTTTGTCTTTTTCCTTTGTCTTATGTTACTCAACGGGTGAGTGGAAGGCGTTGCCAACTGTTGACACTATGGTAATCAGGTAGTAAAGGCAGAAAATTCCTGAGAATTGTTGTGTCTCACATTTTCAAAGTGTTCACATTTCTACCTATAAAACTGTGCTGACTACTCATGTATTTTCTAAGACAAGAAAATTGTACCTATTACAATGCATTATTTATATGGAAAGCTATTTTATGATAATGTTAATTTTACATGAGATTCCCATGTTTTAATTATTTTATTGTTAAAAATACGTTCATCCAAATGATTGCTTTAATGTGAGATTCTTATTGTATTTGATATTATTTCTTATTTGGGTGTAAGATGCTTTTAGGTACATGTCTTAAAAATCAAAATCTTACATTATAAGAAAAAAATACATAACAGAGAAACAATGGTTAATAGGCTGTGATTTATCACAAATCGGATCTAAACTGCAAAACAAAAATGTTTCAGCAGAAAGGATGATGTATCTGGACAAAGACCAGTTGCTTTCAGTTAGGACATTAGCTAATTTTAGACCATTTCAATTTTTTTCTTTTTTTTTTTTCCTGAATGATATGAATAATATGATAGAATGACTCTGCTGAAAACAATTGAACAATACTGGCAAATGTAAAATACTTCAGACCATGAAATCCCAGTTGGTCCAATCACAGATAAATTTATCATGCCTACAGAGAGGTTACTGTAGATACAAATCCTCTTGTAGCCTCTGTGATAACTAGTGAATAGAAAAGGGCGAGGTTTGCCATGTAATCTACTCAAGCATGTGTCTTCAGATAACTTTTTTTTTAACCAGAGGAGTCTTCCATAATTTAATTTCTTTTCCTTTTCATACTTTTGACAAATGCCTTTACAAAGTCTCTTTACAAGAGATTTTGTGCATTATTTGGAAGCATTTCTATTATGGTGGTGAATACTTATATAAGAAACACAAATGGTTCATCCAGTGGGCAGGGTAAAATGAGCTATAATCCTGGCTATAGCACCACTGTGTACTAATGGAGTGTGAGCTAATCACTTGAAGAATGTGCCTGAAAGGTAGGGGTTGGATAGAGAATTTATACAAGGAGCCTGAAAGCCATTTCAGGGCAGTCTCAGAAACCCAACATCAACTTGAGAAACCAAATCAAAGATGTGATCAAAGAAAAGTGAGTGAATCCAGGTGAAAACGCAGCTTTACCGTTTTTCCAAATAGTTGGTCTCCAGTTGAATGCACAGATCTTTTTCTTCCCCCTGATAAAGTCACTGAAATTAGAACTTGGCCTCAAAGCTGGCCTTTCTCCCATCCTCCCTCTTGCTCAAAGCACTTGTCCCTGGAAGAGGCAGAATGGATGGGAAAACCTGTGAGGTTTGTTGTCACTAATTCTGAGAGAGAAGGAGGAGAATGTTAGGAGGAGTGTGAGCTGGGCCCTTGTCAGTGTAAGAAAAGTGTAAAGAAAGAAAGAAAAGATGAGGGATGCCAGGGAGGATCAGGTTTATTCATATCGGGCTTAGATGGCAGTCACCACGATGGATCTGGCTACACAGACATGATTGGGAGAGAGAGGCAAGCAGAAAGAGGGAGAAATGTCCTAGAGAGAGGGCCAAGAGAAGAGCCAGGGCCAAGAGAGTGATGGCACAAGGTTATGGTCCTTAAGTATCTGGGGGTAGCCAGGGGAGTGACTGGTGCTGGCATGAGTCCACAGGCAGGAAAACTTTGTATCCACAGAGGTCTGTGCAGGGCTATGGGCTGACTCAGCTCTTTGCAGATAACTCCAACAACCAGGGCAAGCACTTGGATACAGACTCAGGAGATATACCTCCCAAGTAGCTACAAGCACTGGGTTTTAAGGGCAACAATAATGGGAAAGGATTTGTGAAAGCCCTCCTCGCATGCTGTGTGTCCTTATGAAAGTGTTCTACCCAGGATTAGGACTTAAACCCAAAACCCAGTTTGGTACTCAAACCTATGTGGCTGGGCCTTGAGCCCAGCCAAAACCCACCACACCTGGTTTCAGGACCTAATGGAGCTCAGGTTCTTCATATCTCTTCACAGAAGAGAATTCAGTGAAAGACAAAGTGATAGGTAAGAAATGGATTTATTCAGATTCAGAGAAAAACACTCTCCACAGACCGAGTGTGGGCCATTGCAGAGCAAATCCAGAGGCCCCAAAAACATGGTGTTATTAGCTTTTATGGTCTGGGTCATTCCATATGCTAATGAGTGGGAGGATTATTCCACCTCTTTGGGGGAAGGAGCGGAAATGTCATGGCACCTCTGAGTATGTCATTTAGCCTACTGACTGAGGATCAAGGTCTAGTCTGCCATCTTGGACCCATTTGATTCTAATGGGTTTATGTTGTGTCCTTGGGCTATGTCATTCTTTCAAAAATTGTGCCCTGCCCCTTTCCCTAACCCTTACACTTGGAGGTCAGATGGTTCGAAGAAAATCACATGTGGCAATTTCCCTAGGTTTGTGAATTTATTATTGTTATTGTTTATTTTCCTACAATAATAATAGATTAACAGTTAAAAATGTAGATATATTTAAAAGTATTAGAAAGACTGCAATTCTCATTAATAAATCTCCAATATGAATGCAGTCTCTTTGTTGATATCCTTGTTCCTGAGAAAAATCAGGCTGTCATGACCCAGGTCTGATACCCAGCTTGGCAAGAGTCTACAATCCCACAAACACCAGTGCCCCCACCTGGAGCCCCAGAACCTTGCAGGAATATACCATTTGCAGACCTAACACATCTGCTTTGAAAAGAGGCAGAGCTTTGACCCCCTATTGAATAGCATTTATTAAAAATACATTCTTAGAGGAGTGATCTTTAGAGAAGCTGTAGCTGTCAGAAGCCTCAAGCTGAGTGATGAGAGATGTGGATGGAAAACATAATCAAGACAGTTTTTTTCATATAATAATTTCTACCTGGTTTTCATTCAGATGGGTCTTTTAAACACATGTCAAAACAAGTAAAGAACAATTCTAAGCCACAGGTTGCTCACTTTGGTAAACCCTGCCTGCTTATCACACCTGAAAATGGAGATATTCCCTATTAATCATATTTACTATGCTTTAAAATTCTCATATGAGACAGGTACAGTTTTACATGCCTTCACTCCTTAATCTTCACAAACATCCTATTAAATGGGAGTTGTTATCAACACTGCTCTATAGATGGAGACACAAGGCTAACTCATTCAAGGTCACACAGGTAGTATGGAATAAAGGTGGGACTTGGTTCCTGACAGCTCTCTTTCAGAGTCCAAACTTGCAACCATTAAAGTATATACCTCGTTTTCAGCCAAAATGTTCTGAGTACTCTCATAATTTAGACATTTAGAGTCCTATTTATGTGTTGTTTTTCTCCTACAATTAACAATTAGATATTTAGGTTTGTGCAAGTGTAATTGTGGTTTTACATTGTGGAAATTTGCCATTTGATACTGGAATACATTCTTAAATAAGTGTGTTATACATCACTTTGCATATTTCTCACTTTATGCTTTTTTGCTAATAATTTGCTCTTTATTTTATATTATTTTACACTAGGGAAATGATGTTAGACAAAAAGCAAATATGAGTGATTTTCTTGTTCGAGTAACTTGCAACGTCAACAATGCATTTGGCTCAGAAGCTGTTAATGAATGTACTTGGCAGTGGTGCTTCATTAATAAATCTCCAATATGAATGCAGTCTCTTTGTTGATATCCTTGTTCCTGAGAAAAATCAGGCTGTCATGACCCAGGTCTGATACCCAGCTTGGCAAGAGTCTACAATCCCACAAACACCAGTGCCCCCACCTGGAGCCCCAGAACCTTGCAGGAATATACCATTTGCAGACCTAACACATCTGCTTTGAAAAGAGGCAGAGCTTTGACCCCCTATTGAATAGCATTTATTAAAAATACATTCTTAGAGGAGTGATCTTTAGAGAAGCTGTAGCTGTCAGAAGCCTCAAGCTGAGTGATGAGAGATGTGGATGGAAAACATAATCAACACAGTTTTTCATATAATAATTTCTACCTGGTTTTCATTCAGATGGGTCTTTTAAACACATGTCAAAACAAGTAAAGAACAATTCTAAGCCACAGGTTGCTCACTTTGGTAAACCCTGCCTGCTTATCACACCTGAAAATGGAGATATTCCCTATTAATCATATTTACTATGCTTTAAAATTCTCATATGAGACAGGTACAGTTTTACATGCCTTCACTCCTTAATCTTCACAAACATCCTATTAAATGGGAGTTGTTATCAACACTGCTCTATAGATGGAGACACAAGGCTAACTCATTCAAGGTCACACAGGTAGTATGGAATAAAGGTGGGACTTGGTTCCTGACAGCTCTCTTTCAGAGTCCAAACTTGCAACCATTAAAGTATATACCTCGTTTTCAGCCAAAATGTTCTGAGTACTCTCATAATTTAGACATTTAGAGTCCTATTTATGTGTTGTTTTTCTCCTACAATTAACAATTAGATATTTAGGTTTGTGCAAGTGTAATTGTGGTTTTACATTGTGGAAATTTGCCATTTGATACTGGAATACATTCTTAAATAAGTGTGTTATACATCACTTTGCATATTTCTCACTTTATGCTTTTTTGCTAATAATTTGCTCTTTATTTTATATTATTTTACACTAGGGAAATGATGTTAGACAAAAAGCAAATATGAGTGATTTTCTTGTTCGAGTAACTTGCAACGTCAACAATGCATTTGGCTCAGAAGCTGTTAATGAATGTACTTGGCAGTGGTGCTTCAAGAAGTTTTGCAAAGGAGAAAAGAGCCTTAATGATGAGGGGCACAGTGACTGCTCATCAGAAGTTGAAAACAACCAATTGAAAACAATCAATTGAAAACAATTATTGAAACTGTTCCTCATGACATTGAATTGATCTTCTCAACGTTGAATTCAGTATCAACGATTCTGTGATCATTCAGCATTTGAAGCAAATTGGAAAGGTGAAAAACCTCAATAAATGAGTGCCTAAGCACACAACAGAAATTGAGAACTATCTAGAAACTTCTATATAAATATAACAGAGTGTTTTTATGTCTGTTGAGTCTAATACCTTAAAAGTAGGGTTTACATTTTGTATCTTCTTAAATTCAAATTTTCTAATAACTCATTTTAATGCATTTTTAAAATAATAGTCATTTTATTCCTATTATCAACATTAGAAGAAGGAAGCAACATTAAAGTAGAGATTTAGTTTTGTTTTTATTTATGTACATGCATAACTTAAATACATAAGAAAAGTTATTTGATAATTATTATAGCATATACATAAATATTATTTGCCAAAAAAAGAAAGAAAAAAAAAAAAAACAGAGCAGAAAACTCGTGGACTGAGGCACTCCAAACTCTTGTCCCTGACTGACACATCAAAAAAGCAACCAGTAGAGCTTCCCTGGTAGTCCAGTGGGTAAAGAGTCCATCTTGCAGTGCAGGGGGCACTGGTTCAATCCCTGGTCTGGGAAGATCCCATGTGCCGTGGAGCGGCTGGACCTGTGTCCAGTTATGAGCCAGCACTGTGGAGCACATGTGCCCAGAGTCAGTGCTCTACAACAAAAGAGGCCACTGAAATGGGAGGCCCACTCAGGCCAAAGAATAAAGATGGATGAAAATAAATAAATTTAAAAAAGAAATTAAAAAAAAAGAGCAACCAGCAAATGTCAGCACAAACTTTGTAGAAGCTCTAGAAAACAGTCAAAGGTTCATATCCACCAGGCAAAATGCCCAATCAAGAAAAAGTCATATCTTCATAATAGTAGGAAACTTCTGTGGCGTTTTTACCCATCTTTGTACTCCCTTTCTAGTGCAGTGATGATCTCCATCTTGATCAGATGACAATCTTGTTCCTAGATCCACATCCTTGAACCAAAGGCAGCAGAGCAGGCTTTACTTGCAAGTGATTGTGTCTGTCTGTTCTAAATTTTCTGGAGTATACCTGAGAGAATGACATAAAATACTCATCTCTACTTTGCATGACCTGAACTCTAAGCAGGAAAAGTAAAGAGAGCACTATTTGTAAAAGTTACAAGGTAATCACCACATCCTCACAAGCATCTGAGCAAGCGATAGTGGATGAGACACAATAGGCCATCAAAGGATCAGAAGGAAGCTGGGGCAAGATGGTTTGAGAAATTTAAGACACTCAAAAGCAGCCATATATTCAAGGGATTGTAAAAAACACATGCTCAGACAAGGTATATGCTCAGAAAAACCCAGAAAAGACCTTAAGCTTTCATCTTGGGATGACGTCTAAGCTCAGGGTACACTTACCTAAATGATTAAAATGTGTCCTAGTATCAACATTAGAAGAAGGAAGCAACATTAAAGTAGAGATTTAGTTTTGTTTTTATTTATGTACATGCATAACTTAAATACATAAGAAAAGTTATTTGATAATTATTATAGCATATACATAAATATTATTTGCCAAAAAAAGAAAGAAAAAAAAAAAAAACAGAGCAGAAAACTCGTGGACTGAGGCACTCCAAACTCTTGTCCCTGACTGACACATCAAAAAAGCAACCAGTAGAGCTTCCCTGGTAGTCCAGTGGGTAAAGAGTCCATCTTGCAGTGCAGGGGGCACTGGTTCAATCCCTGGTCTGGGAAGATCCCATGTGCCGTGGAGCGGCTGGACCTGTGTCCAGTTATGAGCCAGCACTGTGGAGCACATGTGCCCAGAGTCAGTGCTCTACAACAAAAGAGGCCACTGAAATGGGAGGCCCACTCAGGCCAAAGAATAAAGATGGATGAAAATAAATAAATTTAAAAAAGAAATTAAAAAAAAAGAGCAACCAGCAAATGTCAGCACAAACTTTGTAGAAGCTCTAGAAAACAGTCAAAGGTTCATATCCACCAGGCAAAATGCCCAATCAAGAAAAAGTCATATCTTCATAATAGTAGGAAACTTCTGTGGCGTTTTTACCCATCTTTGTACTCCCTTTCTAGTGCAGTGATGATCTCCATCTTGATCAGATGACAATCTTGTTCCTAGATCCACATCCTTGAACCAAAGGCAGCAGAGCAGGCTTTACTTGCAAGTGATTGTGTCTGTCTGTTCTAAATTTTCTGGAGTATACCTGAGAGAATGACATAAAATACTCATCTCTACTTTGCATGACCTGAACTCTAAGCAGGAAAAGTAAAGAGAGCACTATTTGTAAAAGTTACAAGGTAATCACCACATCCTCACAAGCATCTGAGCAAGCGATAGTGGATGAGACACAATAGGCCATCAAAGGATCAGAAGGAAGCTGGGGCAAGATGGTTTGAGAAATTTAAGACACTCAAAAGCAGCCATATATTCAAGGGATTGTAAAAAACACATGCTCAGACAAGGTATATGCTCAGAAAAACCCAGAAAAGACCTTAAGCTTTCATCTTGGGATGACGTCTAAGCTCAGGGTACACTTACCTAAATGATTAAAATGTGTCCTAGCATGGAGTTAACCTATAAAAACTGGAAAGATGACCATTATAGTTTTTAATTATGTTTGTCTGTTTGCTGGATGTTTTTTCTTTATTTGTTTTATAAGACAATCTGTCACTCATGAATATAAGCTAAAGGAATAGTGACCTCAATGATCACTCATAATAGGACACAGTCTTTGTAAAAGTAGTTTGGATAGGTCTCAAATGCTCTAGCACCTCCTTCAGTGATCAAAAAAAATAACAACCAAAAAACCAAATCCTGGGGAATGGGGATAATCTGATTTCCAGAGTTTGCTTTTACTTTTAATATAATTTAGCTTGTTATAATCACATAATACTAGTGTGAAACAAAATTTATATTTTATGGCAAGATAGAACAACTTAAACAAACAAAAACCTTTCTCCCCTCTACTATGTATTGTATATCTGCATAATGCATCAACCAAACCTCTCCCATTGGTGGAAATACCTACTCAACAATAAAGAAAAGCATTCTCCTAATACCAAGGAAACTCCTTAAAAGATAAGATTCCTTCTTAATATTATAAAGGAGTCACAATGACTTATGACTCACTACTCACTAGATTTTATTAACTGTAGTACATTATTTAATGTATAGCCTTCTGTCTCAAAAGTTTATGCAAATATGCTTTGACATCTTTTTTATTATTTGTTTTCTATTTGAAGGATAACTGCTTTACAGAATTTTGCTATTTTCTGTCAAATATCAACATGAATCAGCCATAGGGATACATATGTCACCTCCCCACCCTTCCATGTTATTACAGAACCCCTAATAGGTTTTCATGAGTTTTTCAGAAAGTTCCCATTGGCTATTTATTTTACATATGTGACATAAGTTTCCATGTTTCTCTCTCCATACACCCACCCTCTCCTTTCCATCTCCATGTTCACAAGTCTGTTCCCTATGTTTTTTCTCCATTGCTATCCTACAAATAAGTTCACCAGCACCAACTTTCTAGATTACATGCATATTTTTGGTATATGATATTTAGCTTTTTCTTTCTGATTAACTTTACTTGGTATAACAGGCTCTAGGATCATTCACATCATTAGAACTAACTCAAATGTGTTCCTTCTTATGCACAAGTAGTATTCCATTGTGTATATGTACCACAGTTTGTTTATCCATTCATCTGCTGATGAACATCTATGTTGTTTACATGTTCTAGCTATTGTAAATGTGCTGCAATGAACACTGGGGTACATATGTTAGTGCATTTAATAGCATAACAAATGTCTCTGAGGTCTTCATCAATTATTTTCATTCTTTTTCCTTCATTCTGCTCTTCAGTAGTTATTTCCACCCTTCTATCTTCCAGCTCACTTATTCTATCTTCTGCTTCTGTTATTCTGCTATTGACTCCTTCTAGAGTATTTTTAATTTCAGTAATTACATTATTTATCTCTGTTTGTTTATTCTTTATTTCTTCTATGTCCTTGGTAATTATTTCTTCCATTTTCTTCATTCTATTTTCAAGTCTTTGGAACATCTTTGCTATCATTATTCTGAATTCTTTTTCAGGTAGTTTACTTATTTCCTCTCGATTTAGTTGGACTTCTGTATTTTCTCCTTGTTCCTTCATTTGTGTTGTATTTCTCTGTCTTTTCATATGTTTTCCTTTTTTCTTAACTTGTTCTGTTTGATGTCTCCTTTTTCCAGGCTTTAGGGTTGTATTCCTTCTTTATTCTGGCTTTTGCCTTATGTAGGAAATGTTGATTCAGTGCTGACCTTGTGCCTATGTGTGACTACAAGATCTTCAGGTAATTTACAGGAAAAAATAGATCTGATTAACTAAAGTATTCCAAATATCAACATGAATCAGCCATAGGGATACATATGTCACCTCCCACCCTTCCATGTTATTACAGAACCCTAATAGGTTTTCATGAGTTTTCAGAAAGTTCCCATTGGCTATTTATTTTACATATGTGACATAAGTTTCCATGTTTCTCTCTCCATACACCCACCCTCTCCTTTCCATCTCCATGTTCACAAGTCTGTTCCCTATGTTTTTTCTCCATTGCTATCCTACAAATAAGTTCACCAGCACCAACTTTCTAGATTACATGCATATTTTTGGTATATGATATTTAGCTTTTTCTTTCTGATTAACTTTACTTGGTATAACAGGCTCTAGGATCATTCACATCATTAGAACTAACTCAAATGTGTTCCTTCTTATGCACAAGTAGTATTCCATTGTGTATATGTACCACAGTTTGTTTATCCATTCATCTGCTGATGAACATCTATGTTGTTTACATGTTCTAGCTATTGTAAATGTGCTGCAATGAACACTGGGGTACATATGTTAGTGCATTTAATAGCATAACAAATGTCTCTGAGGTCTTCATCAATTATTTTCATTCTTTTCCTTCATTCTGCTCTTCAGTAGTTATTTCCACCCTTCTATCTTCCAGCTCACTTATTCTATCTTCTGCTTCTGTTATTCTGCTATTGACTCCTTCTAGAGTATTTTTAATTTCAGTAATTACATTATTTATCTCTGTTTGTTTATTCTTTATTTCTTCTATGTCCTTGGTAATTATTTCTTCCATTTTCTTCATTCTATTTTCAAGTCTTTGGAACATCTTTGCTATCATTATTCTGAATTCTTTTTCAGGTAGTTTACTTATTTCCTCTCGATTTAGTTGGACTTCTGTATTTTCTCCTTGTTCCTTCATTTGTGTTGTATTTCTCTGTCTTTTCATATGTTTTCCTTTTTTCTTAACTTGTTCTGTTTGATGTCTCCTTTTTCCAGGCTTTAGGGTTGTATTCCTTCTTTATTCTGGCTTTTGCCTTATGTAGGAAATGTTGATTCAGTGCTGACCTTGTGCCTATGTGTGACTACAAGATCTTCAGGTAATTTACAGAAATAATGAAACATATACATACACTCATAGATACACTGATATAACTAAAGTATTCCAAAGAGAAAAGGATACAAGAGATTGACTTGGTGAGCAAAGGAAACCAAAAATTATATTGAACAATTAAAAGCAGAGCTAATTAACATTCAGTCCGGAAGACTGAGCTTGAACAGAGTGCCAACTGGGGAATATTGCAGAGAGAAGACAACAACTTAACTTACATGGTGGAAATAGAAAGAATGAATGAAGAAAAAGAGGAAAAAAGAGAAAAAAAAGAGTAGAGGGGATTGCAAAGGGAAAAAGCAGGAGTGGAAAAGGAGGTAGAAGAAAAATATGTGGGCAAAGATAAATAGATATACGTGAAAGAAATTTTTTTTTTTTTTTTTTGGTCAGAGATAGTTACAGTAGGGAAAGAAAGGTAGACTTTGGGCTGTTGTCTCAGCTTTGGCAGTGATAGACATGTATTTCTGCAGTCTAAGTGGTCCTCTCAGCACTTCTTCACTTCTGCCAGCCTCCTACTTATCTCTGGAATCTTTACTGGATCTTCTACTCCTTGGCCCTTCCCTGTGCTGCAGGTCAAAACATGTTAGACAGGGCTTGTGTGGTACTTTTCTTGACTCCCTACCATTTTCCTCTTCTCCAGTGGCTTGTGTTTAGGTATCCCTGAACCACCCTCTGCATCACTAGGTATGTGAAAGTTGTTCTTGACACCATGGGACTAGTGCTTGCTGCTCTCATTTTTCCAGCCCCCCCACCCCCTTCACTACAGGGCTTATGTGGTTCTCTTCCATCACCCCAGCCCATCTTCTGGTTGGGACCAAGTTCTGTGAGCTGCTTATGGACTGAGAAGTACAGCTTTCTCTGTATTCTGTCATCTAGGTTCCTGCTTTATCCTGGTCTCCGAGATTCTGCAGCTCTTCCTTGGTCCTGCCTGTGAAGAAGGTTCCCAGGGCATGGAATCTCTTCCTCCGTCAGGACTCCCTCCCTCCTTGGATTATACATTTCTGTCTGATAATTCTCTCTCTCTTCTTTTCACTTTTTATGTCTCTATCCTTTTCCTACTTCATTCCAGGAGCCTGCTTAGCCCCCTGGAGGCATGAGGTCTTCTGTTGTTCCCTAGGGACTGACTTGTAGGAGTTGTTTCATATCTTGATGCGCTTTTTGAGGTATTTGTGGGAGAGCTGACAATCTAATTGTCTTATTCCTCTGCCACCTTCCCAGAATACCCAGTGTTTTGACTTCTTATGAGAACAATTCTCCGAGCTCTCTGAGAGGCTATTCCTGGGTTATAATCTTTAATTTGGCTCAAGTCAATTTTCCATGTTTCTCTTAGATCAGCTGATTATTCTTTTTTTCTTGTTGGCCACTTCTATTGATCTTTCATTTATTTATCTTTGTTCTTTGGCCTGTGTGGGTCTCCCATCACAGTGGCCTCTCTCGCTGCAGAGCACTGGCTCCAGGTACATGAACTCCAGAGCTCCAACTCAGTAGTTGGACACATCCGTCCAGCTGCTCTGCAGCACGTGGGATCCTCCCAGGCCGGGATTGAACCGACGCCCCCTGCACTGCAAGGTGGTGTCCTTACCTACTGGACCACAAGGGAAACCCCTGATTATTCTTTTTTCATTGACAATAGTCAAATATCCAATTTTTAAAACAATCTGTTACCTTTTTAATTTTATTTTTATTTATTTATTTTTGGCTATTCTGGGTTTTCACTCCTGCTGCAAGTTCTTCTCTAGTTGCAGGAGTGGAGACTACTCTCTAGATGAGGTGGGCAAGCTTCCTGTTGCAGTGACTTCTCTTGTTGTGGAACTTAGACTCTAGGGCACAGAAGCTTCAGTAGTTGTGGCACATGGGCTAAATAGTTGTGGCTATGGGCCTCTAGAGCACCGGCCCAATAGTTGTGGCTCATGTGGGCTTAGTTGCTCCATAGCATGTGGGACCTTCGCAGATCAGTAACTGAACCTGTGTATCCTGCATTGGCAGGTGAACTCCACCACTGAGCTACCAGAGAAGCCCAAATATCCAAATTTTAATTAAAAAATCATGACATACATGAAAAAAGGAAAAAGCTCATTCAAAGTTTCAAAGTAAGTCGATTCAAAGAAACCACATTAGAGGAAGACTAGATGTCATATATACTAGACAAAGACTTTAAAACAACTGTCTTAAAAATGCTCAAACAGTTAAGAGAAACTGTGGACAGAGAAGTAGAAGAAATCAGGAAAACAGTATATGAACAAGTTAAGAATATAAACAAAGAGATGCAAATTATTATGATAAGAAACAAAAGAGAAATTTTGGAGCTAGAAAGTATAATAACTAAAATTAAAATTTTATTATAGGGGTTCAATATTAGATTTAAGAATAAAAGAGAAGGGCCTCCCGGGTGGTCCAGTGGATAAAGGGTCTGCCTTGCAGTGCAAGGGGTGCTGGTTCAATCCCTGGCCTGGGAAGATCCCACATGCCACAGAGCAACTGGACCAGTATGTTCAGTTACAAGCCAGTGCTCTGTAGTGCATGTGCCCAGAGCCGGTGTTCTGCAATGAGGGAAGCCACTGCAATGGCCACACAGACCAAAGAACAGATGAATGAAAATAAATAAATTAAAAATCAATAAAAGATCTCTTTGGCCCCCAAAGAGAAAAAAAATGCAAAAGAAGAAACTTTATTTGAAAATAAGATAATTGAAAAATCAATCTGAGAAATAGAAAGAAAACACAGACTAAAGAAAAATGAAGAGAATGAAGAGGTCTTGTGGGATACCATAAATAGGTCAACATGTACCTGTGGTAATCACAGAATAAGACAAAGAGGAAAGAGCAGAAAGATTATTTAAATAAATATTAAAATCTTCCCAAATTTGATTGAAAATATGAATCCACAAATCTAGGAAGCTCAATCAACTCCTAGTAGATGAACCCAGAAGAGACTCAAACTGAGAAACAGTATAATCAACATATCAAAAGACAAAGAATTCTAAAAACAGCAAAAAGTCACTTGTAATTTGCAGAAAGTCCTCAATAAAATTACCAGCTAATTTTGCATCAAAAATCTTGGAGTTCAAAAGCAGGGGGATAGTATATGTAAAGTAATGGGAAAAATATCACCCAAGAATTATAAATCTGACAGAATTTTTCTTCAAAAAATGATGGAGAAATTAAGACATTCTCTGATAAACAAAAATTGAGCAAGTTTATTACCACTAAACTCCCAATACATTAAATAATAAAGGACATACATCAGGTTGAAATGAAAAAAGTCTTAACAGTAACTTGAAAGGTTATGAAATATAAATATTTTCAATAAAGATAAATTTTGGTTTGTAATTCTACTTTTACTGTGTACAAAATTTGAAACAAAAGAGAAATTTTGGAGCTAGAAAGTATAATAACTAAAATTAAAATTTTATTATAGGGGTTCAATATTAGATTTAAGAATAAAAGAGAAGGGCCTCCCGGGTGGTCCAGTGGATAAAGGGTCTGCCTTGCAGTGCAAGGGGTGCTGGTTCAAGCCCTGGCCTGGGAAGATCCCACATGCCACAGAGCAACTGGACCAGTATGTTCAGTTACAAGCCAGTGCTCTGTAGTGCATGTGCCCAGAGCCGGTGTTCTGCAATGAGGGAAGCCACTGCAATGGCCACACAGACCAAAGAACAGATGAATGAAAATAAATAAATTAAAAATCAATAAAAGATCTCTTTGGCCCCCAAAGAGAAAAAAAATGCAAAAGAAGAAACTTTATTTGAAAATAAGATAATTGAAAAATCAATCTGAGAAATAGAAAGAAAACACAGACTAAAGAAAAATGAAGAGAATGAAGAGGTCTTGTGGGATACCATAAATAGGTCAACATGTACCTGTGGTAATCACAGAATAAGACAAAGAGGAAAGAGCAGAAAGATTATTTAAATAAATATTAAAATCTTCCCAAATTTGATTGAAAATATGAATCCACAAATCTAGGAAGCTCAATCAACTCCTAGTAGATGAACCCAGAAGAGACTCAAACTGAGAAACAGTATAATCAACATATCAAAAGACAAAGAATTCTAAAAACAGCAAAAAGTCACTTGTAATTTGCAGAAAGTCCTCAATAAAATTACCAGCTAATTTTGCATCAAAAATCTTGGAGTTCAAAAGCAGGGGGATAGTATATGTAAAGTAATGGGAAAAATATCACCCAAGAATTATAAATCTGACAGAATTTTTCTTCAAAAAATGATGGAGAAATTAAGACATTCTCTGATAAACAAAAATTGAGCAAGTTTATTACCACTAAACTCCCAATACATTAAATAATAAAGGACATACATCAGGTTGAAATGAAAAAAGTCTTAACAGTAACTTGAAAGGTTATGAAATATAAATATTTTCAATAAAGATAAATTTTGGTTTGTAATTCTACTTTTTACTGTGTACAAAATTTAAAAGACACATACATAAAAATATTTGTAAATCTATAGATTGGGGTACACACAATGTTTAAGGACTGTGATATCAATAAAACAAAAGGAGAGAAATGGAGATATATAAGGGAATTCTCATATGCAATTGAAGTTAAGTTGGTATTACTTCAGCTCAGATTTATACTTTAGAATACTATATGAAGTGTATATATAACCACAAAGAAAACTGTCACACAGAAGAAAATGAAAAGGGAACAAAAACATGGCACTACAAAAATCAGCTAAGCAGAGTTTCCCTGGTGGTCCAGTGAGTAAGGACACTGTCTTGCAGTGCAAGGGGCGCCAGTTCGATCCCTGGCCTGGGAAGATCCCACGTGCCACTGAGCGTCTGGACTGATGTGTCCAACTACTGAGCCAGAGCTCTGGAGCGCATGTGCCCAGAGCCGGTGCTCTGCGACAACAGAGGCCACCGCGATGGGAAGCCCACATGGGTCAAAGAACAAAGACGGATGAAAATGGATAAATGAAAGACCAATAGAAGTGGCCCGCCTGCTCCCCTCCCTCCCCACCCCACCCCCACCAAAAAATAAATCAATTAAAAAAAAAATCAGCTAAACAGGAAAGAAGGCAGGAATGGAGGAGACAATGAATAAGGAAATAGAAGACATTTATGAAGAAACAGTATGCCCAAAGTCCTTCCTTGTCAGTAATTACTTTAAATGTAAATGTATTAAGTTCTGGAGTCAAAAGACACGGAATAGGGGGGAAAAAAGCAAAACATTATGACCCAACTATATGCTGACTACAGTAGAATCTAGATTTAAGGCCAAATATGAAAGGATAGAAAAAGATATTCCATGCAGATGGTATCTAAAAGATACCAGAGTGGCTATAGTAAAATTGAATTTAAGAGAGGCAAAATTGAATTAAAAAAAAAAAGACATACATCAGGTTGAAATGAAAAAGGCTTAACAGTAACTTGAAAGGTTATGAAATATAAATATTTTCAATAAAGATAAATTTTGGTTTGTAATTCTACTTTTACTGTGTACAAAATTTAAAAGACACATACATAAAAATATTTGTAAATCTATAGATTGGGGTACACACAATGTTTAAGGACTGTGATATCAATAAAACAAAAGGAGAGAAATGGAGATATATAAGGGAATTCTCATATGCAATTGAAGTTAAGTTGGTATTACTTCAGCTCAGATTTATACTTTAGAATACTATATGAAGTGTATATATAACCACAAAGAAAACTGTCACACAGAAGAAAATGAAAAGGGAACAAAAACATGGCACTACAAAAATCAGCTAAGCAGAGTTTCCCTGGTGGTCCAGTGAGTAAGGACACTGTCTTGCAGTGCAAGGGGCGCCAGTTCGATCCCTGGCCTGGGAAGATCCCACGTGCCACTGAGCGTCTGGACTGATGTGTCCAACTACTGAGCCAGAGCTCTGGAGCGCATGTGCCCAGAGCCGGTGCTCTGCGACAACAGAGGCCACCGCGATGGGAAGCCCACATGGGTCAAAGAACAAAGACGGATGAAAATGGATAAATGAAAGACCAATAGAAGTGGCCCGCCTGCTCCCCTCCCTCCCCACCCCACCCCCACCAAAAAATAAATCAATTAAAAAAAAAATCAGCTAAACAGGAAAGAAGGCAGGAATGGAGGAGACAATGAATAAGGAAATAGAAGACATTTATGAAGAAACAGTATGCCCAAAGTCCTTCCTTGTCAGTAATTACTTTAAATGTAAATGTATTAAGTTCTGGAGTCAAAAGACACGGAATAGGGGGGAAAAAAGCAAAACATTATGACCCAACTATATGCTGACTACAGTAGAATCTAGATTTAAGGCCAAATATGAAAGGATAGAAAAAGATATTCCATGCAGATGGTATCTAAAAGATACCAGAGTGGCTATAGTAAAATTGAATTTAAGAGAGGCAAAATTGACTTTAAGTCAAAATATCTACAAGAGACAAATAGGACATTATATATTGATACAAGGGGTCAATCACCAAGAAAACATATCAATTACATATGTGTATGTGTAAGAGAATAACAGTAGAGGAAATCAATGAAACTAAAGTTTGCTTCTTCAAAAAGATATATATATGTAAAAGACTTTAGCTGGATGAACTAAGAACAAAATTTCAAATTAGAAATGGATGTGGGGAGATTACTACCAACAGAAATAGAGTATAAGAATACTGTGAATACTGTACATCAAAAAAAAAAAGAGGATAATCTACATGAAATGGACACAGAATATATCAAAACTAAATTATTAAGCCAAATAAAATCTAAACAAAAATCTGAACAGACCTACAACTAGTACGGATATTGAATCAGAATTGAAAATACCTTTATGAAGAAAAGTTTTGGACCAGATGGCTTCAATGGTAAATTCTACCAAACATTTAATGAAGAACTAAAACTGATCCTGCTCAAAATTTTTCAAAAATCTGAAGCGGAAGGAACACTGTCATGCTCATTCTGTGATGCCAACATGACCCTGACACTAAAGCCAGATGAAGGTATTATAAGAAAGTTATAGACTAGTATCCCAATGAATATTGTTACAGAAATCCTGAACAAAATAATAGCAAACCAAAGCCAGCAACTTATTAAAACAATTATAAGCCAAGACCAATGGGATTTATTACTCACATGCAAGCTGGCTGCATATATAATAATCATGTAGTGATTTTTTTTACCACACAATTAAATCAAACAAAAATAAAGTCTTTTATTCTCAGAGTTTTGATTGTTGGCTCAAAAGTAAGTTTAGTTTTGTAATAAATTTTGAATCATGCAGTATTCAAAAGTGGCTCTATCATTGTATATTTCTTTAAATGTTTAGTGGAATTTGCCAGTGAACACATCTGAGCCTGATGCTTTCTGTTTTGGATAGTTGCTGAATATTCTTGTATTATTCTTGTATTGTCTTCCAGTTTTAAGCTCTTTTGAACCCTGATTCTGGTAGTCCATGTGGCATCAATACTAAAATCTTCTTCTTTTTTTTTTTTTGATAGCTTTTTTTTCTCATAGAGATAATTGATAACTGATTTAATAGATATAGTTCTATTCAGATTGTCTATTTATTCTTATGTGAGTCTAGCAAAATGTATCTTTCAAGGAACTGGTCCATTTCATCTAAGTTATCAAATGTATAGGCATAGAGCTGTTCTTGCTATTTGGTTCTTATCATGACTGCAGAACACTACTATCAAGGAGATTTGAAAAATAATACTTATTAGTCACAAGTCCTGGAGGGTATACAGCACACCCGGGCCACAGAGCAAGACTGTGAGAAGAGAAGAGGGAGGGAGTATAGACCAGGGGCTCTGCCTTAATTGGGGTCTTAGTGTGGGGTGCTTAAGATTTCATGGATTCATTCTTTATTGGCAAGTTTAAAACAGGGATTTAGGGCATGGTAAAGGAAAAGCAGTGTCCCTTTCCAAAAGCAGACCTTCATGCCTGGGGCGTGATGTGGTTTATCACCTAGTTGTTCTACTAGTAGTTTTGTCATAAGCTGGCAGCATGTTTATTTGAGATAGATGTCTCTGAAGTGGAGGTCTTGGAAATCAAAGGCTTAGTCCCAGGTACTTTAAAAGAAAATATGAACTGAAAAGAAAATAATAGCAAACCAAAGCCAGCAACTTATTAAAACAATTATAAGCCAAGACCAATGGGATTTATTACTCACATGCAAGCTGGCTGCATATATAATAATCATGTAGTGATTTTTTTTACCACACAATTAAATCAAACAAAAATAAAGTCTTTTATTCTCAGAGTTTTGATTGTTGGCTCAAAAGTAAGTTTAGTTTTGTAATAAATTTTGAATCATGCAGTATTCAAAAGTGGCTCTATCATTGTATATTTCTTTAAATGTTTAGTGGAATTTGCCAGTGAACACATCTGAGCCTGATGCTTTCTGTTTTGGATAGTTGCTGAATATTCTTGTATTATTCTTGTATTGTCTTCCAGTTTTAAGCTCTTTTGAACCCTGATTCTGGTAGTCCATGTGGCATCAATACTAAAATCTTCTTCTTTTTTTTTTTTTGATAGCTTTTTTTTCTCATAGAGATAATTGATAACTGATTTAATAGATATAGTTCTATTCAGATTGTCTATTTATTCTTATGTGAGTCTAGCAAAATGTATCTTTCAAGGAACTGGTCCATTTCATCTAAGTTATCAAATGTATAGGCATAGAGCTGTTCTTGCTATTTGGTTCTTATCATGACTGCAGAACACTACTATCAAGGAGATTTGAAAAATAATACTTATTAGTCACAAGTCCTGGAGGGTATACAGCACACCCGGGCCACAGAGCAAGACTGTGAGAAGAGAAGAGGGAGGGAGTATAGACCAGGGGCTCTGCCTTAATTGGGGTCTTAGTGTGGGGTGCTTAAGATTTCATGGATTCATTCTTTATTGGCAAGTTTAAAACAGGGATTTAGGGCATGGTAAAGGAAAAGCAGTGTCCCTTTCCAAAAGCAGACTTTCATGGCTGGGGAGTGATGTGGTTTCTCACCTAGTTGTTCTACTAGTAGTTTTGTCATAAGCTGGCAGCATGTTTATTTGAGATAGATGTCTCTGAAGTGGAGGTCTTGGAAATCAAAGGCTTAGTCCCAGGTACTTACATGACAATATGGTACTTGAAAAAAGAAAATTCATAGAAACCGAAAGCAGAATAGAGGTGGGGATCAACAGAGGAATAAGGAGTTATCTTTTAATTGGTAGAACCATTCTGTTTGGTGTGATGAAAAAGTTCTAGAAATGGATAATCATGATGGGCACACAACATTGTGAATGTAGTTCATGCCACCTAATTCACACTTACAGAGGGCTAAAAGGGTATATTTTATGCAATACATATTATACTACAATAAAAAAGAATTAAAAATAATTTATAAAGCCAAGACTTGATTAACCTTGTTCAAACTAATTTTCTAATATCTTTTGTCATGTATTATTCTTGTACTGATTGCCTTTCAATTTTAAGCTCTTTTGAATCCTGATTCTGGTAGTCCATGCAGTATCAGTGCTACAATTTTCTTTTTTTGATAGTTTTTTTTCTCATAGAGATAATTATTCTTCAACATGATTTTAATGGCTACCTAGTACTCAATTATATAGATGTGGTATAATATACATATTTCTTCAATGCAGGTCATTTGTAAGGATTAATATCATATATAAAGTTGCAGTGAGTATTCTCTGCCCAGGATTTTCTTCAGCATATCCAGAGACAGAGGATGCAGGTTTGATTCTGGACTGGAAAGATACCTTGGAGGATGAAATGACAACCCACTCCACTATTCTTGTCTAAAAAAATCCCATGGACAGAGAGACCTGGAGGGCTATAGCTGATAGGATCACAAAGAGTTAGACACAACTAAGCATTCGATCACACATGCAATTATTTCCATAGTTTAATTTAAAATGAATTTCAACATTCAGAGGTGAATGTTTACATCTATATTTATCATAAAAGAAAAAGAGAGAGAAAAAAGATACAGAAATGTTGGCTAATTTATACAACTTGAAGCAGTCTGTGAAAGTACAAATTTCCCAGAAATATAAACTAAAAGTAGAAAAGCAGTGTCCCTTTCCAAAAGCAGACTTTCATGGCTGGGAGTGATGTGGTTTCTCACCTAGTTGTTCTACTAGTAGTTTTGTCATAAGCTGGCAGCATGTTTATTTGAGATAGATGTCTCTGAAGTGGAGGTCTTGGAAATCAAAGGCTTAGTCCCAGGTACTTACATGACAATATGGTACTTGAAAAAAGAAAATTCATAGAAACCGAAAGCAGAATAGAGGTGGGGATCAACAGAGGAATAAGGAGTTATCTTTTAATTGGTAGAACCATTCTGTTTGGTGTGATGAAAAAGTTCTAGAAATGGATAATCATGATGGGCACACAACATTGTGAATGTAGTTCATGCCACCTAATTCACACTTACAGAGGGCTAAAAGGGTATATTTTATGCAATACATATTATACTACAATAAAAAAGAATTAAAAATAATTTATAAAGCCAAGACTTGATTAACCTTGTTCAAACTAATTTTCTAATATCTTTTGTCATGTATTATTCTTGTACTGATTGCCTTTCAATTTTAAGCTCTTTTGAATCCTGATTCTGGTAGTCCATGCAGTATCAGTGCTACAATTTTCTTTTTTTGATAGTTTTTTTTCTCATAGAGATAATTATTCTTCAACATGATTTTAATGGCTACCTAGTACTCAATTATATAGATGTGGTATAATATACATATTTCTTCAATGCAGGTCATTTGTAAGGATTAATATCATATATAAAGTTGCAGTGAGTATTCTCTGCCCAGGATTTTCTTCAGCATATCCAGAGACAGAGGATGCAGGTTTGATTCTGGACTGGAAAGATACCTTGGAGGATGAAATGACAACCCACTCCACTATTCTTGTCTAAAAAAATCCCATGGACAGAGAGACCTGGAGGGCTATAGCTGATAGGATCACAAAGAGTTAGACACAACTAAGCATTCGATCACACATGCAATTATTTCCATAGTTTAATTTAAAATGAATTTCAACATTCAGAGGTGAATGTTTACATCTATATTTATCATAAAAGAAAAAGAGAGAGAAAAAAGATACAGAAATGTTGGCTAATTTATACAACTTGAAGCAGTCTGTGAAAGTACAAATTTCCCAGAAATATAAACAAAAGTAGGAAATGTCAGATTAAAAAAAAAAAAATTTGGAAAGCCCTATATGCCTCTTAGTTCTGAAAGGATGAAAATACTTTTCTGTCTTTTTCTAGACATTGACACTTAAAAACTTTAATTGTCTATCTCTGTGCCTTATCTATTCTTCTATTAAACAACTGGTCTTTTAGAAACTGATTTGCACAATTATTACAAAGTATAAGCTGTGTATGTACAGAAAAGATCTAAGACAGTAAGTTTGAGACTGCTATTCTTGCAAAGGCCTGCTTGCATGGTAGGCTTGGCTGGCATCTGGGAGCTTATATTTTGGGACTGTTCTTACCATTTCCTAATTAATGAAAATGTTTCACAGCACTTAAAAAATATTTAAACAAACAATGTGATTTATGCTAGACATTCACTTTAAAAAAAAAAAACATTTATTTTATTTATTTATCTGTTTTGGGGAGTGGGGTCGGGAGGGAGGGAGACGGGTGGGCCACTTCTGTTGGTCTTTCATTTCTCTATTTTCATCCGTCTTTGTTCTTTGGCTCCTGTAGGCCTCCCATCTCGATGGCCTCTGTTGTCGCAGAGCGCCAGCTCTGGGCGCATGCGCCCCAAAGCTCCAGCTCGGTAATTGGACACATCAGTCCAGCCGCTCCATGGTGCGTGGGATCTTCCCAGGCCAGGGATTGAACCGGCGCCCCTTGCACTGCAAGGCTGTGTCCTTACCCACTGGACCACCAGGGGAAGCCCTAGACATCCACTTTGCTTAGAGTTGAAATTTGGGTACATACAAGGTAAAGGCTGCCTTCAGGATCAACAACAATAAAATCTTTAGGCATTGGATGTCTGATAAGTTTCCAAGACAGACATTTCAAATATATTGTCAAAATCTGATACTCTTTGGAACTGAACATGTCCTCTGTGACTTCACTAGAAAATGGATCTTGAAAACTTGAACCACTTTCCTCTCGCCTTCACTCCTGTACCTTCCCCTTTGCCCACAATCTTTTCTCCGTAATAATCTTAGTTATCAGTGTGACTATATGTTGAGTCCTGTAAGTCATCCCAGAGGATCACACAGTCTTGGTCCAGACCAGGGGACTCCATCACATGTCAATCTTTAATATTAGAATTCATGCACATATTATTCCAAGAAATGCTTTCACCTTTTCTTACTCTTTATAGAGTGGTTTTGATTTGAAGGAGGTTAGTGAGAGTCTCTCAGTCATTGACACTTAAAAACTTTAATTGTCTCGGTTCTATTCTTCTACGAAACTGATTTGCACAATTATTACAAAGTATAAGCTGTGTATGTACAGAAAAGATCTAAGACAGTAAGTTTGAGACTGCTATTCTTGCAAAGGCCTGCTTGCATGGTAGGCTTGGCTGGCATCTGGGAGCTTATATTTTGGGACTGTTCTTACCATTTCCTAATTAATGAAAATGTTTCACAGCACTTAAAAAATATTTAAACAAACAATGTGATTTATGCTAGACATTCACTTTAAAAAAAAAAAACATTTATTTTATTTATTTATCTGTTTTGGGGAGTGGGGTCGGGAGGGAGGGAGACGGGTGGGCCACTTCTGTTGGTCTTTCATTTCTCTATTTTCATCCGTCTTTGTTCTTTGGCTCCTGTAGGCCTCCCATCTCGATGGCCTCTGTTGTCGCAGAGCGCCAGCTCTGGGCGCATGCGCCCCAAAGCTCCAGCTCGGTAATTGGACACATCAGTCCAGCCGCTCCATGGTGCGTGGGATCTTCCCAGGCCAGGGATTGAACCGGCGCCCCTTGCACTGCAAGGCTGTGTCCTTACCCACTGGACCACCAGGGGAAGCCCTAGACATCCACTTTGCTTAGAGTTGAAATTTGGGTACATACAAGGTAAAGGCTGCCTTCAGGATCAACAACAATAAAATCTTTAGGCATTGGATGTCTGATAAGTTTCCAAGACAGACATTTCAAATATATTGTCAAAATCTGATACTCTTTGGAACTGAACATGTCCTCTGTGACTTCACTAGAAAATGGATCTTGAAAACTTGAACCACTTTCCTCTCGCCTTCACTCCTGTACCTTCCCCTTTGCCCACAATCTTTTCTCCGTAATAATCTTAGTTATCAGTGTGACTATATGTTGAGTCCTGTAAGTCATCCCAGAGGATCACACAGTCTTGGTCCAGACCAGGGGACTCCATCACATGTCAATCTTTAATATTAGAATTCATGCACATATTATTCCAAGAAATGCTTTCACCTTTTCTTACTCTTTATAGAGTGGTTTTGATTTGAAGGAGGTTGAGTGAGTGAGTAAAAGTCTCTCAGTCATGTGTGACTCTTTGTGACTAACAGAGTAGCCTACCAGGCTCCTTTGTCTCTAGAATTCTCCAGGCAAGAATACTGGAGTGGGTAACCATTTCCTTTTCCAGGGGATCTTCCTAACTCGGAGATAGAACCCAGGTCTCCCACATTGCAGGCAGATTCTTTACCGTTTGAGTCACCAGGGAAGCCCCAAAATACTGAAATAGGTAGCCTACCCCTTCTCCAGGGAATCTTACTGACCCAGGAAATTGAATGTGTGCAAATAAAACTTTAATCCTCAGATTCGTCCTTTGCCAAACACTTCCTGCTGAAGGTCTTACTCCTGGCTTCATGTGCACCATGATTTCATTCTTCTCTGTTTATGTGATAATCCTGGTAAAACTGCAGTGTTGAACTGAAAGAAAATTATTTGTAGGGATGTTTTGCTAAATAGTTTCTGCTCTATTGCCTAAGTTTCTAAGCATTATGTATTCTTTAGTCTTTGAAGCTGTGAAGAAGGCAAATTCTTAAAGTCACTCAGGCATGAAATATTTGTCAAAACCAGATACTGATGGTGAGTTCCAACTTCATTCCACACAACTTTTATATGATGTAAATTTCTCCTAGCTCCTTGCAAAATCTTATTATTTTTCCATTTCTATGTTATGATTTTTCATCTTTTTCTAGTTTTTATAAGCTTTTTAAATGAGGGGTGGAAAAAAAAGTAAAGCATGGGCTTCAAACCAGACATGGAGTTTTAAATGAAAAATGTTTTAATGTATTTCCCAGCAGCTATTTTTCCATACAAAATCTTTAACAGAAAATGTAAGTTCTATATTGTAACTCTGTTAATCCAGAACTGTTTATATATCTTAGAGGGAAAAGATATAAAGAAGGGCTTTGGGAAGATATTGTCACATTTTTTTTTAAAAAGTGACTCATAATATAATCTTAATTCATAAAGGCAGAAAAAATTATTCTACTTAATTAGAAGCAAAATGGCTTTTATTATTTTATATAATTCTGCCTCTGCAGAGTAAAGTTAAATATCTTGATAAAATTAAGTCCCATGGTACAAGCTGCCAACTATGCAAATAATTGTATCACTTTTATAACATGCTGAGAAAGAACACCATTTGCTGTATTAAAGGGACAAGAAATGACTTAAGGACTGACAAGTGATGGTCATAACAGGAAAAATAGACTCTGATATTCCAGAAAAGGAGCTAAATCAAAAGAGGAACGAAAACTATATAAAAGAACCACTAGAGAGAGATAGTTGTACATCAACTACAACAAGAGCAAAAATTCCCCCTGAAAAGTAATCCAGGAAGCAGACCATAAACCCAGCTAAATGTCTAAATCTGCTTTTCTAACTAAGATAAAAAAGATCTGAAAGTCTATTTGTTTCATGACTTTTTTGTTCTGAGTTCTCAATTTTGCATATCTCTTTTGGCTGTAACATGTTACATGTTAAAGTTATATGTTAAACAATAATATATAGTCTATTTTCTAACACTTTTGTCAGGTATGCCTTTTTGTTCATCTTCAAACAACAGTGAAAGAAGCAAATCCTAACCACTGGCTTACCAGAGAATTTACCAGGAAGTTTTAGAAGGTGAGATAGTCACTGAGAGCCTGATAAGCTACTGTATGTCTTGTTAGACTTGAAGTTTTCACCAGCACAGTAGAGAGCACAGAGAACCTAAGCCATCCAGCCACACTTGGCCATCAAAGCCTTGGATGTTGACATTTACAGACAAAAAAGCAGAGACTAGTGAAAATTAAGAGCTGGGAGCAATTTGAAAAGAGCTGGATTTACCCACAAATGAGCTTATCAGCTTGGAAAGGAAGTCTTTGAGGTATCTGAGCTCCACGTCTAACAAATTAATCTCTGTAAACACAGGGAAACACCCTGGCAAACCAATCATAAAAATAAAATCAAGGAAAATAAAGTAAGCAGAGATATGAGGATGCATGTTTAGAGAAACATAGTCTTTATAATTTAGTCCAGACTGGTCATCAAACAAACATAAAACAGTAATTACCCAGGAGGAAAATGTATATATATATATATATATATATATATATATATGGGTTGTGACAGTATATTATCTAACATAATGACTCTACAACCAAAATTTATGACATGCAAAGAAACAAAAGTATGCCAAATAATGAAGAGAAAAAAAGCATCAGCTGGAAATGTCTTGAAGTATCACTGGATATCTGATTTAGAAAATTTTTCAAGGTAGCTATTACAAATATATAAAAAAATGAAAGGTAACTTTGCTAGAAAAATAAAAACTAGAATGAGGACAGCAAATAAATTAAAGTAGGAGTTCAGTCAAAATACAGAAATTATATGTATTTAAAAAAAATAGAAATTCTGAAATCAAAAAGTATAAAAAACAATATTAAAGGAAAAAATTACTAAAGGGATTCAGTGACAGATTTGAGATGGCAGAAAAATCTGTTAACAATAAATCAATAGAGACTATCCAATGAAGAAAAGAAATGGAAAAAAAAACAAAGTGGTAGTGGGATGATATACTGAAAATATTGAAAGAAAAATATATCAAATGAAGGCAAATCTATAGAACAGAAACTAAAGAAACGATTGTCTGGATTTGAGAGTGAAGAGGGAAATGGAAAATAGGAACAAAATTTATATTTTCTCAGCTACTAATAAGTTTGATTAGCTTTCATATGCTTATTGGCCATTTATATGGTGAACTTTTTAAAAATACTGTCAGTCCTCTGCCAAGTTTCCTCCTGACTAGTTATTGCTTTGTAGCAGTTGATCTGCATATATTCAGGATTCTAATTCTTCAACAAATTTTGATGGTTGCAAAATCTTTCAATTTGGGGGTCATCATTTAGCAATTGTAAATTGAATTTTAAACTTTAATTCTTTTTAAAATTTGTGCTGTACTGTGCTTAGTCGTTCAGTCATGCCCACTCTCTGCGACCCCATGGACTGTAGCTCACCAGGCTCTTCTGTCCATGAGATTCTCCAGGGAAGAATACTAGAGTGTGTTGCCATTGCCTTCCCCAAGGGAGCTTCCTGACCCAGAAATTGAACCTGGATGTACTGAATCACAGGCAGATTCTTTTACCATATGAGTCACCTGGAAGCCCAAACAGTGGTTTTTCTCTCAGTCCCATAGACTTCTCTGCCCATTCCATTCCCTTCTCCAAAAATTGAGATAATTTTGTATTCAAATGCAATTTTAAGAAGTAATAGAGGGGGAGGCTAGATGGCGGAGGAATGAGGGGAAGATTTCAGCAGCTCCCCAACAGAATCACTAGAACTAATCAAGAAATGAAGCACCACTGACAAACCAGCCACTAGATGACAGAAGAACTCCATAGGTCCACGAGAACTTTCCCGAAGCTACTGTTCTGAGAACCCTCTATCCTAAGCCCCATGCTGAACTGCACCGATGGAGGGCGCGCCAGCAAGTGCCCTAAAAGGGGGCTTGAGCAGAGCCTCAGGGGAGAGAGGGCTGCGATCAGCATGAAAATTCCAAGAATCCGCCTGGATCGCGGCAGAAATTAAGACACTGCGAAGATAGGATACTGGAGCAGGACCAGGCAGAATGCAATTGGGAAGTTCCCAGGGTAGTGCTGCCTAGCCACCTGGAGCCGGAAGGGAGCGCCCAGTGCAAAAATCGTGCCGCTTGGCCAGGCGAAAATTGCGACTTCCCGCCTGGCACCGGGTAAGTTTAAACACTCCTAGTGGGGAATTTGCTGAAGGTGAAGTCGCCCACGGATTGCTGACCAGGGACCGGGCTCAAGCCAGACGGGGAAGCTTGTACCTGCCTTTGGGACTTGGACACATGACTGGCAGTGCGCACGCGCCAGTGGCGGAGGAGCCTCTGCACCCCCATAGCTACACCCATAGCGGAGGAAGCTGGGAGAAGGGCAGGTATTGGAGGCTACCGGCGGGTGCACAGAAGAGCCCGGGCGCACGCCCTCCAACATGGGACGGCGCGCGCCATGGCCCCCCTGCCTGACGGACTGGGATTAGTACACCGTCCTGGCCAGCATCTGAGCTTGCAGCAACGCCTTAGATGGCTCAAAACAAACCATAGCAACCCGTGCCATAAGGGAAAGGCTAGAGCATCAAGACAACACCATCGAGAGCAGATTGGCTTCCACCAGACAGATAAGAGGATAAAAATCAGGTACAGTATTTAGCTTTTTTTGTTTGTTTATTTGTTGTGGATAGTTCTGTTTATTTGTTTGATTGGTCAGGTTTGCTTTTTTTTTTTTTTTTTTTTTGGTCTCTTCTTATAAAGTTTTACTTCCATTTTAATTTTTAATTTCTTTTTTTTGATTTTTAATTTTTAATTTTTTTGATTTTTAATTTTTAACTTTTTTTTTTAATTTTAATTCTTGGAAACTTCTGATTTTATTCCCTCTTTGCCACTGCTTCCTCCCTCTATGTTCTAAATGTAAAACTTTCTCCTATCTACCACTATCCTCTAGAGAAATATTTCGTACCTTCCTGTCTCCACTATTCTCTTCCAGCTACACTAAACAGTACAACACATTAATCTTGGCTACGTAACCCTATAAAATCCTTCCAAGACGCATCTATTCCTTCTCATTACCCATACACTCTCCACTTCCTCACCCACAGCACATGTCTTAGCTAAAAATTGCTTTCAATGAAATAGTCCAAGCCAGGACCTTGCCCCGGATCTATTATTCCAGGCACGTACTACTAGAAATTAAGACACTGCACAGATAGGATACTGGAGCAGGACCAGGCAGAATGCAATTGGGAAGTTCCCAGGGTAGTGCTGCCTAGCCACCTGGAGCCGGAAGGGAGCGCCCAGTGCAAAAATCGTGCCGCTTGGCCAGGCGAAAATTGCGACTTCCCGCCTGGCACCGGGTAAGTTTAAACACTCCTAGTGGGGAATTTGCTGAAGGTGAAGTCGCCCCGGATTGCTGACCAGGGACCGGGCTCAAGCCAGACGGGGAAGCTTGTACCTGCCTTTGGGACTTGGACACATGACTGGCAGTGCGCACGCGCCAGTGGCGGAGGAGCCTCTGCACCCCCATAGCTACACCCATAGCGGAGGAAGCTGGGAGAAGGGCAGGTATTGGAGGCTACCGGCGGGTGCACAGAAGAGCCCGGGCGCACGCCCTCCAACATGGGACGGCGCGCGCCATGGCCCCCCTGCCTGACGGACTGGGATTAGTACACCGTCCTGGCCAGCATCTGAGCTTGCAGCAACGCCTTAGATGGCTCAAAACAAACCATAGCAACCCGTGCCATAAGGGAAAGGCTAGAGCATCAAGACAACACCATCGAGAGCAGATTGGCTTCCACCAGACAGATAAGAGGATAAAAATCAGGTACAGTATTTAGCTTTTTTTGTTTGTTTATTTGTTGTGGATAGTTCTGTTTATTTGTTTGATTGGTCAGGTTTGTTTTTTTTTTTTTTTTTTTTTTGGTCTCTTCTTATAAAGTTTTACTTCCATTTTAATTTTTAATTTCTTTTTTTTGATTTTTAATTTTTAATTTTTTTGATTTTTAATTTTTAACTTTTTTTTTTAATTTTAATTCTTGGAAACTTCTGATTTTATTCCCTCTTTGCCACTGCTTCCTCCCTCTATGTTCTAAATGTAAAACTTTCTCCTATCTACCACTATCCTCTAGAGAAATATTTCGTACCTTCCTGTCTCCACTATTCTCTTCCAGCTACACTAAACAGTACAACACATTAATCTTGGCTACGTAACCCTATAAAATCCTTCCAAGACGCATCTATTCCTTCTCATTACCCATACACTCTCCACTTCCTCACCCACAGCACATGTCTTAGCTAAAAATTGCTTTCAATGAAATAGTCCAAGCCAGGACCTTGCCCCGGATCTATTATTCCAGGCACTATTTTAGTTAATTCAGAGCTTAACGTGCAAGTATCATCTTTGATTGCGTCGTTTGCCAGAAAAATTTCCTATGCTTTATCACTGTAAGACTGGTTAAATGTGGTTATTACTGTGTATGTATGTATATCTTATGACTATGTTAGAAAACATCTGCATGCTTTCACGACTGTCACCCATCAGGGACACACCTGTTTTTCCTCAAATGATAGTATTTGAACTAATATCATCGAACACCATAGCAAACCAGACATAGAGGCTACACCCCCTGACCAATCATCAAACCAAGGATCCTCAGAGCAGAAGCCCTGATTCCAAGACCCCACACTATCAAAGAACATACAACAATAGAGATTATTCAACTGTAAACAAGACCTAACTCCACCCAAGACACAAACCACTGAGCCCTTCTAGAAGGACAGAAACCCAGTGGAAGGGAGAATTCAACCAAGAAGCCTGGTGGGGGAAAAAGAACTCCACACACACAGACACACATAAAGAAACAAAAACTAACCTAATAATGAAATGACAGAGAAACACTGCACAAATGAAAGACCAAGCTAGAGAAACACCACTTCAAATGACACAGGAGGAGATAGACAAACTATCTGAAAGAGAATTCAGGAAAACTATACTAATGAGGACGCAAAGCACCGAAAACTGAATGTTAGAGGAAATTAGTGCATTGAGAAGAGACATGCAGGAAATGCAAAAGAAGCAAATAGAGACCACCAACTCAATTGCTGAACTCAAAAATAATATAGAAGGCCTCAATATTAGAGTATTGGAGGTAGAAGAATGAATAAGTGAGCTGGAAGACAGAATGGTGGAAATGAGTGCTGAAGAACAGAACAAAGCCCAAAGATTTAAAAGAACTGAGGATAGCCTCAGAGACCTATGGGATAATATCAAACGCACCAACATTAGAATTATAGGAGTTCCGCACTACGTAACCCTATAAAATCCTTCCAAGACGCATCTATTCCTTCTCATTACCCATACACTCTCCACTTCCTCACCCACAGCACATGTCTTAGCTAAAAATTGCTTTCAATGAAATAGTCCAAGCCAGGACCTTGCCCCGGATCTATTATTCCAGGCACTATTTTAGTTAATTCAGAGCTTAACGTGCAAGTATCATCTTTGATTGCGTCGTTTGCCAGAAAAATTTCCTATGCTTTATCACTGTAAGACTGGTTAAATGTGGTTATTACTGTGTATGTATGTATATCTTATGACTATGTTAGAAAACATCTGCATGCTTTCACGACTGTCACCCATCAGGGACACACCTGTTTTTCCTCAAATGATAGTATTTGAACTAATATCATCGAACACCATAGCAAACCAGACATAGAGGCTACACCCCCTGACCAATCATCAAACCAAGGATCCTCAGAGCAGAAGCCCTGATTCCAAGACCCCACACTATCAAAGAACATACAACAATAGAGATTATTCAACTGTAAACAAGACCTAACTCCACCCAAGACACAAACCACTGAGCCCTTCTAGAAGGACAGAAACCCAGTGGAAGGGAGAATTCAACCAAGAAGCCTGGGGGGGGAAAAAGAACTCCACACACACAGACACACATAAAGAAACAAAAACTAACCTAATAATGAAATGACAGAGAAACACTGCACAAATGAAAGACCAAGCTAGAGAAACACCACTTCAAATGACACAGGAGGAGATAGACAAACTATCTGAAAGAGAATTCAGGAAAACTATACTAATGAGGACGCAAAGCACCGAAAACTGAATGTTAGAGGAAATTAGTGCATTGAGAAGAGACATGCAGGAAATGCAAAAGAAGCAAATAGAGACCACCAACTCAATTGCTGAACTCAAAAATAATATAGAAGGCCTCAATATTAGAGTATTGGAGGTAGAAGAATGAATAAGTGAGCTGGAAGACAGAATGGTGGAAATGAGTGCTGAAGAACAGAACAAAGCCCAAAGATTTAAAAGAACTGAGGATAGCCTCAGAGACCTATGGGATAATATCAAACGCACCAACATTAGAATTATAGGAGTTCCAGAAGAAGAGGGGAAGAAAGGCTATGAAAAAATTCTTGGAGAGGTTATAGTGGAAAACTTCCCCAGCATGGGAAAGGAAATAGTCAACCAAGTCCAAGAAGCACAAAGAGTTCCATACAGGAGAAACCCCAGAAGAAACACACCAAGGCACATTCTAATCAAACTAACACAGACTAAATATAAAGACAGATTAATAAAAGCAGCTATGAGCAAACAACAAATGACATATAAAAGAAACCCCATACGTCTAACTGCGGATCTTTCAACAGAAACACTGCAGGCCAGAAGAGAATGGCAGGACACATTTAAATGGCTAAAAGAGAATAACCTCCAACCAAGAATTCTCTACCAGGCAAGAATCTCATTCAGAATTGATGGAGAAGTCAAAAGTTTCACAGACAAGCATAAACTAAAAGAATTCTGTACCACAAAACCAGCCCTACAACAAGTGTTAAAGGGCCTAATATAGCCAAATACAAGAGTAGGAGAAGTCCTACAAATCAAACCCCAAACTTCTAAGAAGATGACAATAGGGACATTTATATCAATAATTACTTTGAATGTAAATGGATTAAATGCTTCGAGCAAATGACACAGGCTGGCTGAATGGATTCAGAAACATGACCCATATATATACTGTTTACAAGAGTCCCACTTCAGACCTAGAGACACTCATAGGCTGAAAGTGAAAGGCTGGAAAAAGATATTCCATGCAAATGGAAATCAAAAGAAAGCTGGAGTAGCAATCCTCATATCAGACAAAATAGACTTTAAAGTAAAGAAGATTCTAAGAGACAAGGTAGGTCACTACATCATGATTAAGGGATCTATCCAAGAGGAAGACATAACAGTCATGAATATCTATCCACACAACACAGGGGCACTTCAATACATAAGACACACACTTTCAGACATAAAAGAAGATGTCGACAATAACACAGTAACTTTAACACTCCTCTCACACCAATGGACAGATCATCCAATCAGAAAATTAATAAAGAAACACAGGCCTTATATACTACGCTAGAAAAGATGGACCTCATTGATATCTTTAGAACGTTCCATCCAAAAGCAGAAGAATACACTTTCTTCTCAAGTGCTCATGGAACATTCGCCAGGATAGACCACATCTTGGGCCACAATTCAAACCTCAGTCAGTTCAAGAAAATCGAAATTATATCAACCATCTTCTCGGCCCACAATGCAATGAGACTAAAGATCAACCATACAGGAGAAACCCCAGAAGAAACACACCAAGGCACATTCTAATCAAACTAACACAGACTAAATATAAAGACAGATTAATAAAAGCAGCTATGAGCAAACAACAAATGACATATAAAAGAAACCCCATACGTCTAACTGCGGATCTTTCAACAGAAACACTGCAGGCCAGAAGAGAATGGCAGGACACATTTAAATGGCTAAAAGAGAATAACCTCCAACCAAGAATTCTCTACCAGGCAAGAATCTCATTCAGAATTGATGGAGAAGTCAAAAGTTTCACAGACAAGCATAAACTAAAAGAATTCTGTACCACAAAACCAGCCCTACAACAAGTGTTAAAGGGCCTAATATAGCCAAATACAAGAGTAGGAGAAGTCCTACAAATCAAACCCCAAACTTCTAAGAAGATGACAATAGGGACATTTATATCAATAATTACTTTGAATGTAAATGGATTAAATGCTTCGAGCAAATGACACAGGCTGGCTGAATGGATTCAGAAACATGACCCATATATATACTGTTTACAAGAGTCCCACTTCAGACCTAGAGACACTCATAGGCTGAAAGTGAAAGGCTGGAAAAAGATATTCCATGCAAATGGAAATCAAAAGAAAGCTGGAGTAGCAATCCTCATATCAGACAAAATAGACTTTAAAGTAAAGAAGATTCTAAGAGACAAGGTAGGTCACTACATCATGATTAAGGGATCTATCCAAGAGGAAGACATAACAGTCATGAATATCTATCCACACAACACAGGGGCACTTCAATACATAAGACACACACTTTCAGACATAAAAGAAGATGTCGACAATAACACAGTAACTTTAACACTCCTCTCACACCAATGGACAGATCATCCAATCAGAAAATTAATAAAGAAACACAGGCCTTATATACTACGCTAGAAAAGATGGACCTCATTGATATCTTTAGAACGTTCCATCCAAAAGCAGAAGAATACACTTTCTTCTCAAGTGCTCATGGAACATTCGCCAGGATAGACCACATCTTGGGCCACAATTCAAACCTCAGTCAGTTCAAGAAAATCGAAATTATATCAACCATCTTCTCGGCCCACAATGCAATGAGACTAAAGATCAACTACAGGGAAAAAACCGCTAAAAACACAATGGAGATTAAACATAATGGAGATTAAACAGCACATATCTGAAAAACCAACTGATCACTGAGGAAATCAAAGGAGAAATTTAAAAATTCCTAGAAGAAAATGATAATGAACACAATGGAGATTAAACATAATGGAGATTAAACAACACATATCTAAAAAACCAACACATATCTAAAAACAACAACACATATCTAAAAAAAACAACACATATCTAAAAAACAACTGATCACTGAGGAAATCAAAGGAGAAATTTAAAAATCCCTAGAAGAAAATGATAATGAACATACGACCGTGCAAACCTATGGGATACTGCAAAAGCAGTTCTAAGAGGGAAATTTACAGCAATACAATCCCACCGCAGGAAACTAGGAAAATATGAAGCAAATGAACTTATTCTCTGCTTAAAACAATTGGAGAAAGAAGACCAAAAGCATCCCAAAGCCAGCAGAAGAAGAGAAATTAAAAAGACAGAGCCAAAATAAATGAGAAAGAAATGAAAGAAACTATAGTACAGATCAATAAAACAAAAAGCTGGTTCTTTGAAAAGGTAAACAAAATTGACAAACCACTGGCCAGACTCATTAGGAAAAAGAGAGAGAAGAACCAGATCAACAAAATCAAAAACGAAAAAGGAGAGATTAAAACAGATAATGCAGAAATCCGAAGGATTTTATGAGAATATTATGAGCAACTCCATGGCAACAAACTGGACAAGCTAGAAGAAATGGACAGTTTCTTGGGGAAGATTAATCTCCCAAGACTGAGCCAGGAAGAAATAGAAACTTTGAACAACTCAATCACAAGCTCAGAAATCGAATTTGTGATTAAAAATCTACCCAAAAATAAAAGCCCAAGACGAGATGGCTTCACAGGCAAATTCTACCAAACATTTAAAGAAGAGCTACTGCCTGTCCTTCTAAAACTCTTTCGAAAAATTGCACAGGAAGGAACACTTCCAAACACATTCTACGAGGCCACCATCACCCTGATACCCAAACCAGGCAAAGACAACACAAAAAAGGAAAACTACACACCAATTTCTCTGATGAACTTAGATGCCAAGATCCTCAACAAAATCCTACCAAACAGAATTCAATGACACATCAAAAAACTCATTTATCATGATCAAGTCGGGTTCATCCCAGGCATGCAAGGATTCTTCAATATCCGCAAATCAATCAATGTGATACACCATATCAACAAATTGCGAGAAAAAATCACATGATCATCTCAATAGATGTAGAAAAAGCCTTCGACAAAGTACAACATCCATTTATGATAAAAACTCTTCAAAAAATGGGCATAGAAGGAACTTATCTTAGCATAGTGAAAGCCATATATGAGAAGCCCACAGAGAACATTATCCTCAATGGTGAAAAACTCAAAGCATTCCCTCTAAGATCAGGAACAATACAAGGGTGTCCACTTTCACCACTCTTATTCAACATAGGCCTGAAAGTTCTAGCAACAGCAATAAGAGAAGAGAAAGAAATCAAAGGAATCCAGATTGGAAAGGAAGAAGTCAAGCTCTCTCTTTTTGTAGACGACATGATATTATACATAGAAAATCACAAAGACACAGTTACAAAGCTACTAGAGCTAATCAAGGAATTCAGCAAAGTCGCAGGATACAAAGTCAACACACAGAAATCACTGGCATTCCTATACACAAACAATGAAAAATCAGAAACAAAATCAAAGAGGCAATCCCCTTCACCATCGCAACCAAAAGAATCAAATATTAGGAATAAGCCTACCCAAAGAAACAAAGGAGTTGTACACAGAAAATTACAAGACACTCATGAAAGAAATTAAAGAAGACTTAAACAGATGGACAGATATTCCATGTTCCCAGGTCAGAAGAATCAATATTGTGAAAATGACCATACTACCAAATATCATCTACTGATTCAATGCGATACCTATCCAACTACCACTGACATTTTTCACAGAACTAGACCAAACAATAACACAGTTCGTATGGAAACACAAAAGAGCTCGAATAGCCAAAGCAATCCTGAGAAAGAAAAACAGAGCTGGAGGGATCAGACTCCCCAACTTCAGACTCTACTACAAAGCAACAGTCATCAAGACAGTATGGTACTGGCACAAAAACAGAACTGTAGGCCAATGGAATCAGATAGATAACCCGGAGATAAACCCACGCACCTATGGGTACCTTATTTTTGACAAAGGAGGAGAAACTATAAAATGGGACAAAGACAGACTCTTCAACAAGTGGTGCTGGGAAAATTGGACAGCTACATGCAAAAAAATGAAGTTGGAACATTCCCTGACACCATACATGAATATCAACTCAAAATGGATTAAAGACCTAAATGTAAAACCAGAAACCATCAAACTCTTAGAGGAGAATATAGGGAAAACCCTCAAGGACATCAATCAAAGCAAGATCTTCTCTGACCCACCTACTAAAACAGTGGAACAAAAAAGAAAAAGAAAAACAGAGAACATTATCCTCAATGGTGAAAACTCAAAGCATTCCCTCTAAGATCAGGAACAAACAGGTGTCCACTTTCACCACTCTTATTCAACATAGGCCTGAAAGTTCTAGCAACAGCAATAAGAGAAGAGAAAGAAATCAAAGGAATCCAGATTGGAAAGGAAGAAGTCAAGCTCTCTCTTTTTGTAGACGACATGATATTATACATAGAAAATCACAAAGACACAGTTACAAAGCTACTAGAGCTAATCAAGGAATTCAGCAAAGTCGCAGGATACAAAGTCAACACACAGAAATCACTGGCATTCCTATACACAAACAATGAAAAATCAGAAACAAAATCAAAGAGGCAATCCCCTTCACCATCGCAACCAAAAGAATCAAATATTAGGAATAAGCCTACCCAAAGAAACAAAGGAGTTGTACACAGAAAATTACAAGACACTCATGAAAGAAATTAAAGAAGACTTAAACAGATGGACAGATATTCCATGTTCCCAGGTCAGAAGAATCAATATTGTGAAAATGACCATACTACCAAATATCATCTACTGATTCAATGCGATACCTATCCAACTACCACTGACATTTTTCACAGAACTAGACCAAACAATAACACAGTTCGTATGGAAACACAAAAGAGCTCGAATAGCCAAAGCAATCCTGAGAAAGAAAAACAGAGCTGGAGGGATCAGACTCCCCAACTTCAGACTCTACTACAAAGCAACAGTCATCAAGACAGTATGGTACTGGCACAAAAACAGAACTGTAGGCCAATGGAATCAGATAGATAACCCGGAGATAAACCCACGCACCTATGGGTACCTTATTTTTGACAAAGGAGGAGAAACTATAAAATGGGACAAAGACAGACTCTTCAACAAGTGGTGCTGGGAAAATTGGACAGCTACATGCAAAAAAATGAAGTTGGAACATTCCCTGACACCATACATGAATATCAACTCAAAATGGATTAAAGACCTAAATGTAAAACCAGAAACCATCAAACTCTTAGAGGAGAATATAGGGAAAACCCTCAAGGACATCAATCAAAGCAAGATCTTCTCTGACCCACCTACTAAAACAGTGGAACTGAAAAGAAAAATGAACATGTGGGACCTCATGAAACTTAAAAGCTTTTGCACAGCAAAAGAAATTACAAGAAAACTGACACCCCACAGAATGGGAGAAAATCATAGCAAATGAAACAACAGACAAAGAATTAATCTCCAAAATCTACAAGCAACTCAGACAACTCAGCACAGGAAAAACAAACAACCCAATTAAAAAATGGGAAAAAGATCCAAAGAGACGCCTCTCCAAAGAGGACATACAGATGGCCCAAAAGCACATGCAACAATGCTCAACTTCGCTTATTATTAGAGAAATGCAAGTTAAAGTTACAATGAGATACCACCTCACACCCGGCAGAATGGCCGCCTTCAAAATATCTGCAGATACTAAATGCTGGAGAGGGTGCAGAGAAAAGGGAACTTCTTGCATTGCTGGTGGGAATGTAAATTGATACAGCCTCTATGGAAGGCAGTATGGGGATTCCTTGAAAAACTAAAGAAGCACCCAATGACCCAGCAATCCCACTATTAGACTTATATCCTGATGAAATCAAAACTGAAAGAAGCAGGGCTTCCCTGATGGCCCAGAGGGTCAAGAGTCTTCCTTGCAGCGTAAGGGGCACTGGTTCGATCCCTGGCCTGGGAAGATCCCACATACTGCGGAGCGGCTGGACCGGTGTGTCCAATTACAAGCCAGCACTCTGGAGCGCATGTGCCTGGAGTTCGTGCTCGGCTGCGAGAGGGGCCATTGCAATGGGAGGTCCACACAGAACAAAGATGGATGAAAATAAATAAAGAAAGAACCAATAAAAGAGGCCAACATTTAAAAAAAAAAAAAAAAAAAACTGAAAGAAGCACCTGTACCCCAATGTTCATTGCAGCTCTCTATACAATAGCCAGAACTTGGAAGCAACCTAGATGTCCATCGACGAATGAATGGATACAGTAGCACTGGTACATATATACAATGGAATACTACTCAGCTGTTAAAAGAAATGCAGAAGACTCAGTCCTCATGATGTGGCTGGCTCTAGAACCTATCACAAAAAGTGAAGTAAGTCAAAAAGAGAAAGACAAATACAGTATACTAACACACATATATGGAATCTAGTAGGACGGTCTTTATAACACATGCAGTGAACTCATGGAAAAACAGACTGAGCATAGACATAGGGACATTTTTGGGAAGAAATAGGGAGGGGGAGGCATGGAGGGAGTAACATGGAAACCTATACTGTCATGTGTGGAAAAGATAGCTATTGTCATTGTGCTAAGGGAATAGGTGTGCTTACAATGGCATGGGCGATGGTCTGGAGGGGTGGGACGGGGGGAACTCGGGGGGTGGGGACCAGGGATATGCATATGACTAATCTGGGAACAATCTTTATCATCTAGTACCTAATCTGTATTCAGATTTCCCTGATTTTATCAAACACATTCAATAGTAACTTGGTTTATTTGAATGTGGATCCACAAAGTTCAATCACTTCCATTTGGTTGGTATGTCTTTTTCTTACCTTTAGTAGGGTTTTTTGCTGTTGTTTTACCATGTTTTAGAGTGTGGGTTTGTAAAATTCTTTTTTTGTCAGTATTTTTTGCTCTCGTTTTTCTTACTCATCCTTATCTGGTGATTCTCTGCTTGCCTCCACTCCTCTGCCAGGGTACCAGTTAAGAACCATGCTTTTTCTTGGCAGCTAAGGACTGTCAATGGGGATTTCATTGACTTTTCTTCTATCCATTTTAAAATTCTGTTCAGTGTTTCTTTTTGCAAACATAATATATACAAATGCATTTTCTTCTTCTTCTTTTTTTTTTTCTTCTTGCTTGCAAAGTAAAAAAAAAAAAGCCCTGAACAATGCTAAACTTTGTTTAGCACTGTCAGCAGCAGCAGTCTGCAAGTGGGTGAAATATAGAAGATCGGACATGGACTCTTAGCTCCCAGGAAATGGACCAAAAGTAGAAAGATGGATGTAGTCTGTCTTGGGCAACAGCCTTGTGGAATCTAAGTGGTGGTTTGGGGCAGGTGCCCTGCTACACATGGCTCATATGAGATGAAGCAGGCCATTTCAGACCTCCTTTTCTTTCCTGTTTGGAGGATTTCTGGAAGAAGAGAGATAATGAAGGAGATGTTAGAGGAGAAAGAATTCAGTGGACAGGGACAGCATCTTGAAGGAATACTGCTGCCCTATGGAGCAAGGGCCTCCCAGCTCCCTGGTGGATTCTAACCTTATGCATGTGACAGAGAGCATGAGGAGTCAGAAAGAAATGCAAATGAAAAGCACAGCATCAAATCCTTAAACAAACACACAAAAACTCACAAATCTGTGGCAGGAGGAAGAATGTTCCTCTATTCTCCACCCCTGAAATACCTTTGTGTTTATATCTAGAAACTGTCAATATGTTAGTTTACATGGCAAAATGGAATCACAGTTTCAGGTGCAATTGAATTTTAAGATGGCTTAAAATTGAAGAGATGATCCTGGATTATCTGAGTGACCCCACTGTAATCACAAAGATCCTAAACAGTGGAAGAATCAGGCAGAAGAGATTCAGTGGGAGATACGACCATAGAAGACTGAAATTCCCTGGCTATCCAGTGGTTAGGACTAAGTACTTTCGCTGGTGAGGCCCCAGGTTCAATCCTGGGTCCAGGAACTAAGTGTGTGCAAGGCAAGCGATGAGGTATAAATAAATAGATAGATAGACAGATAGATAGATAGATATGCAATATAAGAAGTCAACAAGTTACTGCTGAGGGACCACCAGCCAAGAGAAACCTGGAGAAACTCAAAAAGGCAAAGAACCCAAGTTTCCCATAAAGCTCCGGAAAGAAACACAAATCAGTTTGATTTTAACCCAATGGGAACTGTTTTGTACTTCTAACCTACAGAATAGTAACAAAATAAATTTGTGTTGCTTTAAAGCAATAAGTTTGTGGTAACATTTTTACAGCAGCATTGGAAAGTAATGCAGTGTTCCCTTATGCACAGATTTATCCTAAAGTAAGCCTCTTTACTTTGTGTTTGAATTTTAATTTGTAATTCTGATTTATTAAAAAAATATGCCCATCTAAATTTATATCCACATATGATTAGATGCTATTTTAGGATTATCAGTTTGAACCAAAGCTGGGCTCCTATGTACTTAATACTAATGAATGGGCCTAGTATTCATGTAAGTTGCCCTCCTAGGACAGAATTAATTCTAGAAAGAAAGTTGATTAGAAAAGCTTACAAATAAAAGCACAACAGGTGGTGAAGGAAGGCAGTTCTGAGTATTGTATAGAATCCATCACAGTAATTCACCTAGTCTAGCCAATCAAGTTCCTATCTAATTCCAGTAAGAAGGGAGATGTATGTAAAATGCACATTGCTATTTTGACTCTGTACTATGCAAAACTTTAGTGTGCAAGGAAGTATTATGTGCTGCCACTCAAGTTAAGAAATAATTTTCCCCAGTCAGCACAGAGCACTTCATGATTTTATTTGCAAGTTCATTCGACTTCATTGAAAATTCCAGAAATACTATGACAATCTTGATATTTTGGCAAATTTTGGCAATTGTATTCAACACTTGGAGCCCTTAATGAGCCAGATGACCATAATGGTGTGATACTCACCTAAAGCCAGAAGTCAAGTGGGCCCTAGGAAACATTACTAGAAACAAAGGAAATGGCGGTGATAGAAGTCCAGATAAACTATTTCAAATACTAGAAGATGATGCTGTACTCAATATACCAACAAATTTGGAAAACTCAGCAGTGGCCTCAGGACTGCAAAAGGTCAGTTTTCATTCCAATACCAAAGAAAGGCAATGCCAAAAAATGTTCAAATTATCGTACCATTGTACTCATTTCACATGCTAGCAAAGGAATATTTAAAATCCTCCAAGAGTGGGTAAAGAGTCTGCCTTGCTGTGCAGGGGGCGCAGGATCAATCCCTGGCCTGAGAGGATCCCATGTGCTGGGGAGCAGCTGGACCAATGTGTCCAATTGCGAGCTGTCACTCTGGAGTACATGTGCCTGGAGCCGGCGCTGTGCTACAGGAGAGGCCACTGCAATGGGACGCCCACACAGGACAAAGAAAAAAGATGGATGAAAATAAATAAATGAAAGACCAATAAAAGTGGCCAAAATTAAAAAAAAAATTTTTGCAAGATAGGCTTCAACAGTGAACCAAGAACTTCCAGATGCACAAGCTGAATTTAGAAAAGGCAAAAGAATGAAAGATCAAAATGCCAACCTCCACTGGATCAAAGAAAGAGTAAGAAAATTCAAGAAAAGTACCTACTTGTGCTACACTGACTACCCTAAAGTCTTTGACTGTGTGGATCACAACAAACTGGAAAATTCTGAAAGAGATGGGGAATAAGAAACCACCTTGCCTGCTTCCTGCAAAACCTGTACGCAGAACAAGAAACAACAGTTAGAACTAGACATGGAACAGTGGACTGATTCCAAATTGGGAAAGGAGTCTGTCAAGGCTGGTGCATTGTCACCCTGCTTATTTAATTTTTATGGAGAATACATCCTGTGAAATATCAAGTTGGATAAAGCACAAGCTGGAGTCAAGATTGATGGGAAAACATCAATAACCTCAGGTATGCAGATGACACCACCCTTTTGTCAGAATGCACAGAGGAACTAAAGAGCCTCTTGATGAGGTAAAAAAGGAGAGTGAAAAAGCTGCCCTAAAACTCCACATTCAGAAAGCAAAGGAAATGGCGGTGATAGAAGTCCAGATAAACTATTTCAAATACTAGAAGATGATGCTGTACTCAATATACCAACAAATTTGGAAAACTCAGCAGTGGCCTCAGGACTGCAAAAGGTCAGTTTTCATTCCAATACCAAAGAAAGGCAATGCCAAAAAATGTTCAAATTATCGTACCATTGTACTCATTTCACATGCTAGCAAAGGAATATTTAAAATCCTCCAAGAGTGGGTAAAGAGTCTGCCTTGCTGTGCAGGGGGCGCAGGATCAATCCCTGGCCTGAGAGGATCCCATGTGCTGGGGAGCAGCTGGACCAATGTGTCCAATTGCGAGCTGTCACTCTGGAGTACATGTGCCTGGAGCCGGGGCTGTGCGACAGGAGAGGCAACTGCAATGGGAGGCCCACACAGGGGAAAGAAAAGAGATGGATGAAAATAAATAAAAGAAAGATCAATAAAAAAGACCAAAATTAAAAAAATTTTTGCAAGATAGGCTTCAACAGTGAACCAAGAACTTCCAGATGCACAAGCTGAATTTAGAAAAGGCAAAAGAATGAAAGATCAAAATGCCAACCTCCACTGGATCAAAGAAAGAGTAAGAAAATTCAAGAAAAGTACCTACTTGTGCTACACTGACTACCCTAAAGTCTTTGACTGTGTGGATCACAACAAACTGGAAAATTCTGAAAGAGATGGGGAATAAGAAACCACCTTGCCTGCTTCCTGCAAAACCTGTACGCAGAACAAGAAACAACAGTTAGAACTAGACATGGAACAGTGGACTGATTCCAAATTGGGAAAGGAGTCTGTCAAGGCTGGTGCATTGTCACCCTGCTTATTTAATTTTTATGGAGAATACATCCTGTGAAATATCAAGTTGGATAAAGCACAAGCTGGAGTCAAGATTGATGGGAAAACATCAATAACCTCAGGTATGCAGATGACACCACCCTTTTGTCAGAATGCACAGAGGAACTAAAGAGCCTCTTGATGAGGTAAAAAAGGAGAGTGAAAAAGCTGCCCTAAAACTCAACATTCAGAAAGCAAAGAGCATGGCATCTGGTTCCATCACTTCATGGCAAATAGATGGGCAAACTATGGAAACAGTGACAGACTTTATTTTCTTGGGCTCCAAAACAACTGTAGATGGTGACTGCAGCCAGGAAATAAAAAAGATGCTTGCTTCTTGGAAGAAAAGCTATGACAAACCTAGACAGCACATTCAAAATGAAGATATCACTTTGCTGACAAAAGTCCATGTAGTCAAAGCTATGGTTTTCCCAGTAGTCATGTATGGATGCGAGAGTTGGATCATAAAGAAAGTTGAGCACTGAAGAACTGATGCTTTCCAACTGTGGTATCGGAGAAGAGTCCCTTGGACAGCAAAGCTATCAAACCAGTCAATCCTAAAGGAAATCAATGCTGAACATTTATTGGAAGTACTGATGCAGAGGCTAAAGCTTCAATAACTAGGCCACCTGATGCAAAGAGATGACTCATTGGAAAAGACCCTGATGCTGGGAAAAATAGAAGGCAGGAAAAGGGAATGACAGAGGATGAGATGGCTGGATGGCATTACTGAGTCAATGGACATGAGTTTGAGCAAGGTCAGGGAGATGGTGAAGGACAGGGAAGTCTGGTGTGCTGCATTCTGTGTGGTCTCAAATAGTTGGACATAACTGAGAGACTGATCTGAACTTATTAAGCATATCAGGTTGCCTAGATCTGTGACGATCTGTTAACTTAAGGATTTTAGTTTCAACCCATCTTTTTTCCCCTGTCAAATAATGAAATGATTAATTTAAATGACTAAAGACTTTCCTAAGAGCAAGAGGGGACAAAAGAACAGGTCAGCACTGTATACAGGAGGATGCCAATCAATTGCAGGAAAGATGATTTATTCTCCTGCAGCTTTACCAAAGGCATTCCACAAATCTTAACGCTTGCACAGTTTATCATTATTAACTATTTCTCCTGTTCTCAGTAGGCAGTAAAAAAATTACCAAATTAAAGTCTACCATACAGCTTCCCTGCATTATTAGTCTGTGGGTATTGTACCCTCTGGCACTCAGAACTTCAAGAACATTTTACCTTACATATTTAGTCTTAGTCTTGACTTTGCACAGATATGTCACATCAGTTTTTCTTGATTAGTACTGTAGGTTAAAGGAATAAATTCAAAGATACAGAATTTGGAGATGTGTTACATCTTTCCTTTATGTTGGCAAATATTAAACTTTTGAAGAAAACTTCATAAAAGGAAAATGACACTTTGTCAAATAAAAATCCAAAGGTCAAAAGAAACCAGAATGCTGTTAGATTTTCTGTAAAAAATTATATTGTCCAACTTTGCACACTTAAATTATCTGGTTTTGTTTAAAGTTTCTCATTATAAATTAATACATTTTCTTTAATTTCACATTTGAGCTATGCAAATAAAAATGAAAAGGATAAAAACACAATTACTGCCAAGGCCAACCATTTTTAATAGTTTGGCATCTTTATTTGAAATATTTTTCTTTGAAATAGTTTTCTACACTGTTTAAATAATAGATTCTATATTACTGTATGTATATATGTGTGTGAGATATTTATTATGATTTTTAGTTAATATTACACAGTAGACTTTGTCCATGTTGTTATATAGTCTTTGTAAATATCTGAGTGCAACAATATTCTTATCAGCTCAAATTTACCTAGTTTTCATTTATGAAACTTCTGATATTTATCCCCTTCCCAATAATATCTGTTAATAATTTTGTTAAAATAAGCATTTTTTGTGCATCAAAATTTATGTTTTTTAGAATACTTTGTAGGATGTGAAATTATGACTTTGAAGTTTAGGAGTATTTCTAAATCTCCTGCCAAATTTTTTTCTAATAAATTGAATTAAATTGCCCTTTGACCTAGCATGTTATGAATGCTTAAAAAAAAAAAAAAAAAAAACCTTGTCATTACTCCATCATTTAAAGGAAAAAAATACTTTTCAGTTTGATGGATTATCATGATTATTTTATAACTTGATTTTTTATTTCAAAAATCACCGAGGACAAATATTTTCATAAAGTAATTCACTAGTTACCTTAGCCTGAGGCAAGAATGAGGTACTCAGAGCTGGTGAGGAAGATGAAGTCTTGGGGCAGTGGGAGCGAGAGCTGAGGGGTGAGGGGCAAAGACAGGATCATTACACAGACTGTCCTGTGACCAAGAGCCAGGGAAGACAGGGCAGAGAACTCAGCAAACAGTTTTGTTCCAAACACAGATTTCCTCCATTGCAAGAAGAAAATGTACCTTGCAGTCCATGCAAGACTAAAAAGGGAAGATTTAGAAACCAGCTTCCATGCCTCTCATCACAGTTTCATCCAAGTCTGGAGGACAACCCAATGAGGGAGCAGAGGTTACAAAGATGCTCCCATGCATCAAATTTATGTTCTTTCGATTCTTTTTATATTCTTTTCACACACCATCTCTCGAAATATTGAGAAGGAGGAAACAGACTGATGAAAAATGTACAAAAATCGTACTTGCTTGAAAGTTTTATTTCATAAGTCTAAACACTAGAAAACAATAGGTAATATGACTCAGAGTTGTGAGGTAAAAATAATGCAAACCGGGCTTCCCCTGGTGGTCCAGTGGGTAAAGACACTGCCTTGCAGTGCAAAGGGCGCAGGTTCAATCCCTGGCCTGGGAAGATCCCACATGCCACGGAGCGGCTGGAACGATGTGTCCAGTTACCGAGCCGGAGCTCTGGCGCACGTGCACCCAGAGCCGGTGCTCTGTGACGACAGTGGCCACCGCGATGGAAGGCCCACAGGAGCCAAAGAACAAAGACGGATGAAAATAGAGAAATGAAAGACCAATAGAAGTGGCCCGCCCATCCCCCTCCCTCCCCACCCCACCCTCCAAAAGATAAATAAATAAAATTATAAAAAAAAAAAAATGCAAACCTGAAAGCAGCCTAAACCTGGAACTCTCTACCAGATTGTATTATTCTGTCAAGGAAACAGAAAAATATCTTGAGGTATGCAAGCATTAAAAAATAATTATCAGACTAAGATTCTTCCTGTGATCAGTTATTTGAAAGAGAAGAGTGTACAAAATGTTCATTTAAAAGAATTTTGTCTATTTGCACGTTGTTTTTTTTTTTTTTCATTTTTGTGGACCTGTATAGGCTCTTGTGTTTGGTGTCAGTCTCTGGAATAATGTGAAGACCAGATTTCTAAATCTACCATAAGTCACTATCCAGTGCTTCAGTGAGTTTTGAATGTTATTTTCAAACATGAATTATGAGACACTATCTCCACCAGTGTCCTAATTTTTAAACACTTAAGCTGGATTTATATGTCCCATTTCTTAAACTATATACATTTTTATTTCAAACGCAAACATTTTTTCAGCTTATAATTTATCTTTTCAATTGAAGGATAATTGCTTTACAGAGTTTTGTTGTTTTCTGCCAAACATCAACATGAATCAGCCACATGCATACATATGTCCCCTCCATCTTGAACGTCTCTCTTGTCTCCCTCCCTATCCCACACCTCCAGGTTATTACAGAGCCCCTAACAAGCATAATCCCAGAGCTATATTCAGGATGACTCTTTTATATTTCTACATTTTGACTTATTTCAGTGCTTTTAGCTTTTCTTTTCTGGGCATAATTTTCTCATTCTCTTGTGGGCACATTGATTCATTTTTACTGCTCTGGAGAAAATTCTTCAGATCCTTGTTCATGAACAGCATTATGCATTTGATACTTGTTTATAGTATTTTAAAATATTTTCGTAATTTTTTCCATTAATAAATGTTTCCTGACTGCTACCTGCTAACACTTTCTCCTTTTAAAATGTGTGGCTTTAAAATGTGTAAGTTATGAGTACAATCTATTTTCTATTTATATATAATCTGATTTTTTAGATATATAAATAAATTTATTTATTTTCTTAAGTTTGTCTGTAATCTTTTCAATGTACAATGTGATACTCAATGCTTCCACTGCAATTTTAAATTCAAGAATCATGTTCTTTAATTTTGTGACCATAACAGCCATACCTATCTTTCTTTGTGTGTTCCTCACCAAAGTCAAACAATATGCTGAGTAATATGTATTTAATATCACACAGGCAGTGGGCACATTGAACTAGGATTTTGAAATGTCTGTTCAGCTCAAAAGTTCGTGCTTTATGAATCTGAGTATTTGTGTCAATGTGAGCTTCTCTCAGATTGTGCTATATTTATGACATTTTTTTCTTTTTCTTAATTAAGAATTATTTAAGTATGTTGATTTACACTGTTGTTAGTTTCTGGTGTGCAGCACAGCCATGTAGTTTTATATATACATACGTATTCTTGTTCATATTTCCCACTATAGTTTCTTATAAGATATTGATTATTATAAGTTCCTTATGCTATACAGTAGAACCTTGCTGTTTATCTATTTCAAATATATAAATACAAAACTCCTAATTTATCTCTTCCTTCATTTCCCATTTGTTAATCATAAGCTTATCAAAGCTACGGTTTTTCCAGTAGTCATGTTCAGATGTAAGAGTTGGACCATAAAGAAGGCTGAGTACCGAAGAATTGATGCTTCCCAATTGTGGTGCTGAAGACTCTTAGGAGTCTCTTGGACAGCAAAGATATCAAACCAGTCAATTTTAAAGAAAATCAATACTGAATAGTCATTGGAAGGACTGATGCTGAGGCTGAAGGTCCAGTACTCTGACCACCTGATGTGAAGAGTTGACTCAATGGAAAAGATCCTGATGCTAGGAAAGATTGAAGGCAAAAAGAGAAAAGTGTGGCAGTGGATGAGATGTTTAGACAGCATCATTGATTCAATGGACATGAATATGAGCAAGCTCTGGGAGACAGTGAAGGACAGGGAAGCCTGGAATGCTACAGTCCATAAAATCTCAGAGTTGAACACAACTTAGCGCCTGAACAGCAACAACAAAACCATGTTTGTTTTCTATGTGTGTATGTCTATTTCTGTTTTGCAAATAAGTGGATTTGTATCATTTTTTTGGATTCTAATATACAGGATATTATATGTTTGTCTTTCTCATGACATTTTTCTCTTAATGAGAGGTTATGATGGTTCATTTTAGGTGCCAGATTGACTGAGTCCTGCAGTACTCAGATATTCTGGTTAAGAATTATTCTGGGCTGTCTGGTAGGATGTTTCTGGATGAGGTTAACATCTGAATCTGTAGACTGAGGAATATAAGGGGCCCTCTCCAAAGAGGGCAGGACTCAGTCAATCAGATGACGGCCTGAAAAGAACAAAAACGCTGAGTAAGTGAGCATGCTTTTTCCTGTCTGCCTGTCTTTAAACTGACATAGGCATCTTCTCCTGCCTTTGGAACCGGAATTGGAATGTAACTCACATCACAGGCTCCTCTGGGTCTCCAGCTTGCCAGCTTCAGACTTTGCTTGCTGTATGGATCGTAGGCACCATGATTATATGATGCAATTCATACATATAGGAATCAGTCCTGTTTCTATTGATTCTGCTTCTCTGGAGAACTCAAAATAATGCAGGGTAATCTGGGTGATTTGGGGGAGCCTATAAACCTCCTAACATTTTCTACAAACATTTTTCTGTTAGTGTTGGCGTATGTATTTTCCTGGATAGATTTCCATAATTTTCACAAGACTCTAAAAGAATTCTCTCATTTAATAAATGCTAAGAAACAATGTGATAAACTTTTGCTCCTTTTAAATTTCATAGAGAACATGAATCATGTGTTTTCTACATTTTACCTTTTGCTTTCAGTAGCTTGAGGTTGCCAAAGATCTGAATGTTTCAGAGGAATGGCAGTGTCCTATTTTGACTTTGTTATTTTTTTTCCCTTTAATCTACTCTCAAAAACATAGATTTATATTTACCTAGTCTTGGCTTCTAGAATATGAGTTTAAAGTGTTTGAGAATGTTATATTAATGAATTCTATCCAGATTCTCATAACATTCATATTGGTTCTTTTTGATCTGGTAGGAGAAATAACAGAAAAATAAATGGAAGCAAGTCAACATCTCCCTTCGAATGTCTGAAGGCTCTGGAAGGCATTTTTCCAAGCATTTTCCTTGTGTGGCAACATGGCTGTGGTACACATAAATGTACCACACTCCATTGCTTGACTTACTATATTACATATGCTTCTTTCAGAATCAAAATACTGTCAGTCACACTGGCAGGCACCCAGAGGCTTCTTCATCACGTCTTGGCTCCAGAGTTGGGCCTGCAGGCTTTTTCTCCAGTTTTGCTTTGTTCTCTACCTCCCCTTCGGGCTTATTTAATGTTTTCTCATAGAAGGGGCTTGTTCATCAATTCTGGGTGCCTTCAATTTGACTCCATTGACAGTAAGGAGCAGAAATTATTTCGCGTTCCTGAAATAAGATAACATCTATTTCTGATTTACAAAGTTGCTGAAGCATACCTTGTCAGTCATTTTAATGAGCATTTGGGAGGATACAGAGTGGTCAGAACCTCACCACACATTCCATCTTTAAACTGGTTTCCTTCCCATTGCTATCAAACCGTGAAAACCAGAGAACAGAAACTGCATTTATTCAATAGGATTCCACATTTATGGTAGAGAAAGTATGCATTCCCCTGTGAAGGACTACTAGAAAATTCTTGCTAGGGTTCATATTTCTTCCCTAGAAGTTGACCTCTACACAGAAAGACTTGTAAACCTAGTTTTCCTCACCTCTGCTGAAGAATAGTAGCTATCTGAATTAGAGTCTGTTCAAGCAGTGGAATCCTGATTTCCTTTTATGTTATCTTTGGTACAGGATGAGGCTTTATCTTTATCTGTGTCATGATTCCAACAACAAAACATCTCTAGCTAACACACAGTCACAGGTAAATCATTTTAAAACAACTGAACAAAAAGTACTTTTCCCATGGTGATTACCTTTCTTAATAGTAATTCCTAAAGTTGTCTGTTTCAGTGATTCATGAAACCACTCCCTAATAGTATATAAAACATGTATTTTCAAGATTTTCAAATTTTATTGTAGTTACAAAGCTAAAGAAAAGTTATCTTTTTTCCTCTCATGCTGTGCAAAAATAACAGTTTAAGTCTTTGCTCTCCATAAAATAAATAAAAACAGAAACCCTTATACAGTAAAAATCAATTTTTTTTGTCATTTCAACAGTAGCAACAGCTCCAAATTAGGATAGATAGGATATTGTACAACAAAACTATCTGAGAGGATTCAACCTGCAGAAGAAATAGAAAAGATTTTCTCATCCTCATACTTGTTTTACATGATTTTGTAATATGTTTTATATTAAACTATGTCATTTACCCAACTAATGTTCTAAGATTATTATATATCAGTTACTTTTCTATATTCCATAGATTGAAGGACCAATAAGATTCTTGGTGCAATTCTCAGGTGGTGTTAGTGGTAAAGAATCCATCTGCTAATGAAGGATACACAAGAGCTGTGGTTCAATTCCTGTGTCAGGAAGATTCTCTGGAGTAGAAAATGATACCCTGCTCCAGTATTCTTACCTGAAATATTCCATGAACAAAGGAGCCTGGCTGGCTACAGTCCATGGGGTAGCAAAGAGTTAGATTTCACTGAGTGACTTGAGTACACATACACAAGATTCTTGGCTTGGATGCAGGGAAATAAGGAAGAGAAGCAGGAGAAGCATGTGGATAAATAATTCTAGTAGAATATAATAAGTAAAATAATAGAAGTATACAAATTCTATATTGATACTACATATAAGTGAATAACTATATTGTTAATTTTCCTGGAGAAAATACACATAAGTAGTGATGAGGCAAAGGAAAAAGCCATATCAGTTGCAGTGATCAGCTGATTTGACTGGATTAAAGACTACATTTTAACAATTTTGAGAAGTGTTAAATTTGGAATATCATTTTGAAGAGAGCAGACATGAATAGCAGATAATATTTAAAGGGAGGTAGGCAAGACTGGGTTATGAGAATTATGTCATAATAAGTCTATGTGATGGCAGCCACTAACAGACCATAAGCAAGGCATTGATTTGGCCATATAAGCATTTATTGCAGCATGAAGATTAAATTAAAGGTTAAGGAAGTGAAACAGAAGACAGAAGAAGTGGTTAATAGGGCACTGTGAGTTACGTGCATGCTAAGTCACTCCAGTTGTGTCTGACTTTGTACAACCCTGTGGACAATAGACCACCAGACATTGCTCTATGCTAAATATGAAATGAGGAAATTCTACAGTAAGATAGTAATTCTTCAATTAAAAGACAAAATAGAACTCAGCAATTAGAACACATTATAAGCACAAGAAACTAAGGAGATTTCTAGAAGTCTGGCTTGAGAAGTTGTTAGCTAAGAACACTTCTAGAAGTCTGGCTTGAGTAACTATTAACAGTCTTATCATTTACAGAAACCAGCACTGTACAAAGAGACTATTGTTTATTCAGAAAGATGATACATTAATTTTGAAATTACATTACACAATCTTGTGGCACAGCCAGGTACAGATGTGTTTTGCTGTTTCTATTTATAAATCTGAATGAATGTTTTTATTTTCTGGAAAGTTATACTTTGAAAACATAATATATATTGAAAGCATCTATTTATGGATCACAGTAAATGCTTTTTTTTTCTTTCTATGCAAATGTATAACAATACTTCATACAATAACAAACACTAATCTAATTTTAACTGTATTATTTCAACACAGCAAACATCTTTTATCAGCTTCCTGTGTCATAAAGAATATGCTAGGGTAGTAGGAATGCAAAGATAATTAAAAAATATTTCCTGTTTCCAAAGAGCATGTTGCATAGAGGGGAGAAAACATAAAATGATCCAGGATTAGATGCATCAAGAACTATAAAAGTGCTAAAGAATCACAAAGGTGCAAGGTTCAGGGCAGGTCATGTGTGACCAGGTTTCCCTCTATTCATACCAAGTTGAGGATGTAATTTTCTGATCTATTCAAATCTCTGAGTCTCTAAATCAGGAAGTAAGTAGGGGAGAAATTGTCAGATTTCTTGATTTTGATTCTAGTGCTGTCTCTATCAGGAGATAGCCTGGGTGCACCAAAAGGGGTGAATTATGAGCAGGTTTAATCAGAACGTATGTCCACCTGGGAGATTTTTTCCCACATTCTGGTATCAAACTCCACAGTAGTCTGGTGTGGGATTGACCTTGCATCAGTGTTCTTGCTTTCACAGATATTTTAGTGGAAGATTTGTAAAGGCTGATTTAAAATACTATTTTTCAGACTGAATACATAACTTTCCCCAGCCTCACTGAAGTACAGTTGACAAAATTGTTGACAATATATCTAAGTGTATATCATGGCAATTTAATATACATATATATTGTGAAAATATTTCCACCATCTAGTGAAACACATCCATTACTGTATATTTTTAGCTTTGTATGTGTGTGGTGAATATTTAGTTCTACACTGTTGTCAAATTTCAGTTGTATAATATATTGTTATTGAATATAATCACCATTTTTTTAAAAAGATTTATTTATTTATTTATTTATTTATTTATTTATTTATTTATTTTGGGCGGGGGTTGGGTTGGGGAGGGAGGGGAGTGGGCGGGCCACTTCTATTGGTCTTTCATTTCTCTATTTTCATCCGTCTTTGTTCTTTGGCTCCTGTGGGCCTCCCATTGTGGTGGCGTCTGTCGTTGCAGAGCACCGGCTCTGGGAGCATGCGCTCCAGAGCTCCAGCTCAGTAATTGGACACATGGGTCCAGCCTGCTCCGCGGCACATGGGATCTTCCCAGGCCAGGGATTGAACCAGCACCCCTTGCACTGCAAGGCAGTGTCCTTACCCACTGGACCACCAGGGGAAGCCCTATTTTACTTCTTCTTGAAGAAGTACTTTTAGCATATTTTAACACGCCAATCTAGTGGTGATAAACTTCAGTTTTTTATTTTTTCTGCTTGTCTGAAAAATTCAGTATCTTTCCTTCAGTTATGAAGTATAATATTTCTGAGTAGAATGTTTCTAGTTGGCAGATGTTTACTTTCACCACTTGGAATATATCATGCCACTCCCTTCTGGCCTACACATTTTCTGTTGAAAAATCTGCTGTTAGTTTTAAGAAGATCTCCCCAGTATATAACAATTGTCACTTTTTAAGTTACTCTTCTTGCCTTTAACTTTGGACAATGTAATTATAAAGTGTACTGGTATAAGTCATCTCATTTGAAATTTTCTCAGCTTTCTGGAGCTGGATATCTATTTCTTTCCCCAGCTTAAGAAAGTTTTAAGTGATAGTTTCTTTAAGTAAATTTTTGTACCTTTATCTCTTATATCTTTCTTAGAGCCCTATAATGCCAGTATTTGCCCACTTGAGGTTGTTCCATAAGTTCCCTAAACTATCTGCACTCATGGAAACCAGAGAGATTCAAACTTGGGCAATTGACGACAACACATGTATCAGAGAATTTGAGTAAAATGGGTCTGAAAATAACAAAAAAATTTTTTTCAGAATGAGGACATCATCAATGACTTCAGTGACCACAATGTCAATGAGATATTATGATTATCATGTGCCATAATTTGAAATTCAACATGAACATGACGCTGCATACAGAGTATAATCCCAAACTGACAGAGAAACATGGCTGACCAGATTTCTCACAAGGTGGCAGAGTGAAAGGAACTTGAGCTCACCTCCTCTCACAAGCACACCAAAAGCACAGCTAACTGTTAAATGATCATTAAAAAAAGACTGGAACCGAACCAAAAGATAATCTACAGTTGAAGACACAAAGAAGAAGCCCAATAAATGATGGGAAGGGCACATGCATGATGCCCAGATGCCATACCTCTGTGGGTGAGTAACCCATCAACTGGAGAACGATATCACTGATGTTTTCACAAAGGACTGAGAGTTCTGAGCCCCACATCGGGCTCCCCAAGCTGCCAGTCTGGAATCCAGAAGAGGACTCCCAGAGCATTTGGCTTGAAGGCCAATGGGATTTGAACACTGGAACTCCACAGGACTGAAGGAAATAGAGATTCTGTTCTTGAAGGGCACACACAAGTCCTGTATATAAGGATCCAGGGCAAAAGCAGTGACCTCATAGAACCTTGACTAGACCTACTGCTGGTCTAGGAAATCTCAGGCAGATGCGGCAGTTGTGGCTCATTTTGAGATCATGGACACTGGTGGCAGAGCTACTGGGGAGTCTTCATTGGCATCAACTCTCATGAAGGCTGATATTTTGCCAGAAAGACCTACCGCTGCCCATTCCCAGTGCTGAAATGCTTCAGGACAAACAACCAACAGGGCAGAAACACACTCCCATCCATCAGCAGACAGGTTGCCTAAAGTGCTCTTGAGTACACAGCTTCATACTAAGCAAACCCCTTGACATAGCCCATCAGAGAGACAAGACCCAGCTCCATTCACAGTGGCCAGGAAACAGTCTTCCCCCCAAGAACCCTGAACAAATCTCTTAAACATCTTCACCCACCAGGAGGTATACAGCAGAAGGAATAATACTATGATCTGGCACCCCGTGGAAGCAACTCTACAAAAGCATACCAGAACCAACCCTGGAACCTGCTGCCCCATGGTCCTTCAGTGAGAAGAGGGAAATGTACTGATGGGACACATAGGTAATCCCTTACATAGTGCCATTTCTTCAAGATTGAGAGAAAGAACTAACCCCCCACATACTTAAAAATACAAATAGAAGCCACTGGATTTGCTCTGCCATGGCCCACACTCTGTCTATGGAGTGTGCTTTCTCTGAATCTGAATAAATCCATTTCTTACCTCTCACTTTGTCTCTCGCTAAATTCTTCTCTGCGAAGAGACATGAAGAACCTGAACCTCAGTGGGTCCAGACATTGGGTGAGTGATTTTAATTAAAAGGGTTTAGGCTGGGTTCGAGTCCCAGCCACATGTGTTCAAGTCCCAAGCAGGGTCTAGGCTGGGTTCAAGTCCCAGCCACGTGGGTTCAAGTCCCAAACAGGGTTTTGGCTGGATTCTAGTCCCGGCCATGTGGGTTCAAGTTCCAAACAGGTTTGATTAAGTTGGAACCCTAGGTTTAACTCTCAAATTAAGGTTGAACACTTTCAGATGACAACCACGAAGTGACAGTGATAAGGTAAGAAAGGTTTAGAGTTAGATCTTTGTCCCAAAAAGGTCCATGGGAAGCTGTGAGCCAGGTAGACTGGGGAAGACAGAATTTATACTGTTCTCTTTGACTGTGAGATTTTCCTCCTATATTCTTGTTCATTCCTGCTTTGTTTCTTTCTCTAGCTGGGAGTCTCATTGGCATCAACTCTCATGAAGGCTGATATTTTGCCAGAAAGACCTACCGCTGCCCATTCCCAGTGCTGAAATGCTTCAGGACAAACAACCAACAGGGCAGAAACACACTCCCATCCATCAGCAGACAGGTTGCCTAAAGTGCTCTTGAGTACACAGCTTCATACTAAGCAAACCCCTTGACATAGCCCATCAGAGAGACAAGACCCAGCTCCATTCACAGTGGCCAGGAAACAGTCTTCCCCCCAAGAACCCTGAACAAATCTCTTAAACATCTTCACCCACCAGGAGGTATACAGCAGAAGGAATAATACTATGATCTGGCACCCCGTGGAAGCAACTCTACAAAAGCATACCAGAACCAACCCTGGAACCTGCTGCCCCATGGTCCTTCAGTGAGAAGAGGGAAATGTACTGATGGGACACATAGGTAATCCCTTACATAGTGCCATTTCTTCAAGATTGAGAGAAAGAACTAACCCCCCACATACTTAAAAATACAAATAGAAGCCACTGGATTTGCTCTGCCATGGCCCACACTCTGTCTATGGAGTGTGCTTTCTCTGAATCTGAATAAATCCATTTCTTACCTCTCACTTTGTCTCTCGCTAAATTCTTCTCTGCGAAGAGACATGAAGAACCTGAACCTCAGTGGGTCCAGACATTGGGTGAGTGATTTTAATTAAAAGGGTTTAGGCTGGGTTCGAGTCCCAGCCACATGTGTTCAAGTCCCAAGCAGGGTCTAGGCTGGGTTCAAGTCCCAGCCACGTGGGTTCAAGTCCCAAACAGGGTTTTGGCTGGATTCTAGTCCCGGCCATGTGGGTTCAAGTTCCAAACAGGTTTGATTAAGTTGGAACCCTAGGTTTAACTCTCAAATTAAGGTTGAACACTTTCAGATGACAACCACGAAGTGACAGTGATAAGGTAAGAAAGGTTTAGAGTTAGATCTTTGTCCCAAAAAGGTCCATGGGAAGCTGTGAGCCAGGTAGACTGGGGAAGACAGAATTTATACTGTTCTCTTTGACTGTGAGATTTTCCTCCTATATTCTTGTTCATTCCTGCTTTGTTTCTTTCTCTCTTTTGTTAACCTGAAAAGACCTGAAAGTGTTCAATCTTAATTTGAGACTTAAACCCAGGGCCCAGATTTAATCGAACCTGTTTGGGACTTGAACCCACACGGCCAGGACTCGAACCCAGCCAAAAGCCTGTTTGGGACTTGAACCCACACAGTCAGGACTCAAAGCCAGCCAAAAGCCTGTTTGGGACTTGAACCCATGCAGCCAGGACTCAAACCCAGCCTAAACTTTTTTAATTAAAATCACTCACCCAATGTCTGGACCCACTGAGGTTCAGGTTCTTCATGTCTCTTCGCAGAGAATTTAGTGAGAGACAAAGTGAGAGGTAAGAAATGGATTTATTCAGATTCAGAGAAAGCACACTCCATAGACAGATTGTGGGCCATGGCAGAGCAAATCCAGTGGCCCTGAAAACATGCTGTTCTTAGCTTTTATAGGCTGGGTAATTCCATATGCTAATGAGCGGGAGCATTATTCCAGCTCTTTTAGGGAAAGGGTGGAACTGTCATGGCGCCTCTAGGTGTGGCGTTTAGCTTACTGACTGAGGATCAAGGTCTGGTCTGCCATCTTGAATCCATTTGATTCTAATGGGTTTATGCTGTGTCCTTGGGTTGTCATTCTTTTCAAAAATTGTGCCCTGCCTCTTTCCCTCCTAACCCTTACAAGGTCACCAAAGTGTATTTTGCTTTTATTCCTCTCCCTCTAACCGTTAAAAGTGCCAGCGTTTTATTCCCAACTTATCACTAGACCAGCTCCAGCTCATCGTCAACACCACTGGGAATGTCTTCCATGCAATTCCTTTATGACAACTTTTGGGCACTAACAACCAGTTGGTAAGACTGCTTTGAAAGGGACAGCATCTAAAATTGTAAGTGCAAATCTTTACCAAAATTTGTGATGGATTTGGATTTTAAGGGTACAATTTTGGATACACCAGGAATTAGAGACATCTCAGGTTTGGGTCTGAAATGGGTCAGACAGCATAAGTTCCAACCAATACCCACTGGGTCATGTTCTCCGACACTGGGAAAGATTCAGTCTACTGGGATTAAAAAGGAAAAAAAAAAAAAAAAAAGCTTATTGGGCTATGTAATCATGTTTGGCCTCAATATGAGTTAGGAAGTCAAGAAAAATGGCCATTAAATGAGTGCCCGAACTATGATATGATATTGCTGTTAGAATTATATTGTAAAAGGAAGTTTAGATGGAGCGAACTTGCATATGTTCAAATCTTCATGGCCTTATATCTAGACAATGAGATTCAAAAGGAATTTAAGGTGTGTGTGGTTTGGCAGGAAAATTCTAAGAAAGATACAAAAGATGGATACAAAAGATTATAACTGATGGACCCTGGGACCATTCAAATGTTAAATCCTCTGGGAGGATCTGCTGGAGCTGCTCCCAGCCTACTGGGAGGAGCCATTGTCTCTGGGGATGGCACAACTAGGAAAGAGAAGAGGCCCCACCCATATTCAGGAGCTGCTTTATACCCTGAATTACCCAAGGGGCCCATCCTTAGCTCAGCATTGACAATAAAGTAAGTTACCAACCAACTGCCCCTAAAGTTTTGCCTCTGAGAGAAGTTCATGATGGAAATCAAAAGAGAGTCTATGTGCCTTTCTCAATGTATGGTCTAAGCATGGCAGAAGACAAGTTGTAAAGTTTTTCTGAGGATCCTGAACATTTTACAAAAGAATTTATCAGACTAGTGGGTGTTTGATCTCGCCTGGGAAGACTTAAAGACTGTACTATCCCACTACTGCACCCCCAAGGATGTAATACTGGCCTAATACTGGGTGTAATACTAGCGGCCAGAAATCATGCCGATCAACTGGCAGCCCAAGCCTGACAGGATCATGCAGTGCACTGGATGGGGAATGAGGCTGTTCCTGAGACAAACCCGAAATGGAATTACCAGTTAAACTCTACTGAGAGAGATAGATGGGATCGCATGATTAACTGTTTAATATGAGACACGAAAAAACTTAGGGTAAAACCTGTTAATTATGAAAAGGTGAAAGAGGTCCAACAGGCACAGGATGAAAATCCTATAGGCTTCCAAGGTAGATTAGTGGAGGATTTTAGGGAATATATAAATGTGGATCCCTCCTCCCCAGAGGGACAGGCCTTTTGGATATGCATTTCATAGCCCAATCTGCCCCAGACATCAAGTGCAAAATTCAGAAAGCAAGTGCTGGTCCTCAGACCCCAATGAATGGATTTGCTCCAAGTGGCTTTTTATTAAATGAGTGCCCGAACTATGATATGATATTGCTGTTAGAATTATATTGTAAAAGGAAGTTTAGATGGAGCGAACTTGCATATGTTCAAATCTTCATGGCCTTATATCTAGACAATGAGATTCAAAAGGAATTTAAGGTGTGTGTGGTTTGGCAGGAAAATTCTAAGAAAGATACAAAAGATGGATACAAAAGATTATAACTGATGGACCCTGGGACCATTCAAATGTTAAATCCTCTGGGAGGATCTGCTGGAGCTGCTCCCAGCCTACTGGGAGGAGCCATTGTCTCTGGGGATGGCACAACTAGGAAAGAGAAGAGGCCCCACCCATATTCAGGAGCTGCTTTATACCCTGAATTACCCAAGGGGCCCATCCTTAGCTCAGCATTGACAATAAAGTAAGTTACCAACCAACTGCCCCTAAAGTTTTGCCTCTGAGAGAAGTTCATGATGGAAATCAAAAGAGAGTCTATGTGCCTTTCTCAATGTATGGTCTAAGCATGGCAGAAGACAAGTTGTAAAGTTTTTCTGAGGATCCTGAACATTTTACAAAAGAATTTATCAGACTAGTGGGTGTTTGATCTCGCCTGGGAAGACTTAAAGACTGTACTATCCCACTACTGCACCCCCAAGGATGTAATACTGGCCTAATACTGGGTGTAATACTAGCGGCCAGAAATCATGCCGATCAACTGGCAGCCCAAGCCTGACAGGATCATGCAGTGCACTGGATGGGGAATGAGGCTGTTCCTGAGACAAACCCGAAATGGAATTACCAGTTAAACTCTACTGAGAGAGATAGATGGGATCGCATGATTAACTGTTTAATATGAGACACGAAAAAACTTAGGGTAAAACCTGTTAATTATGAAAAGGTGAAAGAGGTCCAACAGGCACAGGATGAAAATCCTATAGGCTTCCAAGGTAGATTAGTGGAGGATTTTAGGGAATATATAAATGTGGATCCCTCCTCCCCAGAGGGACAGGCCTTTTGGATATGCATTTCATAGCCCAATCTGCCCCAGACATCAAGTGCAAAATTCAGAAAGCAAGTGCTGGTCCTCAGACCCCAATGAATGGATTTGCTCCAAGTGGCTTATTCAGTTTTTAATAATAGGGATATGGCTGAAAAGGCTGAGTGCACCTAGAGAAATATTCAAAAGACCCACATGATTACAATGGCTTTGTCCGCTCAAAAACCACCAACTAGGAGGCTGCCCTGTATGGGTCAATCTTGTCCTGGCAGACCACGAGGCCCATAGGTGCCCATGCAAGGCTGGTGTACCCTGTGTGGACAAAAGGAGCACTGTAAGAAGGACTGCTGTCTATGTGTCTTTTGCAAACAGCCAGGGCATTGGCAGAGGGAATGCCCCAGATGCCAGAGAGTGATAGAGGACCCTCAGCCATTGATGGCTTTGCAATCAGAAGATCAATGGGGTCCAAGGCCAAAAGTAGCTATGCTTCAACCTTGGGTGATCATTGATGTAGCTGGCCATTTGATAGAAGTTCTTGTAGACACTGATGCAACCTTCTCAATCTTAGTCCAAAAGAATGGAAACCTCAGCAGTCATAAGGAGTACGTAATGGGGTTGTCAAGAAATAAACAGGGACACACTTTCCTAGAGCCTGTTTTGTGCAATGCTAATGGACAGTTGTTTTTACATTCGTTTCTGTTTGTGCCTGATTGTCTTTTCCTTTAATGAGGAGAGGTCTATGAACTAAGTTAGGGGTCACTCTGTCTCTGGAGGAGAAAGGGAACCACGCTCACTGTGTAATTAATAGAAACAAAGTTATTCATGATCCTGATTTAGTTGGGTTAGGTAATGGATTTCAATAAGGATGGTTAAGACCAGACTGGATTTGGTCTCTCCCTCCAAAATATTCTTAAAATGCTGCTTTTGACAAATCGATTATGGCTTGACAAATTGTGATGAATTTCTTTCCCTTTAAATGATTTGTACTTTAGAGATCTTTATATAGTTTCAATTAGAGAATTAGCATTGCCTCACAGTGACTTATGATCTTATCTGGTTAAAGACTAACTTTGGGATGTTTTGCAGGGTCCCTATGGTATGACAAAGAAAATAGTTTAAAGCCCAATCTGCCCCAGACATCAAGTGCAAAATTCAGAAAGCAAGTGCTGGTCCTCAGACCCCAATGAATGGATTTGCTCCAAGTGGCTTATTCAGTTTTTAATAATAGGGATATGGCTGAAAAGGCTGAGTGCACCTAGAGAAATATTCAAAAGACCCACATGATTACAATGGCTTTGTCCGCTCAAAAACCACCAACTAGGAGGCTGCCCTGTATGGGTCAATCTTGTCCTGGCAGACCACGAGGCCCATAGGTGCCCATGCAAGGCTGGTGTACCCTGTGTGGACAAAAGGAGCACTGTAAGAAGGACTGCTGTCTATGTGTCTTTTGCAAACAGCCAGGGCATTGGCAGAGGGAATGCCCCAGATGCCAGAGAGTGATAGAGGACCCTCAGCCATTGATGGCTTTGCAATCAGAAGATCAATGGGGTCCAAGGCCAAAAGTAGCTATGCTTCAACCTTGGGTGATCATTGATGTAGCTGGCCATTTGATAGAAGTTCTTGTAGACACTGATGCAACCTTCTCAATCTTAGTCCAAAAGAATGGAAACCTCAGCAGTCATAAGGAGTACGTAATGGGGTTGTCAAGAAATAAACAGGGACACACTTTCCTAGAGCCTGTTTTGTGCAATGCTAATGGACAGTTGTTTTTACATTCGTTTCTGTTTGTGCCTGATTGTCTTTTCCTTTAATGAGGAGAGGTCTATGAACTAAGTTAGGGGTCACTCTGTCTCTGGAGGAGAAAGGGAACCACGCTCACTGTGTAATTAATAGAAACAAAGTTATTCATGATCCTGATTTAGTTGGGTTAGGTAATGGATTTCAATAAGGATGGTTAAGACCAGACTGGATTTGGTCTCTCCCTCCAAAATATTCTTAAAATGCTGCTTTTGACAAATCGATTATGGCTTGACAAATTGTGATGAATTTCTTTCCCTTTAAATGATTTGTACTTTAGAGATCTTTATATAGTTTCAATTAGAGAATTAGCATTGCCTCACAGTGACTTATGATCTTATCTGGTTAAAGACTAACTTTGGGATGTTTTGCAGGGTCCCTATGGTATGACAAAGAAAAATAGTTAACTAAGATTACTTAGTATGTTAAGTTAAATGTAACTGTTTGTAATTCTGGTTATTGTAATCCACCTTATTGTACACTGTAATCAGATGTTTGACCATGCTTTTTAAGTCTTTTGTCATTTATAGATATATTTATGTCCTGGTGCTGGTACAAAACATGCCCAATCATCATGGGGATCCATAAGAAAGCTAAAGAACCCAGTTACTACCGCTCTACATCAAAATGATGACTATGTAGAGATTTCAATACATGGACTAAAACTAGGAGCTGCCTTGCTCCTGGGGCCCCTAGATCAGGCACTCAAGAGATTTGTACTCCCTCATAGGCAGGGTCAATGCCCATGCTCAGTCTTGAAGCAATTACAGAAGATGGACCTTCACCCTTCAGCCTCCCATAAAAATATGGGAGTAAAATCTCTTGAGGGGGGAATGTAAGGGTTAGGAGAGAAAGGGGTAGGGCACAATTTTTGAAAAGAATGACAGCCCAAGGACACAGCATAAACCCAATAGAATCAAATAGGTCCAAGATAGCAGACCAGACCTCGATCCTCAGTTAGCAAGCTAAATGGCACACCCAGAGGTGCCATGACAGTTCCACCCTTTCCCTAAAAGAGCTGGAATAATGCTCCCACTCATTAGCATATGGAATTACCCAGCCTATAAAAGCTAAGAACAGCATGTTTTCAGGGTCACTGGATTTGCTCTGCCATGGCCCACAATCTGTCTATGGAGTGTGCTTTCTCTGAATCTGAATAAATCCATTTCTTACCTCTCAAAAAAAAAAAAATACAAATAGAAATCTAGATCAAATGAGATGACAAAGGAATATGTTTCACATGAAAGAACAAGATAAGACACAGGAAAACAGCTAAGTGATGTGGAAAGTGTTCAGAGAAATAATTGCAAAGATAACCCAAAACTTGGCACGGGGCATGGCGGCAGGGGGTGGGTTGGGGGACTGCTGGGGGGCGGGGATGGTGGGGGGATGGATGCAAAGAGAAAGAAATTAGAAGAAGGTTTTAACAAAGAGCTGGAAAATATAAAGCATAACCAGAGTTGAGAATTACAAAATCTGAAATGAAAGCCACACTAGAATAAATAAACTAATTAGGGTCCCTATGGTATGACAAAGAAAAATAGTTAACTAAGATTACTTAGTATGTTAAGTTAAATGTAACTGTTTGTAATTCTGGTTATTGTAATCCACCTTATTGTACACTGTAATCAGATGTTTGACCATGCTTTTTAAGTCTTTTGTCATTTATAGATATATTTATGTCCTGGTGCTGGTACAAAACATGCCCAATCATCATGGGGATCCATAAGAAAGCTAAAGAACCCAGTTACTACCGCTCTACATCAAAATGATGACTATGTAGAGATTTCAATACATGGACTAAAACTAGGAGCTGCCTTGCTCCTGGGCCCCTAGATCAGGCACTCAAGAGATTTGTACTCCCTCATAGGCAGGGTCAATGCCCATGCTCAGTCTTGAAGCAATTACAGAAGATGGACCTTCACCCTTCAGCCTCCCATAAAAATATGGGAGTAAAATCTCTTGAGGGGGGAATGTAAGGGTTAGGAGAGAAAGGGGTAGGGCACAATTTTTGAAAAGAATGACAGCCCAAGGACACAGCATAAACCCAATAGAATCAAATAGGTCCAAGATAGCAGACCAGACCTCGATCCTCAGTTAGCAAGCTAAATGGCACACCCAGAGGTGCCATGACAGTTCCACCCTTTCCCTAAAAGAGCTGGAATAATGCTCCCACTCATTAGCATATGGAATTACCCAGCCTATAAAAGCTAAGAACAGCATGTTTTCAGGGTCACTGGATTTGCTCTGCCATGGCCCACAATCTGTCTATGGAGTGTGCTTTCTCTGAATCTGAATAAATCCATTTCTTACCTCTCAAAAAAAAAAAAATACAAATAGAAATCTAGATCAAATGAGATGACAAAGGAATATGTTTCACATGAAAGAACAAGATAAGACACAGGAAAACAGCTAAGTGATGTGGAAAGTGTTCAGAGAAATAATTGCAAAGATAACCCAAAACTTGGCACGGGGCATGGCGGCAGGGGGTGGGTTGGGGGACTGCTGGGGGGCGGGGATGGTGGGGGGATGGATGCAAAGAGAAAGAAATTAGAAGAAGGTTTTAACAAAGAGCTGGAAAATATAAAGCATAACCAGAGTTGAGAATTACAAAATCTGAAATGAAAGCCACACTAGAATAAATAAATGCCAGAATAAATGAAACAAAAGAATGGATAAGGGAGCTAGAAGACAGTGGTGAAATCATTGCCACAGAACAGAATAAAGAAAATAATGAAAAGAGATGAAGATAGTTTAAGAGACATCTGGGACAACGTCAAATGCACCAGCATACACATTATAGAGGGGACAACATCAAATACACCACCATACCCATTATAGAGGTTCCAGAAGGAGAAGCGACACAGAAAAAAACTGAGAAAATACTTGAAGTGATATTAGCTGAAAACTTCCCCAACATGGGAAAAGGAGCCAGGCACCCCCAAATCCAGGGACCAGAGTCCCATACAGGATTAACCCAAGGAGGAATACACTTAGAAACAGAGTAACCAAATTAACAAAAATTAAAATAATAAAGAGAAAACATTAAAAGCAACAAAGGAAAAGCAACAAATAAAATACAAAAACATACGGGGGAAAATATCATAAGGTTATCAACAGATTTTTCAGCAGAAATTTTGCAGGCCAGAAGAAAGTGGCACAATACATTTAAAGTGATGAAAAGGAAAACCTACAGCGAAGAATATTCCACCCAAAAAGCTCCTTATTCACATTTGAGGGAGAAATCAAAAAATTTACAGATAAGCAAAATCTAAAAGAATCCAGGGCCACCAAATCAACTTTACAAAAAATACTACAGGAACTTCTCTAAGTCAAAAAGAAAAGGGCAAAACAATTAAAAAAAAAAAAAATTATAAAGTGAGGTTGCTCACTCATAAAGGCAAACATACAGTAAAGTTTGGAAATCATCTACAAACATATATGATACCTAAAGTAGTAATTGTGATAGGAGGATAATACAGGTTATCTGAAATGCATTTAAGATTGGGTGGTCAGCAACTTAAACCATTTTATGTATACACATAACACGTCCCTTCCTCCAAGCAATCTTCCCAACCCAGGAATCAAACCAATATCTCTTATGCCTCTTGCATTGACAGGCAAGTTTTTCATCACTAGCTCCACCTGGAAAGACCAATGCACACACACACACACACACACACACACTCTTATGCACATACATATAATTAAATTTAATGTAAATGAATTAAATATTTCAACCAAATGATGTACACTGGCTGAATGGATACAAAAACAAGACTCATGCGTGTACTGTGTACAAGAGACCCACTTCAGACCCAGGGACACATACAGACTGAAAGTGAGTGGATGGAGAAAATTATTCTATACAAAAAAGAAATGAAAAGAAAGCTGGAGTAGCAATGCTTATATTGAACAAAATAGACTTTAAAATAAAGACTGTTACAAGAGACAAGGAAGACACTACATAATAATCAAGGAGTCAATCCAATGAGAAGATATAACAACTATAAACATGTATGCAGCCAACATAGGAGCACCTGAATATATAAGATAAATGTTAGTAGTCATAAAGGAATAAATTGATAGTAACACAATACTAGTAAGGGATGTAACACCCCACTTACAGCAATGAACAGAGCATTCAGGCAAAACATCATTAAGAAAACATGGACCTAAATCACACAGTAGATTAGATGGCCTTAATTAGCATATTATAAATCACTCCATCCAAATGCAGCAGAATGCACATTCATTTCAAATGTATATGGAACATTCTCCAGGATAAGTCACATGTTAAGCCACAAAAAAACCTGAGTAAATTTAATGAAACTGAAAAATATCAAACCACTTTCCTAACCACAGCACTCACTATGAAATTAGAAATAAGCCACAAGAAAAAGAAAAACTGCAAAAAAGCAAACACAAGGAGGCTAAATAATATGCTATCAACCAATAGATCAGTGAATAAATCAAAGTGAAAATTAACAACTACCAAGAGACAAATGAAAACATGATGAAGCATCATGAAACATGATGAATATCATGAAATCAAGATGATCTAAAACCTATGGGATACACCAAAAACAGTTCTTAGGTTGAAGTCAATAGCAGTAAAACCTTATCTTAAGAAACAAGAAAAGTCTGATATAAACAACCTAACCTTACAAATAAAGCAACTAGATGCTCAATCACTCAATCATGTCTAACGATTTGTAACTCTTGCCTTTAGCCCACCAGGCGTATCCATCCATAGAATTTTCCCGGCAAGAATACTGGAAAGGGTTTCCATTTCCTACTCCAAGAAGCAACTAGAGAAAGAAGAATAAACAAACCTGAAGTTAGTATAATGAAAGAAATCATAAAGATCAGAGCATTAAAAAATGAAATAGAGATGAAGAAAACAACAGAAAAGAACAATGGAGTCAAAAATCAGTTCTTTCAAAAGACAAACAATATTGATAGATCTTTATTAAGACTCATCAGGATAAAATAGGAGAAGGCCCAAATCAATAAAATTAGAATAAAAAGTTACAAATGACACCATAGACATACAAAATGTCATAAGAGAGTACTATGCCAACAAAAAGGAAAAACTAGAAGAAATTAATTGATAAGAATTTTCTTAGAAAGGTAAAATTTCCCAAGACTAAATCAGGAAGAAATAGAAAATATAAACAGATCAATCTCAGGTACTGTAATTGTAACAATTATTTTTAAAATCTTCCAACAAACCAAAGTCCAGAACCAGATGGCTTCACTGGTGAGTTCTATCAAACATTTAGAGAAGTTTTAACATTTATCCTCTTAAAATTATTGTTAAAATTGCAAAGTAACACTTTCAAACTCATTCTATGAGGCCACCACTGCCTTGATACCAAAATCAGACAAACATACCACAAAAAGAAAATTACAGGTCAATGTCATTGATGAACATAGATGCAAAAGTATTCAATAAAATGATAGCATTCCAAATCCAATAATACATTGAAAGGATCATACAACATGCACAGTGAAACTTTATCCCATCAGGCGTATCCATCCATAGAATTTTCCCGGCAAGAATACTGGAAAGGGTTTCCATTTCCTACTCCAAGAAGCAACTAGAGAAAGAAGAATAAACAAACCTGAAGTTAGTATAATGAAAGAAATCATAAAGATCAGAGCATTAAAAAATGAAATAGAGATGAAGAAAACAACAGAAAAGAACAATGGAGTCAAAAATCAGTTCTTTCAAAAGACAAACAATATTGATAGATCTTTATTAAGACTCATCAGGATAAAATAGGAGAAGGCCCAAATCAATAAAATTAGAATAAAAAGTTACAAATGACACCATAGACATACAAAATGTCATAAGAGAGTACTATGCCAACAAAAAGGAAAAACTAGAAGAAATTAATTGATAAGAATTTTCTTAGAAAGGTAAAATTTCCCAAGACTAAATCAGGAAGAAATAGAAAATATAAACAGATCAATCTCAGGTACTGTAATTGTAACAATTATTTTTAAAATCTTCCAACAAACCAAAGTCCAGAACCAGATGGCTTCACTGGTGAGTTCTATCAAACATTTAGAGAAGTTTTAACATTTATCCTCTTAAAATTATTGTTAAAATTGCAAAGTAACACTTTCAAACTCATTCTATGAGGCCACCACTGCCTTGATACCAAAATCAGACAAACATACCACAAAAAGAAAATTACAGGTCAATGTCATTGATGAACATAGATGCAAAAGTATTCAATAAAATGATAGCATTCCAAATCCAATAATACATTGAAAGGATCATACAACATGCACAGTGAAACTTTATCCCATCAATACTAGAATTTTTCAGTATCTACAAATCAATAAATGTGATACACCATAGTAACTGAAGAATAAAAACCAGATGATCATCCCAGTAGATATAGAAAAAGCTTTTGATAAAACTGAACATCCATGATAAAAATTCTCCAGAAAGTGAACATAGAGAGAATGTATGACAAACACAGAGCTAACACCATATTTAATAGTGAAAAACTGGAAGCATTTTCTTTGAGATCAGGACTAACACAACAAGATCTCCTCTATACCAACCAGAGAATAAAAACAAATAAAAGAAATCCAAACTGTAAAGAAAAAGTAGAACCATCATCACCCTATATACTACATATTATGTACATGCATGCTTCAGTCATGTCTGACTTTTTGTGACTCTATGGACTGTAGCTTGCCAGACTCCTCTGTCCATGGCATCTTCAGGCAAGAATACTGGAGTAGGTTTCCATATCCTCCTCCAGAGGATCTTTTTAAACCAGGGAATGAACTCACATCTCTTAGTCTCCTGCATCAGAAGATGGGTTCTCTCCCACTAGCACCACCTAGGAAGCCCATGTATTATGTACACATATAATAATAATATTATACATAGAAAAATCCAAAGTGTTATTAGAAAACTCCAAGAGCTAATCAATGAATTTGTTAAAGTTTCAGGATACAAAATTAATGTAGAAGAATATGTTGCATTTCAGTAACTAAATATGTTGTGTTTCATTTGCTAACAATGAGAGATCTGAAAGACAAGTTAAAGAAGCAATCCCACATACCATCACACTAAAAACAATAAAATATGTAAGAATAAATCTACCTAACATGTCAGAAGATCTGTACTCTAAAATCTATAGGACCCTAATGAAATAAATCAAAGATGACACAAACAGATGGAAAGCTATACCGTGTTCTTAGAGTAGAAGAATCAATATTGACAAAATTACTACACTCTCCAAAGCAGTCTCTATCAAATTACCAATGAGATTATTCCAAACAATTTTAAAACTTCTGTGAAAACATAAAAGACCCAAATATCCAAAGCAATCTTGAGAAAGAATATCAGAACTGAAAGAATCTCTGATTTCAGATGAAAATAGAAAGCTACAGTCATCAAAACAGTATGGTACTGACACAAACACAGACATATAGGTCAGCAGAACAGGAGATAAAGTCCAGAGATAAACCCATACACCTATACTCAATTAATCTATGACAAAGGAGGCAAGTATATACAATGCAGAAAAGACAGTCTCTTCAGTAAGTGGTGCTGGGAAACTGGTCAACTACATGTAAAACAACGAAATTAGAACATTCTCTAACACCATACACAAAAATTAACTCAAAATGGATTAAAGACACATACAGAATCAGATACCCTAAAGCTCTTAGAGGAAAACATTGTTTGAGGCAGAACATTCTTTGACATAAATCCCAGCAGTATCTTTTTTGCTAAGTCTCCTAAGAGTAATGAAAAGAAAACCAAAAATAAACAAATGGAAACTACACTTAAAAGCTTTTGCACAGCAGTGGAAATGATAAACAAAATGAAAAGACAGAATGGGAGAAGACATTCTCCACAGAATTTGGACAAAACATTTGCCAATGATGCAATCAATAAAGAATTAATCTTCAAAATATGCAAACAGTTCATGCAGCCCAGTACAAATTAAAAAGTCCAATCAAACAATGGGCAGAAGATCTAAGTAGACATTTCACCAAACAAGACATACAGATGGCCAAACAGCACAAGAAAAGATGATCAACATTGATAATTATTAGAGAAATACAAATCAAACTACAATGAGGTACCACCTCATACCAGTCAGAATGACCATCATCAAACAATCGATAAGGCTTCCCTGGTGGTCCAGTGGGCAAAGAGTCTGCCTTGCTGTACAAGGGGCACCAGCTCCATCCCTGGCACAGGAAGATCCCACACACCGCAGAGCGGCTGGACCAGTGTGTCCAATTAGGAGCCAGTACTCTGGAACGCATGTGCCTGGAGCTGATGCTCTGCAATGAGAGAGGCTGCTGAGATGGGAGGCCCACACTGGCCAAAGAATTAAGATGGATGAAAATGAATAAATGAAGGACCAATGAAAAGGCCAAAATTAAAAAAAAAAAAAAAACAGAATGACAATCATTTAAAAAAAATTGGTAAAAAAAATCTATAAACAATAAATACTGGACGGGATGTAAAGAAAAGGAAATCCTCCCTCACTGTTAGTAAATTGGTACAGTCACTATGAATAGTATAGAAGTTTCTTAAATAACTAAGAAATAGAGCTACCAAATGATCCAGCTATCCACTACTGGTCACACATCCAAAGAAAATTATAATTCAGAAAGATATTTCCACCCCAATTTTTAAGGTGCTCAACTACATGTAAAACAACGAAATTAGAACATTCTCTAACACCATACACAAAAATTAACTCAAAATGGATTAAAGACACATACAGAATCAGATACCCTAAAGCTCTTAGAGGAAAACATTGTTTGAGGCAGAACATTCTTTGACATAAATCCCAGCAGTATCTTTTTTGCTAAGTCTCCTAAGAGTAATGAAAAGAAAACCAAAAATAAACAAATGGAAACTACACTTAAAAGCTTTTGCACAGCAGTGGAAATGATAAACAAAATGAAAAGACAGAATGGGAGAAGACATTCTCCACAGAATTTGGACAAAACATTTGCCAATGATGCAATCAATAAAGAATTAATCTTCAAAATATGCAAACAGTTCATGCAGCCCAGTACAAATTAAAAGTCCAATCAAACAATGGGCAGAAGATCTAAGTAGACATTTCACCAAACAAGACATACAGATGGCCAAACAGCACAAGAAAAGATGATCAACATTGATAATTATTAGAGAAATACAAATCAAACTACAATGAGGTACCACCTCATACCAGTCAGAATGACCATCATCAAACAATCGATAAGGCTTCCCTGGTGGTCCAGTGGGCAAAGAGTCTGCCTTGCTGTACAAGGGGCACCAGCTCCATCCCTGGCACAGGAAGATCCCACACACCGCAGAGCGGCTGGACCAGTGTGTCCAATTAGGAGCCAGTACTCTGGAACGCATGTGCCTGGAGCTGATGCTCTGCAATGAGAGAGGCTGCTGAGATGGGAGGCCCACACTGGCCAAAGAATTAAGATGGATGAAAATGAATAAATGAAGGACCAATGAAAAGGCCAAAATTAAAAAAAAAAAAAAACAGAATGACAATCATTTAAAAAAAATTGGTAAAAAAAATCTATAAACAATAAATACTGGACGGGATGTAAAGAAAAGGAAATCCTCCCTCACTGTTAGTAAATTGGTACAGTCACTATGAATAGTATAGAAGTTTCTTAAATAACTAAGAAATAGAGCTACCAAATGATCCAGCTATCCACTACTGGTCACACATCCAAAGAAAATTATAATTCAGAAAGATATTTCCACCCCAATTTTTTCAGCAGCACTATTTATTATAATAGCCAAGAAATGGAAGCAACCTAAATGTCCATCAACAAAAGAAGAGATAAAGAAGATGTGGTGTATTTATACAATAGAATACTACTCAGTCATAAAAAGGAGTGAAATGATGTCATCTGCAGAAACACGGATAAACCTAGTGGTTATCATACTAAGTGAAGTAAGCCAGACAAAGAAAGACATATATTGTGTGATATTGCTTATATATGGAGTCTAAAAAAATGCTGAAGATGAAACTTGTAAGACTGAGCAGAGATAGACCCACAGACATGGAGGACAAATTTATAGTTACTCTGAGGGATGGAGGGATACATTAGGAATTGACATAAACACAGTACTTGTGTAAAATATATAGCCAACAAGAGCCTACTCCATAGCACAGAGAGTCATAGTCAATGCTTTGTAACAACTTCTAAGAGAAAAGAATCTGAAAAAGATTATATATATATATGTGTGTGTGTGTGTGTGTGTGTGTGTGTGTGTATTAATGAATCACTGTGCTGTATTCCCAAAACTAACATTGTTAACCAACTACACTTCAATAAATATATATATAAACAAATATTTATATGTATATATAAATATATATACTGATATAAAATTCTGGGAAAGATATATCATGAAGGATTAGTTATTACTGTGTTTGCAGTATAGAAAACTTAGTTCCTTTACATTTTCTCAATTAACAAATTCCACAATACATAAGTATTATTATTTTTTTTTTATAGAATTCTGTTGTTTAATGTCACACATAGACCTGAATTCACCATAGGTATACATATGTCCCGCTTCCCAAGCCTCTCACCCATCTCCCTCACTGTCCCACCCTTCCAGGTCACCACAGAGCCCCTGTTTGAGCTCCCCTAGTCCCACAGCATATTTCCCTCCCTCACTCCAATATCCATAAATCTGTTCTCCATGTCCACTTCTACATTGCTGCTCTGCATATACATTTATCAGCAGCATCTATCTAGATTCCATATATATTTGTCAGTGTACAGTATTTATCTTACTCTCTCTGGCATACTTCACTCTGTATAATAGGTTCTAGATTCATCCACCTCATTAAAACTGATTCAAATGCATTTCTTATGGCTGAGTAACATTCCATTGTATATGTACCACAGCTTCCTTATCCATTCATCTGTCAATGGATATCTAGGTTGCTTCCATGTTCTAGCTACTGTAAATAGTGCTGCAATGAACAATGGGGTACTTGTGTCTCTTTCAGTTTTGATTTCCTCAGACTGTACATAGGCCTACTAGTGGGATACCTGGATCATATGGTGGTTATATTCCTGGTTTTTTGAGGACTGTCTGTACTTTCTTCTATAGAGGCTATATCAGTTTACATTCCCACCAACAATGCAAGAGGGTTTTCTTTTCTCCATTCCCTCTTCATCATTTACTCTTTGTTGACGTTTTGATGATGGCCATTCTGACAGGTGTGAGGTGATATCTCATGGTAGTTTTGATTTGTATTTCTCTAACAATGAGTGATATTGAGCATCTTTTCATGTGTTTTTTTGGCCATGTGTATGTCTTCTTTCGTGAGATGTTTCTTCAGGTCTTTTTTCCCATTTTTTGATTGGGCTGTTTGTTTTTCTGGAGTTGAGTTGTCCAAGCTGCTTGTATATTTTGGAAATTGATTCTTCTCAGTTGTTTCATTTGCTATTTTTTTCTACCATTCTGAAGGTTGTCTTTTCACCTTGTTTGTAGGGTTTTTGTTGTTGTTGTTGTTGCTGTTCAAAACATTTTAAGTTTAATTAGGTCCCATTTGTTTATTTTTGTCTTTATTTCCATTACACTAGGAGGTGAGTAATAGAAGTTCCTGCTTTGATTTATGTTATTAAGTGTTCTGCCTATGTTTTCTTCCAACAGTTTTATGGTCTCTGGTCTTACAGTTAGGTCTTTAATCCATTTTGAGATTATTTTTGTGTATGATGTTAACTGGTGTTCCAACTTCATTCTTTTACGTGCAGCTGTCCATTTTTCCCAGCACCACTTGTTCAAGAGACTGTCTTCGCACCATTATATATTCTTGCCTCCTTTGTCAAAAATAAGGTACCCATAGCTGTGGGTTCATCTCTAGGTTCTGTATCTGTTCCATTTGTCTATGTTTATGTTTTTGTGCCAGTACCATACTGTCTTAACAACTGTCGCTTTGCAGTGTAGTCTGAAGGTTGACTCCTCCAGCTCCATTCTTCTTTCTCAAGATTGCTTTGGCTATCCAGTCTTTTGTGTTTCCATATGAATTGTGATATATTTTTTGTTCCAGTTATGTGAAAATTGCCATTGATAATTTGACAGGCATCACACTGAATCTGTAGATTATTTTTGATAGTATAGTCATTTTTACAATATTGGTTCTTCTAGCTCAGAAACAAGAAATATCTCTCCATTTATGCCTTTGATTTCTTTTATCGGTGTCTTATAATTTTCTGTGTACAGTTCTTTTGTCTCCTTTGGTAGGCTTATTCCTAGATATTTTATGCTTTTTGTTACAATATTGAATGGGATTGCTTCCTTGATTTCTCTTTCTGATTTTTCATAGTTAGTATATAGAAATTTGAGTGATTTCTGTGTATTGATTTTGTATCTTGCAAATTTGTTAAATTCGCTGATTAGTTCTAGTAATTTTCTGATAGGATCTTTAGGGTTTTCTATGTACAGTATCATGTCATCTGCAAACAGTGAGAGTTTTACTTCTTTTCCAATGTGGAATCCTTTTATTTCTTTTTCTTCTCTAATTGCTGTAACGAGAACTTCCAAAACCACGTTGAATAATAGTGGTGAGAGTGGACACCCCTGTCTTGTTCCTGATCTTAGAGGGAATGCTTTCATTTTTTCACCGTTGAGACTAATGTTTGATGTGGGTTTATCTTACATGGTTTTAACTATGTTGAGGTAGGTTTATTCTATGCCCATTTTTTGAAGCGTTTTTCTTATAAATCAGTGTTGGATCTTGTCAAAGGTTTTTGTGCATCTACTGATATTATCATATGATTTTTACCTTTCATTTGGTTAATATGGTGATTTGCATATATTCAAGAATCGTTACATGCCTGGAATATACCCAACTTGATCATGGTGCATGAGCTTTTTGATGTGTTGTTGAATTCTGTTTGCTAGAATTTTGTTGAGGATTTTTGCATCTATATTCATCTGTGATACTGGCATGTAATTTCCCTTTTTGATGTGTTTTCTTTGCCTGGTTTTGGTATCAGAGTGATGTTGGCCTCATAGAATGCATTAGGAACTGGACCTTCCTGTGCTACTCTTTGGGAAGAGTTTTAGAAGGATAGGAATTAGGTCTTCTCTAAATGATTGATAGAATTGACCTGTGAAGCCATCTGGCCCTGGGCTTTTATTTTGGGGGAGATTTTTAATCACAGATTTGATTTCACTTCTTGTAATTGCCTTGTTCATAAGTTCTATTTCCTCCTGGTTCAGTCTTGGAAGATTGCACCTACCCACGGATCTGTCCATTTCTTCTATGTAGGTAATTTTATTGCCATACAGTTGTTCATAATAGTCTCTTATAATCCTTTGTATTTCTCAATAGTCTGTGGTAACCTCTCCTTTTTCATTTCTAATTTTGTTGATATGATTCTTCTCTCTTTTTTTTCTGATGAGTCTGACTAAAAGTTTGTCCATTTTGCTTATCTTTTTGAAGAACCAGTGCTTGATTTTATCAATTTTTACTATTGTTTTATTTATTTTTCATTTATTTATGCTCTAATCTTTACAGTTTCTCTTATTCTGTTAACTTTGGGGTTTTTGTTCTTTTTTCAGTATCATGTCATCTGCAAACAGTGAGAGTTTTACTTCTTTTCCAATGTGGAATCCTTTTATTTCTTTTTCTTCTCTAATTGCTGTAACGAGAACTTCCAAAACCACGTTGAATAATAGTGGTGAGAGTGGACACCCCTGTCTTGTTCCTGATCTTAGAGGGAATGCTTTCATTTTTTCACCGTTGAGACTAATGTTTGATGTGGGTTTATCTTACATGGTTTTAACTATGTTGAGGTAGGTTTATTCTATGCCCATTTTTTGAAGCGTTTTTCTTATAAATCAGTGTTGGATCTTGTCAAAGGTTTTTGTGCATCTACTGATATTATCATATGATTTTTACCTTTCATTTGGTTAATATGGTGATTTGCATATATTCAAGAATCGTTACATGCCTGGAATATACCCAACTTGATCATGGTGCATGAGCTTTTTGATGTGTTGTTGAATTCTGTTTGCTAGAATTTTGTTGAGGATTTTTGCATCTATATTCATCTGTGATACTGGCATGTAATTTCCCTTTTTGATGTGTTTTCTTTGCCTGGTTTTGGTATCAGAGTGATGTTGGCCTCATAGAATGCATTAGGAACTGGACCTTCCTGTGCTACTCTTTGGGAAGAGTTTTAGAAGGATAGGAATTAGGTCTTCTCTAAATGATTGATAGAATTGACCTGTGAAGCCATCTGGCCCTGGGCTTTTATTTTGGGGGAGATTTTTAATCACAGATTTGATTTCACTTCTTGTAATTGCCTTGTTCATAAGTTCTATTTCCTCCTGGTTCAGTCTTGGAAGATTGCACCTACCCACGGATCTGTCCATTTCTTCTATGTAGGTAATTTTATTGCCATACAGTTGTTCATAATAGTCTCTTATAATCCTTTGTATTTCTCAATAGTCTGTGGTAACCTCTCCTTTTTCATTTCTAATTTTGTTGATATGATTCTTCTCTCTTTTTTTTCTGATGAGTCTGACTAAAAGTTTGTCCATTTTGCTTATCTTTTTGAAGAACCAGTGCTTGATTTTATCAATTTTTACTATTGTTTTATTTATTTTTCATTTATTTATGCTCTAATCTTTACAGTTTCTCTTATTCTGTTAACTTTGGGGTTTTTGTTCTTTTTTCAGTTGTCTTAAGTGTCAAGTTCTATTTTTTTTATATTTTTCTTGTTTCTTGAGATAGAATTGTATTGTTATAAATTTTCCTCTTAGAACTGCTTTTGCTGCATTCCATAGATTTTGGGTCATTGTGTTTTTATTATCATTTTCTTCTAGGAATTTTTTTAATTTCTTTTTTGTTTTTTATGTTTTTTTTTCCCCTTATAATTGATATCTAGTCTCATAGCCTTGTGCTCAGAAAAGATGGTTTATATGATTTCAATTTTCTTAAATTTGCTGAAGTTTCTGCATCTATTGAGATGATCATGTGATTTTTGTCTTTCAATTTGTTGATATGGTGTATCACATTGATTGATTTGCGGGTATTGAAGAATCCTTGCATGCCTGGAATGAACCCAACTTGATCATGATGAATGAGCTTTTTGATGTGTTGTTGAATTCTGTTTGCTAGGATTTTGTTGAGGATTTTGGCGTCTAGATCCATCAGTGAAATTGGCCTATAATTTTCTTTTTTCATGTTGTCTTTGCCTGGCTTTGGTATCAGCGTGATGATGGCCTCTTAGAATGTGTTTCGAAGTGTTCCTTCCTGTGCAATTGTTTGGAAGAGTTTTAGAAGGACAGGCACTAGCTCTTCTTTAAAAGTTTGGTAGAATTCACTTGTGAAACTATCTGGCCCTGGGCTTTTATTTTTGGGTAAATTTTTGATTGCAAGGTCGATTTTTGAGCTTGTGATTGGTTTGTTCATAGTTTCTATTTCTTCCTGGTTGAGTCTTGGGAGATTAATCTTCTCTAAGAAACTGTCCATTTCTTCCAGGTTGTCCAGTTTGTTGCCATAGAGTTGTTCATAATAGTCTCTTACAATCCTTTGGATTTCTGCATTATCTGTTTTAATCTCTCCTTTTTCATTTTTGATTTTGTTGATCTGGTTCTTCTCTCTCTTTTTCTTGATAAGTCTGGCCAGTGGTGTGTCGATTTTATTGACCTTTTCAAAGAACCAGCTTTTTGTTTTATTTATCTTTACTATTGTTTCTTTTGTTTCTTTTTCATTTATTTCTGCTCTGATCTTTATGATTTCTCTTCTTCTGCTGGCTTTGGGGTGTTTTTGTTCTTCTTTCTCCAGTTGTTTTAAGCATAAGGTAAGGTCGTCTGTTTGAGATTTTCCTAGTTTCTTTCTTTTTTTTTTTTTTTAAAGATTTATTTATTTATTTATTTTTAATTTTGGGCGGGGGTTGGGTTGGGGAGGGAGGGCAGTGGGCGGGCCACTTCCATTGGTCTTTCATTTCTTTATTTTCATCCGTCTTTGTTCTTTGGCTCCTGTGGGCCTCCCATCGCGGTGGCGTCTGTTGTCGCAGAGCACCAGCTCTGGGCGCATGCGCTCCAGGGCTCCGGCTTGGTGATTGGACACATCAGTCCAGCCGCTCCGCGGCACGTGGGATCTTCCCAGGCCAGGGATCAAACCGGTGCCCCTTGCAGTGCATGGCGGTGTCCTTATCCACTGGACCACCAGGGGAAGCCCTTTCCTAGTTTCTTGAGGTGGGATTGAATTGCTATAAACTTCCCTCTTAGAACTGCTTTTGCAGTATCCCATAGGTTTTGCACTTTTGTGTGTTCATTGTCGTTTTCTTCTAGGAATTTTTTTATTTCTCCTTTGATTTCCTCAATGATCAGTTGGTTTTTTTGGTACGTGTTGTTTAATCTCCATGTGTTTGTGTTTTTAGCGGTTTTTTCCCTGTAGTTGATCTCTAGTCTCATTGCATTGTGGTCCGAGAAGATGGTTGATAGAATTTCAGTTTTCTTGAATTGACTGAGGTTTGATTTGTGGCCCAAGATGTGGTCTATCCTGGAGAATGTTCCGTGAGCACTTGAGAAGGTGTATTCTTCTGCTTTTGGATGGGAAGTCCTGAAGATATCAATGATGTCTATTTCTTCTAGTGTGGCATTTAAGGCTTGTGTTTCTTTATTAATTTTCTGATTGGATGATCTGTCCATTGGTGTGAGAGGAGTGTTAAAGTCTCCTACTATGATTGTGTTACTGTCAATGTCTTCTTTTATGTCTGAAAGTATTTGTCTTATGTATTGGGGTGCTCCTGCGTTGGGTGCATAGATACTTATGATTGTTATGTCTTCTTCTTGGATCTATCCCTTAATCATGATGCAGTGACCTGCCTTGTCTCTTAGAATCTTCTTTACTTTAAAATCTATTTTGTCTGATATGAGGATTGCTACTCCAGCTTTCTTTTGATTTCCATTTGCATGGAATATCTTTTTCCAGCCTCTCACTTTCAGTTGTGCCCCCAGGATGTGGTCTGTCCTGCAGAATGTTTCATGTACATTTGAGAAGAAAGTGGGAAGAATTGGGAAGAAATTCTTCCACATTTGCATGGAAAGTCCTAAAGTGATCAGTGAGATCCATCTCATGAAGTGTGCCATTTAAGGCTTGTGTTTCCTTATTAATTTTCCATTTTGATGATAAGTGGCGTGTAAGTTAGGTGTTAAAGGTTCCTACTTTTATTGCGTTACTGTCAATTCCTCCTTTTATGTCTGATAGTGTTTGCCTTATGTATTGAGGTGTTCCTATGTTGTGTGCATAGATGTTTATAATTGTTGTGTCTTCTTCTCAGATTGATCCCTTGATCATTATGTAATGTCCTGCCTTGACTCCTATAATCTTTATTCACAGGTCTATTTTGTCTGATATCAGGATTGCTACTCCAGCTTTCTTTTGATTTCCATTTGCATGGAATATGCTTTTCCAGCCTCTCACTTTCAGTCTACATTTGATTTTTGGTCTGAAGTATATTTATTGTAAACAGCATATATATATATGGGTCTTCTTTTTGTACCCACTTGGCCAGTGTATGTCTTTTGGTTGGCATATTTCATCCATTTGTATTTAAGGTAATTATTTATATAAATGTTCCTATTTCCATCTTCTTAAATGTTTGGGGTTTGAAAAAACATAAGTAGTATTTTAAAAACCACAATATTTCCAACAACAAAAAAAAGAATAGCATTCCTATAAGCTAGCAATCACCAGTTAGAAATCATTATCAATGACTGAGACATTAGATAAAACTAAATCAAATAAATGTTCAAATAAATGTTTTACATTAAAATTTTAAACACCTTTAAACATATTAAAATTTACTGGAATAAGAGAAGGTTCTCTCAGGTGGTGCTAGTGGTAAAGGACCTGGCTGCCAATGCAGTAGATATAAGAGACAATGGGTTTGATCCCTCAGCTGAGCAGGTCCCTTCTTGCCTGGGAATACTAGTCCTCCAGAGAAGCCTGGTGAGCTACAGTCTATAGAGTTGCAAAGAGTCAGGGATGACTGAAGTGAATAAGAAAAATTAATAATCAAATAATGTGTTAATGGATCAATCAAAATAATTATAGAATGTTTCATGTACATTTGAGAAGAAAGTGGGAAGAATTGGGAAGAAATTCTTCCACATTTGCATGGAAAGTCCTAAAGTGATCAGTGAGATCCATCTCATGAAGTGTGCCATTTAAGGCTTGTGTTTCCTTATTAATTTTCCATTTTGATGATAAGTGGCGTGTAAGTTAGGTGTTAAAGGTTCCTACTTTTATTGCGTTACTGTCAATTCCTCCTTTTATGTCTGATAGTGTTTGCCTTATGTATTGAGGTGTTCCTATGTTGTGTGCATAGATGTTTATAATTGTTGTGTCTTCTTCTCAGATTGATCCCTTGATCATTATGTAATGTCCTGCCTTGACTCCTATAATCTTTATTCACAGGTCTATTTTGTCTGATATCAGGATTGCTACTCCAGCTTTCTTTTGATTTCCATTTGCATGGAATATGCTTTTCCAGCCTCTCACTTTCAGTCTACATTTGATTTTTGGTCTGAAGTATATTTATTGTAAACAGCATATATATATATGGGTCTTCTTTTTGTACCCACTTGGCCAGTGTATGTCTTTTGGTTGGCATATTTCATCCATTTGTATTTAAGGTAATTATTTATATAAATGTTCCTATTTCCATCTTCTTAAATGTTTGGGGTTTGAAAAAACATAAGTAGTATTTTAAAAACCACAATATTTCCAACAACAAAAAAAAGAATAGCATTCCTATAAGCTAGCAATCACCAGTTAGAAATCATTATCAATGACTGAGACATTAGATAAAACTAAATCAAATAAATGTTCAAATAAATGTTTTACATTAAAATTTTAAACACCTTTAAACATATTAAAATTTACTGGAATAAGAGAAGGTTCTCTCAGGTGGTGCTAGTGGTAAAGGACCTGGCTGCCAATGCAGTAGATATAAGAGACAATGGGTTTGATCCCTCAGCTGAGCAGGTCCCTTCTTGCCTGGGAATACTAGTCCTCCAGAGAAGCCTGGTGAGCTACAGTCTATAGAGTTGCAAAGAGTCAGGGATGACTGAAGTGAATAAGAAAAATTAATAATCAAATAATGTGTTAATGGATCAATCAAAATAATTATAAAACTCAAGTATCTGTGATTAAAATTACATCATATCTTATATGAAATTAATAATTGGTATACTTGAAAAAAAGACTGGAAAACACTGAGAATTATTGTAACAGTGTGAGGGATGCATAGGATTTTCATTTATGATTATGTCTGTTATAAGGCCATGACCAATTAAATTCTTGGGATATTCAAAGTGAATAACATAATCATAAATAAATATTATTGTAACAAAGTCATAAAATGCAATGATTTATAGACAAAAATTCTGATGTGCTTGGAGAGAAGTTGATAATAAATATCTAAGCACAAAAAATGAAATAAACTGTAGATCCAAGCACTAAAATAGGTCAATAAACCTAAGAAATGGCTTTTTACAAAATAGAAAAACCTCTGGAAAATGTATAAAAATAAAAAGGAAACCTTTTACATATTTGCATATGTTTTGAAGAATTACACCCTACATTTGTATTTTGTTTATTTGGGTATTAACAGCACAAGGGGGAAAACTAACAGTGAAATAAAATGGAAGTAATCACTGATTCTTCAACAGTGCACTTTCATTATCAGTCTTTATCTTCTCTTATTTTCCTCAATAAACATGCAAATCATATTAATCAGTCTGCTCACAGATTTTATAAAATGTGGCTCATTATCTCTTCTATTAATAGTTGCCAGGATTTTGAATCAGGAGTTTGTTGTTCAAAATGATTAATATTTAGCTATGTTGTTTTCTCCAAGTTGAAACCAAGTTTGGAAAGGTAAGTAAGAAAAATATACAGAAAATCACATGGAGATGACTATTTTATGTCCAAGAACATTTCTAGATCTCACTTAAACAATGCTATTCTGCATCACTTTCATTATGATATTTCCCATTAAATCAATTTTTCTCTTCTGATCAACCCCTCCATAATCCTTTAAAAATTATACTGTCTAATTGTTCTTACATTTCATTTACTTTTGTTGCCTATGCAACAAATTCTGTAGTTTGCTTAAGGCCTATTTCATCTTGATTTCTACCTGGCTATATTGCTCCATCTACCTGAATGTTGTTGAAAGCACTATGCAGTGTTATTAATGCAATAAAGTTCATAATTTGGCAGTCATTAAATCCCCCTTTTCCCAGCTGAGGATTCATACAGACTATTGAATCCATCAGCAGTAATGGACTGCAAACTTGACAGGCTTGATCTCACTTGTCAGCAGGTAAAGTAAGTTATGTTTTGTTGAGAAATATTATGATTATTTTTTATCCCTTTATAGAAACCTTCAAATTGCTCTTATATGTAATGGCATTAAGGAAATGCAAGAAGCATTGCTTTATTTTCCTTATTTGTCTATGCATCATTTCTCTTTATCTGCTGGAAGATTCTGACATATACCAGCTCTTCCTAAGACCATTTTACTGTCCTCTTATACATCTGTAGCACTATTTAAGGAAGAATGTAAGACTCTGAAGTCTTCCTCAATCATAAGACTTAAATCTGCTAACATCTTACTGGGTGTCTGAATCTTAAAGCCATGTGTCTAAGATCATGAAGTTAAAGAAACTGGGCAATTGTATGCATTACTGGGAAAACTTTTACATGGTTGGATATGTTTTGAAGAATTACACCCTACATTTGTATTTTGTTTATTTGGGTATTAACAGCACAAGGGGGAAAACTAACAGTGAAATAAAATGGAAGTAATCACTGATTCTTCAACAGTGCACTTTCATTATCAGTCTTTATCTTCTCTTATTTTCCTCAATAAACATGCAAATCATATTAATCAGTCTGCTCACAGATTTTATAAAATGTGGCTCATTATCTCTTCTATTAATAGTTGCCAGGATTTTGAATCAGGAGTTTGTTGTTCAAAATGATTAATATTTAGCTATGTTGTTTTCTCCAAGTTGAAACCAAGTTTGGAAAGGTAAGTAAGAAAAATATACAGAAAATCACATGGAGATGACTATTTTATGTCCAAGAACATTTCTAGATCTCACTTAAACAATGCTATTCTGCATCACTTTCATTATGATATTTCCCATTAAATCAATTTTTCTCTTCTGATCAACCCCTCCATAATCCTTTAAAAATTATACTGTCTAATTGTTCTTACATTTCATTTACTTTTGTTGCCTATGCAACAAATTCTGTAGTTTGCTTAAGGCCTATTTCATCTTGATTTCTACCTGGCTATATTGCTCCATCTACCTGAATGTTGTTGAAAGCACTATGCAGTGTTATTAATGCAATAAAGTTCATAATTTGGCAGTCATTAAATCCCCCTTTTCCCAGCTGAGGATTCATACAGACTATTGAATCCATCAGCAGTAATGGACTGCAAACTTGACAGGCTTGATCTCACTTGTCAGCAGGTAAAGTAAGTTATGTTTTGTTGAGAAATATTATGATTATTTTTTATCCCTTTATAGAAACCTTCAAATTGCTCTTATATGTAATGGCATTAAGGAAATGCAAGAAGCATTGCTTTATTTTCCTTATTTGTCTATGCATCATTTCTCTTTATCTGCTGGAAGATTCTGACATATACCAGCTCTTCCTAAGACCATTTTACTGTCCTCTTATACATCTGTAGCACTATTTAAGGAAGAATGTAAGACTCTGAAGTCTTCCTCAATCATAAGACTTAAATCTGCTAACATCTTACTGGGTGTCTGAATCTTAAAGCCATGTGTCTAAGATCATGAAGTTAAAGAAACTGGGCAATTGTATGCATTACTGGAACTGCAGAAGAAGAAATATGCTCAGTGGGATTGAGACTTAGCTTCCAAAGCCTTGGGTATAATATACCTGATCTATTTTTACTTGAGGTCCCACTGGGGCCAGGATTGATGTGAAAAAATTTTAAAGGTAACAGGAGACGGATTTGATCCATTTCTGTGACATTCTTTCTCCCCATTCTGCTCCTGCAGACACAGAAGCTTTGACTGCAGAAGCTACTTTATCTGAACCATTTTCCCTTAGCTATATTACCAGCCTAATTGGGGTTTGGCTTGATTCTACACCAAAACTTTGTAACTTCAGTGCCGTGACATTTGGGGCCAGATGGTCTTTGCTGTGGGTCTTTACTGTGTGACCGTCCTGTGCCTTGAAGCCCGTTTAGTGACATCCACGGCCTCCATCCACTAGATGCCAGCACACCTGAGATCTCTCTCCCAACTGAGTCATCACACACAGACACACAAAGTGTCTCCAGATGTCTCCATGTTTCTCTTGAAAATAAAACTTCACCTAGTTGCAAAATTCTGTTCTACATCATGGTGGAATCATCTCACATTTTTGTATTCACATCTTGATTGTTCTATCATAACTTAAACCACTTTTAGTATGTCAGTGATACCTGCAGATTTGATAAAAACTGATAAAGATTGGATAAAGATCTGATAAAGGAAATCCAAAAATGTCTTCTCTTGGATGCCTGGACCAAGGAGCAGTAGCAGCCTAGTATGATATTAAGCTAAACTCTGGTGAAAGTAAGGAGAATCTGAATAATGAATTGCATCTATTAGAGAGTGAGTCTACCTTTTGCCATTGAAAACAAAAACTATTTATTGAATATTTACTAAGCGTAAGGTCATGAGCAAGAAGAAGATTCATTCTTAAAATTGATTTCTTAAAGACTTATTTTTAGAATTGGTGTGGGTAAGATCTTTCTGGCAATGACTAGAAGACATCTGATGTCATAATAGCCACTTGAAGCTAATGAGAATTCTAAAGTTATAAAACCAAGTAGGGAGAGAAATATATAATATGACTACACAATTAATACTTACTGCAATTATTTTATCATGTGTTGAACTGTGCTCAGTCACTCAGTCGTGTCCAACTTTTTGTGACTCCATGGACTGTAGTCCACCAAGCTCCTCTGTTCACGAAGTTTTCCAGGCAAGAATACTGGAGTGGGTTGCCATTTCAACTCTACCAGAACTTAAAATCACTTTTAGTATGTCAGTGATACCTGTAGATCTGATGAAGACAGATAAAGATTGTATGTTCTTTTCCACAAAAGATGCTGAAATCTCCTCCCATAGTAAATGAAACACAAGAAGAGCACAGTTTTTACAGCCAAAGAATCCTGAAGATAGCGAGCAAGTGAAGGGCCCTGGCGACAGCCTAAGGGCTCTGAAGACATTTGGGGCCAGATGGTCTTTGCTGTGGGTCTTTACTGTGTGACCGTCCTGTGCCTTGAAGCCCGTTTAGTGACATCCACGGCCTCCATCCACTAGATGCCAGCACACCTGAGATCTCTCTCCCAACTGAGTCATCACACACAGACACACAAAGTGTCTCCAGATGTCTCCATGTTTCTCTTGAAAATAAAACTTCACCTAGTTGCAAAATTCTGTTCTACATCATGGTGGAATCATCTCACATTTTTGTATTCACATCTTGATTGTTCTATCATAACTTAAACCACTTTTAGTATGTCAGTGATACCTGCAGATTTGATAAAACTGATAAAGATTGGATAAAGATCTGATAAAGGAAATCCAAAAATGTCTTCTCTTGGATGCCTGGACCAAGGAGCAGTAGCAGCCTAGTATGATATTAAGCTAAACTCTGGTGAAAGTAAGGAGAATCTGAATAATGAATTGCATCTATTAGAGAGTGAGTCTACCTTTTGCCATTGAAAACAAAAACTATTTATTGAATATTTACTAAGCGTAAGGTCATGAGCAAGAAGAAGATTCATTCTTAAAATTGATTTCTTAAAGACTTATTTTTAGAATTGGTGTGGGTAAGATCTTTCTGGCAATGACTAGAAGACATCTGATGTCATAATAGCCACTTGAAGCTAATGAGAATTCTAAAGTTATAAAACCAAGTAGGGAGAGAAATATATAATATGACTACACAATTAATACTTACTGCAATTATTTTATCATGTGTTGAACTGTGCTCAGTCACTCAGTCGTGTCCAACTTTTTGTGACTCCATGGACTGTAGTCCACCAAGCTCCTCTGTTCACGAAGTTTTCCAGGCAAGAATACTGGAGTGGGTTGCCATTTCAACTCTACCAGAACTTAAAATCACTTTTAGTATGTCAGTGATACCTGTAGATCTGATGAAGACAGATAAAGATTGTATGTTCTTTTCCACAAAAGATGCTGAAATCTCCTCCCATAGTAAATGAAACACAAGAAGAGCACAGTTTTTACAGCCAAAGAATCCTGAAGATAGAGAGCCAGTGAAGGGGCCCTGGGACAGACAGCCTAAGGGCTGCTGTCCTGAGAAGATCCTTCCAGGGGCCACAGGCAAAGCCTGGGATTCCCTGTATTCCAGACTAGAATAAGGAATTATAATGCAAAAAGCCACCTTTATCATGAATCACAGAGGAATTCACAGAGTCACAGATCACAAGAGGAATTCACAGAAGGCAATTCAAGTTAGCTCATCACAGAAGCCAAGGACATCTACTGAGTACAAAGGAACTGATTGATTATATGGACTTTTCCATTATTTGTATTTTGTTGTATTCAACCAAATAGAATAAAATTATATAGTTAATATTCTAGGTTGTGAGTAAAAATATTTCCAACAAACACCATTTTTACAGAGTTCTAAGATAAGCAGCTATAATAACTATACATATATAATAGAATAAATAAAATTATATAAAATATATAATTATAAGCATATAATATGGTCTTCCCTGGTGGCTCAGACACTAAAGAGTTTATCTGAAATACAGAAGATTGGCTGCAATCCTGGATTGGGAAGATCACCTGGAGAAGGAAATGGCAACCCACTATAGTATTTTTTACCTGGAGAACCCCATGGAGCCCGGTGGGGTTGCAAAGAGTCAGCCACAACTGAGGAATAGCACACACAGCTATATAATGCAATATAGTACTATATAAAATATCTTTTTACATTCTTTGTGAGATAGTTCATCAGAGATGCTACAGGAAAAACAAACTGTATGATTGTCACAGATCCCGAAGACAGGAGCATAGCAAAGAACACTCTAAAGCTTATACTTACTGCAATTATTTTATCATGTGTTGAACTGTGCTCAGTCACTCAGTCGTGTCCAACTTTTTGTGACTCCATGGACTGTAGTCCACCAAGCTCCTCTGTTCACGAAGTTTTCCAGGCAAGAATACTGGAGTGGGTTGCCATTTCAACTCTACCAGAACTTAAAATCACTTTTAGTATGTCAGTGATACCTGTAGATCTGATGAAGACAGATAAAGATTGTATGTTCTTTTCCACAAAAGATGCTGAAATCTCCTCCCATAGTAAATGAAACACAAGAAGAGCACAGTTTTTACAGCCAAAGAATCCTGAAGATAGAGAGCCAGTGAAGGGGCCCTGGGACAGACAGCCTAAGGGCTGCTGTCCTGAGAAGATCCTTCCAGGGGCCACAGGCAAAGCCTGGGATTCCCTGTATTCCAGACTAGAATAAGGAATTATAATGCAAAAAGCCACCTTTATCATGAATCACAGAGGAATTCACAGAGTCACAGATCACAAGAGGAATTCACAGAAGGCAATTCAAGTTAGCTCATCACAGAAGCCAAGGACATCTACTGAGTACAAAGGAACTGATTGATTATATGGACTTTTCCATTATTTGTATTTTGTTGTATTCAACCAAATAGAATAAAATTATATAGTTAATATTCTAGGTTGTGAGTAAAAATATTTCCAACAAACACCATTTTTACAGAGTTCTAAGATAAGCAGCTATAATAACTATACATATATAATAGAATAAATAAAATTATATAAAATATATAATTATAAGCATATAATATGGTCTTCCCTGGTGGCTCAGACACTAAAGAGTTTATCTGAAATACAGAAGATTGGCTGCAATCCTGGATTGGGAAGATCACCTGGAGAAGGAAATGGCAACCCACTATAGTATTTTTTACCTGGAGAACCCCATGGAGCCCGGTGGGGTTGCAAAGAGTCAGCCACAACTGAGGAATAGCACACACAGCTATATAATGCAATATAGTACTATATAAAATATCTTTTTACATTCTTTGTGAGATAGTTCATCAGAGATGCTACAGGAAAAACAAACTGTATGATTGTCACAGATCCCGAAGACAGGAGCATAGCAAGGAACACTTCTTGAAGGAGCACTCAAGGGAAAACCTAAATGACCAGTAGGCAGAAGACAGAGGGAGGGGAAGATTTAGGCCACAGTCATTGGCTTTGGAAAGACTGGGAAAGGCAAGACAGGGTGAACGATAGCCCAGGACTGGCTGTTTAACAATTTTGGTGAGTTCAAAGCTATCTTGTAGGACCTGAGTTGCCTGGCACCTGGTCCTGGGACAATTAAGACAGAGGGACATGATCTTGAAGGGTGAACAAGGTAGATGGTGAGGGTCTGGCTCCGGAATTTTTGCAAGTCAAAGGCAATCTCCCAGTTGGGTCCCTTACCATCTGTAAGCTGGCTACCTCAGGAGGGCAGTCTCTCCCCAACCAGAAGGAATTTTCAAGGCACCAGACATCAAACTATACAGAAAACTTTAAATATTTACAGTGCAAATAACTATCTGGTTAGTCCAGCTCCTTCCTTATCTGTTAGAATCCAGACTTGGGTGTTCAGAACCTCTTAAAGTACCTTTTGGAGAAGCTCAATGTTCATACGGCACATTTTTTTACTAAGAATTTTCATCAATACTTTCAACATATTCTAAAAATAAAGAAATGAAATCTTATTCCTTGGTGTCCATATTATATTTTCCCCATCATTTGTTATTAGCACATAACAAAATAACCATTAACAGAAAAAGGAATCAGATTAATTTTGGTGTCATTTTGATAAAATTAGGCAATCATAGAGAGGAGTTTTCTTTGTTGTCTTATATGCTTTAATATTTCTACAGTCTATACCCAACCTGTGGTTGTACAGGAAAATTAGGAAGCAGGACTGGAGAGAGAAAGGAAGAATTTGATAGAGCAGGTAGGGTGTGGGAAAACATGTGGCCTCTGTGATCTGATGTGCATGACTCTTTTCACTAACTAGTTATGTAGAAAGGTATTGTAATTGAGAAAGGTCCTATGGTTCTTCCCCCATGTCCTCTACCTGCCTTTTGTCTGTAGAGAAACTTTAGCTAAAGTATATCTTTAATCATAGAAACAGGGGGAAAATACAGAAGCAAAGAAAAGCAGTCAAACAAGACAAAGCAACAATAATTGAATCATTAAACAAACTCAAGGACGTTTAGTTCCTCTCCAAGTGCTGCAGATTGCCCTGAGCATGACCTTTGAGCTGTTTTGTGGATATGAAAATCCTCATCAGGTGGAAGAAATTAACCATATGTTAGTGGACTCTAGGTTGGTTGATGGTGGTAACTCCCAGTTACCTCACCACTAATCAATCAGAAGAATGTCCACAAGCTGATCATGCCCTGAAATCCCCTCCTTAAGTAACATATTCCTTCTCCTTTTCTCTATATCATCTCTCAGCAAAAGCTTAGGAGTGGGGAGTTGGTTCTTTGGGACATGACCCCACGCTCTCCCCTGGCTTCCTCAATAAAGTTGTATTTCCTTTAAACACTTGTCTCTAAGTATTGGATTTGTAAGCAACAAGCAGCCAAGCCCAAGATCAGTAAGAAGATAAGGATGATTTTCCTAAAAGAGGGTAAATGGGGTGGAAAAAAAAAAGTTGTTTATCCTAGGACCATGGTAATGGTTGGGCTTCGACCCTTGGACACTCCATTTCCTCTTCTGTACAGTCAGGGTATAAAAAAAGATGATTCTTAAAGTACCTCTCGATTCTATATTTGATGATTTTATGCCTTTAATGGTGAGTAAATGTACGTGGTAATGTGTCCTCTCTTCACATCACCCAGAATGGGACATGATTAAATAATAAAATGTCAGTTTTAAATGCATTTGAGACAAGAAGATTGTTCTAAGCTTTCAAGATGCTAATGTTTTCAAAAAATATTCTTTTTTTCATATGGCAGCTGTAGGAATTATTTATTCCTGAGCTTTTTTCTGTCAGAATCTGTGATCTTGTTCCAAAATATCATATTATCATAGATACAAGTGTCTCAAACACTGAAACTTAAAAATTAATCTGATAACTAATGCTGAAAAAAAATCAATAAAAAATTTACATGCTCAAATTTCTAGCACCTTATTTTTTAAAGTTCTTAAATATATATAAATTGATTTTCAAAAGTATGAGCTATTTTATTGAGCTTTTTAAAACCTTCTTGCATATTGTTATTGCTGAGAGAGTTGACAACAAAACATTTTTAAAGTACATTGTTAGGAAATTAACTGTGCCTGACCCCCCAAAAAAAAACATTGTTCTAGCCAAACAAGACAAAGCAACAATAATTGAATCATTAAACAAACTCAAGGACGTTTAGTTCCTCTCCAAGTGCTGCAGATTGCCCTGAGCATGACCTTTGAGCTGTTTTGTGGATATGAAAATCCTCATCAGGTGGAAGAAATTAACCATATGTTAGTGGACTCTAGGTTGGTTGATGGTGGTAACTCCCAGTTACCTCACCACTAATCAATCAGAAGAATGTCCACAAGCTGATCATGCCCTGAAATCCCCTCCTTAAGTAACATATTCCTTCTCCTTTTCTCTATATCATCTCTCAGCAAAAGCTTAGGAGTGGGGAGTTGGTTCTTTGGGACATGACCCCACGCTCTCCCCTGGCTTCCTCAATAAAGTTGTATTTCCTTTAAACACTTGTCTCTAAGTATTGGATTTGTAAGCAACAAGCAGCCAAGCCCAAGATCAGTAAGAAGATAAGGATGATTTTCCTAAAAGAGGGTAAATGGGGTGGAAAAAAAAAAGTTGTTTATCCTAGGACCATGGTAATGGTTGGGCTTCGACCCTTGGACACTCCATTTCCTCTTCTGTACAGTCAGGGTATAAAAAAAGATGATTCTTAAAGTACCTCTCGATTCTATATTTGATGATTTTATGCCTTTAATGGTGAGTAAATGTACGTGGTAATGTGTCCTCTCTTCACATCACCCAGAATGGGACATGATTAAATAATAAAATGTCAGTTTTAAATGCATTTGAGACAAGAAGATTGTTCTAAGCTTTCAAGATGCTAATGTTTTCAAAAAATATTCTTTTTTTCATATGGCAGCTGTAGGAATTATTTATTCCTGAGCTTTTTTCTGTCAGAATCTGTGATCTTGTTCCAAAATATCATATTATCATAGATACAAGTGTCTCAAACACTGAAACTTAAAAATTAATCTGATAACTAATGCTGAAAAAAAATCAATAAAAAATTTACATGCTCAAATTTCTAGCACCTTATTTTTTAAAGTTCTTAAATATATATAAATTGATTTTCAAAAGTATGAGCTATTTTATTGAGCTTTTTAAAACCTTCTTGCATATTGTTATTGCTGAGAGAGTTGACAACAAAACATTTTTAAAGTACATTGTTAGGAAATTAACTGTGCCTGTTTTACCACCCCACCTCAATTAAATCTAGCCTTTTGGAGCATGTGCTTTTTTCTAAGTTCATCATGTCATGCTGTCAACACTATCAGACACCATTCTGTACTCTACTTTTTTTCATTTATGTATCATAAAATTCCTGTATGAATGAAGAAACTGAACTGAGTTTTTATCAAGTTGCCATTACAATCAATATGGACACAGTAACATCTTATTTGCTTACTTCCAACTTTAGTGAAATTATAATCTGCTAGACCCAAGTTTGTCATGTATTTTCCTGTAAAATGGTTAAGTCCTTCCTACAATTCCCTTCTGCTCCTAGGGGGCAGAGACTCTCTAAGGTCTTAAATGCTATATCCCATCAAGCCTGGAGAAAGACTCGCTTCTCATAAAACAGAGCTCATTCTTATAAAGGGACTTACTTACAGCCACAGATTTGATGTGATCCCCTGTTTTAAATAAAGCTACTTGGAGTTTTCTTTTTCTTCTTTGTGGTTGTCATCCTGGGCCTCAGCCCACAAGGTCTTCAGGAAGTTCCTGTTAATGTAGGCAATTGGACTGATTTTTAATAAAAGCATCATGCATTTTCAACATTGAGGATTAAGTATGACACAGTGAGAAATAGAGAATAATATTATATGCTTTTATACTCACACAAATGTTATGAGAAGTAGTATCTTCTAATGAGAGTATTTCTGGTATCACTACAAACTCAATTTGCACATCAAATACATAATTATATCAGGCTTGAGAATAACTAAAACACTGTGCTGGAAATGTTGGATTTAAATCACCATTTGTCTGTGTAAGTCATGATGAGCACAGTGATTAGTAGTCACTGTCTATTATTAAATGTCAGAATGAAGGCATGGAAATATGTTTGTTTATTGTCATGAGTTTGGCTAAAAGTTCTGACTAAAAAATCCAAACGGTCCTAGAAATATAAAAGGAAACATCCATGATGACAATCATCATCATAATAATTCCTTATAATATTGACTGTTCAAAATATGTTTCTATGATAATATTATGGATATAAAATGCAACTAACTTATCACTCAAAGAAACAGTCATTGTGAACCATAGAAATTTGCTGAGTCTTCTTCCTGCTCTACATACAGTATCCAAAGAAGCTCATTCAGCAGCAGGACTCTAAGCATCAATTCTTTGCCAAAGACTCCCAATTCTACAAATGTAAGAAGTTATTCTTTGCCCCCCCCCCTGAAACATAACAGTCATCCAAATGAACTGAGTTTTTATCAAGTTGCCATTACAATCAATATGGACACAGTAACATCTTATTTGCTTACTTCCAACTTTAGTGAAATTATAATCTGCTAGACCCAAGTTTGTCATGTATTTTCCTGTAAAATGGTTAAGTCCTTCCTACAATTCCCTTCTGCTCCTAGGGGGCAGAGACTCTCTAAGGTCTTAAATGCTATATCCCATCAAGCCTGGAGAAAGACTCGCTTCTCATAAAACAGAGCTCATTCTTATAAAGGGACTTACTTACAGCCACAGATTTGATGTGATCCCCTGTTTTAAATAAAGCTACTTGGAGTTTTCTTTTTCTTCTTTGTGGTTGTCATCCTGGGCCTCAGCCCACAAGGTCTTCAGGAAGTTCCTGTTAATGTAGGCAATTGGACTGATTTTTAATAAAAGCATCATGCATTTTCAACATTGAGGATTAAGTATGACACAGTGAGAAATAGAGAATAATATTATATGCTTTTATACTCACACAAATGTTATGAGAAGTAGTATCTTCTAATGAGAGTATTTCTGGTATCACTACAAACTCAATTTGCACATCAAATACATAATTATATCAGGCTTGAGAATAACTAAAACACTGTGCTGGAAATGTTGGATTTAAATCACCATTTGTCTGTGTAAGTCATGATGAGCACAGTGATTAGTAGTCACTGTCTATTATTAAATGTCAGAATGAAGGCATGGAAATATGTTTGTTTATTGTCATGAGTTTGGCTAAAAGTTCTGACTAAAAAATCCAAACGGTCCTAGAAATATAAAAGGAAACATCCATGATGACAATCATCATCATAATAATTCCTTATAATATTGACTGTTCAAAATATGTTTCTATGATAATATTATGGATATAAAATGCAACTAACTTATCACTCAAAGAAACAGTCATTGTGAACCATAGAAATTTGCTGAGTCTTCTTCCTGCTCTACATACAGTATCCAAAGAAGCTCATTCAGCAGCAGGACTCTAAGCATCAATTCTTTGCCAAAGACTCCCAATTCTACAAATGTAAGAAGTTATTCTTTGCTCCCCAATCCCACACATTCAACTTTCCACCTGAAAAGCCCAAATGGATGTCTAGTGAACATTTGCAGCCTCTCACTGCAACAAATTTCCACCTGCCTCTCTTTCCCTCTTAGTAACAACATCCTAGCTACCACTGCCAGGTGTTTAAGTCAAAAATCTAGAAGACATTTTAACTGTTCTCTTTATTTCACTTACCACATACGTCTATACCTAATCAGAAAATCCTGTCAACTCTACTTTGAAAGCACATCCTGTCTCACAACAAGTCTCTTCTACAGTGACTCCGGAGTAAATACAGAAGAACATTTCAAAAAAATGAATTAGATCATCTTTTCCTGCTTCAAATTTTTCAGAGAGTTCCTAAACCACAGAGGAGACTAAATCCCTTGCCCTGATTTTGGATCTTCCTACCACCTGGACTACTCCTCATCTCTCCTTCCTCATTCCAAACTCCAGCCTCTTTGGAACTTGTCAAATTGGTCCTCCTTCAAAGCACTTGCTCTAGTTATTTCTTCTGTTTGAACATCTTTCTCAAGTGTTCTCATGATTCTTTCAAATTTCAACATCACCTCCCCAGTGACATTCCATGGTGATCCAAGAGCAGTTTCCATCTGCCAACCAGGCCCCTTTAATGCTCAGTATAGTACTCAGAAAAGATAGAAGAACAAGAGATCAGATTGCCAACATTCGCTGGATCATAGGGAAGGCAAGGAAATCCCAGAAAACTATTTACTTCTGCTTCATTTACTATGCTAAAACTTTTGACTGTGTGGATCACAACAAGCTGGAAATGGGAATACTGACAGGTGATAGACGACAGTAGGTTACCGTGAACGGTGTCGGATTCTTACTCTCAATGGAGAAGAATTCACATTGGGATCAAAAGACTCGGCGATGGTCACTCAGAACTTCATGCAGTGAAAAGTTTATTAAAGTAAGAAAGAATATGGAAAAGCTTCCAGCATAGACACTGGAAGAGGAATTAGAAGAGTATCCCCCTTTGCCAGTTGAAGCATCAATTCTTTGCCAAAGACTCCCAATTCTACAAATGTAAGAAGTTATTCTTTGCTCCCCAATCCCACACATTCAACTTTCCACCTGAAAAGCCCAAATGGATGTCTAGTGAACATTTGCAGCCTCTCACTGCAACAAATTTCCACCTGCCTCTCTTTCCCTCTTAGTAACAACATCCTAGCTACCACTGCCAGGTGTTTAAGTCAAAAATCTAGAAGACATTTTAACTGTTCTCTTTATTTCACTTACCACATACGTCTATACCTAATCAGAAAATCCTGTCAACTCTACTTTGAAAGCACATCCTGTCTCACAACAAGTCTCTTCTACAGTGACTCCGGAGTAAATACAGAAGAACATTTCAAAAAAATGAATTAGATCATCTTTTCCTGCTTCAAATTTTTCAGAGAGTTCCTAAACCACAGAGGAGACTAAATCCCTTGCCCTGATTTTGGATCTTCCTACCACCTGGACTACTCCTCATCTCTCCTTCCTCATTCCAAACTCCAGCCTCTTTGGAACTTGTCAAATTGGTCCTCCTTCAAAGCACTTGCTCTAGTTATTTCTTCTGTTTGAACATCTTTCTCAAGTGTTCTCATGATTCTTTCAAATTTCAACATCACCTCCCCAGTGACATTCCATGGTGATCCAAGAGCAGTTTCCATCTGCCAACCAGGCCCCTTTAATGCTCAGTATAGTACTCAGAAAAGATAGAAGAACAAGAGATCAGATTGCCAACATTCGCTGGATCATAGGGAAGGCAAGGAAATCCCAGAAAACTATTTACTTCTGCTTCATTTACTATGCTAAAACTTTTGACTGTGTGGATCACAACAAGCTGGAAATGGGAATACTGACAGGTGATAGACGACAGTAGGTTACCGTGAACGGTGTCGGATTCTTACTCTCCAATGGAGAAGAATTCACATTGGGATCAAAAGACTCGGCGATGGTCACTCAGAACTTCATGCAGTGAAAAGTTTATTAAAGTAAGAAAGAATATGGAAAAGCTTCCAGCATAGACACTGGAAGAGGAATTAGAAGAGTATCCCCCTTTGCCAGTTGAAGCATGACCATTTGCATCTTCCAATCAGTTAACAAAACAATAAATCAAAAGAATATCTTAAGGTTGTAAAGGCCTTTTGGTCCACACCCACAACATTAACATGAGATTAGCTAGGACTTTCTCCAGGCCTCAAGGCTAAGTGAGACATTTTAATGTAAATGCCCAGATTAACATGACTAAAAGCTTTCCATTTCAAGATTGAAGATCTTGCCTTTATTTCTTTCTGCCTTTATTTCTTTCTGCCTTTATTTCTTTATTGCCTTTATTTCTCCTGTCCTTCCTCTTCTCCTCCTTGTCCCACTAGCCTCTTTGGCAATTCTGCCTATGAACCCCTTTCATTCTGAACCCCTTTCAGTACCAAAATACCTTATCTGTCTCCTGATAAACTTGTATGCAGGTCAAGAAGCAACAGTTAGAACTGGACATGGTACAACGAACTTGTTCAAAATTGAGAAAGGAGTATGCCAAGGCTATATATTTTGTCCTGCTTATTTAACTTATATGCAAAATACATCGATTGAAATACTGGGCTAGATGAACCAGAAGCTGGAATCAAAACTGCTGAGAGAAATATCAACAACCTCAGATATACAGATGGTATCATTCTAGTGGCAGAAAGTGAAGTGGAACAAAAGAGCCTTTTGATGATGGTGAAAGATGTTATTGTAAAAGTTGATTTAAAACTCAGCATTCAAAAAACTAAGTTCATGGCATCCAGTTCCATTGCTTCATGGCAAATAGATGGGGAAACAATGAAAATTATGACTGTCTTTATTTTCTTGGGCTCCAAAATCACTGTGACTGATGACTGCAGCCATGAAATCAAAAGCCACTTGCTTCCTTGGAAGTAAGACTATGACAAACCTAGACAGTGCATTAAAAAGCAGAGGCACAACTTTGCCAACAAAGATCCATATAGTCGAAAGTATTGTTTTTCCAGTAGTCATGTACAGATATTGAGAGTTGGACCATAAAAAAGGCTGACCACTGAAGAACTGATGCTTTAGAATTGTGGTGAAGATTCCTGAGAGTTCCTTGGACTGCAAGGAAATCTAAACAGTTGATTCAGGAAATCAACCCTGAATATTCATTGAAAGGATTGATGCTGAAGCTCCAATAATTTGGCCACCTGACACAAAGAGGCAACTCATAGGAAAAGACCTTGATGCTGGGAAAAATTGAAGGCAAAGAAAAAAAGGGTGGCAGAGGATGAGATGATTAGATAGCATCACTGACTCATTGGATGAATTTGAGCTAACTCTGGGAGACACTAGAGAACAGAGGGGCCTGATGTGCTTCAGTCCATGGAGTCACAAAGAGTCAAATATGACTTAGTGACTGAACAACAACGACATAGCTCTTGCACAATCTGATATTTTTGCAATACATCCTAGCTTATTGTCATCTCCAAAGAACTTCCATCCCTCACCATTCCAAGCAGAAGTAGCTCCAGGAATGTGGAAATAAGGATTGTGTTTGTCACTGATATATCTGTAGCACCTGGAATGGTGCCTGACACAAAGCAGGCTCACAACATCATTTGCCAGATGAATCAGGACTGAATGATGGTCATGGGTAAACACATCAGGACTAGAAATGGAAATGAAAGGGATAGATGGAGAGATGTGATGACAGTACAAAAGTCAGGAGAGTCCAGAGAGACTATCAGGCAACTGAGTAGCTTTGGGGCTGGAGGCCTTCTAGAATTGCCAGGTGGGCTAGCCACACTTTGCCAATGTTCAGTCTGGAAGGAGACAAGAGCCCAACTGAAGTTATACAAATTACTGACTGCCCCTACAGAGAAGGCAGCATAAGCCTCACATTTGTGTTGGGTCCCCTTTCCCCCAAAGTCCCAGGAATGTGGTGTGGAGGCCAGATGAGTACTACACCCACAACAGATATGTGTCACACTCAAGGAGCTCCAAGATTATAATATCCTGGTCTTGCATAGATATGGGCTTCTAGCAAATGTGCTCCTCCTCCTTTCTGGGGAAAGGCATTATCCTTACTGCTCAGGAATTTCTCCAAGGAAAGATGTTTCTCTCTAGGAATTACTATCTTTCTACTGCCAAGACTGTCTGATGTAAACATCCTTGCTCTAATTATCTTTTGTTCTTAAGATGTACATAAGAATCTTAAGATATTGGAGAATTATCTTAATAGGTGGGTCTTTGATCTGGTTTGGGGTAGGTCTTCTAAGAGGCAGAAAATTCTAAGGCATATCTTGGAGGCTGGAGAAGAGATTTTCACCATTTCCCAGGAACAATACACGAAATTGAGCATAGGATGAGATGATTAGATAGCATCACTGACTCATTGGATGAATTTGAGCTAACTCTGGGAGACACTAGAGAACAGAGGGGCCTGATGTGCTTCAGTCCATGGAGTCACAAAGAGTCAAATATGACTTAGTGACTGAACAACAACGACATAGCTCTTGCACAATCTGATATTTTTGCAATACATCCTAGCTTATTGTCATCTCCAAAGAACTTCCATCCCTCACCATTCCAAGCAGAAGTAGCTCCAGGAATGTGGAAATAAGGATTGTGTTTGTCACTGATATATCTGTAGCACCTGGAATGGTGCCTGACACAAAGCAGGCTCACAACATCATTTGCCAGATGAATCAGGACTGAATGATGGTCATGGGTAAACACATCAGGACTAGAAATGGAAATGAAAGGGATAGATGGAGAGATGTGATGACAGTACAAAAGTCAGGAGAGTCCAGAGAGACTATCAGGCAACTGAGTAGCTTTGGGGCTGGAGGCCTTCTAGAATTGCCAGGTGGGCTAGCCACACTTTGCCAATGTTCAGTCTGGAAGGAGACAAGAGCCCAACTGAAGTTATACAAATTACTGACTGCCCCTACAGAGAAGGCAGCATAAGCCTCACATTTGTGTTGGGNCCCCTTTCCCCCAAAGTCCCAGGAATGTGGTGTGGAGGCCAGATGAGTACTACACCCACAACAGATATGTGTCACACTCAAGGAGCTCCAAGATTATAATATCCTGGTCTTGCATAGATATGGGCTTCTAGCAAATGTGCTCCTCCTCCTTTCTGGGGAAAGGCATTATCCTTACTGCTCAGGAATTTCTCCAAGGAAAGATGTTTCTCTCTAGGAATTACTATCTTTCTACTGCCAAGACTGTCTGATGTAAACATCCTTGCTCTAATTATCTTTTGTTCTTAAGATGTACATAAGAATCTTAAGATATTGGAGAATTATCTTAATAGGTGGGTCTTTGATCTGGTTTGGGGTAGGTCTTCTAAGAGGCAGAAAATTCTAAGGCATATCTTGGAGGCTGGAGAGAAGAGATTTTCACCATTTCCCAGGAACAATACACAAAGACCCAGGGAGTGGAGGGCTGTACAGTGTGTAAGGAATTTTAGAGCTAAATGTTTCCCTGAAGCAGCACCAGACTTGGTCCATAGCAATGTTCCTAGCCTCTCACAAGGCCCCCAGAAAAGTGGAATATGCAGCATGCCTGAAGACATGGGGTGGGGAGATGACAGATAATGCTTCAATGTTGACTTCAAAGAAATTTTGAACCTTCTGGACAAATGGGATGCTCATCCCACAGGACAAATAAGTGAAGGATCAGATGTGTCCCCTTAGCAACTGCATTCTGTGGATGATCCAAAGGACATGTAGCAAGAACATTTTTTCTTAAATCACTTTCTTAATGAATAAGGACTTTAATCTGCTATTTTCTCCACGCCTGTAATTGGGATGTGCTGTGGGGGTGCTTGCTTAGCAGCCTGTCAATAGCTCCAGGGCTGCCATCTTGTTCTATCAGCTGAGCCACTACTGTTCACATCTCTTCCTCCATAAATTATTTTTATAATATCTTGAAAAAGGGTCCATATGGAATGGACTGAAAATAAAATTGAAAAGGAAAAAAATAACAGGTTCTTCATCACAGATAGTTTGACAAAGTACTTGTGTGGAGCAGTGCCACCCAGCAGAACTTTCTGCAACACTGGAAATATTCTCTCCCGCACCAGCCCCACAGCCACCACTGAGCCCTGTGGATATGACTCTTGTAACTGAGGACCTCAATATCCTATCTGACTTAATTTAAGCACATTAAAATAACATATGACTAAAGTCTGCAGAGTTGGACAGTGCTTGTCTGGAGTGCAGTAACTGACACTCTACCTCTACTTTTACCTGGTTTGTGACTCACACTCTCAGACTATCAATTTCCTTATATCATAAAATGAGAGTAAAATGAAATTTATCATGTAGAGAATCTATGAGGCTTATTAATTGGTGTTTTAGTGTTTGGCACCCATTAGCATGAGAATGGAATAAAGGGAAGAATTGTGATGGTGGTAATGCTGACCCCAGAAACAGATTTCAGGGGCCTGTGGAAGGCCTCAAGGAATGGGTGAGTGGCTGTTAGGTTAGAAAAGGTGTAAGGCAAGCAGCACTTGGGGCCCCAGGGAAAGGCGAAGGACATACAAAGACCCAGGGAGTGGAGGGCTGTACAGTGTGTAAGGAATTTTAGAGCTAAATGTTTCCCTGAAGCAGCACCAGACTTGGTCCATAGCAATGTTCCTAGCCTCTCACAAGGCCCCCAGAAAAGTGGAATATGCAGCATGCCTGAAGACATGGGGTGGGGAGATGACAGATAATGCTTCAATGTTGACTTCAAAGAAATTTTGAACCTTCTGGACAAATGGGATGCTCATCCCACAGGACAAATAAGTGAAGGATCAGATGTGTCCCCTTAGCAACTGCATTCTGTGGATGATCCAAAGGACATGTAGCAAGAACATTTTTTCTTAAATCACTTTCTTAATGAATAAGGACTTTAATCTGCTATTTTCTCCACGCCTGTAATTGGGATGTGCTGTGGGGGTGCTTGCTTAGCAGCCTGTCAATAGCTCCAGGGCTGCCATCTTGTTCTATCAGCTGAGCCACTACTGTTCACATCTCTTCCTCCATAAATTATTTTTATAATATCTTGAAAAAGGGTCCATATGGAATGGACTGAAAATAAAATTGAAAAGGAAAAAAATAACAGGTTCTTCATCACAGATAGTTTGACAAAGTACTTGTGTGGAGCAGTGCCACCCAGCAGAACTTTCTGCAACACTGGAAATATTCTCTCCCGCACCAGCCCCACAGCCACCACTGAGCCCTGTGGATATGACTCTTGTAACTGAGGACCTCAATATCCTATCTGACTTAATTTAAGCACATTAAAATAACATATGACTAAAGTCTGCAGAGTTGGACAGTGCTTGTCTGGAGTGCAGTAACTGACACTCTACCTCTACTTTTACCTGGTTTGTGACTCACACTCTCAGACTATCAATTTCCTTATATCATAAAATGAGAGTAAAATGAAATTTATCATGTAGAGAATCTATGAGGCTTATTAATTGGTGTTTTAGTGTTTGGCACCCATTAGCATGAGAATGGAATAAAGGGAAGAATTGTGATGACGGTGGTAATGCTGACCCCAGAAACAGATTTCAGGGGCCTGTGGAAGGCCTCAAGGGAATGGGTGAGTGGCTGTTAGGTTAGAAAAGGTGTAAGGCAAGCAGCACAGGGATGAAGGTTGGGGAATCCTCAAAGTTGGAGGAGAAGTCTCATATCTGGCTGTGTCTGCAAGCACACGGCTGTGAAAGGGGACAGATCTGGTCCAGATGGCCTCTTGAGGATACCAGATGCTTAGAACCAGTGAGAGCCCTGGACCTCAGCTGCTCCTTTAAGGCAAATACAGTGCAATGCTCTGTGTTGCATCCAGGTCATTTACTCAAAATCAAAACGCACACATTTTTGACATATTTATCAAATTACCTGAGACAAAGCACACATTTGCCTAAATCATCTGAAATTTATACCAAAAGATGTTCTGTTTTATAGATAACTGTGCCTGCATGCTCATTCACTTCAGTCATGTCTAACTCTTTGCAATCCTATGAGCTCTAGCCTACCAGGCTCTTCTGTCCATGGGCTTCTCCAGACAAGAATACAGGAGTGGGTTGCCATGTCCTTCTCCAGAGGATCTTCTCAAACCAGGGATCAAATCTACATTTCCTATCTCCTGTATTGGAGGGTAGGTTCTTTAGCATTAATGTCACCTGGGATGCCTGTTTCATACATATATGCATGCATGATGCATGATACATGTATATATATACATGATGGAAGCTTGTGGTGCAGATGGTAAGGAGTCTATGTGCAATGCAGGAGACCCAGGTTCAATCTCTGGATCAAGAAGATCTCCTGGAAAAGGAAATGACAACCTACTCCAGTATTCGTGCCTGGAGAATCCCGTGTACAGAGAGGCCCAGCAGGCTAGAGTCCCTGGGGTAACAAAGAGTCAGACATGACTGAGAAACTAGCACTAGACTATGTGTACATATATATATACACATGTACACATAAATATGTATATACCTACACACACATGCACAGGCAGAGAGATTTATCAGTCATGGTCCAGCCAAGAAGTGCAAACCACATAGTTTAAACAGGAAAACTTAATGTAAACAAACAAAAAGAAGCACTAAGTTATTTTGGGGAAATAAGTCAAGAGAGTGATTGTTGAGATGGAAAGAAAGCTCTCAAGGGCATCCTAGAACTGTGAAAGAGGACCCCAGGACAGATACAGAGGGAAGGGGCCAAACCTCAATGAAGAAAGAGGGACAGTAACAACTGGGTGACGGAGGACTATGATGGTCTTACCAGGCCAGAGCTGGTTCAGAATTCCTGGGCCAATAGGAAAGTCTTTCTGAGACACAGGAAAACTGAGTCCAGTGAAGGTGTAGAGTCAGGGTGCACTCAGACATGAGGCCCAAAGTGCATAGAGTCCCACAGGATGGCTGCAGCAAACCAATCCCCAGGACCCAAGGCAAGCCAAGGCTGACAGGCAGCAGGTATGAAGAGTCAAGTGCCACATGGATGCACTGCAGAGGCCTGTTTTTAGGATTCCAACACTTCTGTGCACAACTTGGGTCTAGGCAGCCATGGGCCCCTCCAAGGGACAGAAGTCAGGCAGGCAGGAAGCTCAGTGCACCTATATTTGGGACAAAGGAGGGGCCACAAGGTGCAAACCCCTGGGTGGGCTCATCCTCTGCTGTCTGCAATTCCTGTCTGCACAGGGCTGCCGACATCAAGAAAAGCAAGTAGCAGCAGAACGCTGGAGAGAGCTGCATCAGGCACACACCTAACCCTAGAGGAACCACACTGCTGAGCAGTAATGACAAGACATTCATCCCCCAGAACCTGGCCACAAGCCATTAGAGTCAGAAGAGATACCCCTCCTTCTGCAGTGTCTCTCCAGGATCTTCTACTGACATCATCAAATCAACTTGCCAAGGAAAAAACTATTAAAGAGGCCCATCTCACTTCTCACAATTCGGCAATGAAGGATGAATCTGGATTTGATAAATAAATTGATATCTGGCCTATGCCATCCACCTCAGCTTTCCAAACAACATGACACTCATAAAACAGTTCCTGGACATTTATCTATGATCCATGGAAAGAACTCTCTTCAGTGACAGGAGAACTATCTTACAGTAGATTGTCCCTTCTGGATGTGAAATGACTGTTTCACAATCATCTTGCACAGTAAGTTCTTGACTGTGCAGGCTGAGTTAAAGCCATGTGACCAAGAAGATGAACTTAAAAGTTTTTCCACTGCCTGGGAACTCAGTTCAGGTATCCAATGAACTGAATTTATCCAAACATCAGAATTCACCCTGTATGGACAACAACTGAAGACTAAATGCCCTAGGACCTAAAAACTACTGATTCTTTCAATATGATGTAAAGAGCAAGTGCAAATTTTAGCAGTAGTATGGAAAATATCACAAAATCTTTGAAATTAATAAGGCCATGCAGTTTAGAAGACATAGCCATTTGTATTTGCGCTTATTTTTCTTTCCCTCAAGTAAAACAAATACCACATTTTCTGAAAAGTAAAGGGAATCTAATAAATAAATAGTACTGCTATACTGACATAATTTTTTGGAAAAAAATTTGCTATGAATACAATAAAAACAGTTACTCTTGGGTCTTTAGTAACATTAAATATGCAACATGATTACACTTCTATTTCCTTTACTAATATTTTTTCCTGCCTCATTTCTAAATCATCAATTTTTCTACATTTTCCTCCTCAGTTATTTAAGTAGTGCAGTAAGCTTATTTTCAGCTAGTTTTAATTAAAACATTATCCATGAGCACTTTCAAATTAGATTACCATCATCAAAGCAAATAACTGAGGCAATTTTGAGAAAACTCAGTGCCAAGTCAAATTACTTACATAAATGCTTTAATTTTACTATGTTTCTTCAACTAACCTTAAAACATGTGAGTGAGTATTGAGCGACAGAGCACACATATATGTGAGAAAGTATTCTATACAGGAGTTCATGTGGTACAAAATCAATGCAAATCTAAATAAAAAGCTAAGAGAAGCCTGGGAGGAGAGCCTTGATTCCACTAAGTCTTTGGCTCTCTCACTTCTCACAATTTCCCGGCAAAAATTTTGAAGGATGAATCTGGATTTGATAAATAAATTGATATCTGGCCTATGCCATCCACCTCAGCTTTCCAAACAACATGACACTCATAAAACAGTTCCTGGACATTTATCTATGATCCATGGAAAGAACTCTCTTCAGTGACAGGAGAACTATCTTACAGTAGATTGTCCCTTCTGGATGTGAAATGACTGTTTCACAATCATCTTGCACAGTAAGTTCTTGACTGTGCAGGCTGAGTTAAAGCCATGCGACCAAGAAGATGAACTTAAAAGTTTTTCCACTGCCTGGGAACTCAGTTCAGGTATCCAATGAACTGAATTTATCCAAACATCAGAATTCACCCTGTATGGACAACAACTGAAGACTAAATGCCCTAGGACCTAAAAACTACTGATTCTTTCAATATGATGTAAAGAGCAAGTGCAAATTTTAGCAGTAGCATGGAAAATATCACAAAATCTTTGAAATTAACAAGGCCATGCAGTTTAGAAGACATAGCCATTTGTATTTGCGCTTATTTTTCTTTCCCTCAAGTAAAACAAATACCACATTTTCTGAAAAGTAAAGGGAATCTAATAAATAAATAGTACTGCTATACTGACATAATTTTTTGGAAAAAAATTTGCTATGAATACAATAAAAACAGTTACTCTTGGGTCTTTAGTAACATTAAATATGCAACATGATTACACTTCTATTTCCTTTACTAATATTTTTTCCTGCCTCATTTCTAAATCATCAATTTTTCTACATTTTCCTCCTCAGTTATTTAAGTAGTGCAGTAAGCTTATTTTCAGCTAGTTTTAATTAAAACATTATCCATGAGCACTTTCAAATTAGATTACCATCATCAAAGCAAATAACTGAGGCAATTTTGAGAAAACTCAGTGCCAAGTCAAATTACTTACATAAATGCTTTAATTTTACTATGTTTCTTCAACTAACCTTAAAACATGTGAGTGAGTATTGAGCGACAGAGCACACATATATGTGAGAAAGTATTCTATACAGGAGTTCATGTGGTACAAAATCAATGCAAATCTAAATAAAAAGCTAAGAGAAGCCTGGGAGGAGAGCCTTGATTCCACTAAGTCTTTGGCTCTCTCCTCACTCTGGTGAAGTTTGCTCAATATCTAGTGTGTGCCTTTGTCACTCTAGAAATGAAGAACACATCATCACCCCTCACAAAGCCTGTCTTCTAGAGAAGCCTGATTATAAATAGTACTGGTAGTGTTATGGATAAAACGGGGCTTTCCAAGTGGTGCAGTGGTAAAAAATCCACCTACCAATGCCAGAGATAAAAGACGTAAATTCAATCCCTGAGTTGGGGAGATTCCCTGGAGTAGGAAGTGGCAACCCATTCTAATATTCTTTCTTGGAAAATTCCATGGAGAGAGGAGCATGGAAGGCTACAATCTGTGGGATTGCAAAGAGCTGGACACGACGGATCACTGAGCAGACATGGGTAAAATCCAATAATAGCATGGGAGGAGAGGTAATGCATGGCCTAGGGTGGGGAAGGAAGTTGGAAAGTGTAGTAGGTATTGATGATCCCTGCCAGGGATCTGAGGAAAAACTGCTGAGAGGTTCTAAAACAACAGACACTGTGAATGGCCCCGAGGGCAGGAGGGCTTAGGGTTCCAGAAGCCTCTGTGAGTCCAGTGTTGCTGACTCAGGGAGGAAAGAAGGTTCCAGCTGAGGTCAGGGAGGCAGAATTGGGTTCCTGCTCCTGCCAACTCTAGCCATGCCTGGCAGCTGAGGCAGGTTGTCCTTGAGGCGAAGGAAAGTGCCACTCCTACCCCTCCACTCCCGAGTCTGTGACCATCCTTCTAGAGCACTCTCTGGTTCCTGGACTTGGGATTTCTGTATCCAGTCAGAGATTTTCTTCTTTCTTTTCACAAGCACCAAAAGTGGAGGGGATGGGTAGAAGGAACGGGTGGAATTGTGGGCAGGGCCTCGGGGGTAGGTTGGTTGCTGGGTGGAACTGGGTCTGGAGCCTTCTATGCATTCTGGCCTTCACCTCTGACCAATGAGGCACAGACTTGGGCTTGATCTCTTAGAATCTCTCTGGAGGGACAAGCTATATCCCTAGGGTGATGGGAAATTGCGGTATGTTTTCAGCAAAGGGCCTCATACTTACCTTGACCCTGACCTTATGTATTCACTCTGCAAATAGGACTTGACTGCCTGGGAGGCAGGGAGCACTGGAGTCATACCCAGGAGGCAGAGTCACACACTGGGGCTCCCAGAGTTTACCACCAACCAGGAAGAGAGGCTTGAAAGAGTTGTGTGGTGCTTGGGGCAAAGGAAGAAAAGGGTGGGCAGGGCAGGGCCAGGCAGGGAGGTGGGGTGGCTGTATTAAAGCAGAAGGGCTCATTTTGTTTGGATAAGCATTCAGGAAAAGGTGCTGAGAAAGGTTGCAGAAGAGGCTGATGAGGCAATCTGGGAGATGAACCTTGAAACAGAGTAAATTATGTGACCATTGGACATTCCAGTCTTGACATCAGCCTTGAAGCAAGAAATAAGTTTTCTAGAAACTAGGGGTGGGAACCTCAGGCAGGAATATGAAGAGCGAAGTAAAAGACAGGTGAGCAGGGAAATGTAAAATAAATGCTATGACCAAATCACACCACCCTGGGTGGTCTCAGCCTTCAGTAACTTGAAGTGAGGCTTCAGTTCCTGTCAAAGACTGAGTTCAAGTTCTAAGATGAAAGTACCAAATCCTAACCACTAGACCAGTGGTCAGTGACAAGGCTCTGACCCTTCAGCTTTGAAGAAAAGAATTTCCACAAAGGCAAGAAATAGTGAAACAAGCAAAGCATTTATTAGGAGGGAAAAAGAGAGCAGTAAGTGTGAATAGACACACTGGCAGACTCAGAGAGTCGTGCCCTCATGAGTTTTAATCTCTAATGTAGGGCAGTTCTTCCAGGTTTCCTTTGGCCAATCAATTTAATTTGTCTAATTCTGAGTCTATATTTGATTTTTCTCAGGATCTTCCCTTGAGCGTGTGTTTGTCTCTCAGCCAAAATGGATTCCAGCAAAGAGGCCTATGTGTAGGTTGACATCACTCCTCTTGACCTCCAAGGAGCTTTCTAATTGTGAAAGTCTTTTGACTTCAAGGGTGGAACTGGGTCTGGAGCCTTCTATGCATTCTGGCCTTCACCTCTGACCAATGAGGCACAGACTTGGGCTTGATCTCTTAGAATCTCTCTGGAGGGACAAGCTATATCCCTAGGGTGATGGGAAATTGCGGTATGTTTTCAGCAAAGGGCCTCATACTTACCTTGACCCTGACCTTATGTATTCACTCTGCAAATAGGACTTGACTGCCTGGGAGGCAGGGAGCACTGGAGTCATACCCAGGAGGCAGAGTCACACACTGGGGCTCCCAGAGTTTACCACCAACCAGGAAGAGAGGCTTGAAAGAGTTGTGTGGTGCTTGGGGCAAAGGAAGAAAAGGGTGGGCAGGGCAGGGCCAGGCAGGGAGGTGGGGTGGCTGTATTAAAGCAGAAGGGCTCATTTTGTTTGGATAAGCATTCAGGAAAAGGTGCTGAGAAAGGTTGCAGAAGAGGCTGATGAGGCAATCTGGGAGATGAACCTTGAAACAGAGTAAATTATGTGACCATTGGACATTCCAGTCTTGACATCAGCCTTGAAGCAAGAAATAAGTTTTCTAGAAACTAGGGGTGGGAACCTCAGGCAGGAATATGAAGAGCGAAGTAAAAGACAGGTGAGCAGGGAAATGTAAAATAAATGCTATGACCAAATCACACCACCCTGGGTGGTCTCAGCCTTCAGTAACTTGAAGTGAGGCTTCAGTTCCTGTCAAAGACTGAGTTCAAGTTCTAAGATGAAAGTACCAAATCCTAACCACTAGACCAGTGGTCAGTGACAAGGCTCTGACCCTTCAGCTTTGAAGAAAAGAATTTCCACAAAGGCAAGAAATAGTGAAACAAGCAAAGCATTTATTAGGAGGGAAAAAGAGAGCAGTAAGTGTGAATAGACACACTGGCAGACTCAGAGAGTCGTGCCCTCATGAGTTTTAATCTCTAATGTAGGGCAGTTCTTCCAGGTTTCCTTTGGCCAATCAATTTAATTTGTCTAATTCTGAGTCTATATTTGATTTTTCTCAGGATCTTCCCTTGAGCGTGTGTTTGTCTCTCAGCCAAAATGGATTCCAGCAAAGAGGCCTATGTGTAGGTTGACATCACTCCTCTTTTGACCTCCAAGGAGCTTTCTAATTGTGAAAGTCTTTTGACTTCAAGAACAAGAAACACTTGGTCTATTTTCTTTCACCTGGGCAGGGCCCAGTCTCCTCTCTCGGTTGTCCTGTTTTTAATATTTTGGAGCTTGTGTCCACAGGGAATAAACTCTTATTACTCACTCTGGGTGAATAAGGGGCAAGTTTCCTAACACCTGTTTCAAACATACTCCAGATACCATTCTGTTCTAAAGACAATGGGTAGATAAAAAAGAGGATTCAAATAGGATCAACTTGCATTTTTTAAAGTGTGGGGGCCTTCCGCAGAAAGGAAGGCAGCGAGATTGCCCCCAGCTGAACTGGGAGATCTCGGAGAGAGGTGGGTCTTGCTGCCCGCCCCCCAGCCCCCTGGCACACGCAGGGGACAATCAGACGCGACAGGGGTTCCTTCAAAGCAGTTCTGCTTTATTAGTGCAGATCCACAGCTTTTATAGGCAAGTGAAGGGGGTCTTGCACGGGACTTCCTATAGATTACACCAATCGAGCTAAAGGTCAAGCAATCATCCATGAGCGTGGAAACCAGGGGAACCAATCAGAAATTTTGACCATCACTTAACAATTTAGATCATGCCCTCGTCTCTTCCTGTAGTTGCCATCTTAGCTCCAAACCGCAAACATGTGCTTAAGCTTCCTTATGCTTGCAACGATTTAGATCACGGCCATGTCTCTTCCTGTAGATGCCATCTTAGCTCCAAACTGAAACAATGTGCTTAAGCTTCTTTAAACAATGTGCTTAAGCTTCCTTTCACTCCCATGTCCCTGCCTGTAGGCGCCATCTTAGCTCCAGACTGAAACAATGTGCTTAAGCTTGCTTATGCTTGCAAGGGTCCTCTTTCAATTCAGAGCCCCACATAAAAGGTCACTGACTACACTGTAGAAACAGGTTGGAAAGAGGTAAAAGCAGATGCAGAAATGTCAGTTAGGAACTGTCAGAGTGAGGGAAGTGGAGGGCTTAAAGATAGGGTAACTAGATAGCCTTATGGAAGGAGGTGAGGAAAGGAAGAATGTTTCTCCTCCAGTTCTAGACCTTACAATCACTCCTTAACACATGTTAAGCACTTTGCTTCCCCCCAGCTTGACACCGGGCATTGCATTGCACTTCACAGCTGAGACAGAGTTCAAGAGGCTAAGTACAATACCCAGGGTCACAAAGGCCAGGGTCTAGAGTGAGCTATGCAATTTCCACTGGCTTCCCCTGCTGTTCTGAGTAAGGAGAGCACTTTCCTGATGCTTCATGCCTGCAAACTATGGGCTCTTGGCATATGTGAGGCTGATTTTGCCCTCATCCTATCCTGCAGGCCTTTCCTATATGGGAAAATCCCAGCACAGAGAATGTAGGGACACAGAGCTGTGAGGGGTGATAGCAGGACTTGCAGCGTCCTTCAAAGCAGTTTTCTGAGAAAGGAAGGCAGCGAGATTGCCCCAGCTGAACTGGGAGATCTCGAGAGAGGTGGGTCTTGCTGCCGCCCCAGCCCCTGGCACACGCAGGGGACAATCAGACGCGACAGGGTTCCTTCAAAGCAGTTCTGCTTTATTAGTGCAGATCCACAGCTTTTATAGGCAAGTGAAGGGGTCTTGCAGGACTTCCTATAGATTACACCAATCGAGCTAAAGGTCAAGCAATCATCCATGAGCGTGGAAACCAGGGGAACCAATCAGAAATTTTGACCATCACTTAACAATTTAGATCATGCCCTCGTCTCTTCCTGTAGTTGCCATCTTAGCTCCAAACCGCAAACATGTGCTTAAGCTTCCTTATGCTTGCAACGATTTAGATCACGGCCATGTCTCTTCCTGTAGATGCCATCTTAGCTCCAAACTGAAACAATGTGCTTAAGCTTCTTTAAACAATGTGCTTAAGCTTCCTTTCACTCCCATGTCCCTGCCTGTAGGCGCCATCTTAGCTCCAGACTGAAACAATGTGCTTAAGCTTGCTTATGCTTGCAAGGGTCCTCTTTCAATTCAGAGCCCCACATAAAAGGTCACTGACTACACTGTAGAAACAGGTTGGAAAGAGGTAAAAGCAGATGCAGAAATGTCAGTTAGGAACTGTCAGAGTGAGGGAAGTGGAGGGCTTAAAGATAGGGTAACTAGATAGCCTTATGGAAGGAGGTGAGGAAAGGAAGAATGTTTCTCCTCCAGTTCTAGACCTTACAATCACTCCTTAACACATGTTAAGCACTTTGCTTCCCCCCAGCTTGACACCGGGCATTGCATTGCACTTCACAGCTGAGACAGAGTTCAAGAGGCTAAGTACAATACCCAGGGTCACAAAGGCCAGGGTCTAGAGTGAGCTATGCAATTTCCACTGGCTTCCCCTGCTGTTCTGAGTAAGGAGAGCACTTTCCTGATGCTTCATGCCTGCAAACTATGGGCTCTTGGCATATGTGAGGCTGATTTTGCCCTCATCCTATCCTGCAGGCCTTTCCTATATGGGAAAATCCCAGCACAGAGAATGTAGGGACACAGAGCTGTGAGGGGTGATAGCAGGGACTTGACACAGGACCTGTACACACAACAGTCCCATCCCCTACCTACCCGACACCTGGCCCTTTGCCACTGCAGCACTGCCATTTACACCTGGCCTGCACAGGGCCACCTGCAGGTGGAGAGTAGGGGTGGAACTAGAGCCTATCAATGAAAAAGACTGTCTCATCTTGATTGGATGAGAGTGATTGGTAAACAAAGAGAAGGCAAGTGAGGAAAGAAATCAAACACTGCCTGGTTCTTGGCAAGTGTGTGAGCAAATGACAGCCCTCCCTCCAGAGTGAGATTGGCAGATCTCCTATCTGGCTAGTCCTGTGGTCAAGGCTGTGACAGATAGATCAAAGTTGTCAGCTGGGGTCCGATGACCCACACACTTAGGCGAATTACTGAAACGGAAATGTTCCGAATCTCAGTAGCTTGTAACAAGTTCCTTTCTCATGTACCCCACAAAACACTCCTAGTTATGATTCAGAAACACAAGCCCCTTCCCTATTTGTGCCACCTTCAAAAATACAGCCTCCAAGTTCACTGCCTAAGGGGAAAGGAATGATTCAGGACTCATGGCCCTGTGCACCTGGCTGGCAACTGGTGTTTTCAACATAGTGTCTAACACAGGTGTTGGGGGCATGTTTAGCTGTGGACCTCTGCATAGAACTGAATACATACAGTGAACTCTGGCTGACTTGGTCAGACCCTTCAGGACTCTGAACGTTCATCTCATTTGTGGAACACTCTCAGATCCTTCCTGGAGAGGCTATCCAGAGGTGCTCCAGTGGCTGTATCCAGTACAAGGGCACAGCATGTGTGCTCAGGCTGCTCAGTTGTGCCCAACTCTGCAACCCTATATGGACTGTAGTCCGTCATGTTCCTCTGCCCATGGAATTCTCCAGACAAGAATGGTGCATTGAGTTGCAGACCTCCCAGCAATACTAACTCCATCAGGCCCTGTATGCCTGCTCTTGGTGCTGCAACTGAGAAACCAAAGACGCAAGCGATGCTCTCCTCCCACTGGATGTAGCAACACAGGATGAAGGCAGTAAACACAGCCCTTGGGGAAAGGACAGAGACACACCAGTCACTGACCTACGAGGACACTGGATTCTGCAGGGCAAGCATTGTCACATCTCTGCCTGCTTTGGGGGGTCCCTGATCAGAATATGATGCCTCTCTTTGAGAGGAGTTTAAAAGTCTATTTTTCTCAGGGATCCCTCTCCTGAATCTTCCTCTCTAGGAGTTCTTCCTCTCTACATCATGTTCTTTACCTAACATGGGTACTGGGTTGGGAGATTATTTCAGAGGCTCTACGTAAGACTTGGATCCCACTTTCTATCTGCTCAGTCTTTTTAGACTAGTTTTATAGTTTCTTTTGCAGTATAATTTTCTCAAAACCTTAAGAAGTTTCTGATTCAATTGCTTCCAAATAGTTCCATATGGCAGTAACCACACCCTAAGCATTTTTGTACACCAGATTGGCAAATTTACTCTTTTTTTTTTTTTTTCGCATGCCTATGCCGATATCATCTTAATAGTGGCAAAACAGTTTCTTAATTTGATCATGATCATGAAGCTGAGTCATAATATGGTTTTGAAATTTAAAGGCTTTTTTATTCCAATATGTCATTTTCTACTGTTTGTTTTCCAGGAAAAAAACAGTTGGAATTTGCCAACCCTTCACCCAACTCAAGTTTCAATCTGGTGTTTTCAACATAGGCACATGTAGTTTAGCTGTGGACCTCTGCATAGAACTGAATACATACAGTGAACTCTGGCTGACTTGGTCAGACCCTTCAGGACTCTGAACGTTCATCTCATTTGTGGAACACTCTCAGATCCTTCCTGGAGAGGCTATCCAGAGGTGCTCCAGTGGCTGTATCCAGTACAAGGGCACAGCATGTGTGCTCAGGCTGCTCAGTTGTGCCCAACTCTGCAACCCTATATGGACTGTAGTCCGTCATGTTCCTCTGCCCATGGAATTCTCCAGACAAGAATGGTGCATTGAGTTGCAGACCTCCCAGCAATACTAACTCCATCAGGCCCTGTATGCCTGCTCTTGGTGCTGCAACTGAGAAACCAAAGACGCAAGCGATGCTCTCCTCCCACTGGATGTAGCAACACAGGATGAAGGCAGTAAACACAGCCCTTGGGGAAAGGACAGAGACACACCAGTCACTGACCTACGAGGACACTGGATTCTGCAGGGCAAGCATTGTCACATCTCTGCCTGCTTTGGGGGGTCCCTGATCAGAATATGATGCCTCTCTTTGAGAGGAGTTTAAAAGTCTATTTTTCTCAGGGATCCCTCTCCTGAATCTTCCTCTCTAGGAGTTCTTCCTCTCTACATCATGTTCTTTACCTAACATGGGTACTGGGTTGGGAGATTATTTCAGAGGCTCTACGTAAGACTTGGATCCCACTTTCTATCTGCTCAGTCTTTTTAGACTAGTTTTATAGTTTCTTTTGCAGTATAATTTTCTCAAAACCTTAAGAAGTTTCTGATTCAATTGCTTCCAAATAGTTCCATATGGCAGTAACCACACCCTAAGCATTTTTGTACACCAGATTGGCAAATTTACTCTTTTTTTTTTTTTTCGCATGCCTATGCCGATATCATCTTAATAGTGGCAAAACAGTTTCTTAATTTGATCATGATCATGAAGCTGAGTCATAATATGGTTTTGAAATTTAAAGGCTTTTTTATTCCAATATGTCATTTTCTACTGTTTGTTTTCCAGAAGCAGTTGGAATTTCCAACCCTTCACAAACTCAAGTTTCTGAACTCTCTGCTTGCAAACTGGCCATTTTTTCTTTCCCAAAGTTTCTCCTCTTTCTTTTAATAGTGTGCCAACACAGCCAATTGCTGCAAACCCACATTAACACTTTGATTTCTTTCCAATCACTTTTGCTAGAGTTGTCAAATCATGAGACTCACAATCTGCCTCCAAAGAGATATTCAGATAAAAATTTTACTAAATATTCCACATGTATCATCATCTTTCTTGCCTCCTGACTTCTAAGTCAATGTCAGACATCAGTGTTTCTTATTATAGACTTTCAGAGTACCATTTTTTTTAATTAGTAGAATGATAGTTTAATTGCTGTACCAATTCTCAAATCTCAGTGGCTTAACATAATAAATATTTTTTTTCTTCATATCACAGTACAATCAGAGTTGGCTGGTTCTCCCCCAAGTAGGGACTCAATGACCTAGGTTCCTTCTATCTCTGGCATTTCTGTATTCAACATGCAGATCCAAGCTTGCCCCTGGAGGAGAAGGTGTTTTGTATGTGTAACCCAGAAGCGCTGCCCACCACATCCCACTGGCCAGAACACAGCACCCAACTCACTACACAGAACATTCATCTGTGCTTCTAGGAAGATAAAAAAGACAGATCTCATAAAGCTCTGGCAATCTTGGTCACACTGTTTATAATAATCCCAGATGGATTCTTTTAGTCGCTTCCCTCTAGAAGTTTACAGGAGGCATATAATAAAGCAGACAGGATGAGAATGAGAATTCCTTACTCCTTAAATATCATTTAAACATGAAGAAAGATCCTGTCAATAATACTGTAGAACACAGCACTGTCACTGTCAGTGGATTTGCGTGTTGCAAACCTGGCAGGGGTAGTCACACTGATACATCCTTCTGATGCTCATGCATTACTTACAGTCATAACATGTTGGGCACTCATATTGCCATCACTTCCCTAATGCCTGCTCAGCACTTAGAAAGGGGTCCAGGAATATTAAGGCAAACAGATTTCTTTCAGTCCTGGCTTTTGTCATGTTTACATTCTAACACAAGAGAGAAGATATACAGATAACTACTTATTTTAATAGTAAGTGATATGCCTAAAAGTGCAGGATGATTAAGAAAGTGAACTTCCCTGATGGATCAAGTGGAGAAGAATCTTCCTGCAATGCAGAAGATCCAGGTTCAATCCCTGAGTCAGGAAACTCTCCTAGAGAAAGGGATGGCTACCCACTCTAGAATTCTTGCCTGGAGACTTTCATGGACAGAAAAGCCTGGCAGACTACAGTCCATGGGGTCTCAAAGAGTTGGACATGGGGCTTCCCCTGGTGGTCCAGTGGGTAAGGACACCGCCTTGCAGTGCAAGGGGCGCCGGTTTGATCCCTGGCCTGGGAAGATTCCACCTGCAGCGGAGCAGCTGGACTGATGTGTCCAATCACTGAGCCAGAGCTCTGGAGTGCATGTGCCCAGAGCCGGTGCTCTGCGACAACATAATAAATATTTTTTTTCTTCATATCACAGTACAATCAGAGTTGGCTGGTTCTCCCCCAAGTAGGGACTCAATGACCTAGGTTCCTTCTATCTCTGGCATTTCTGTATTCAACATGCAGATCCAAGCTTGCCCCTGGAGGAGAAGGTGTTTTGTATGTGTAACCCAGAAGCGCTGCCCACCACATCCCACTGGCCAGAACACAGCACCCAACTCACTACACAGAACATTCATCTGTGCTTCTAGGAAGATAAAAAAGACAGATCTCATAAAGCTCTGGCAATCTTGGTCACACTGTTTATAATAATCCCAGATGGATTCTTTTAGTCGCTTCCCTCTAGAAGTTTACAGGAGGCATATAATAAAGCAGACAGGATGAGAATGAGAATTCCTTACTCCTTAAATATCATTTAAACATGAAGAAAGATCCTGTCAATAATACTGTAGAACACAGCACTGTCACTGTCAGTGGATTTGCGTGTTGCAAACCTGGCAGGGGTAGTCACACTGATACATCCTTCTGATGCTCATGCATTACTTACAGTCATAACATGTTGGGCACTCATATTGCCATCACTTCCCTAATGCCTGCTCAGCACTTAGAAAGGGGTCCAGGAATATTAAGGCAAACAGATTTCTTTCAGTCCTGGCTTTTGTCATGTTTACATTCTAACACAAGAGAGAAGATATACAGATAACTACTTATTTTAATAGTAAGTGATATGCCTAAAAAGTGCAGGATGATTAAGAAAGTGAACTTCCCTGATGGATCAAGTGGAGAAGAATCTTCCTGCAATGCAGAAGATCCAGGTTCAATCCCTGAGTCAGGAAACTCTCCTAGAGAAAGGGATGGCTACCCACTCTAGAATTCTTGCCTGGAGAATCCCATGGACAGAGGAGCCTGGCAGACTACAGTCCATGGGGTCTCAAAGAGTTGGACATGGGGCTTCCCCTGGTGGTCCAGTGGGTAAGGACACCGCCTTGCAGTGCAAGGGGCGCCGGTTTGATCCCTGGCCTGGGAAGATTCCACCTGCAGCGGAGCAGCTGGACTGATGTGTCCAATCACTGAGCCAGAGCTCTGGAGTGCATGTGCCCAGAGCCGGTGCTCTGCGACAACAGAGGCCACCGCGATGGGAGGCCCACAGGAGCCAAAGAACAAAGACGGATGAAAATAAAGAAATGAAAGACCAATAGAAGTGGCCCGCCCATCCCCCCCCCCCCCCACCCCCCCCCCGAAAAGATAAATAAATAAAATTTAAAAAAAAAAAAAAAAAGAGTTGGACATGACTGAGAAACTAATATTATGGTCACTATGTAAGAAAGTGAAAAGACAGACCTATTTTGGGAGTTGGTAGTAGTTCTAAAGCATTAAACTGAGACCTGAAAGATTGGAGGTCCTCCTTATGAATAGATGAGAGAAATATCTAGGTTCAGGCTTTTTATTTTTTTAATTATTGCTTTACTTATCTTAATTTGGCTGCACTGAGTCTTAGTTGTGGCATATGGGATCTAGTTCCCTGACCAGGGATTGAATCCAGACCCACTGCATTAGAAGCACAGAGTCTTACCCACCGGACCACCAGGAAAGTCCCCAGGTCCAGATTTTTATAGCTGAATAGAGTGATGCTATCATGAGGCATAGAAAACTGCATTTTCATACAGTCACCTTGAATGGGAAAATCATGCTTTCATGTGAGGACCCATCGAAGCCAATTTAACCTGGAGATCTCTAAGTGGAGAAGGAAATCAGCCAGTTGGTGTCCAAGTAAAGAGCCCCCTCAGAGATCTGGAATGGTCATGATGCTCAGTCCTCAAATACGCATCTTACAACCACTTCCCTGAATTTATCACTCATGGGGGAAATTCATAGAGTTTTAGTTTTAGGAGGATTAACTTAAATGGAAGCATTCCCATTGGCAGCCCAAACATTTTGTGAAATAGCTAATCACTAGTGCAAATAAGAAAGGTGTCCCATTTTTAAGAATCACTTCTTAGATCCAGGTGGCCAGTAGCAATGTCACTACAATAAGTGGCCACAGTGAGCAACTGGCCATTGGGCAACAATGATTTCTTAATAAAAACAAGAAAATGCTCAACAAGAGAAGACAGCAAGGCAAATAGCTTCTTTTTTTCTATTTTTCTTTCACCTGGTTTATTCAATCCCTTAAGTAGAAACCACTGATCTAAAATTCAGCTCTGCATTGTTTTAAACTCATACTTTTTCTTAGGAAGTGAGTGTTCATTGTAGGTTCTGAATATGAATACATTAGTAGAAGTGCACTTATTTTAACTCATTTGATGATGACTCTACTAAAGCTTAGGATTTAGTGTCTCTGAAAACCTTGGAAAATGATTTGAAATGACTCTTCGGATAAATGAAAATGCATGAAAGGGAAATTGGCTGAAGGTCATCATACAAAGAGTAAGTATGAGCAGCAACAACTAAGAAGAGGCACCCATTTAATTTTTCAGGTGTGTGTTGAGGAAAGGTGGAACGATTTTAATTGTTAATCTCGCAAAGGAAGAAGCACACCATGTTAATTAAATTCACTGATGATAGAAAAGGTGAGGGTGGATTAATCACTTCTAATGGCAGAAAATTTTTTAAAAGCTAGTTTTACAAAGAACTGGAATTCACCAAAAGAGAACTCTGCTCTTAGAGAATGCTTTCATGCACACACTTACACACACACACACACACCACACACATACACACACACTACAGCCTAACTGCCCCCAGGAGTTACCATTACAGGCTGTACACTTTTAAAGCTGTTTATAAAGATGCTGTAACCATAAGAATGGCATCTCCAGTTCACTCTCTGAATAAAACCATATTAAGTGCCTACTGTACATTTAAGGGGCTTCCCTGGTGGCTGAGAGGGTAAAGAAACTGCCTGCAATTCAGGAGACCTGGGTTCAATCTCTGAGTTGGGAATATACCCTAGAGAATGGAGTGGCAACCCACTAGTATATTCTTATCTGGAGAATTCCATGGACAGAGAAGCCTGGCAGGCTACAGTCCATAGAGTCACAAAGAATCACGCATGACAGAGTGACTAACAGTTATACATCTACAGTTGTGGCTTGAGTGATTAAAGAAATTAAGCAAATGTAGTTTTTCAACTATATTTCTGGACAATGGATGTTTTCATACAGTCTTAGGCACCTCAGTAAAGCAGCATCAAATCCCCCAAGGGGAGGAAGATTTCGGTGTACCATTTTACTTATTGTAAATGCGTTAAGATGCCCTGTCATATAATAAGGTATATATCACCGGAGAGTTTGTGCTTTGTCTTTACAAAGAGAGAAGATGGGAAAGTAAAGTTAAATAAATAAAGATAAATTTTCAGGAGTTTCAAGATGCCTTCAACAGAGCATAATACCAAGCACAGGACGCTTCTGAGAACAGGCATTTTAAGTGAGTGAGGGGCTTTACCACTACCAAGGTCACACACACTTGCAGTACCTCCACGAGGAAGACTGCGAATGACATCCTGCTCTTGAGAGGTGTGGCTCCTATAAGCAAAATGCTGTAGCCAGGTCAGACACAGAATGATGCCCTGGGGGTATTTCTACCAGACATCAGAGTTTTTCAAGCTTTCCATTTGCCCACTATGTCAAAGAACTGAGCTGTCAAGTAGGAAAAGATTGCATTTCAGCAATAATAGCACCTGCTTCTTGTTGAGCCTCTATTAAATGACTGCATCATACTAAAAAACTTGTACTGAGGAAATGTTCCTTAACCTGCCCTATCAACCTTCAGACCAGATAAATCTACCAGTATGAGAACAAGTACAAGGTTTAAAAAACATCTTGACACAAAATGAACTGTAGAAATATTTAAATTTATTTAAAAAATTAGAACAAAACCCCCTGTGCCTTAGCAATGACTGTCTCTAAGCAGTAGATTCAAAAGTATATATTTTTTCTATTTCATTTTACCAATGTTTCATATGGAACTGGTGATTTTTATAATGGGTGGTGGGAATCCCGCTGTCTTTCAAAGAGGCACAAAGCTTCCTGACATATGAACACTGGCTCCTTCCTTTCTGCAGAGCTGGTGCTTTTCTTGCTGTGAATCAGTACAGCAATCTGACACAGAATAACAAAACTTGGACTCGCTTGGAGGGTGTCTTCTCTTTTTTTATCTGTCCCGGCAAGTCAGTTGACAATGATAAAAGATAGCTGAGTGCTAAGAGAATTAGAAAGCAACAATCTTTCTTTTAAATAGAAGTCAGAAATAAAATAAAGAAAGAAACAAACAAAAAAGGAGCTCATTCAGCCTCTCCACTCCAGCTTAGGGAAAGCTCAGTGAGTGTACGTGAAAATGCATTCAGGGTTTTCCTCTTTTCTTTCTGTCTTCATTTGACTAGTCACATGGGTTTTACTCAACTAGAGTTCGGACACACATTTTTTGGTAAGAATTTTGTGCACTCGATTATTTCTCCACATCCGTAAGTCTAAGATACATGCTTTGCATAGAATTTGGAATCTCTTTGAAATCCACCTATGCATATCTTTAGCAAGCTACACCAGAGTATTGAAAACATTAAATTTATGCAAAGTGAGGAAGTAGCAATGATTTCTTTATAAGTGATTGGCAGTTTATTGCCCAAGATGGAGGCTCTGGTCTCTTTACTGATCCAGGAGCAGGATGAGTAATGAAAATGAGCAGTAGAACTTTGAGAATCACCCACTTGTTGAAATTTTCAAATCATGATCTTATTTTTATTTTTACATTAAGCTTCCTATCTTGAAAACCACCTACCTACTATGAGCTGTCAAGTAGGAAAGATTGCATTTCAGCAATAATAGCACCTGCTTCTTGTTGAGCCTCTATTAAATGACTGCATCATACTAAAAAACTTGTACTGAGGAAATGTTCCTTAACCTGCCCTATCAACCTTCAGACCAGATAAATCTACCAGTATGAGAACAAGTACAAGGTTTAAAAAACATCTTGACACAAAATGAACTGTAGAAATATTTAAATTTATTTAAAAAATTAGAACAAAACCCCCTGTGCCTTAGCAATGACTGTCTCTAAGCAGTAGATTCAAAAGTATATATTTTTTCTATTTCATTTTACCAATGTTTCATATGGAACTGGTGATTTTTATAATGGGTGGTGGGAATCCCGCTGTCTTTCAAAGAGGCACAAAGCTTCCTGACATATGAACACTGGCTCCTTCCTTTCTGCAGAGCTGGTGCTTTTCTTGCTGTGAATCAGTACAGCAATCTGACACAGAATAACAAAACTTGGACTCGCTTGGAGGGTGTCTTCTCTTTTTTTATCTGTCCCGGCAAGTCAGTTGACAATGATAAAAGATAGCTGAGTGCTAAGAGAATTAGAAAGCAACAATCTTTCTTTTAAATAGAAGTCAGAAATAAAATAAAGAAAGAAACAAACAAAAAAGGAGCTCATTCAGCCTCTCCACTCCAGCTTAGGGAAAGCTCAGTGAGTGTACGTGAAAATGCATTCAGGGTTTTCCTCTTTTCTTTCTGTCTTCATTTGACTAGTCACATGGGTTTTACTCAACTAGAGTTCGGACACACATTTTTTGGTAAGAATTTTGTGCACTCGATTATTTCTCCACATCCGTAAGTCTAAGATACATGCTTTGCATAGAATTTGGAATCTCTTTGAAATCCACCTATGCATATCTTTAGCAAGCTACACCAGAGTATTGAAAACATTAAATTTATGCAAAGTGAGGAAGTAGCAATGATTTCTTTATAAGTGATTGGCAGTTTATTGCCCAAGATGGAGGCTCTGGTCTCTTTACTGATCCAGGAGCAGGATGAGTAATGAAAATGAGCACTAGAACTTTCAGAATCACCCCACTTGTTGAAATTTTCAAATCATGATCTTATTTTTATTTTTACATTAAGCTTCCTATCTTGAAAAACCACCTACCTACTATGATACTCTGTCTGTCTTCTGGAGGACAGTAATCCAAAAGGGTCTCTTATGACATTTTATGTTTCATAGATTTCATAATCTTTAGTCAGAGTTCACCTCAATGAATCAAATCAAAAGAAGAAAGCCAACAGTCATAGAGAAGTTTGGCAAGTGTATCAGGGAGCTAAATCCAGAACATCAATGAAAATTGAAATATGGAAAGTGGGTCTGTCTCAGCACAAGCAATGGCAGCACAGCAGAGATTGCTGCTCCAGGTTGCCTTCACTCCTGGATCCAGCACCCGCCAAGTCCTCAGCCTCCCTCACAGGAAAGGATGGTCACAAGACAGAAAGGCCACAGTCTCTTCCTGGCTGGCCCCAAACCGTCAGTCCCTTGCCCTTGCAGCAGCTGGTGAGCACCCCAGGTGGTTGCCCAAGGCTTATGAGAAAGACAGATACTCTTCTGGTGACTCTCAATGTCTGTGCCTCAGTGACTCCTTCCACCAGAACACCATTGCCTGGGGGTCTTGACATACCTTGGGGACTGTTTGGTTGGTTAGCTTTCCTTACTAATTGAGATATTTACCCAGAAAGAACTGTTTACATTTCTTTGATTATTCAGAACATTTAACACAACAAGTCTATGTAGAAAATCACAAAATAGAGGTAAATAGTTTGGAAGTTTTACTAGATCTATGACAAAATTAATAACACTGTTGATACACTATTTGAGCATGTTTGATGGCCCAAACTGCAGGCTCTAGTTGAATGTACACACCAAGAGGTTTGCTGTTATTGTTCAGTTGCTCAGTTGTGTCCAGCTCTTTGTGACTCCATGACTGTAGCACTGTAGGCTTCCCTGTCCTTCACTATCTCTTGGAGCTTTCTCAAATTCATGTCCATTGAGTTGGTGATGCCGTCTAACCATTTCATGCTCTGTTGTTCCATGCCCTCAATCTTTCTCAGCATCAGGATCTTTCCCAATGAAGTTTACATCTGTAATTAACTGGAGCCCCACTGATCCAGGAGCAGGATGAGTAATGAAAATGAGCACTAGAACTTTCAGAATCACCCACTTGTTGAAATTTTCAAATCATGATCTTATTTTTATTTTTACATTAAGCTTCCTATCTTGAAAAACCACCTACCTACTATGATACTCTGTCTGTCTTCTGGAGGACAGTAATCCAAAAGGGTCTCTTATGACATTTTATGTTTCATAGATTTCATAATCTTTAGTCAGAGTTCACCTCAATGAATCAAATCAAAAGAAGAAAGCCAACAGTCATAGAGAAGTTTGGCAAGTGTATCAGGGAGCTAAATCCAGAACATCAATGAAAATTGAAATATGGAAAGTGGGTCTGTCTCAGCACAAGCAATGGCAGCACAGCAGAGATTGCTGCTCCAGGTTGCCTTCACTCCTGGATCCAGCACCCGCCAAGTCCTCAGCCTCCCTCACAGGAAAGGATGGTCACAAGACAGAAAGGCCACAGTCTCTTCCTGGCTGGCCCCAAACCGTCAGTCCCTTGCCCTTGCAGCAGCTGGTGAGCACCCCAGGTGGTTGCCCAAGGCTTATGAGAAAGACAGATACTCTTCTGGTGACTCTCAATGTCTGTGCCTCAGTGACTCCTTCCACCAGAACACCATTGCCTGGGGGTCTTGACATACCTTGGGGACTGTTTGGTTGGTTAGCTTTCCTTACTAATTGAGATATTTACCCAGAAAGAACTGTTTACATTTCTTTGATTATTCAGAACATTTAACACAACAAGTCTATGTAGAAAATCACAAAATAGAGGTAAATAGTTTGGAAGTTTTACTAGATCTATGACAAAATTAATAACACTGTTGATACACTATTTGAGCATGTTTGATGGCCCAAACTGCAGGCTCTAGTTGAATGTACACACCAAGAGGTTTGCTGTTATTGTTCAGTTGCTCAGTTGTGTCCAGCTCTTTGTGACTCCATGACTGTAGCACTGTAGGCTTCCCTGTCCTTCACTATCTCTTGGAGCTTTCTCAAATTCATGTCCATTGAGTTGGTGATGCCGTCTAACCATTTCATGCTCTGTTGCCCCCTTCTCCTCATGCCCTCAATCTTTCTCAGCATCAGGATCTTTCCCAATGAAGTTTACATCTGTAAATTTACTGCATACTACTAACCTAGAACAGTCCTGCTGTGGGTGGCCAATTCAGCTTTTGATCAATTTCAAATAATGCTCACTTTATTTTCATGTATAATAAGGTGGCCACATTTCACATTTGCCTCAATGCTTCCTGTCCCTGTCAATGTTTCTTTCATTCTTTTATTAGAGACAGGAACAAAATTTTCACCTAGGTAAGTTCCTTCCCCTTCCTCTCTACTCTCCCCCTGGATACATCCACTCTTCATCCACTGAAGAGCACAGCTCTTTTTCAGGTGTCTTGTCAAGTGGGAAGAATGGAGGAAGGGGCCTTCAGAGGCTGGAGGACAGGGAGTATCCTTACTACATGTTGTAACTTCATCATTATTTTGACAGGATTACTCTACACTGGGAGTCAGGAGGGTCAGTTGGATGGAAAAGCAAGTTATCATACTGCTCTGTCTCCATCAAGGTCATGACCACTAGCCTCAGTGGCCCTCATAATGCAGAGCTTCCTTGACACACTCACTTTCCCTCCCCACTGGTAGACTGCTACTCCTCCCATCTCCTATGCCTTTGTCCCATTGTTCTCAGTGGTCACCTGATTTCCATCCACTAAGAAAATAAAATAGTTAAAGGAGGAATCCCATGGCCCCTTTCTTCACAGTTAGCCATCCACTTGAATCTGTGCCTGCAGAGTTCTTCTTTCTCTGCAATTACAAAACTGAGGCCAACATTGCAACTTGTTCACCATATCTCATTCTCTCTTGCTTACCACCTCTTATCTTTGTCTCTGATCCCCCTCTCCTGCATCAGTAGTTTTTACCAGTTGGTTTCCTATTAATTTTCTAACAAAATAATCATAAGAAAACAGAACGGAAAAAGACACCATTCACATGATACCAACCTCAGTGCAATCCTGCCCAAGGTGTATGTGATGTCACTCACACCAAACCAGGGGAAGGGGAATACAGATTCTTGAGAGTCCCAGGATCTATAACCCAGCATCTCGGTGCAGAGGCCAAGGAATCTGAAATTTTACTATCTGAGCCACCAGGTAAGGAAGTTCGGAATTTGACATTTTAACTATTTTTTTCAGGTATTTTTTTCTCTAAAATTTAGATTCCCTGATGTAAGATGGTGTGAATTTGAACAAATTATTAAACCTAGTTAGGCTTCGATTTCTTTATCTGCACAAAGGAAACAATGATTTATATCATAGGCATTTCAATAAATTAAGTGAAATAACATAATTGAGAAGCTTAGGATATTATAAGCCCTCATTGTTATTAGATTTTTAAAATTGAAAGAAAAATATAAAATATGTAGCAACAAGATTAAGAAGGAAAGACAATCCAGGTTTTAAGTGAATATGACAATAAAATTACTTAGCAATTTTTTTCAAGATTTATTTATGTAATTTTTTATTCATTTTTGTGGTACTGGGTCTTCCTGGCTGCATATGGGCTTTCTCTATTTGCAGAGAACATGGAATACTCTTCATTGCAGTGTGGGGTCTTCTTACTGCAGTATGGGGGTGGTTGCAGAACACAAGCTTTACCCACACAGGCTCAACAGTTGTGGAACACAAGCTCAGTTGCTCATGGCATGTGGAATTCTCCTGGACCAATGATTGTACCCATGTCTCCTGCACTGACAGGCAGAGAAAACACTGGGTCACCAGGGAAGTCCAGGAATACTTTTAAAATCATATACATTGAGAAGTATACTATGTTCTTGGTGGACCAAAGGTGGGAAAGAGAAGAACAAAACAATATTGTACGGAAATAAATTTTTTCAAAGTTAGTTTTTAGATAGTTCTATACAAAAATGTCAGATAGAAACTCTTTGTAACTCAACGAAATGAAGTTTAGGGTCATCTTGAAGAACACACAGTGGATAAAAAATTAGCCAACCCTTCCCTTACAGACACACACAGAAAATGCAGAAGGAAACTTATACAAGGCAACTTTCATTGCTAGATAGTTATAGTACAATTAATAATATTGTATCATTATAAAAATGGGCAGACACATTGATGAAACCTGAGAGAAAATGCAGAAATCTAAGAACATGATAGATTTGCATACAATATAGTCAGTATTTCATAACAGTGGAAAAATGAGCAATTAAGGGATAATAATTGTATAATTAATTAAGCAGTTCTAAAGAGCTCACTTAAAATTCATTTCAAATGATAGTCAACCAAGTGCAAGAAGCACAAAGAGTTCCATACAGGATAAACCCCAAAAGAAACATAATCAAGCTCACACAGACTAAATATAAAGAGAGAATACTTAAAGCGGCTAGGAAGAAACAACAAATAACATATAAAGGAAACCCCATATGTTTAACTGCTAATCTTTCAACAGAAACCCTGAAGGCCAGAAGACAATGGCAGAACACATTTAAACGGCTAAAAGGGAATAACTTAAAACCAAGAATTCTCTCCCTGTCTAGGATCTCATTCAGAATTGATGGAGAAGTCAAAAGCTTCACAGACAATCAAAAGCTAAAAGAATTTTGTACCATGAAACCAGCCTTACAACAAGTGTTAAAGGGCCTGATATAGCCAATAAATACAAGAGTAGGAGAAGTCCTACAACTCAAACCCCAAACATCTAAGAAGATGACAAAAGGAACGTTCATATCAATAATTACTTTGAATGTAAATGGACTAAATGCCCCAAGCAAAAGACACAGAGTGGCTGAATGGATTCAAAAACAAGATCCATACATATACTGTTTACAAGAGACCCACTTCAAACCTAATGACACACGTAGACTGAAAGTGAGATGATGAAAAAAGATATTCCATGCAAATGGAAATCAAAAGAAAGCTGGAGTAGCAATCCTCATATCAGACAAAATAGACCTCAAAATAAAGACGATTAGAAGAGACAAAGCAGATCACTACATAATGATCAAGGGCTCTATCTAAGAGGAAAACATAACAATCATGAGTATCTATGCACCCAACAGAGGAGCACCCCAATAAGACAAACACTTTCAGACATAAAAGAAGACATAGAAAATAACACAATAATACTAGGAGACTTTAACACTCCTCTCACACCAATGGACAGATCATCAATACAGAAAATTAATAAAGAAAAACAAGCCTTAAATGCCACACTAGAAGAGATGGAACTCACTGATATCTTTAGGACCTTCCATTCAAAAGCAGAAGAATACACTTTCTTCTCAAGTGCTCATGGAACATTCTCCAGGTTAGCCCATATCTTGGGCCACAAATCAAACCTCAGTCAATTCAAGAAAATTCAAGTTATATCAACCATCTTCTCTGACCACAATGCAATGAGACTAGAGATCAAGTGCATGAAAAAATCTGCTAAAAACACAAGTACATGGAGATTAAACAACACATACCTAATAAACCAACTGATTACCGAGCAAATTAAAGGAGAAATTAAAAAAATTCATAGAGGAAAACGACAATGAACCCACAAAAGTGCAAAACCTATGGGATACTGCAAAAGCAGTTCTTAGAGGGAAATTTATAGCAATACAATCCTACCTGAAAAGAAACAAGAAAAATATCAAACAGATGACCAAACCCTATGCTTAAAATAGTTGGAAAAAGAGCAAAAACACCCCAAAGTTATCAGAAGAAAATAAAAAGTACAGATCAGAGTAGAAATAAATGAAAAAGAAATGAAAGAAGCAACAGTAAAGATAAACAAAATGAAAAGCTGGTTCTTCGAAAAGATAAACAAAATCAATAAACCGCTGGCCCAGACTCACCAAGATAAAAAAAAAGAGAGACAGAAGAACCAGATCAACAAAATCAAAAATGAAAAAGGAGAGATTACAACACATAATGCAAAAATCCAAAGGATTGTAAGAGACTACTATGAACACCTATATGTCAACAAACTGGGCAACGTGGAGGAAATGAATAGCTTCTTGGAGATTAATCTTCCATGACTGAACCAGGAAGAAATAGAAACTACAAAAAACCCAATTCCAAGCTCAGAAATCAAATTTGTGATGAAAAATCTACCCAAAGTAAAAGCCCGGGGACAGATGACTTCACAGGGAAATTCTACCAAACGTTTAAAGAAGAGCTAATGCCTGTCCTTCTAAAACTCTTCCATAAAATTGCACAGGAAGGAACACTTCCATACACATTCTACAAGGCCACCATCACCCTGATACCAAAACCAGGCAAAGATAACACAAAAAAAGAGAATGATAGACAAATTTCACTGATGAATTTCAATGCAAAATCCTCAGCAAAATCCTATCAAATGGAATTCAACAACACATCAAAAAACTCATATATCCTGACCAAACTGGTTTCATCCCAGGCATGCAAGGATTCTTCAATACCCAAAAAATCAATCAAGTACATGGAGATTAAACAACACATACCTAATAAACCAACTGATTACCGAGCAAATTAAAGGAGAAATTAAAAAAATTCATAGAGGAAAACGACAATGAACCCACAAAAGTGCAAAACCTATGGGATACTGCAAAAGCAGTTCTTAGAGGGAAATTTATAGCAATACAATCCTACCTGAAAAGAAACAAGAAAAATATCAAACAGATGACCAAACCCTATGCTTAAAATAGTTGGAAAAAGAGCAAAAACACCCCAAAGTTATCAGAAGAAAATAAAAAGTACAGATCAGAGTAGAAATAAATGAAAAAGAAATGAAAGAAGCAACAGTAAAGATAAACAAAATGAAAAGCTGGTTCTTCGAAAAGATAAACAAAATCAATAAACCGCTGGCCCAGACTCACCAAGATAAAAAAAAAGAGAGACAGAAGAACCAGATCAACAAAATCAAAAATGAAAAAGGAGAGATTACAACACATAATGCAAAAATCCAAAGGATTGTAAGAGACTACTATGAACACCTATATGTCAACAAACTGGGCAACGTGGAGGAAATGAATAGCTTCTTGGAGATTAATCTTCCATGACTGAACCAGGAAGAAATAGAAACTACAAAAAACCCAATTCCAAGCTCAGAAATCAAATTTGTGATGAAAAATCTACCCAAAGTAAAAGCCCGGGGACAGATGACTTCACAGGGAAATTCTACCAAACGTTTAAAGAAGAGCTAATGCCTGTCCTTCTAAAACTCTTCCATAAAATTGCACAGGAAGGAACACTTCCATACACATTCTACAAGGCCACCATCACCCTGATACCAAAACCAGGCAAAGATAACACAAAAAAAGAGAATGATAGACAAATTTCACTGATGAATTTCAATGCAAAATCCTCAGCAAAATCCTATCAAATGGAATTCAACAACACATCAAAAAACTCATATATCCTGACCAAACTGGTTTCATCCCAGGCATGCAAGGATTCTTCAATACCCAAAAAATCAATCAGTGTGATACCCCATATTAACAAACTGGAAGACAAAAATCACATGATAATCTCAATAGATGCAGAAAAAGCCTTCGACAAAATCCAACACCCATTCATGATTAAAAAAAAAAAGACTCTTCAAAATATGGGCATAGAAGGATCCTATCTCAACATAGTGAAAGCCATATATGAGAAACCCACAGCAAACATTATTCTCAATGGTGAAAAACTGAAAGCATTCCCTCTAAAATCAGGAACAAGAGAGGGTGTCCACACACCACTATTATTCAACATAGTCCTGGAAATTCTAGCAAGAGCAATAAGAGAAGAGAAAGAAATACAAGGAACCCAAATTGGAAAAGCAGAAGTAAAACTCTCTCTATTTGCAGATGACATGATATGAAACATAGAAACCCCTAAAGGCACTATTAGAAAACTACTAGAGTTTATCAATGAATTCAGCAAACTCACAGGACACAAAATCAATACACAGAAATCACTGGTATTCCTATACACAAACAATGAAAAATCAGAAAATGAAATCAAAGATGCAATCCTCTTCACTACTGCAACCAAAAGAATCAAATATCTAGGAATAAACCTACCCAAAGAAACAAAAGAACTATACACAGAAAATTACAAGACACTAATGAAAGAAATTAAAGAAGACTTAAACAGATGGAGATATTCCATGTTCCTGGGTCGGAAGAATCACTATTGTGACGATGACCATACTACCAAATATCATCTACAGATTCAATGTGATACCTATCAAACTACCAATGACATTCTTCAGAGAACTAGAGCAAAGAATAACACAGTTCATATGGAAACTTAAAAGATCCCAAATAGCCAAAGCAATCCTGAGAAAGAAAAATGGAGCTAGAGGGATCAGCCTCCCTAACTTCAGACTATACTACAAAGCAATAATCATCAAGACAGTATGGTACTGGCACAAAACCAGGAATATAGCCCAATGGAACAAGATAGAGAACTCAGAGATAAACCCATGCACCTTGTACTTATGGGTACCTTATTTGACAAAGGAGGCGAAAATATAAAAAATCTCACAAATTTGTCAAAAAAAAATCCCTTCAATACCCAAAAAATCAATCAGTGTGATACCCCATATTAACAAACTGGAAGACAAAAATCACATGATAATCTCAATAGATGCAGAAAAAGCCTTCGACAAAATCCAACACCCATTCATGATTAAAAAAAAAAAGACTCTTCAAAATATGGGCATAGAAGGATCCTATCTCAACATAGTGAAAGCCATATATGAGAAACCCACAGCAAACATTATTCTCAATGGTGAAAAACTGAAAGCATTCCCTCTAAAATCAGGAACAAGAGGGGGTGTCCACACACCACTATTATTCAACATAGTCCTGGAAATTCTAGCAAGAGCAATAAGAGAAGAGAAAGAAATACAAGGAACCCAAATTGGAAAAGCAGAAGTAAAACTCTCTATTTGCAGATGACATGATATGAAACATAGAAACCCCTAAAGGCACTATTAGAAAACTACTAGAGTTTATCAATGAATTCAGCAAACTCACAGGACACAAAATCAATACACAGAAATCACTGGTATTCCTATACACAAACAATGAAAAATCAGAAAATGAAATCAAAGATGCAATCCTCTTCACTACTGCAACCAAAAGAATCAAATATCTAGGAATAAACCTACCCAAAGAAACAAAAGAACTATACACAGAAAATTACAAGACACTAATGAAAGAAATTAAAGAAGACTTAAACAGATGGAGATATTCCATGTTCCTGGGTCGGAAGAATCACTATTGTGACGATGACCATACTACCAAATATCATCTACAGATTCAATGTGATACCTATCAAACTACCAATGACATTCTTCAGAGAACTAGAGCAAAGAATAACACAGTTCATATGGAAACTTAAAAGATCCCAAATAGCCAAAGCAATCCTGAGAAAGAAAAATGGAGCTAGAGGGATCAGCCTCCCTAACTTCAGACTATACTACAAAGCAATAATCATCAAGACAGTATGGTACTGGCACAAAACCAGGAATATAGCCCAATGGAACAAGATAGAGAACTCAGAGATAAACCCATGCACCTTGTACTTATGGGTACCTTATTTTTGACAAAGGAGGCGAAAATATAAAATGGGACAAAGACAGCCTCTTCCACAAATGGTGCTGGGAAAAATGGACAGCTACATGCAAAAAAAAATGAAGTTGGAACATTCCCTGACACCATACATGAATATCAAATCAAAATGGATTAAAGATCTAAATGTAACACCAGAAACCCTAAAAATTTATAGGAGAATATAGGCAAAGCACTCAATGACATAAATCAAAGCAAGATCTTCCGTGATCTGCCTACTAGAATAACAGAACTGTGGGCAGGCCCGGCGCTGGCCGCCACAGAACAACCAACCATGAGACTAGTCCTGCAAGGGAGGAGGACACCCCAGTGAGCTACCTTGCCTCTGGCCTCTAGCAGGCGGGGCGAGGGCCCAAGAGAGTCCGGGAGAGTTGTGCCACCAGCCAACCAGCCCTTTTCCCGACAAAGGACACTCAGGCGCAGTGGGGGTTCTGTCAAAGCAGAGAACCGTTTATTGCAATTGGGGTGAGGTTTATATAGGGTGGGGCTAGAAATAGGAAGACAGGGTAAACCAATCAGCATTAAGTTACAGTGATCATGAGGGTAACAAGATACAGACTTTAAGGGTTTACATGCATTGTTTACGCACGCAGAAGTTAAGGCAACCAATCAGATTTTTTGACAAACAAACCTGCGTCCCGCTAAATAACTTTGTGTCCTGCCTTGATCATTTCCTTTTGGCGCCATCTTTTCTCCAAACCACAACTAAGCCTTTCCTTCTTTTTCTGCAGTCTTTTATGCTTGTTCTGAAGTCTTTTTGGAGACCCCACATTGGAGGCCCAACACAAAACTTAAAACAAAAATTAATATGTGGGACTTAATGAAACTCAAAAGCTTGTGTACAGGAAATGACACTACAAAAAAGGTGAATATACAGCCCACAGAATGAGAGAAAATAATACCACATGAAACAACATACAAAGAATCAATCTCCAAACTCTACAAGCAACTCAGCACTGGAAAAATGAACAACCCAATCAAAAAGTGGGAAAAAGACCTAAGGAGACATCTCACCAAAGAGGACATACAGACGGCCAAAAAACACATGAAATGATGCTCCACCTAGCTTATTATTAGAGAAATGGAAATCAAAACTAAAATGAGATATCACCTCACACACGTCAGAATGGCCATCATCAACAAAACAACAGACAATAAATGCTGGAGAGGGTGCAGAGAAAAGGGAACCCTCTTGCATTGCTGGTGGGAATGCAAACTGATACAGCCGCTATGGAAGACACTATGGAGCTTCTTTAAAAAACTAAAAAATAGAAGCACCATATGACCTAGCAATACCACTATTAGCCCTATATCCTGATGAAATCAAAACTGAAATAAGCACCTGTACCCCAGTGTTCATTGCAGCTCTCTATACAATAGCGAGAACATGGAAGCAACCTAGATGCCCATCGACGAATGAATGGATAAAGAAGCCCTGGTACACATATACATTGGAATACTGCACAACTGTAAAAGAAAGTGCAGAAGAATCATCCCTAATGAGGTGGTTGGATCTAGAAGCCATCATCAAAAGCGAGGTCAGTCAAAAAGAGAAGGATACGTACAATATACTAACACATATATATGGAATCTAGTAGGATGGTGATGATGGCACATGGAGTGAAGCAATGGAGAAACAGACATGATCAGTGGACATATGGACATTGTGGAGAAGGAACAGTGGGTAGGAGGCATAAAGGAAGTAGCATGAAGACCTGTACCATCATAAGTGAAGAAAATAGCTATAGTCATTGCTCTGTGAGAAAAGGAGAGCTGTGGGACGGTCTGGAGGGGTGGAATGGGGGTGATATACATATGACTAATCTGGGAACAGACATATTTGTAAACAACAAAACTCTGTAAAAGTTAAAAGTAAAATAAAAGTTTAAAAAAGAGAGAGAGAGAAAGACAAGTACAGTATACTAACACATATATATGGAATCCAGCAAGCAGGTAATGGTAACACACACGGGAAGTGATGGAAAAACAGAAATAGAGAACAGACATATGGACATGGTGGTGTATGAACAGTGGGTGGGAAGCATAGAAGGAGTAACATGGAAACCTATACTATCATATGTGAAAAAGATAGCTATAGTCATTGCCCTGTTGGAATAGGAGATCCTGCAGGGGCAGGGTGCCATGGCCTGGAGGAGCGGGGATGGGGGCCAGGGATATGCATATGACTGATCTGGGAACATACATGTTTGTGAACAACAAAACTCTGTAAAAATATTTTTAAAAATTAAAAAAAATTCATTTCAAATGGAATAAAGAGTAAAATTAAACTATAATAAAAGGAAATTGAAGCATATTGGATGAGTGTATGTTTGGAAGCATTTTGTATGTGTTTTTATAGAAACAGAATATAATATCAGATATATCAATAAATTTAGGAAGCCAAACTTTATTAGTAAAATGTAAGAAGAAATAGACAAGATAAGAAGGAAGAAGTCTTGGAATATCTACAATCTTTTGATCATAAGAAAATAAGTCAAGAACATTCCAACTAGTGGAGAAAACAGCTGGCTAACAATAAGTCACATCAGCACCACTGATGGTTGCTTAGGTTACTGGTATGTGTGCATGCTCAGTTGCTTCAGTCATATCTGACTCTTTGCGACCCTGTGGACTGTAGGGTCCTCTGTCCATGGGCTTTTCCAGGCAAAATACTGAAGTGAGTTGCCATGCTCTTTACCAGGAGATCTTCCCAACCCAGGGACTGAACCTGTGTCTCTTAAGTCTGTTACATTGGCAAGTGGTTTCTTTACCACTAGCGCAACCTGGAGGGCCCCATATTTAACAAACCTATGACCAAATCATTCAAAGGCAATAAATATTAATCAGGAATGGAATGGCTCTGTGGTCAGACCTTCTGAAAAATGCACTCTACTGTCTAATATGGTGCCCATAACCCATTTCCCATATTTCCTGCCTTAGATGGGTCTATGTCTTCAGCATATCCTCACACCTCCTAAATAGCCAGCAAAGGATAGCTATGCACAGGTACATGTACATGGACTCCCTTCCACAGTGGTTGTTAGAGACACGCCTTCTTTCTAAAACTTTCATAATCATATCCATCTTTAAGAAGGTAGCATTATTTTACAAAGTCTCAGGGAACAAGAAGAGTGGGTGAGAAAAACACACATGAGACAGGTACTTTAATATATCAATTATCAGACTTCCCTGGTGGTCCAGTGGGTAAGGACACCGCCTTGCAGTGCAAGGGAGCCGGTTCGATCCCTGGCCTGGGAAGATCCCACGTGCCGCAGAGCGGCTGGACTGATGTGTTCAATTACAGAGCCGGAACTCTGGAGCACATGCGCCCAGAGCCGGTGCTCTGCAACAACAGAGGCCACCGCGATGGGAGACCCACAAGAGCCAAAGAGGAAAAACGGATGAAAATAGAGAAATGAAAGACCAATAGAAGTGGCCCGCCCGTCCCCCTCCCTCCCCAGCCCACCTCCCAAAAGATAATATATATATATTATCAACATCAACAACTTCAGCAATATGGATGTATTTTGATACAGCAATTTTACTTTTTTCCAATGTGTTTTATTGCAGTAAAATACATATAACATAAAATTTTCAATCTCAATCATTTTTAAGTGCATAGTTCAGTGGTATTAATTATAGTCACAATACTGTGCAACCATCACCACCATATGTTTTTAACACTCTTTTCATCTTGTAAAATTGAAATTCTATAACCATTCAACAATTATTCCTCTTTCATTCCTTCTTTCCCGAGTCCCTGGAAACCGCAAGCCTATTTTCTATCTCTATGGAATATGTTTGCTCTAGATATCTCATATAAATGGAGTTGCACACTATTCGTCTTTTTTTGTGACTGGATTATTTCACTTAGCATAATATCTTCAAGATTTATCTATGCTGTGGCATGCTATCTTCCTCAAGGCTGAATTGTATTTCAGTGTTCATATATGCCACATTTTCTTATCCATCCATCCATTTATGGATACTTGGGTTGGTACCATTGTCAAAAATCATTTGACCTTAAATGAAAGCTTATTTCTGGACTTTATGCTGTTCCATTTGTCTATATGTTTGTCTCTCTACCAATACCACACTAAAATTGTTCTTTGTTCATTTTGATTTTAATACAACACTTTTTGATGCCAGGGTCTATGTCTCAGCCCACACCTAAATAGCCAGCAAAGGATAGCTATGCACAGGTACATGTACATGGACTCTTCCACAGTGGTTGTTAGAGACACGCCTTCTTTCTAAAACTTTCATAATCATATCCATCTTTAAGAAGGTAGCATTATTTTACAAAGTCTCAGGGAACAAGAAGAGTGGGTGAGAAAAACACACATGAGACAGGTACTTTAATATATCAATTATCAGACTTCCCTGGTGGTCCAGTGGGTAAGGACACCGCCTTGCAGTGCAAGGGGAGCCGGTTCGATCCCTGGCCTGGGAAGATCCCACGTGCCGCAGAGCGGCTGGACTGATGTGTTCAATTACAGAGCCGGAACTCTGGAGCACATGCGCCCAGAGCCGGTGCTCTGCAACAACAGAGGCCACCGCGATGGGAGACCCACAAGAGCCAAAGAGGAAAAACGGATGAAAATAGAGAAATGAAAGACCAATAGAAGTGGCCCGCCCGTCCCCCTCCCTCCCCAGCCCACCTCCCAAAAGATAATATATATATATTATCAACATCAACAACTTCAGCAATATGGATGTATTTTGATACAGCAATTTTACTTTTTTCCAATGTGTTTTATTGCAGTAAAATACATATAACATAAAATTTTCAATCTCAATCATTTTTAAGTGCATAGTTCAGTGGTATTAATTATAGTCACAATACTGTGCAACCATCACCACCATATGTTTTTAACACTCTTTTCATCTTGTAAAATTGAAATTCTATAACCATTCAACAATTATTCCTCTTTCATTCCTTCTTTCCCGAGTCCCTGGAAACCGCAAGCCTATTTTCTATCTCTATGGAATATGTTTGCTCTAGATATCTCATATAAATGGAGTTGCACACTATTCGTCTTTTTTTGTGACTGGATTATTTCACTTAGCATAATATCTTCAAGATTTATCTATGCTGTGGCATGCTATCTTCCTCAAGGCTGAATTGTATTTCAGTGTTCATATATGCCACATTTTCTTATCCATCCATCCATTTATGGATACTTGGGTTGGTACCATTGTCAAAAATCATTTGACCTTAAATGAAAGCTTATTTCTGGACTTTATGCTGTTCCATTTGTCTATATGTTTGTCTCTCTACCAATACCACACTAAAATTGTTCTTTGTTCATTTTGATTTTAATACAACACTTTTTTGATGACTGTGATTTTGAAGTAAATTTGGCAATCAGGAAGTGTGAGTCCTCTAGTCTAGTTTTATTCTTTTCAAAATTATTCTTTTCAAAATTGTTTTGATTGTTAAGGGTCTCTTGAGATTTAAGGATGGAACACACACAAAAAAATGATTGAGATTGTGATAGGGACACATAAGTCACTTTGGTAGTACTGACATTTTAACAATGTTAAGTCTTTCAATCTATGAACAAAGAATGTGTTTCTATTTTTCTAAGTTTTCCTTAATATTTTAGGAATGTTTTATAGTATTCATTATGTAGGTTTTTTACCTCTTAGCTAATTCCTAAATATTTTATTATTTTTGATACCTTGTAAATGAAATTATTTTTGTAATTTCCTTTTAGACTGTTGACTATTAGTACATAGAAATGCAACTGATTTTATATGTTGACTCTGTATCTTGCTGATACTTCAATGATTTTTCCATACATTCACTTTCAATCTATTTGTGTCTGCAACTAAAATGAGTCAAGTACAGAGCATACAATCAGACCACGTCTTTTTATCCATTTTGCCGATCTTTGTCTTTTGATTGAAGAGTTTAATTCAGTCACATTTAGTAATTATGGGTAAGAAGTGACTCTGGTAATTTTTCTATTTGCTTTCTATATCCCTTGCAGCTTTTCTTTTTGTTTGTTTTTTTTTTTTCCCCTCATTTCCTGCAATGCTATTTCATTTTATATTTGGTTGATTTCTTTGCATTGAAATGTTTAAATTCACTTCTCAATTATGTACATTTTACAGGTATTTTCTTTATGCTTACGATGAGAATTACATTTCACATCCATAACTCTTTTAAATTACATAATATTAACTTCATAACACACAAAAACTCTTCTCTTTTATACCTCACTCCCAACTCTTTTCAGTTATCAATGTTAAACAAGTCAAGTATACCTTTATATCCAGTGTGCCTCAAACCATAAACTAATAATTATTTTAAATGCACTAGTTTCTTAAATTATGGATTGACAGGAAACAAGATTTGAAGTTACAAGCCAAAGCTTTAATGCTAGCTTGTATTGATAGAAATGTTTTCATTTTTAAATGTACTGGTCTTATAAACCATGCAGAAAATAAAAAATACAGTCAAGAACCATTGTTTTAATCATATTCCTTATTTATTTACCTTTTGGAGATATTTATTCCCCATACAGTTTTCAGTTATTAGCTAGTGACTTTTTATTTCATTTTTCATGACTCCCTTGAACATTTCTTACAGGGAAGGTCTAGTGGTCAAATCACTCAGCTTTGGTTTATCTGGGAATGTTTTAATTTCTCCCTCAATTTTGAAAGACACTTTTGCCAGATATAGGGTCCTTGGTTGATAAGTCATTTTTTCTTCTTTTTTCTTTTTATGCTTATGTAATCATAAAAACCATTGGTTTCTAGCCTCTGAAATTTCTAATGAGAAATCTGCTGTTATTGGGGACCACTTGTATTGATGATTCACTTCTCTTCTGCTGCTTTCAAGATTTTCTCTTTGTCTTTGCCCTTTAAAATTTTATTATAATTCATCCCAGTGGGTCTTTTGATTTACCCTGTATGGAATTTGTTGATGTTAATGTTTTTTATCAAATATGGGAAGTTGTCTTTCTTCAAATATTCTCTCTAATCTTTATTTTCTTCTTTGGAACTCCCACAATGCACATATGAATCCCCTTGATCATGTGCTGTAGTTCCTTCAAGCTCTAAGTTTACATCATTTAGTAATTATGGGTAAGAAGTGACTCTGGTAATTTTTCTATTTGCTTTCTATATCCCTTGCAGCTTTTCTTTTTGTTTGTTTTTTTTTTTTCCCCTCATTTCCTGCAATGCTATTTCATTTTATATTTGGTTGATTTCTTTGCATTGAAATGTTTAAATTCACTTCTCAATTATGTACATTTTACAGGTATTTTCTTTATGCTTACGATGAGAATTACATTTCACATCCATAACTCTTTTAAATTACATAATATTAACTTCATAACACACAAAAACTCTTCTCTTTTATACCTCACTCCCAACTCTTTTCAGTTATCAATGTTAAACAAGTCAAGTATACCTTTATATCCAGTGTGCCTCAAACCATAAACTAATAATTATTTTAAATGCACTAGTTTCTTAAATTATGGATTGACAGGAAACAAGATTTGAAGTTACAAGCCAAAGCTTTAATGCTAGCTTGTATTGATAGAAATGTTTTCATTTTTAAATGTACTGGTCTTATAAACCATGCAGAAAAAAAAAAATACAGTCAAGAACCATTGTTTTAATCATATTCCTTATTTATTTACCTTTTGGAGATATTTATTCCCCATACAGTTTTCAGTTATTAGCTAGTGACTTTTTATTTCATTTTTCATGACTCCCTTGAACATTTCTTACAGGGAAGGTCTAGTGGTCAAATCACTCAGCTTTGGTTTATCTGGGAATGTTTTAATTTCTCCCTCAATTTTGAAAGACACTTTTGCCAGATATAGGGTCCTTGGTTGATAAGTCATTTTTTCTTCTTTTTTCTTTTTATGCTTATGTAATCATAAAAACCATTGGTTTCTAGCCTCTGAAATTTCTAATGAGAAATCTGCTGTTATTGGGGACCACTTGTATTGATGATTCACTTCTCTTCTGCTGCTTTCAAGATTTTCTCTTTGTCTTTGCCCTTTAAAATTTTATTATAATTCATCCCAGTGGGTCTTTTGATTTACCCTGTATGGAATTTGTTGATGTTAATGTTTTTTATCAAATATGGGAAGTTGTCTTTCTTCAAATATTCTCTCTAATCTTTATTTTCTTCTTTGGAACTCCCACAATGCACATATGAATCCCCTTGATCATGTGCTGTAGTTCCTTCAAGCTCTGCTCACTTTTTTTTATTCAGTCTTCTTTCTTTTTATTACCCAGACTTGATAAATTTTACTGTCTTATATTAAAATTTACTGACTGTTTTTCTTCTGTCTGCTCAAATTTCTTTGGAAATCTGTAGTGAATTCCTCATTTCAATTATTTTATTTTTCAGTTCTAGAACTTGCTTTCAGTTACTTTTTAAGTTTTCTGTCTCTTCAATATTTTCAATTTGTTCATTCATTAGTTTCTTGTCTTTCTCATACCTTTATTTAGTTCTTTGAGAATCCTTAAAATAATTGCTTTAAAGTTTTTATCTAAATAGATCTGCCATCAGAATTTTTCAGGAAAATTTCTATTGATTCATTTTTTTCCTTTGAATGAGCCATATTTTCACGTTTCTTTGTATACCTTTTGATATCTTTCTTGAAACTGGACATTTGATCTAATAATGTGGTAATTCCTGAAATCATATTCTTTACCTTCCCCAGGCTCATTTGTATTTGTTATTGTTTTTGTTTTTTAATTGCTGCTGGTTGCCTCTGTGCCAAAGATCAGCCTGAGGTGTAAGCTCAAGGTCTTCTCTGAGCATGTGCAATCACTTTCTAATTTTCCTTGTATATGCAGGTTTTCCTGGACATGTTAGTCTTTAATGTGCAGTTCCTAAAAGTGGAAAAAAGATTAAAATAATAAGGTAGGATGGAAAGAGCTCTGGTCTTTATATATTCTGGAAATTCACTTCAGTAAGAGAAGGGGGTTGCAATGATGGGAGGAGAAATAACAATGGCTGTATCTCATTTATCTTCAACTCTGTGATCACTCAGAGAACAGACACATGATATCTGTGAACAAGGTAAGGTCCTTTTTACCATCTCTGACCCTTGTAAGGTCTATGAAAACCATGCTGAATGTTAGGTTATTTGGTTGTGAGGCAAAATTATTTCATCCCAGTGGGTCTTTTGATTTACCCTGTATGGAATTTGTTGATGTTAATGTTTTTTATCAAATATGGGAAGTTGTCTTTCTTCAAATATTCTCTCTAATCTTTATTTTCTTCTTTGGAACTCCCACAATGCACATATGAATCCCCTTGATCATGTGCTGTAGTTCCTTCAAGCTCTGCTCACTTTTTTTTATTCAGTCTTCTTTCTTTTTATTACCCAGACTTGATAAATTTTACTGTCTTATATTAAAATTTACTGACTGTTTTTCTTCTGTCTGCTCAAATTTCTTTGGAAATCTGTAGTGAATTCCTCATTTCAATTATTTTATTTTTCAGTTCTAGAACTTGCTTTCAGTTACTTTTTAAGTTTTCTGTCTCTTCAATATTTTCAATTTGTTCATTCATTAGTTTCTTGTCTTTCTCATACCTTTATTTAGTTCTTTGAGAATCCTTAAAATAATTGCTTTAAAGTTTTTATCTAAATAGATCTGCCATCAGAATTTTTCAGGAAAATTTCTATTGATTCATTTTTTCCTTTGAATGAGCCATATTTTCACGTTTCTTTGTATACCTTTTGATATCTTTCTTGAAACTGGACATTTGATCTAATAATGTGGTAATTCCTGAAATCATATTCTTTACCTTCCCCAGGCTCATTTGTATTTGTTATTGTTTTTGTTTTTTAATTGCTGCTGGTTGCCTCTGTGCCAAAGATCAGCCTGAGGTGTAAGCTCAAGGTCTTCTCTGAGCATGTGCAATCACTTTCTAATTTTCCTTGTATATGCAGGTTTTCCTGGACATGTTAGTCTTTAATGTGCAGTTCCTAAAAGTGGAAAAAAGATTAAAATAATAAGGTAGGATGGAAAGAGCTCTGGTCTTTATATATTCTGGAAATTCACTTCAGTAAGAGAAGGGGGTTGCAATGATGGGAGGAGAAATAACAATGGCTGTATCTCATTTATCTTCAACTCTGTGATCACTCAGAGAACAGACACATGATATCTGTGAACAAGGTAAGGTCCTTTTTACCATCTCTGACCCTTGTAAGGTCTATGAAAACCATGCTGAATGTTAGGTTATTTGGTTGTGAGCAGTAAAGGTGAAAGGAGTGAATAGGCAGGTAAGGAGGCCAGCGGTTTCCAAGGAGGGGGAGTAGAGGGAACAAATATGTTCAAGACGAGAATGTTTGTCATGATAAAGATCTATTCCGACACTAACTTTATTGTCTTATGGAGGCAAACTATTTTGCACTTTGAATGCCTTATCTAGTCCTGAAGGCTGGAGACCATCCTGTGGCTAACCTTATGTTACTGTTGTGGGTGTGGGTCCAGTAAGACATTTACAACCTTAAAATATTCTTTTGATCTATTGTTAATAACCAAATGGAAAATTACAAAATACCTTGACTGAAATAGCTTCTATCCCCTTTCCTGTTCCTCTGACTGGGAGCTTTCTCTATCCCTTTTTTCTTTAATAAAACATTTCCTGCATGAAGCTCTGAGTGACCAAAGCCAAGTATCTTTGACTCCAATGTAAATATTCTCCTTTGGAGATCAAGAATCTGACACCATTCATGGTAAGCTATCTACCATCATCTATCAAAGGGCTCCAGACACAGTAGAAGGCTAATGCTAGAATATCTGACCCAGCACTGCTGATAGCACCTCTCCTCTAACCCAAACTTATCCTTGTGGGAAGACACTGCTCTGAGTACTGGGGTAACGGTTGAGTGAGTGTTTGTGTATATACACTGCAGGAGTTCTGTGATGAGGCATCAAATGAGATAACAAAAGCAAGAGAGAAAGAAGCAAAAATTACTAACTAATTTTCTCAGAGTAACTGATCTCTGGCAGTGATTTTGGTGAAATACTTGCTTGGTTTTGTTGTTTTTCCTTCATGCTTAGTCACTTCGGTCATGTCTGACTCTTTGCAACCCTATGGACTATAGCCCACCAGGCTCCTCTGTCCAATGGATTCTCCAGGCAAGAATACTGGAGTGCGTTGCCATGTCCTCCTCCAAGTGATCTTCCCAACACTGGTATCAAAGCCATTATGTCTCCTGAATTGGCAGACAGGTTCTATATCATTAGCACCACTTCAGCAGCCCTGTTTTTTTAGAATTTATTTTTCTGTACATTTTGGAGAAAGTTTGGAGTGAAGCCAGTTACACCATGCATTACTCTCTCTCCTCCTAATTTATGCAACACGTATAAGAAATAACATTCTAAGTAACATTTTTTATGATCCACACACAAAACAGTTAAGGCAGCTTTGGAGCAAAAGATCTCTATTGTTTATTTAGCCAACTGGCTTCTTTTTCTCTTACTTCTGCATTTTGAGAACATTTATTCTTTCTGCAGAACTGTTTTGGGGGAATTTTTGCTGACTGCTTTTTGAAATTAAATCCTTTGGGAGGAATACCAGAGAGATAAGCTTCTAGGTTTCCACTTCAATAAGTTTTACAGGTTGTGAAAAAATACAGTGAGGATACCCCTCACAACTCTGCCTTCTTGAGTGTAGAAAAATAATAAAGAGGAAGGTCCTTGCACAGTGCACTGTACCTTAGTATTGGTCTTGTTCCTGTGCTTGCTTTGAGTATCTCAGTCTGAGGAAGGCTAGTAGGCTAGTAGGCTCCCTGGACTATCCTTTGGAGATCAAGAATCTGACACCATTCATGGTAAGCTATCTACCATCATCTATCAAAGGGCTCCAGACACAGTAGAAGGCTAATGCTAGAATATCTGACCCAGCACTGCTGATAGCACCTCTCCTCTAACCCAAACTTATCCTTGTGGGAAGACACTGCTCTGAGTACTGGGGTAACGGTTGAGTGAGTGTTTGTGTATATACACTGCAGGAGTTCTGTGATGAGGCATCAAATGAGATAACAAAAGCAAGAGAGAAAGAAGCAAAAATTACTAACTAATTTTCTCAGAGTAACTGATCTCTGGCAGTGATTTTGGTGAAATACTTGCTTGGTTTTGTTGTTTTTCCTTCATGCTTAGTCACTTCGGTCATGTCTGACTCTTTGCAACCCTATGGACTATAGCCCACCAGGCTCCTCTGTCCAATGGATTCTCCAGGCAAGAATACTGGAGTGCGTTGCCATGTCCTCCTCCAAGTGATCTTCCCAACACTGGTATCAAAGCCATTATGTCTCCTGAATTGGCAGACAGGTTCTATATCATTAGCACCACTTCAGCAGCCCTGTTTTTTTAGAATTTATTTTTCTGTACATTTTGGAGAAAGTTTGGAGTGAAGCCAGTTACACCATGCATTACTCTCTCTCCTCCTAATTTATGCAACACGTATAAGAAATAACATTCTAAGTAACATTTTTTATGATCCACACACAAAACAGTTAAGGCAGCTTTGGAGCAAAAGATCTCTATTGTTTATTTAGCCAACTGGCTTCTTTTTCTCTTACTTCTGCATTTTGAGAACATTTATTCTTTCTGCAGAACTGTTTTGGGGGAATTTTTGCTGACTGCTTTTTGAAATTAAATCCTTTGGGAGGAATACCAGAGAGATAAGCTTCTAGGTTTCCACTTCAATAAGTTTTACAGGTTGTGAAAAAATACAGTGAGGATACCCCTCACAACTCTGCCTTCTTGAGTGTAGAAAAATAATAAAGAGGAAGGTCCTTGCACAGTGCACTGTACCTTAGTATTGGTCTTGTTCCTGTGCTTGCTTTGAGTATCTCAGTCTGAGGAAGGCTAGTAAGCTCCCCTGGGCACAATAATAAAAGGGAGGTTCTTATCTCTCTTAGTTGTACTAATTCTTATTTTCCTTCTGTGTTTGTTCTTTTATTTGTTTTGTTTCTCATTGTACATTGAGGATTTGGAAGTTACACAAATGTGCCAAAGAATAAAAAAGTAAAAATGAAGTGAAATAAAATTTGATCATCAAAGCGTTTATTCCAGGCTTCCCTGGTGGTCCAATGGGTGAAGAGTCCACCTTGTAGTGCAAGGGACTCCGGTTCAATCCCTGGTTGGGGAAGACACCACGTGCGGTGGAGTGGCTGGACCAGTGTGTCTAATTACAAGCCTGAGCACTGGAGCACATGTGCCCAGAGCCAGTGTTCTGCAACAAGAGAGGCCACTGTGATGGGAGGCCCACACATGCCATAGAATAAAAAAGATGGATTAAAATAAATATTAAAAAAATTTAAAGAGGCATGTTTGGGTGGTGGGGAGTGTTTATTTCTACTCTTACCAGCCCTGGTCTTTATAATAATCAAAAAAAATCATGAAAATTTTGGTTAAAATGGCAGATATGTTCTTCTTGTCTGCCTCCCAAAAGTCTGCTATAATAACAAAAATTATTTAAAAGATTTTAACCCACAAGGACAAAAATCACAAGAGGATAACAGTAGGAAAGACACTTCAACTCAAAATTTGAAAAGCAAAAATGGATGGAAGTATGATAGCAAGGAAATCAGGGAAGGGTCTAAGTTGAGCCCCTACTGAGAGGACTTCAGAGAATGCAGTCATCCTTTTCCCACAGGAGCCAGAACACAGAGTGGCGGTGAGTGCAGGAACATAGAAAGGGGAACTTCTGATGTGTCTAGATGCAGAGCAGTCTACTCACCTCCCTGCAGTTAGGTGGCGAGCAGAGGGTTCATAATTTGGAAACCCTCAAGCCCATGAAAATAAAAGGAATTAAATGAAAGCTTTCAAATGATATCACTGACACCTCAGCCCACCAGGTATATGTCTCCTTTCCCACACACCCTGTCTCTACTCCTACCCAAAGTTTGAGGCTTCTTTTCTGAAGGTGCTAAACAGCTGCAGAGAAAATGCCTTCAGTCACTGAAAACTGAGAGCACCTCCAAGAGAAGATGCTCCCACATCCTAATCATTCTAGAGGATTCATTCTTTGATTGTAGGTGCTCAGTGAATAATTGCCTAAGGAACTCATTCACTCAAAATGGGGCCATGATTCTTATCTCTCTTAGTTGTACTAATTCTTATTTTCCTTCTGTGTTTGTTCTTTTATTTGTTTTGTTTCTCATTGTACATTGAGGATTTGGAAGTTACACAAATGTGCCAAAGAATAAAAAAGTAAAAATGAAGTGAAATAAAATTTGATCATCAAAGCGTTTATTCCAGGCTTCCCTGGTGGTCCAATGGGTGAAGAGTCCACCTTGTAGTGCAAGGGACTCCGGTTCAATCCCTGGTTGGGGAAGACACCACGTGCGGTGGAGTGGCTGGACCAGTGTGTCTAATTACAAGCCTGAGCACTGGAGCACATGTGCCCAGAGCCAGTGTTCTGCAACAAGAGAGGCCACTGTGATGGGAGGCCCACACATGCCATAGAATAAAAAAGATGGATTAAAATAAATATTAAAAAAATTTAAAGAGGCATGTTTGGGTGGTGGGGAGTGTTTATTTCTACTCTTACCAGCCCTGGTCTTTATAATAATCAAAAAAAATCATGAAAATTTTGGTTAAAATGGCAGATATGTTCTTCTTGTCTGCCTCCCAAAAGTCTGCTATAATAACAAAAATTATTTAAAAGATTTTAACCCACAAGGACAAAAATCACAAGAGGATAACAGTAGGAAAGACACTTCAACTCAAAATTTGAAAAGCAAAAATGGATGGAAGTATGATAGCAAGGAAATCAGGGAAGGGTCTAAGTTGAGCCCCTACTGAGAGGACTTCAGAGAATGCAGTCATCCTTTTCCCACAGGAGCCAGAACACAGAGTGGCGGTGAGTGCAGGAACATAGAAAGGGGAACTTCTGATGTGTCTAGATGCAGAGCAGTCTACTCACCTCCCTGCAGTTAGGTGGCGAGCAGAGGGTTCATAATTTGGAAACCCTCAAGCCCATGAAAATAAAAGGAATTAAATGAAAGCTTTCAAATGATATCACTGACACCTCAGCCCACCAGGTATATGTCTCCTTTCCCACACACCCTGTCTCTACTCCTACCCAAAGTTTGAGGCTTCTTTTCTGAAGGTGCTAAACAGCTGCAGAGAAAATGCCTTCAGTCACTGAAAACTGAGAGCACCTCCAAGAGAAGATGCTCCCACATCCTAATCATTCTAGAGGATTCATTCTTTGATTGTAGGTGCTCAGTGAATAATTGCCTAAGGAACTCATTCACTCAATAAGAATTGAATGGGTGTGTGCCATGTTCTAGATATTCTGGGTGCTGTGGTTAAAGCAATACATAAAGTTCCTCCTTTGATGTAGCTTGTATTCTTGTCCCCACAATGAATGAACAAAGATAAAATGGTAGTTGGTGAGTGGTACAGGGAAAATGAAGCAGGCTCAGCACAGAAGAGCATGTTTTGCATGAGATGGTTCAAGAAGCAGCAAGTCTGACAGTGAGACAAGAGGAGGATGAGTGTGAGGAGGGCCTGTGCCCCAGGCATCTGTCTTTCTGTTGTTGTTCAGTCACTAAGTCATGTCCGAGTTTCTGTGACCCATGGACTGCAGCATACGGGGCTACCATGTCCTTCACCATCTCCTGGAGCTTCCTCAAATTCATTTCCATTGAGTCAGTGATGCCATCTAACCATCTCATCCACTGTCATCTCCTGCTCGTTCTGCCTCGAATCCTTCCCAGCATCAGAGTCTTTTCCAATGAGTCAGCTCTTCGCAATATATGGCTGAAGTACTGGACCTTCAGCTTCATAATCAGTCCTTCCAATGAATAGTGAGTTGGTTTCCTTTAAGATTGAATAGTTTGATTTCCTCACTGTCTAAGAGACTCTCAGAATTCTTCTCTAGCACAATAGTTTGAAAGCAACAATTCTTCAGTGTTCAGTCTTCTTTATGGTCCATCTCTCACACCCTTTTCTCACACTATTTTCTCCACACCCTCTCCAGCATTTATTGCCTGCCAATTTCTTGATGATGGCTATACTGACTGGTGTGAGGTGATATCTCATTGTAGTTTTGATTAGCATTTCTCTAATAATAAGTGAGGTTGAGCATAATTTCATGTATTTTTTGGCCATCTGTATGTCCTCTTTGGAGAGATGTCTGTTTAGGTCTTTTTCCCACTTTTTGATTGGGTTGTTCATTTTTCCAGTGTTGAGTTGTCTGAGTTGCTTGTAGATTTTCAAGATTAATTCATTGTCTGTTGCTTCATTCACTATGATTTTCTCCCATTGTATGGGTTGTCTGTTCAGCTTTTTTGTAGTTTCTTTTGTTGTACAAAAGCCTTTTAAGTCTCATTAGGTCTCACATGTAAATTTTTGATTTTAGTCCTGCTATTGTAGTAGATGGGTCAGAGAAGATCTTGCTTTGATTTATGTCCTTGAGTGCTTTGCCTATATTCTCCTCTAAGAGTTTTAGGCTTTCTGATCTTACATTTAAGCCTTTAATTCATTTTGAGTTGATCTTTGTGTATGGTGTCAGGGAATGTTCCAACTTCATTTTTTGGCATGTAGCTGTCCAATTTTCCCAGCACTATTTGTTGAAGAGGCTGTCTTTGTCTCTTTTTATATTTTCGCCTCCTTTGTCAAAAATAAGATATCCATAGGTGCATGGGATTATCTCTAGGTTCTGTATCTTGTTCCATTGGGCTATATTCCTGGTTTTGTGCCAGTATCATACTGTCTTGATGACTGTCGCTTTGTAGTGTAGTCTGAAATTAGGGAGGCTGATCCCTCCAGCTCCATTCTTCTTTCTTAGGATTGCTTTGGCTATTTGGGGTCTTTTGAGTTTCCATATGAACTATGTTATTCTTTGCTCTAGTTCTGTGAAGAATGTCATTGGTAGTTTGATACAGATTGCATTGAATCTGTAGATGATATTTGGTAGTATGGTCATTGTCACAATATTGATTCTTACGACCCAGGAACATGGGATATCTCTCCATGTGTTTAAATCTTCTTTGATTTCTTTCATGAGTGTCGTGTAATTTTCTGTGTACAGTATTTTTGTTTATTTGGGTAGATTTATTCCTAGATATTTGATTCTTTTGGTTGCAATGGTGGAGAGGATTGCCTCTTTGATTTCATTTTCTGATTTTTCATTGTTTGTGTGTAGGAATGTGAGCAATTTCATGTATTTTTTGGCCATCTGTATGTCCTCTTTGGAGAGATGTCTGTTTAGGTCTTTTTCCCACTTTTTGATTGGGTTGTTCATTTTTCCAGTGTTGAGTTGTCTGAGTTGCTTGTAGATTTTCAAGATTAATTCATTGTCTGTTGCTTCATTCACTATGATTTTCTCCCATTGTATGGGTTGTCTGTTCAGCTTTTTTGTAGTTTCTTTTGTTGTACAAAAGCCTTTTAAGTCTCATTAGGTCTCACATGTAAATTTTTGATTTTAGTCCTGCTATTGTAGTAGATGGGTCAGAGAAGATCTTGCTTTGATTTATGTCCTTGAGTGCTTTGCCTATATTCTCCTCTAAGAGTTTTAGGCTTTCTGATCTTACATTTAAGCCTTTAATTCATTTTGAGTTGATCTTTGTGTATGGTGTCAGGGAATGTTCCAACTTCATTTTTTGGCATGTAGCTGTCCAATTTTCCCAGCACTATTTGTTGAAGAGGCTGTCTTTGTCTCTTTTTATATTTTCGCCTCCTTTGTCAAAAATAAGATATCCATAGGTGCATGGGATTATCTCTAGGTTCTGTATCTTGTTCCATTGGGCTATATTCCTGGTTTTGTGCCAGTATCATACTGTCTTGATGACTGTCGCTTTGTAGTGTAGTCTGAAATTAGGGAGGCTGATCCCTCCAGCTCCATTCTTCTTTCTTAGGATTGCTTTGGCTATTTGGGGTCTTTTGAGTTTCCATATGAACTATGTTATTCTTTGCTCTAGTTCTGTGAAGAATGTCATTGGTAGTTTGATACAGATTGCATTGAATCTGTAGATGATATTTGGTAGTATGGTCATTGTCACAATATTGATTCTTACGACCCAGGAACATGGGATATCTCTCCATGTGTTTAAATCTTCTTTGATTTCTTTCATGAGTGTCGTGTAATTTTCTGTGTACAGTATTTTTGTTTATTTGGGTAGATTTATTCCTAGATATTTGATTCTTTTGGTTGCAATGGTGGAGAGGATTGCCTCTTTGATTTCATTTTCTGATTTTTCATTGTTTGTGTGTAGGAATGTGAGCAATTTCAGTGTATTGATTTTGTGTCCTGTGACTTTGCTGAATTCATTGATTAGCTCTAGTAGTTTCCTAATAGTGTCTTCTTTTTCTTATTTTTTAAATCTTGGCCTCTTTTATTGGTCTTTCCTTTATTTGTTTTCACCCATCTTTGTTCTTTAGCCTGTGTGGGCATCCCATAGCGTGGCCTCTCTTGTAGCAGAGCACCAGCTCTGGGCACATGTGCTCCAGAGTGCTGGCTGGTAATTGGTAACTAGTAGTGTCTTTGGGGTTTTCTATGTATCATATCATGTCATCTGCAAATAGAGAGAGTTTTAACTCTGCTTTTCCAATCTGGATTCCTTGAATTTCTTTCTCTTCTCTTACTGCTGTTGCTAGAACTTCCAGGGCTATGTTGAATAATAGTGGTGAAAATGGACACCCCTCTCTTGTTCCTGATCTTAGAGGGAATGCTTTCAGTTTTTCACCATTGAGAATAATGTTCTCTGTGGGCTTCTCATATACGGCTTTCACTATGTTGAGATAGGTTCCTTCTATGCCCATTTTTTGAAGAATTTTTTTTTTTTTATTGTAAATGGGTGTTGTATTTTGCCAAAGGCTTTTTCTGCATCTATTTAGATGATCGTGTGATTTTTGTCTCTCAATTTGTTGATATGGGGTATCACATTGGTTGATTTTTCAGATATTGAAGAATCCTTGCATACCTGGGGTGAATTCGCCTTGGTCATGATGTATGAGCTTTTGGATATGTTGTTGAATTCTCCTTGCTAGGATTTTGTTGAGGATTTTGGTGTCTAAATTCATCAGTGATATTGGTCTGTAATTTTCTTGTTTGTGTTGTCTCTGTCTGGCTTTGGTATCAGGGTGATGATGGCCTCTTAGAATATGTTTGGAAGTGTTCCTTCCAGTGCAATTTCATGAAAAAGTTTTAGAAGGACAGGCATTAGCTCTTCTTTAAATCTTCTTTGATTTCTTTCATGAGTGTCGTGTAATTTTCTGTGTACAGTATTTTTGTTTATTTGGGTAGATTTATTCCTAGATATTTGATTCTTTTGGTTGCAATGGTGGAGAGGATTGCCTCTTTGATTTCATTTTCTGATTTTTCATTGTTTGTGTGTAGGAATGTGAGCAATTTCAGTGTATTGATTTTGTGTCCTGTGACTTTGCTGAATTCATTGATTAGCTCTAGTAGTTTCCTAATAGTGTCTTCTTTTTCTTATTTTTTAAATCTTGGCCTCTTTTATTGGTCTTTCCTTTATTTGTTTTCACCCATCTTTGTTCTTTAGCCTGTGTGGGCATCCCATAGCGTGGCCTCTCTTGTAGCAGAGCACCAGCTCTGGGCACATGTGCTCCAGAGTGCTGGCTGGTAATTGGTAACTAGTAGTGTCTTTGGGGTTTTCTATGTATCATATCATGTCATCTGCAAATAGAGAGAGTTTTAACTCTGCTTTTCCAATCTGGATTCCTTGAATTTCTTTCTCTTCTCTTACTGCTGTTGCTAGAACTTCCAGGGCTATGTTGAATAATAGTGGTGAGAATGGGCACCCCTCTCTTGTTCCTGATCTTAGAGGATATGCTTTCAGTGTTTCACCATTGAGAATAATGTTCGCTTTGGGCTTCTCATATATGGCTTTCACTATGTTGAGATAGATTCCTTCTATGCCCATTTTTTGAAGAATTTTTTTTTTTTTATTGTAAATGGGTGTTGTATTTTGCCAAAGGCTTTTTCTGCATCTATTTAGATGATCGTGTGATTTTTGTCTCTCAATTTGTTGATATGGGGTATCACATTGGTTGATTTTTCAGATATTGAAGAATCCTTGCATACCTGGGGTGAATTCGCCTTGGTCATGATGTATGAGCTTTTGGATATGTTGTTGAATTCTCCTTGCTAGGATTTTGTTGAGGATTTTGGTGTCTAAATTCATCAGTGATATTGGTCTGTAATTTTCTTGTTTGTGTTGTCTCTGTCTGGCTTTGGTATCAGGGTGATGATGGCCTCTTAGAATATGTTTGGAAGTGTTCCTTCCAGTGCAATTTCATGAAAAAGTTTTAGAAGGACAGGCATTAGCTCTTCTTTAAATGTTTGGTAGAATTCACCAAAAAGGAGCACACCACAACCAGCACCTGGGTTGCAGCCTCAGAGAACCTAATAGGAGCCACAACTATACTCCTGAGAAATAGAAACCAGGAGACCTTAAGTGTGTTTGTTTTAGGGCATGGAGTTTGTGATGACTGGTCATGTGGCAACAGAAAAAGAATACAGAATACAAGGAAAATAAAATGGATATTATTGATTGCACAGAAAATAATATTAATATACTTGGAGTAAAGACTTTAGTATGTTTGGGAGATAATTATGTAGAAATAAATAGGTGGAGTAGTAAATGGAAGTGAAGGGTAATTAACAATAAGAGTATATGAAGAGGGCTTCCCTGGTGGTCTAGTGGGTAAGGACACCACCTTGCAGTGCAAGGCATGTGGATTCGATCCCTGGCCTGGGAAGATCCCACGTGCCGTGGAGTGGCTGGACCCATGTGTCCAATCACCGAGCTGGAGCTCTGGAGCGCACGCACCCAGAGCCGGTGCTCTGGGACAACAGAGGCCACCGCGATGGGAGGCCCACACGGGCCAAAGAACAAAGATGGATGAAAATGGACAAATGAAAGACCAATAGAAGTGGCCCGCCCACTCACCTCCCTCCGCACCCCACCTCCCCATAAATAAATAAATAAATCTTAAAAAAAAAAGTATATGAAGAATTTTATAAAAAAGAAGAAAAATTTTAATCATGTGGACCAAAAGTATATTTTTATATTTTTAATTTTATAATATTTAGAACATAATGTTGATACTGATCTAAGTATAAATTATAGTGTATCTATGATAGGTGATATCGCTTATAGGAGAGCAATATGTAAGTCCATCTATTATGTCCAATGTGAATAAATCAAGAAAATAATAAAGCTTTTTTTAAAAAAAATATCAGCAGAATCATCTAGAAGAGCTGAATGGCTCACACCTTGGGAAGAGATCAGAATAGAGGGAAGAGGTGAGATGCAGTACTTCTACTTTTGTCAGACATCATAAGACTTGAACTGTACAGATGAAATTTTCATTGCATCTGGGGTTAAGCAGCTGTGCTAGATCTCCCTCACAGTGGTTCATTTTCATAACTTATACTTTCAGGTTTATATTTAGATTTTACATAATTTTACATTTTAGATTTTCCATAATATGGCATGCCACTTAGTAGAAACTGAATTATATACACCTATACTTAAATAAATTATACTTAAAAGGCAATAAATGCTTAGAATCCATCACTTCCTAGTTACTTTACTGAGTTTCACTACTGGTACACGTTGAGGTTATTTATGTCTGTTATATTTGATGACAGAAACTTGTCCATGGAGAATGTCTGCCCAGTTACTCACTGCTTGATGTCATGTTAATGGTCTAAATTTGGCCCGACAGAAGTATGCACAACAGGGAAATTAGCAGATGCTTCACTTTAAAACTTTATTTGTGGTATTTTTATTTTCTAAGCATTATTATTGTTGTTCAGTCACTAAACTGTATCCGATTGTCGGCAATGTGGATTCACTGTGGGGGCCCCGTGGAGCGGCTGGACCCATGTGTCCAATCACCGAGCTGGAGCTCTGGAGCGCACGCACCCAGAGCCGGTGCTCTGGGACAACAGAGGCCACCGCGATGGGAGGCCCACACGGGCCAAAGAACAAAGATGGATGAAAATGGACAAATGAAAGACCAATAGAAGTGGCCCGCCCACTCACCTCCCTCCGCACCCCACCTCCCCATAAATAAATAAATAAATCTTAAAAAAAAAAGTATATGAAGAATTTTATAAAAAAGAAGAAAAATTTTAATCATGTGGACCAAAAGTATATTTTTATATTTTTAATTTTATAATATTTAGAACATAATGTTGATACTGATCTAAGTATAAATTATAGTGTATCTATGATAGGTGATATCGCTTATAGGAGAGCAATATGTAAGTCCATCTATTATGTCCAATGTGAATAAATCAAGAAAATAATAAAGCTTTTTTTAAAAAAAATATCAGCAGAATCATCTAGAAGAGCTGAATGGCTCACACCTTGGGAAGAGATCAGAATAGAGGGAAGAGGTGAGATGCAGTACTTCTACTTTTGTCAGACATCATAAGACTTGAACTGTACAGATGAAATTTTCATTGCATCTGGGGTTAAGCAGCTGTGCTAGATCTCCCTCACAGTGGTTCATTTTCATAACTTATACTTTCAGGTTTATATTTAGATTTTACATAATTTTACATTTTAGATTTTCCATAATATGGCATGCCACTTAGTAGAAACTGAATTATATACACCTATACTTAAATAAATTATACTTAAAAGGCAATAAATGCTTAGAATCCATCACTTCCTAGTTACTTTACTGAGTTTCACTACTGGTACACGTTGAGGTTATTTATGTCTGTTATATTTGATGACAGAAACTTGTCCATGGAGAATGTCTGCCCAGTTACTCACTGCTTGATGTCATGTTAATGGTCTAAATTTGCCCCGACAGAAGTATGCACAACAGGGAAATTAGCAGATGCTTCACTTTAAAACTTTATTTGTGGTATTTTTATTTTCTAAGCATTATTATTGTTGTTCAGTCACTAAACTGTATCCGACCTTTTGCAACCCCATGGATTGGAACACGCCAGGCTTCCCCATCCTTCATTACCTTCTGGAGTCTTCTCAAATTCAGTTACTGAGTAAGTGATGCTATCAGAGTCTGTGGTCTCTGAAGGGGCTAAATATCATAAATTAATGTGAATGATGAAATTTAAATGGTGCTATGTCTGAGCTTCTGTATTGTGAACAGGACAAAGTTTCTTGAGAAATACTCATCCAGTGCTTGAAGTGTGCAAGTTGTTCAGTCATGTCCAATTCTGAGACCTCATAAACTGTAGCCCACCAGGCTTCTCTGTCCATGGAATTATGCAGGCAAGAATACTGGAGTAGGTTGCCATTCCTTTCTCCAGTGCTTGAAAACTACTATTTAGTTCCTCAAAGAGGTTCAATGACAATTGACAGCAATTTCAGCACATGACTTCACTGTTTCACTTTCATCTTACTTTTTAACACAAATGAAAATTGGTCAATAAACACTCAGATCACAACTATGTGCTCACTTGTCAATTGCCACCATAAATTGGCTGCTGACACAGGAGTTTGGAAAATTATCAGTGAAAGCCTTATGTGAGAGTCAGTTGACTATCTGGAATTTACAATAAAGAATATTAGACAACCTAGATAAGATAAGTACAAGACTCAGTACAACTTCAATACCTTTATACCATGTAAGTTTTGCACTTTGTTTCATGTCTTCTGGATACATCCCAGGTGTCTCCTGATATATTCTATGGGAACTTGTATGGAATGTTTATACTTTCAGGTTTATATTTAGATTTTACATAATTTTACATTTTAGATTTTCCATAATATGGCATGCCACTTAGTAGAAACTGAATTATATACACCTATACTTAAATAAATTATACTTAAAAGGCAATAAATGCTTAGAATCCATCACTTCCTAGTTACTTTACTGAGTTTCACTACTGGTACACGTTGAGGTTATTTATGTCTGTTATATTTGATGACAGAAACTTGTCCATGGAGAATGTCTGCCCAGTTACTCACTGCTTGATGTCATGTTAATGGTCTAAAGTTGCGACGACAGAAGTATGCACAACAGGGAAATTAGCAGATGCTTCACTTTAAAACTTTATTTGTGGTATTTTTATTTTCTAAGCATTATTATTGTTGTTCAGTCACTAAACTGTATCCGACCTTTTGCAACCCCATGGATTGGAACACGCCAGGCTTCCCCATCCTTCATTACCTTCTGGAGTCTTCTCAAATTCAGTTACTGAGTAAGTGATGCTATCAGAGTCTGTGGTCTCTGAAGGGGCTAAATATCATAAATTAATGTGAATGATGAAATTTAAATGGTGCTATGTCTGAGCTTCTGTATTGTGAACAGGACAAAGTTTCTTGAGAAATACTCATCCAGTGCTTGAAGTGTGCAAGTTGTTCAGTCATGTCCAATTCTGAGACCTCATAAACTGTAGCCCACCAGGCTTCTCTGTCCATGGAATTATGCAGGCAAGAATACTGGAGTAGGTTGCCATTCCTTTCTCCAGTGCTTGAAAACTACTATTTAGTTCCTCAAAGAGGTTCAATGACAATTGACAGCAATTTCAGCACATGACTTCACTGTTTCACTTTCATCTTACTTTTTAACACAAATGAAAATTGGTCAATAAACACTCAGATCACAACTATGTGCTCACTTGTCAATTGCCACCATAAATTGGCTGCTGACACAGGAGTTTGGAAAATTATCAGTGAAAGCCTTATGTGAGAGTCAGTTGACTATCTGGAATTTACAATAAAGAATATTAGACAACCTAGATAAGATAAGTACAAGACTCAGTACAACTTCAATACCTTTATACCATGTAAGTTTTGCACTTTGTTTCATGTCTTCTGGATACATCCCAGGTGTCTCCTGATATATTCTATGGGAACTTGTATAGAATGTTTATCCTGCTGTTGTATGAAAATTGTACAAATCTTAATTATGTTGAATTGGATCATAGTGCTTTTCAGGTCTGCTATATTGTTCCACTTTTCTGTCTATTTATTCTATTAATTTTTGAGAATTTGGTATTAAAACTCTAACTAAAAACTGTAATTTATTAACTTAAAAAAATAATTGTGATATATAGCAGAACTTAAATGTAACTTTGTTCTGTATTTTTCAAACCTCCTATAAATATGTTACTATACCTTCATAATTTAAAAAAGAAAGAAAAAAAAGAATACTGGACACTATATTATTATTTGCAAATAAATATTATATATCCTGAATATCAATAAACTTTTGTACATAAATTATACATACTTTTTAATTTAGAAAGCACATTAATGTGTTAAAGTATAATTCATCAAACTCTATCACAAACTCTTTGAACTCTGTGTTCTCTCGCTTTTCTCCATCCAGAAGTATGAATAATTTTAAATAAATAAATTGTTACCACCCTTCACAGAATTAAAAAACACAAGACTCCAGATTGTTAACATGTACATATGAGAAGGAAATCCAAAAAGGAGGGGATACTAATTATTTTCAAAAGCAAAAATTGTTAAAAAATGTATATTTAAATCATGTTAAGTTAATCATCTATGTGGTAAAGCACTTTGCAATAAAATAAATGACGAGATTTGCAGATTTTTTTATGAAATTATACGTATTTGCAATATTAATGCATAAATAATACATAAAACAAGCAAAGATAAATTGAATAGAACTTTTCAGGAAAATATCAAAGTATTTATTATTATTGAACTTTATGGTTATTTTTCCACCTTTTAATATATTAGTGATTTCCAAATTCGTCAATAGCATTTTCATAATGGAAAAAGTAAAAGCATAACGTTAGGAATAGCATTTTCTATAAAAGGATCAGTGAAAGCCTTATGTGAGAGTCAGTTGACCTGGAATTTACAATAAAGAATATTAGACAACCTAGATAAGATAAGTACAAGACTCAGTACAACTTCAATACCTTTATACCATGTAAGTTTTGCACTTTGTTTCATGTCTTCTGGATACATCCCAGGTGTCTCCTGATATATTCTATGGGAACTTGTATAGAATGTTTATCCTGCTGTTGTATGAAAATTGTACAAATCTTAATTATGTTGAATTGGATCATAGTGCTTTTCAGGTCTGCTATATTGTTCCACTTTTCTGTCTATTTATTCTATTAATTTTTGAGAATTTGGTATTAAAACTCTAACTAAAAACTGTAATTTATTAACTTAAAAAAATAATTGTGATATATAGCAGAACTTAAATGTAACTTTGTTCTGTATTTTTCAAACCTCCTATAAATATGTTACTATACCTTCATAATTTAAAAAAGAAAGAAAAAAAAGAATACTGGACACTATATTATTATTTGCAAATAAATATTATATATCCTGAATATCAATAAACTTTTGTACATAAATTATACATACTTTTTAATTTAGAAAGCACATTAATGTGTTAAAGTATAATTCATCAAACTCTATCACAAACTCTTTGAACTCTGTGTTCTCTCGCTTTTCTCCATCCAGAAGTATGAATAATTTTAAATAAATAAATTGTTACCACCCTTCACAGAATTAAAAAACACAAGACTCCAGATTGTTAACATGTACATATGAGAAGGAAATCCAAAAGGAGGGGTTACTAATTATTTTCAAAAGCAAAAATTGTTAAAAAATGTATATTTAAATCATGTTAAGTTAATCATCTATGTGGTAAAGCACTTTGCAATAAAATAAATGACGAGATTTGCAGATTTTTTTATGAAATTATACGTATTTGCAATATTAATGCATAAATAATACATAAAACAAGCAAAGATAAATTGAATAGAACTTTTCAGGAAAATATCAAAGTATTTATTATTATTGAACTTTATGGTTATTTTTCCACCTTTTAATATATTAGTGATTTCCAAATTCGTCAATAGCATTTTCATAATGGAAAAAGTAAAAGCATAACGTAGGAAGATTATAAAAGGAAATTAAGACATCATTTAAATTCTTGGAGGTAGAACTTGCTATATTTAGAAACCATGAAATGATGAAAGAAAATAGAAAAATAGGCAAAAGATAATCTAATTATTCATATCTTATAAAAATATGATATAGTAAGTAAAAAAAAAAAAAAGTGAAGTCACTCAGTCATGTCCTACTTTTTGCGACCCATGGAGGAGCCATGGAATTCTCCAGGCAAAAATACTGGATTGGGTAGCCTTTTCCCTTCTCCAGGGGATCTTCCCAGTCCAGGAATCATACTTGGATTAGGTTTCAGATTATGAGTTTTTCTTATTTTTACATTTTGTACTTTTTTGCACATTAATAAATGAGAATCTATTGTTTTCTGTAACTGGGATGAAGAACAATGTCCTTTATTTTTAATTTTTAAATTTGTTATTTGACAAAGTAATAAATCAAATAAATGTAGTGAACAAACAATAAGAAAATGTTTGATCTCAGATACTAGCAGCAAAGTAAAAGAATTGGAGAAGACATGAATAGCATAGCTACACATTAAAACACATGATTTGATCAAGAGTGTCAAGATTAGGTGTATTATTGAAACATCATTGAAAAGATAATATTCTTAATGTTTGTCATTGTGTGCAAATATTTAATAAATATCCAAACAAAATAACTTCCAAGTCAAACAAAAATAAAACTTTGAAAGCCTAAAAAGATCTGCAAGTAAATAGAGTATTTATCGGATCTGTACCATGAGAGCAATCTCTGCTTTGAAGCACTAGAAGAAATCACAGTGGGGTAAATTAACACACTTGAACGTAAAATATTTACAAGCTGCAGAAGGAAGACAAAAGAAACTATAAAGCAACAGATTAGGAAAAAATTAATACTACAATTTGGAAATAATCATTTTAAAATTTAATTTTATATTTTAATTGACCTTTATATTAACATCCCATTAAACATCTGGGAAAAGATTATACTGTCACACACACAAAACTGTATGGAGGCTTACAAATAATAAACAAAATGAGAGAATATGATCCCAAATAATAACCAAAAATACTAATTAGAGCAATAGCTGAATGTCTTTCACTTAATAGCAAAAAACATAGTGTAAAAATGATATAAACAGCCAACTGATGCAATTATCTTGAAACTAAATTATCATGACTCACTTCTAATTTTACATGCCTTTGAAGAAAATATTTTGGCAGAAAACAATCTCACATCATTTGATTCCCTACTTCCACATAAGGGACTTTGATTTTATGAATTTATTCTACACCTACTGAATTTAGTTTTTCATCTAGTCTCATAACCACTCTGAAAAATAGATATTACAATCCCCACCAAAAGAGAAAGTTAAGACTCAGAGCAGTAGAGTCAGTCATCCAGTGCACATATCAGAATTTTATCTCTGCTTCTGGAGATTATGGCTCTTCCATGGATACATGCAGGCCCCAGGTATCATGAGGGATGAACAGAGCTGCAAGCATCCTTGTATCTGTTAGGTCCGCCTGCCTCTTCAATTTGCTGTGAGTTTATAATTCATAGCAGAGGCCAAACTGCCTGGTATCAATTCCCATGTCCTTAGCTTCAAAGATGACACCTGAACTAAAAGATCCAGGTGGTGGGCTTCCCTGGTTGTCCAGTGGGTAAAAACACCACCTTGCAGTGCAAGGGGCGCCAGTTCGATCCCTGGCCTGGGAAGATCCCACGTGCCGCGGAGCCGCTGGACCGATGTGTCCAATTACCGAGTCAGAGCTCTGGAGCGCATGCGCCCAGAGCCGGTGTTCTGTGACAACAGAGGCCACCACGATGGGAGGCCCACACGGGCCAAAGAACAAAGATGGATGAAAATAGACAAATGAAAGACCAATAGAAGTGGCCCGCCTGCTCCCCTCCCTCCCCACCCCACCCGCACCCAAATAAATCTTTAAAAATAAATAAATAAATAATAAAAGATCCAGGTGACAAGCAGCAGGTCACTAGGCTGCCGAGCAGAGCAACAGATTCTAACTGCAGCCACATGGTTTAGGGGCTGCAACTGTGCCCAAGGGGAGTGAGAAGAACGACCGGTACTTTAGTGACACCAGAGTGCAGAGGAGAGCCAGTCTCCTATGAGGTAGGAAAGGAGATATAACTGCCTTTGATCACTGATCAGAGCTGCTTGTCCCCCTGTGGTCCAGTCACAAAATGCCTAAGTCTCTCTTGCCATGTGACCAATACGGAACTGGCAAAATCATCAGGGCACTGCAGCTGAACTCTTCCTTGTTTTGTTTTTGTCAGTCTGTCTGCTTTGTGCCTGCTTTTCTCTTACTGATCCATATTCTACTGCTGTTCTCCCCTTGGATAGCTATCTTTCCAGTATACCCCCAAAATCAAGAGTGAGATCCGTATCCATTCAGAACTTCTGAGTCTACTATGCAGAGTGTGAATGCTATAAGGATGTCAGGTCTGTGGACCCAGGCAGACAGCAGGATTACCAGACACCCCTGAAGGTCACCTGCAGGGTTGGAAGGAGTTGCAGGTGTGTATCAAATAAAATGGCAGCCAATGTAGGTTAATATTCAAAACATACAAAGAACTCATACAACTCAACATCAAAAAAGTAAACAACTTGATTGAAAAATGAATGAGCAGACATTTTTTTTTCCCCAAAGAAGGTGTACACATAGGCCACAGGTATGTGAAAAGATGCTCAACATCACTCATCAGGAAAAGGCAAATCAAAAACACAATGAGGTATCACCTCACATCTGTCAGAAATGGCTATTATCAAAAACAATAAATACAGTTGTTAGAAGGTGGAGACAAGGGAACCTCTGTGCACTGTTGATAGCATTATAAATTGACCAAACCACTATGGAAAACTGTATGGAGATTCCTCAAAAAAATTAAAAATAGAACTGCCATATTCTCCAGCAATTCCACACCTAGGTATTTACTCTAAGATAATAAAAACACTCCTATGTTTGTTGCAGCATTACTTACAATAGCCACAGTATGGAAGCAACCTAAGCATCCAAATAGATGAATAGATAAAGACGATGTGATACAAACATGCGATGAAATAATAGCCATAAGAATGGATAGACTTGGGCTTCCCTGGTGGTTCAGTGGGTAAGGACACCACCTTGCAGTGTAAGGGGTGCTGGTTCGATCCCTGGCCTGGGAAGATTCCACGTGCTGCGGAGCGGCTGGACCAATGTGTCCAACTACCGAACCGGAGTTCTGGAGTGCATGCGCCCAGAGTCGGTGCTCTGTGACAACAGAGGCCACTGTGATGGGAGGCCCACACGGGCCAAAAAGAACAAAGATGGATGAAAATGAATAAATGAAAGACCAATAGAAGTGGCCCACCTGACCCACTCCCTCCCCAAGCTGCCCCCCCCAACAAAGTTTAAAGAATGGATAGACTTAGAGTGTATTATACTAGGTGACATAATTCAAAGACAAATATTGTATGATTTCACTTATATGTGGAAAATAAGAAACAAAATAATTGAACAAACATTAAAAAAAACAGAAACAGAATTATAGATAGAGAAAGGAGAGAATAGAAATAGATGAGGGAGCTTAAAGTGTATAAACTTGCAGCTGAAAAATAGATGTTACAATATGAAATGTACAGTGTGGAGAATATAGTCAATAGCTATATAATATCTATGAATGGTGAAAGATAGTAACTAGACATTGTGTCATCATTGTGAAATGTATAGAGATATCAAATCACTGTGCTTTGTAACAGAAGCTAAATAGTGTTATAGGTCAATTAAACTTTAAAAACAAGCACACGGTAGAAAAAGAGATCAGATTTGTCGTCACCAGAGGCAGAGACTGAGGGGAGAACTGGGTGAGAGCAGTCACAAGGTATAAGCTTCCAGTTATAAGATAAACAAATCCATCATAAGAATAACATGAGGTATCACCTCACATCTGTCAGAAATGGCTATTATCAAAACAAAAAATACAGTTGTTAGAAGGTGGAGACAAGGGAACCTCTGTGCACTGTTGATAGCATTATAAATTGACCAAACCACTATGGAAAACTGTATGGAGATTCCTCAAAAAAATTAAAAATAGAACTGCCATATTCTCCAGCAATTCCACACCTAGGTATTTACTCTAAGATAATAAAAACACTCCTATGTTTGTTGCAGCATTACTTACAATAGCCACAGTATGGAAGCAACCTAAGCATCCAAATAGATGAATAGATAAAGACGATGTGATACAAACATGCGATGAAATAATAGCCATAAGAATGGATAGACTTGGGCTTCCCTGGTGGTTCAGTGGGTAAGGACACCACCTTGCAGTGTAAGGGGTGCTGGTTCGATCCCTGGCCTGGGAAGATTCCACGTGCTGCGGAGCGGCTGGACCAATGTGTCCAACTACCGAACCGGAGTTCTGGAGTGCATGCGCCCAGAGTCGGTGCTCTGTGACAACAGAGGCCACTGTGATGGGAGGCCCACACGGGCCAAAAAGAACAAAGATGGATGAAAATGAATAAATGAAAGACCAATAGAAGTGGCCCACCTGACCCACTCCCTCCCCAAGCTGCCCCCCCCAACAAAGTTTAAAGAATGGATAGACTTAGAGTGTATTATACTAGGTGACATAATTCAAAGACAAATATTGTATGATTTCACTTATATGTGGAAAATAAGAAACAAAATAATTGAACAAACATTAAAAAAAACAGAAACAGAATTATAGATAGAGAAAGGGGAGAATAGAAATAGATGAGGGAGCTTAAAGTGTATAAACTTGCAGCTGAAAAATAGATGTTACAATATGAAATGTACAGTGTGGAGAATATAGTCAATAGCTATATAATATCTATGAATGGTGAAAGATAGTAACTAGACATTGTGTCATCATTGTGAAATGTATAGAGATATCAAATCACTGTGCTTTGTAACAGAAGCTAAATAGTGTTATAGGTCAATTAAACTTTAAAAACAAGCACACGGTAGAAAAAGAGATCAGATTTGTCGTCACCAGAGGCAGAGACTGAGGGGAGAACTGGGTGAGAGCAGTCACAAGGTATAAGCTTCCAGTTATAAGATAAACAAATCCATCATAAATGTAATTAACCATGCTATATGTTACATATAAAAGTTAAGAAAATACTCCCTGTGTTCCTACCACAAGGGAAAACATTTTTTATATTTCTATAATATCATATCTGTATGAGCTGATGAATATTCACAAAACTTATTGTAATCATAATTTCATGATGTATGCAGACCAAATCATGGTGCTGTACACATTGTACAGTTTACATATGCCTGTATGTGAACTAGATCCCAACAAAACTAGAAAATAAAGAAAAATAAAATATAGTCACAGCACTTGAGTGGGGATTCTCCAATTAGAATATAACTAAATGTTGCATGAGATTTCCCCCACCGTATCACCAGTGCCACATTTCATGGTTGGACCAGCACCCACTGGATGGGGCTGGCTTTATGAAGGTATGCTGTGGGGTAGGTACTGCTATCCAGCAGCTGGATTATCTCTGTATCAGCAAACATTAGGCAAGACAACCAGGAATGTTTTAAACCAGAAGATCTCTCACATTGGGTAGTAACTTCTATAGCACCTACTAATGTGGCTTATGTGATAAAATGCCTATTTTGTGGTCAAATACTTGGTAGAAAATTCACATACTTCAAGGTGGAAAAAAGAAAAACCCCTGAACATTCTATTTTTTCACCTGTGGTCTTTGTGCATTAAACTATCAACAAGAAATGACTGGGCAACAGCACTGGATTAGTTTCCTTTGGACTGCTGTAACATAGGATCACAAGCTGGGGCTTCAAAAACAATGTGTCTTTTCATTTGATAGTTGATTTTCGAATAGTAGGGGGGCTTAAAGTGTATAAACTTGCAGCTGAAAAATAGATGTTACAATATGAAATGTACAGTGTGGAGAATATAGTCAATAGCTATATAATATCTATGAATGGTGAAAGATAGTAACTAGACATTGTGTCATCATTGTGAAATGTATAGAGATATCAAATCACTGTGCTTTGTAACAGAAGCTAAATAGTGTTATAGGTCAATTAAACTTTAAAAACAAGCACACGGTAGAAAAAGAGATCAGATTTGTCGTCACCAGAGGCAGAGACTGAGGGGAGAACTGGGTGAGAGCAGTCACAAGGTATAAGCTTCCAGTTATAAGATAAACAAATCCATCATAAATGTAATTAACCATGCTATATGTTACATATAAAAGTTAAGAAAATACTCCCTGTGTTCCTACCACAAGGGAAAACATTTTTTATATTTCTATAATATCATATCTGTATGAGCTGATGAATATTCACAAAACTTATTGTAATCATAATTTCATGATGTATGCAGACCAAATCATGGTGCTGTACACATTGTACAGTTTACATATGCCTGTATGTGAACTAGATCCCAACAAAACTAGAAAATAAAGAAAAATAAAATATAGTCACAGCACTTGAGTGGGGATTCTCCAATTAGAATATAACTAAATGTTGCATGAGATTTCCCCCACCGTATCACCAGTGCCACATTTCATGGTTGGACCAGCACCCACTGGATGGGGCTGGCTTTATGAAGGTATGCTGTGGGGTAGGTACTGCTATCCAGCAGCTGGATTATCTCTGTATCAGCAAACATTAGGCAAGACAACCAGGAATGTTTTAAACCAGAAGATCTCTCACATTGGGTAGTAACTTCTATAGCACCTACTAATGTGGCTTATGTGATAAAATGCCTATTTTGTGGTCAAATACTTGGTAGAAAATTCACATACTTCAAGGTGGAAAAAAGAAAAACCCCTGAACATTCTATTTTTTCACCTGTGGTCTTTGTGCATTAAACTATCAACAAGAAATGACTGGGCAACAGCACTGGATTAGTTTCCTTTGGACTGCTGTAACATAGGATCACAAGCTGGGGCTTCAAACAACAGATGTGTCTTTTCATTTGTTCTGGAGGCTGGAAGACTGACATCCAGGTGTTGGCAGGGTTGGTTGTCTCTGGAAGGTCTGAGACCCTGAAGAAGACTTTGGCCAGCTTCTAGTCATAGCCAGTGTTCTTTGCATCCTCATGCTTGTGTATGTACCCCTGAAACTCTGGATTCATCCTTATATGGTACAGTAGTAAGAATCCTCCAGAGAAACAGAACCAACCGGATACATATGCAAAAATGAGACTTATTATAAGGAATGAGTTCCTACAGTTATAGAGGCTGACACGAAGACCCAGGACAGCTGTTGGTTTAGTCCAGTCTGAAGTCTGGCTGGCTTGAAACCCAAAACAACCTAAGTTTCATTTTGGATATGAAGGCAGGAAAAAAGCCAATGTCCCAATTCCAGTCAATCTGAAAGGAAAAAAATACCCCTACTAGTGAGGGTCAGCTTTTTTGTTCTAATCAGGTCCTCAACTTATTGAGTGAGACCCACATGCATTGAGAAAGGCAATACTTTACTCAGTCCACCTACTCAAATGTTAATCTTATTCAAACACCCTCACAGACACCATTACCCAGGGCATTCTGTGTGTCTGTGTCCAAATTCTTCTTGTCAGGGAATCAGTCAATGTGTGAGGGTCTGCCCCATTTCATTACAATTCAATTACAGCTACAAAAATTTTTTTTTTCAAAATAAAATCATATTCACAAGTACAGGGGTGAAGACTGCAACATGTCTTTGAGGGACACAATTCAACACAAAAGGGTATCAATAGATGAAATAGATGCCTTGATACATCCTCATGGAACAATAGACCTTAACTGGAATTAGTTGACAATTTTGTAGAAAAATAGGAGGCAGAGGTCAACTATACTCTGGCCCTCTTATGATGAACTGGCATCCATAGTGAGGGGATAAGTTGTAAAGATCTTAGATTGGATTTGGCCTGCATACAAAATGCTAAAGTGATAACTTCCAATTAGACAAGCAATTTCCCTTTTCTGAAAGAGCCAGAGCACACAAATGAAGGGGAGATAACCAGTATTATTGATGGTGGGGGTGCAAAGTGATGCAATCACCTTAGAAAGCTGTGTGGCAGTATCTAGTAAAGCCCATGACATTGCCCTGCTTCCTAGATATATGCAGAAGAGAGGTGAGTCTGTCCACCAGAAAACATGCACATTGGCTAAGAGAAGGAAACAGCCAAAATTTTCACTACCTAGAAAGTTAGTGATTATAATGTTGTGTATTCATATAATTAAATACATCCCAGTAATGAAAATAAGAGAGTGAGTGAGTAGTAGAGTAACAACATGGATGAGTCTCACAGACATAATTTTGATTAAAGGAAGGCAGATGCAAAACATGTGGTTCATGTATGTACAGTTCAACAGCAGACAAAATTAACAAATGAGACAGACATTAGATCAGTGGTATCTCTTGGAGGAAGTGTTGGGTAGAAAGTGACTAGGAATTTTCAAAAGTAATAGGCATACTTTGTAGCTTGGGGGTGGTTCTCTGTGTTTCTGTGTACATGTGCAAATTCAGTAAGCTTTACACAAGACTCATGCACCTTATTTAATGTATTTCAAGCATTATTCTAAGTTTAACCATAAAATCACATCTCCACTCTTGTTATATTCTAGGGAAAGAAGATATTTCATAAACTAATAAAAGCAAATAAGGTAAGTGTATGTGCGTGCCAAAAAAAGAGACAGAGAGAAAGAGCTGGAGTGAAATAGTCGTAGACATTGAATACAAGTGAAGTTACAAAAGAGGATAAAAAGTCAGTGCCATGTGAGTGACCCTGTGCTTTGGGTAATAAGGAAAAGCCTCACTGGTGAGCACCAGGTAAGGAGAGGTCTGGAGGTAGTGTGGAGGTAGCCAGGAGGCTCTCCACGTGGAACAGCATTGAGGCTGAAGGAACAATACAAGCTATGGACCAGAGTGGAAGAGTGAGGTCCAGGGTAGTGTGGCAGAAGCAGTGAGATTCTGGGAGTATTTTGAAGATAGAGTCAACAGGATTCCCTGATGGATTTGACGTAGGATTTTAAAAGAGATTTTTATTTTGTTCCGATCATCTGGTATCCTATAGTTTTATTTTACAGATGTGAGAAGCATGGAGTCACATGCAGGTTTGGAGATGAAAATCAAGAGTTCAACTGGATCCTATTGATCGGCAATCCCTGTTAGGTTTCCAAGTGCTGTACTCAGGCAGGCAGCCAGGTACACACATCCAGAGCTCAAGGGAGTGGCCTGCAATGGACACATCCATTGCTAAATTCATAGTGTAGATTTTATTTTTTTTAATAAAAAAGAATGGATAAGGTGGACAGGGTAGCATGGGGCTGAAGGAATTGGGAACTCTTGGACACTTTAAAATTATGTTTCTGAGTAATTTTGACAAAACAAAATCTATAAACAAATGTAATAGTTAATATACTGTGAGTTAAATAATTTCTGTATACATTGTATCCATACCTTCCTTTCAAGTTCATATTTCTTCTTACTGAAATACATCTTGATATATTCTAGCAATTGTCAAGCCTCTTAGTACTTTTTATACCTAGAAATGTCTAACTTATTATGAATGATCACTTGGTTGGTTTAATAGGATATTCAAGGCGCTTCCCAGGGAGCTCAGTGGTGAAGAATCTGCGTACCAGTGCAGGAGAACCAAGCTTAATCACTGGTTTGGGATAAAGTCCTGGAGAAAGAAATAGCTACCCACTCCAATATTCCTGCCTGAAAAAATGATTTATTTTTTCTCTTTTTATCCTTAAATGTTTTATATATTTTATAAATTTTTATAATACTGTATTTGGAGAAGTTTTGGGTTCCTTTTATTTTTTTATTAGTTTTCATTTTCTTTGTTGCTCTTCCTGTGTACCTCTTCCTATGTAGAGATTTTTATGTTAACCTCCACCTTGTTTTCTGGGTATCAGTTTAGACAAAAGTAGCTTTAGGACTCTTAGTCCATATTTATATTGGGGACAATGCTATTTGGTCAATGCTATTAACCAAGGAAGGCTTTCCTGGTGGTCCAGTGGGTAAGGACACCGCCTTGCAGTGCAAGGGGCGCCGCCGTTTCGATCCCTGGCCTGGGAAGATCCCACGTGCTGTGTAGCTGCTGGACCGATGTGTCCCAACTACTGAGCTGGAGATCTGGAGTGCATGCGCCCAGAGCCAATGCTCTGCAGCGACAGACGCCACTTGGAAGGGAGGCCCACACAGGTCAAAGAACAAAATATGGATGAAAATAGATAAATGAAGGACCAATAGAAGCGCCCCCCAAAAAAAAAAAAAAAAAAAAAAAAAAAAACAAGGAGCTACTTTGGTTCAGATATATAAAGGCCCAAAGCTGTGGCTTTGATCAGCTGTCTTCCCAGGCTTCCATAAATGAACCTTCAGTTGTATTTCTGTCTTCTTTCACAACAAAGAGAGCTCACCTCTCATCTGGCTTCAAAGAGGTGAGCCCAGATTCAAAACTTTTACCCAATAAATTTGAAAATCCCATTATTGATATACTCATAGCCACAGTTGAGTAACCTTTGCCATCAGCATTGCTTAACTTGACAAAACAAAATCTATAAACAAATGTAATAGTTAATATACTGTGAGTTAAATAATTTCTGTATACATTGTATCCATACCTTCCTTTCAAGTTCATATTTCTTCTTACTGAAATACATCTTGATATATTCTAGCAATTGTCAAGCCTCTTAGTACTTTTTATACCTAGAAATGTCTAACTTATTATGAATGATCACTTGGTTGGTTTAATAGGATATTCAAGGCGCTTCCCAGGGAGCTCAGTGGTGAAGAATCTGCGTACCAGTGCAGGAGAACCAAGCTTAATCACTGGTTTGGGATAAAGTCCTGGAGAAAGAAATAGCTACCCACTCCAATATTCCTGCCTGAAAAAATGATTTATTTTTTCTCTTTTTATCCTTAAATGTTTTATATATTTTATAAATTTTTATAATACTGTATTTGGAGAAGTTTTGGGTTCCTTTTATTTTTTTATTAGTTTTCATTTTCTTTGTTGCTCTTCCTGTGTACCTCTTCCTATGTAGAGATTTTTATGTTAACCTCCACCTTGTTTTCTGGGTATCAGTTTAGACAAAAGTAGCTTTAGGACTCTTAGTCCATATTTATATTGGGGACAATGCTATTTGGTCAATGCTATTAACCAAGGAAGGCTTTCCTGGTGGTCCAGTGGGTAAGGACACCGCCTTGCAGTGCAAGGGGCGCCGCCGTTTCGATCCCTGGCCTGGGAAGATCCCACGTGCTGTGTAGCTGCTGGACCGATGTGTCCCAACTACTGAGCTGGAGATCTGGAGTGCATGCGCCCAGAGCCAATGCTCTGCAGCGACAGACGCCACTTGGAAGGGAGGCCCACACAGGTCAAAGAACAAAATATGGATGAAAATAGATAAATGAAGGACCAATAGAAGCGCCCCCCATAAAAAAAAAAAAAAAAAAAAAAAAACAAGGAGCTACTTTGGTTCAGATATATAAAGGCCCAAAGCTGTGGCTTTGATCAGCTGTCTTCCCAGGCTTCCATAAATGAACCTTCAGTTGTATTTCTGTCTTCTTTCACAACAAAGAGAGCTCACCTCTCATCTGGCTTCAAAGAGGTGAGCCCAGATTCAAAACTTTTACCCAATAAATTTGAAAATCCCATTATTGATATACTCATAGCCACAGTTGAGTAACCTTTGCCATCAGCATTGCTTAACTTGTTTATCTTTTACCTATTATTGTTTTGGGTTGAAGTTGTGGGATGCACTGAGACTGGAATCTCTTTATCTATTCTAACTTATTGAATAAACATTTGGTTTATTCAGCTTATCTTTTTGTTTACAAAATAAATAAATAAATAAAAAGACGGTCCCAGTTAATATGATATGACAAGAAAAGAAACTGAAAATATACTAATTGGGAAGGAAGAAATAAACTTTCTATTCATAAATAGTATGATTTTCTTTGTAGAAAATTCAAAAAAATCAACAAAATTCTCCAGGAATGAATAAGTGATTATAGTAAGATTCTAGGATACATGGTTACCATACAAAAATCAATCACTTTTCTATGTACTAGTAGGTAGGTCAGCTGGTAAAGAACCCTCCTGCAATGCAAGGGACCCCAGTTCAATTTCAGGGGTTGGAAAAATCCCCTGGAGAAGGGATAGGCTATGTATTCCAGTATTCTTGGGTTTCCCTGGTGTATCAGACAATAAAGAAGCTATCTGAAATTCAGGAGACCTGGATTTGATCCCTAGGATGGGAAGATCCCCTGAATGAGGGCATGGCAATCCGCTCCAGTATTCTTGCTTGGAGAATCCCCACAGACAGAGGAGCCTGTCAGGCTGCACTCCATGGTGCAGTAAATAGTTGGACATGACTGAGCAACTAAGCACAGCACAGCACAATAAATGAACAAATGGAATTTGAAAATAAAACTACAGTATCAATTACCTTAACATCTATTTGAGAAAAACTATAAAATGGTAAATGAAATCAAAGAACTAAATAAATGGAGACATAGTGCATATTCAAGGAAAGGAAGACAATATTGTCAAGATGTCAGTTCTTCCCAACCTGAGCTATATAGATCTAATGCAATTTCAATCAAAATCCCAGCTACATGTATATATATAGCTGACTCCCTTCACTCTTCACCTGAAGCTATCACAACATTGTTTATTGGCTATACCCCAATACAAAATAAAGGTTTAAAAAATCCCAAGTTATTTTGTGAAGACATATACACTGATTCTAAAGCTTATGTAGAGAGGCAAAATATCCAGAATTGCCAACACAAGACGGAAAGAGAAGAGCAAAGTTGAAGAACTGACCCTACGCAATTTCAAGTCTTAGCATAAACTGCAGTAATTAAAAACAAAACAAAAATCCATATAGTTAAAACTATGGTTTTCTCAGTAGTCATGTATGGATGTGAGAGCTGGACTATAAAGAAGGCTGAGTGCAGGAGAATTGATGCCTTTGAACTGTGGTGTTGGAGAAGGCTCTTTAGAAGGGATGGGGATTTGGGTGTGAGAGCTGGACTGGGAGATTTTCTTTGTAGAAAATTCAAAAAAATCAACAAAATTCTCCAGGAATGAATAAGTGATTATAGTAAGATTCTAGGATACATGGTTACCATACAAAAATCAATCACTTTTCTATGTACTAGTAGGTAGGTCAGCTGGTAAAGAACCCTCCTGCAATGCAAGGGACCCCAGTTCAATTTCAGGGGTTGGAAAAATCCCCTGGAGAAGGGATAGGCTATGTATTCCAGTATTCTTGGGTTTCCCTGGTGTATCAGACAATAAAGAAGCTATCTGAAATTCAGGAGACCTGGATTTGATCCCTAGGATGGGAAGATCCCCTGAATGAGGGCATGGCAATCCGCTCCAGTATTCTTGCTTGGAGAATCCCCACAGACAGAGGAGCCTGTCAGGCTGCACTCCATGGTGCAGTAAATAGTTGGACATGACTGAGCAACTAAGCACAGCACAGCACAATAAATGAACAAATGGAATTTGAAAATAAAACTACAGTATCAATTACCTTAACATCTATTTGAGAAAAACTATAAAATGGTAAATGAAATCAAAGAACTAAATAAATGGAGACATAGTGCATATTCAAGGAAAGGAAGACAATATTGTCAAGATGTCAGTTCTTCCCAACCTGAGCTATATAGATCTAATGCAATTTCAATCAAAATCCCAGCTACATGTATATATATAGCTGACTCCCTTCACTCTTCACCTGAAGCTATCACAACATTGTTTATTGGCTATACCCCAATACAAAATAAAGGTTTAAAAAATCCCAAGTTATTTTGTGAAGACATATACACTGATTCTAAAGCTTATGTAGAGAGGCAAAATATCCAGAATTGCCAACACAAGACGGAAAGAGAAGAGCAAAGTTGAAGAACTGACCCTACGCAATTTCAAGTCTTAGCATAAACTGCAGTAATTAAAAACAAAACAAAAATCCATATAGTTAAAACTATGGTTTTCTCAGTAGTCATGTATGGATGTGAGAGCTGGACTATAAAGAAGGCTGAGTGCAGGAGAATTGATGCCTTTGAACTGTGGTGTTGGAGAAGGCTCTTTAGAGAAGGGGATGACAGAGGATGAGATGGTTGGATGGCATCACTGAGTCAATGGACATGAGCTTGAACAGGCTCTGGGAGATGGTGAAGGACAGGGAAGCCTGATGTGCTGCAGTCTATGGGTCGCAAAGAGTCAGACACAACTGAGCGACTGAACTGAACAGTAGTCAAGATTGTATAGTACTGTCAAAAGAAGACAAATGTATCAATGAAAAAATAGATACCCTCATATATATATGTGTGTGTGTGTGTGTGTGTGTGTGTGTGTGTGTGTGTGTGTGTAGTCAACTGATCTTTGACAAAGGGTTGCAGTCAATATCATGCAGAGAAGATGGTCTTTACAACAAACACTGATGGAACAACTTGATGTTTGCATGTAAAATACAAACAAATCTAGATACAAATTTTGCACTTTTCTTAAAATTAACTCAGAATAGACCACACATATGGTCTATGTATGACAAATATGACACACATATTTGTCAAATACATAACTATAAAACTCCTACGAGAAAATATAGAAGACTTTTAGTGTGATAATTGTTCTTTTTTTACACAGAGCACCAAAGGCGTAGTCTATGAAGAAATTACTGATTTACCAAACTTCATTAAAGTTAAAGATTTCTGCTCTGAAAAAGACCCTGTCAAGAAAATAAAAAGACAAAAAGCCATAGACTGGAAGAAACTATTTGTGAAGACACATCTAATAAAGTGCTATTATTCTAAATATGCCAAGAATGCTCAAATTAAAGAAAAAACAATCTCATTTAAAAAGTGAGACAAAGTCATTAACAAACACTTTACCAAATATATACAGATGGCAAATAAACATCTGAAAATGTTACCAACATTATATCAGGGGAATGCAAATCAAAACAATAAAATACCCTTGTTGACCTATTAGAATGGTTAAAATCCAGAACACTGACAACATCAAGTGCTGTTGAGGTTATGAAGCAACAGGAAAATTCATTGCTAATGGAAATGCAAAGTGGTCTGGCTGCTTTGGAAGACAATTTGGCAGTTTCTTACAAAATTAAGCATAGTCTTAGTAATATATGATCCAGTAATAACACTCACTCTTTGGTATTTAACCAAGGAGTTGAAAATTTATCTCCATACATACACACACAACTGAACAGACTACTTTGTTCATAATTGCCAAAACTTGGAGGAAACCAAGATGTTCTTAAGTAAGTGAATGGATAAATAAACTGTGATATATACAAACAGTGCAATATTATTCAGTGCTAAAGAGAAGTTTGTTATCAAACCATGAAAAGACATTGAAGAATCTCCAATGCATATTAGTAAGTGAAAGAAGGCCATTATGAAAAGGTGACTTGCTATATGACTCCAACTCTATGACATTCTGGAAAAAGTAAAACTATGGAGACACTAAAAAGATCTTTGTTTGCTATGAGTTGATAGAAAGAAGGAATAAAACTGAAGAACAGAGGGTTTTTAGAATGATGAAACACTCTGTATGATACTATAATGGGAGACCTGTCATTGCACATTTGTCAAAACTCACAGAATATACAACACCAAGAGTGAACCTTAATGTGAACTATGGACTTCGGGTGATAATGACATGTCAATATCCATTGTGACAAATATATCACTGTGGTGGGAGATGCTGATAATAGTAGAAGCTGCATGTAGCAAATCTATCTTCTCAATTTTGCTGTAAATCCAAAACTACTCTAAAAAATAAACTCTTAAACTATAAAAATAAAATTATTTTAGGGTTCAGAGTTTAAACCCGATGCATTTTTATATACTCTTTTCATTAGCCTCATTTTCTCAGTAAATCATGATTCTATTTTTTGTTTCCTCTTTGGCCTAAGAGCTATTTAGGAATTGTTGCTTCTTTTTCGTCATAAATATGAATCAGTGAGTAAATTACCACTTTTTCCAATTTTAAATCTTTTTTGAGCTATTCCTTATGTGCATTTCTCACCCTGTGAACCATGAAAGAAAAGTCCCAAGTCATCAAAGTCCCTATTTATCTGTTCTCAGGAAGAAACAAGAAATCCTACCTCAGCAAGCTTCATAGCTGTTTCCTGCCTTTCACTGCTGATGAGATCCTGGCTAAAATTCGCCCAAGTTGACAACATAACCAATAAAATAATACATGCCTCCATTCCATAATGTTAGATATATGCTGTTTTTTCTTTATTTTGCACATACTCTGACAATTTTAGAGGGGAAATGAAAACATTTCAGAATACTCATTTGTATCCATTTTATTAAGTTCAAACACAAAGCACTTGGCCAGTTGAGACTGTGTCCCAGAGCCAGAATCAACTTGGGGCTAATTTTCATATTTTGTCCTACTTTATATTGTTAGATTCAATAAGTATGCAATGAGGAAACAGAAAACATTAAGTGAAGCTGAGTCTTATGTCAACTGTTGACTTAATCTGATAAACGTGAACCCCTTTTAGTTGTTGTTCAGTTGCTCAGTCATGTCTGACTTTTTGCAGCTCCATGGAGTGCAGCAAGACAGACCTCCTTGTACTTTACCATCTCCCAGAATTTTCTCGAATTCATGTTCATTGAGTCAATGATGCCATCCAACCATTCCTCAGTCTTTTCCAGCATCAGGGTCTTTTCCAATGAGTCAGCTCACAGAATATACAACACCAAGAGTGAACCTTAATGTGAACTATGGACTTCGGGTGATAATGACATGTCAATATCCATTGTGACAAATATATCACTGTGGTGGGAGATGCTGATAATAGTAGAAGCTGCATGTAGCAAATCTATCTTCTCAATTTTGCTGTAAATCCAAAACTACTCTAAAAAATAAACTCTTAAACTATAAAAATAAAATTATTTTAGGGTTCAGAGTTTAAACCCGATGCATTTTTATATACTCTTTTCATTAGCCTCATTTTCTCAGTAAATCATGATTCTATTTTTTGTTTCCTCTTTGGCCTAAGAGCTATTTAGGAATTGTTGCTTCTTTTTCGTCATAAATATGAATCAGTGAGTAAATTACCACTTTTTCCAATTTTAAATCTTTTTTGAGCTATTCCTTATGTGCATTTCTCACCCTGTGAACCATGAAAGAAAAGTCCCAAGTCATCAAAGTCCCTATTTATCTGTTCTCAGGAAGAAACAAGAAATCCTACCTCAGCAAGCTTCATAGCTGTTTCCTGCCTTTCACTGCTGATGAGATCCTGGCTAAAATTCGCCCAAGTTGACAACATAACCAATAAAATAATACATGCCTCCATTCCATAATGTTAGATATATGCTGTTTTTTCTTTATTTTGCACATACTCTGACAATTTTAGAGGGGAAATGAAAACATTTCAGAATACTCATTTGTATCCATTTTATTAAGTTCAAACACAAAGCACTTGGCCAGTTGAGACTGTGTCCCAGAGCCAGAATCAACTTGGGGCTAATTTTCATATTTTGTCCTACTTTATATTGTTAGATTCAATAAGTATGCAATGAGGAAACAGAAAACATTAAGTGAAGCTGAGTCTTATGTCAACTGTTGACTTAATCTGATAAACGTGAACCCCTTTTTAGTTGTTGTTCAGTTGCTCAGTCATGTCTGACTTTTTGCAGCTCCATGGAGTGCAGCAAGACAGACCTCCTTGTACTTTACCATCTCCCAGAATTTTCTCGAATTCATGTTCATTGAGTCAATGATGCCATCCAACCATTCCTCAGTCTTTTCCAGCATCAGGGTCTTTTCCAATGAGTCAGCTCTTTCCATCAAGTGGCCAAAGTATTGGAGCTTCAGCATCAGTCCTTCCAATAAATATTCAGGGTTGATTTCCTTTAGGATTGACTGACTGATATCCCTGCTGCTCAAGTGACTCTCAAGAGTCTTCTCCAGCATCACAGTTTAAATGCATCAATTGTTTGATGTTCAGCCTTCTTTATGGTCCAATTCTCACATCTGTATATGACTACTGGAAAATCCATAGCTTTGACTATATGGATCTTTGTCAGCAAAGTGATGTCTGCTTTTTAATACACTGTCTAGCTTTGTCATAGCTTTTCTTCCAAGGAGTAATCATCTTTATTTCATGGCTGTAGTCACCATCTGCAATGATTTTGGAGCCTAAGAAAATAAAGTCTGGGGCCACCTCAGCGGGAAGCGGAGACGCGAGCAGCTGGATCTTGGGAACTGAGGTAGAGGCTTAACTCTTGTCCCGGTGGAGCAAGTCAGAACACACCTACAGTCGTATGGGCCAGCGTCGGGTCTCCATAGCCTGTAAAGATGGTGTTGCTCATGATGATCACCCGAGTGGCAGACAGGCTCCCGTTGGTTGCCTCGATGCAGGAGGACGAACAGTCTGGCCGGGACCTTCAACAGTACCAGAGTCAGGCTAAGCAGCTCTTTCGAAAGTTGAATGAACAGTCTCCTACCAGATGCACATTGGAAGCTGGCGCCATGACTTTTCACTACATTACTGAACAGGGAGTATGTTACTTGGTTCTGTGTGAAGCTGCCTTCCCTAAGAAGTTGGCTTTTGCCTACCTAGAAGATTTACACCCAGAGTTTGATGAACAGCAAGAAAAGAAGGTGCCAACTGTGTCTAGATCCTATTCCTTTATTGAGTTTGATAGCTACATTCAGAAAACTAAGAAGCTTTACATTGAAAGTCATGCTCGAAAAAACCTAGGCTCCATCAACACTGAGTTGCAAGATGTGCAGAGGATCATGGTGGCCAATATTGAAGAGGTGTTACAATGGGGAGAAGCACTGTCAGCGTTGGATTCGAAGGCTAACAATTTGTCCAGTCTGTCCAAGAAATACCACCAGGATGCGAAGTAGCTGAACATGCATTCCACTTATGCTAAACTTGCATCAGTAGCTGTATTTTTCATCATGTTAATAGTGTATGTGCGCTTCTGGTGGCTGTGAGATAGTGAATCCAGTCACTGGCAAGGGATAACCCAGAACCTGGCAGGTGTATGTTTTCAGGAAACTGAGCTCACAGAGATGTGTATTAGAATCCAAGTGGAATTTCTGCCTCTAAAGACCTTGCAAGAAAAGACATGTCCTGAAAAAGAATGATTGCACCTCATTTAATGACACTTAGCCCTACGTAGAAAGTGTCTTTTGGGGGCAGAGGATTTCTCTGGGTGCTAAGCCATATTTGTTAGGGAACAGAAGATTGTTCTATTTGTTTTTTCCCCTCCCAGTGTGTTACATTTTTCATATAGCACTGACTGGAGCATTCTCATTCTCTAATGGAGCTGTCAGTAAGATTTGGCTTAACCAACCTATGCTAGCCACAGTCTGAAATCCTTTCAGAGAAAGTAGCCCTTCAGAAAGTTTTTTTTTTTTTTTTTTTTTTTATTCTTTATTTTAAAGGTTTTACAGTTTTGTTGTTCACAGACATGTATGCTCCCAGATCAGTCATATGTATATCCATGGTCCCCACCCACCCAGATCCCCCCATCCCACCCCTCCAGACCTTCGCCCCAAGCCATTGTAAGCACTCCTATTCCCTTAGCACTATGACACTAGCTATCTTTTCCACACATAACACTATAGGTTTCCTTGTTACTTCCTCCATGCTTCCCCCTCCCTATTTCTTCGCCACGATATCCCTATGTCTATGCCTTGTCTGTTTTTTGACTCTGTTTAATAATCAACATTCCTTTTGTTGGTGACATTTGTGATTTTCAGGAATCTGAGTTGTTTGATGGCCTTTTAAACAAGACTCCAGTATGTGAAGGTTAATTGCTGTGCTGCAAGAGACCTTGTCTATTGACTCCTGTAGGAAGTTAACCTTGTTGTTTTCCATTTATGATATTTTGTTTATTGCACAATTGCTTTAGGATTAAATGAATTTTATTAAGATGCCTTGAAATTATATTACAGCACTCCTTGATTAAGAAGCTAAAATATTTTCTGTCATTTACTCTTAAAAGACTTAACATTAGTTTGGGGCATTCTTGATTTTATTTTTCCCCATCTGGTTTATATTACTATGAGAATGAGTATAGCATACAACCAGAGGCCCCATTGGGGAGCTATTACGGGGCTGAATTCCAGTCACTGGCAAGGGATAACCCAGAACCTGGCAGGTGTATGTTTTCAGGAAACTGAGCTCACAGAGATGTGTATTAGAATCCAAGTGGAATTTCTGCCTCTAAAGACCTTGCAAGAAAAGACATGTCCTGAAAAAGAATGATTGCACCTCATTTAATGACACTTAGCCCTACGTAGAAAGTGTCTTTTGGGGGCAGAGGATTTCTCTGGGTGCTAAGCCATATTTGTTAGGGAACAGAAGATTGTTCTATTTGTTTTTTCCCCTCCCAGTGTGTTACATTTTTCATATAGCACTGACTGGAGCATTCTCATTCTCTAATGGAGCTGTCAGTAAGATTTGGCTTAACCAACCTATGCTAGCCACAGTCTGAAATCCTTTCAGAGAAAGTAGCCCTTCAGAAAGTTTTTTTTTTTTTTTTTTTTTTTATTCTTTATTTTAAAGGTTTTACAGTTTTGTTGTTCACAGACATGTATGCTCCCAGATCAGTCATATGTATATCCATGGTCCCCACCCACCCAGATCCCCCCATCCCACCCCTCCAGACCTTCGCCCCAAGCCATTGTAAGCACTCCTATTCCCTTAGCACTATGACACTAGCTATCTTTTCCACACATAACACTATAGGTTTCCTTGTTACTTCCTCCATGCTTCCCCCTCCCTATTTCTTCGCCACGATATCCCTATGTCTATGCCTTGTCTGTTTTTTGACTCTGTTTAATAATCAACATTCCTTTTGTTGGTGACATTTGTGATTTTCAGGAATCTGAGTTGTTTGATGGCCTTTTAAACAAGACTCCAGTATGTGAAGGTTAATTGCTGTGCTGCAAGAGACCTTGTCTATTGACTCCTGTAGGAAGTTAACCTTGTTGTTTTCCATTTATGATATTTTGTTTATTGCACAATTGCTTTAGGATTAAATGAATTTTATTAAGATGCCTTGAAATTATATTACAGCACTCCTTGATTAAGAAGCTAAAATATTTTCTGTCATTTACTCTTAAAAGACTTAACATTAGTTTGGGGCATTCTTGATTTTATTTTTCCCCATCTGGTTTATATTACTATGAGAATGAGTATAGCATACAACCAGAGGCCCCTGACTTAGTGAGAAGAGAGGGCAGCTCATCGACTACAGCTTTGTCCTGCTCCTTCGTCACTTCTTCTCTTCTACAATTTTTCCCACTCTTCCTCCTGCCACAGCTTGCTAACATTTTTTAAATTGCTCTGAGTCTAGAAGCTTCATGTCCCATAACTTTCCTCTCAGGATATTCTCAAATTTCAAAATGGAAGATATTAAGGTGCATAGTTAATTGAATTGAAATTTTTCAGGGCACTACTCAAACTACTAAACACTTTTATCTGAGAAAATCTGAGAGCACCTCATACCTGCTTCAGTTATGTAATTCTCTGAGAATTTCTAGAGATACATAACTCATTTACAGTAGCTTTTATTAACAAATAAAAGTACCTGTGATTTTTTTCCCCTTTTTGCTCAGGGATAATGGGAATTTCCTTTTACCATCTGAATATCTAAAATGGGGAGAATAGGCCTTTTAAATATGTCACAAGGGTCTACAATATAACCTGTAATTCCTACACATACTGCAAATATTTCTTTAAATTGTACAGAAAAATGAACCAACTTCTTAAAATCTTTGGAAAGAACTTTAACCAATAAGCAATTTTATAACTCAGGATCATCAAACCTACTGTTGTGATTCCTGATACAGAAAAAAATCTATTTCTTTAAAACAAGGCAAGGAAAAATGCTTATTTTATTCCTGATAATTTACAGAACCAGAATAAAAGTTTTTTCTTTCCATTTTGGACCCTTGTCTGCCAATTGGAGTTTTGTGCATGAAATAAGAAGTTACTTTTTATAGAGAATAAGTGGTTTGAAATCCCTGAAAGGCTTGTCCCTAAGTAACGATGTTGGTGATAAAAGCCTTTGAAAGTCTGAAAACCTAAGTAGTAGCACCATCGCGTTTGGTTCTTCTGTATGAGTGGAGAGTGAGCAGCAGCTCATTGTTGAGAGTTGCATGCTGCAACCAAGTGGTCAGCAACAAAATAAATACTTCCAGAATGTTCAAAAAAAAAAAGAAAAGAAACTCTGTCACCATTTCCATTTCTCCCCAACTATTTACCATGAAATGAAGGGACTGGATGTCATGATCTTAATTTTTTGAATGTTGAGCTTTAAGCATGCTTTTTCACTCTTCTCTTTCACCTTCATCAAGAAGCTCTTTAGTTCCTCTTTGTTTTCTGCCATTAGGGTGGTGTCATCTGCATATTTGAGGTTAATTAATATTTCTCCCAGCAATCTTTAATCCAGCTTAAGCTTCATCCAGCCTGGCATTTCACATGATGTATTCTGCGTATAAGTTAAATAAGAAGGATGACTATATACAGCTTTGATGTACTACTGTCCCAATTTTGAACAAGTCCATTACTCTATATTTGGCTACAACTGTTGTTATTTTTTTTAACTATTGCTTCTTGTTCTTCATACAGGATTTTCAGGAGGCAGGTAAGGTGATCTGGTATTCCTGTCTCTTCCAGAATTTTCCAATGTTTCCATCCCTCTTTAGACAGTGAACTAAAAGATGAAAATTGAAATAGTCTCTGTGATTTGTGAAGTAAAAGGATATTCTAAAAAGCACTGTCAGTATGGATGCCAGTCCTTCCAGCTCTCTGCCAGCAACTTTGCTTGAGTTGTTTGGTGTACAAGCACCTTGGTTGTCAAAATGAACTAATAAGGAGGAAAGGAGGATAAAGTTTGATACAGGTTTCAAAGAAAAGCAACGTAGACGTTCCCTACTCTGGGAAGTGTTTGATTTGAGGGTATAAGTTTTACCTGTGAGCTTCTTAGAAACAAAAATTTGTGGGCCTTCCATGAACTACTAAATCTGAATCTCCAGGGATAGAGCCCAGAGAACTGTGCTCTCCAGTCAAGTTTGCCCAAGTAAAGCATAAGATTTTTGTGCATTAAAGTTTGAGAATCACTGAGTTAGAGGAGGAGATTCAATTAGGCAAGTTGGGTAGAACAAATTCAAGAAGAAATAGTTCCCCTAATTGAGAAAATACCTGGCTCCTTTGTGTAGTCATACAAGATCATAGTTCACAGCTAGTAGTGAAAAGACCCAAGTAAGGAGGTGTAGACTTTATTGGCAGAAACTACATGGGATTTGAGAGACCACACAAGCTAGGTGATATTAATAGCATTAATCTACTCCCAATACAAAACTAGACTGTTAAGTAGTTAAACTGAAATTTTAGTCTGGTCAGAAAGGTTAGAATCAAACTAGAATCAAATACAACCATTAGATAATAGGACAGGGTAGAAGTGAACACTCCTGTGTTCACATGCTGCACAGATGTCCAGAGCAATCCCCAGCATGTAAACAGAGTTCAGTTCCCACTGAATGGAAGGGTTTCATCTCTGCTTTGGTCAGAACTTGCGGGGGCCTTCCACAGAAAGGAAGGCAGTGGGATTGCCCCCGGCTGAACTGGGAGATCTAAGGGAGAGGTGAGTTTTCTGCTGGCCACCCAGCCCCACCGGCAAGCTGGAGACAATCACATGCGACAGGAGTTCCGTCAAAGCAGTTCCGTTTTATTAGTGCAGATTCACAGCTTTTATAGGCAAGTGAAGGGGGTTTTGCACGGGACTTCCTATAGATTACACCAATCAAGCTAAAGGTCAAGCAGTCATCCACGAGCATGGAAACCAGGAGAACCAATCATAAATTTTGACAATCACTTAACAATTTAGATCACGCCCTCGTCTCTTCCTGTAGTTGCCATCTTAGCTCCAAACCACAAACATGTGCTTAAGCTTCCTTATGCTTGCAACGATTTAGATCACAGCCTCGTCTCTTCGTGTAGGTGCCATCTTAGCTCCAAACTGAAACAATGTGCTTAAACTTCCTTATGCTTGCAACGGTCCTCTTTCAATTCAGAGCCCCACAAGAACTGATGTGAGAACTGGATCAGTCAAGATAATGAGTGGTGGGTGGAAAAGGGAAACAACAGTGGAGGAGACAGGATACCACCTACTCTGATGGTAGCATTCAAACCCTAAACTCCAGAAAAATATTGGTTCCAGGAAAACTGAGACATTTGGTCATCCTACACTCAAGTGCCTGTTCATTTTCTAATGTAAATATAATATATATAAGTTTGGCACCTTGTCAGTTAAAATATTGCTTTGATAATAATTTTTAAATAATTGAAGATATTAATGTGATTTAGAATTGAATTTCCAGAAATTCATATAACTTTATAGATTGCAAAGCAAAAATAATTAAAGACCATGTGAAGCTGTGTGCTATAGATTTTTATTACAATACCACTATTAGAAAAATGAAAGATCATATTTTATCTTTTAATCAATGCTTATTATGTGGAACACCTGAAGGGACAATGTTTGTTGAAAATTTTGAGCAGATGTTCTATAGGTGAATTATGAAGTAGATGAATGAATGATTAAGCCAGAAAACTAATGGGCATATAAAGAGATTCCAAACTGGTGCAGAGTAAAGCAACTGACTCTGATCTCTTTGGTTCTAGATTTTATCAGAGGCGTCTGATGAAGGGGCAGACAGTGGCAGCCCCTAGTGGACTCCACATTGTGCATTGTTAGTGATGCCATCTGTATGTACTCAGCTGCTCCTCAGGGGGTCTTTAGGTGACCAGTGAGTCCAGAGGTGGGGTGACTTTCTCCAGTCCCATTGTGGCAGAGACTGAAGACCTGGGGAAGCTACTTTCTCCTGCAGAGGGGAAAAGTCAGGCAGCCCAGGTCTTGACCTATTCTAAAAATATCACTTTATTTCAGCAAGTTTTTGGTAGCCAAATCAAGCCTGCAGGCTGCTGCTTTCAGAACCCAAGGCACCAGCAGCTGATGCAGTCTCAGTCTCAGAGTTTGTGAAAGAATCCATCTCCACGAGGACAAGTATGCAGCCAGAAGTTTTCACTCTGCTGGTGTACATCATGGAGTCCAGGAGCAGAGAAGCCCATAGGCAACGTATGGCCATCTTGAATAGTCCAAAGACTCCATGAGGGAAAAAAGGAGGTTACTATAGTTTCCACAGTGAAGGAGTTTCTGGAGCATGTTCAGAGAAGCACTGCAGTTTGAACAGATTTTAAAGCCTTTGCCATAGTGTCTAAGACAAAACTGAGCCAAGTAGTGAGTAACAGGAAAATGATCTTCAGTAAATATAAATGAGGAATATGTTGCCTCTAAAACACATAAAGACCTATTTTAAAAAATCAAGCTGGGGCTTCGCCTGGTGGTCCAGTGGGTAAGGACACCGCCTTGCAGTGCAAGGGGCGCCAGTTCGATCCCTGGCCTGGGAAGATCCCACGTGCCGCGGAGCGGCTGGACCCATGTGTCCAATGACCCAGCCGGAGCTCTGGAGCGCATGCGCCCAGAGCCGGCGCTCTGCGACAACAGAGGCCACGGCGATGGGAGGCCCACAAGAGCCAAAGAACAAAGACGGATGAAAATAGAGAAATGAAAGACCAATGGAAGTGGCCCGCCTGCTCCCCTCCCTCCCCAACCCGACCCCCGCCCAAAATAAATAAATAAATCTTAAAAAAAAAAAAAAAAAGTCAAGCTGTTTGAATGATTCAAGTGCTGACAGAATCAATAGCTGTTTCTTGGCACTATCAGGGACAGAATGGCCCTCAGCTGCCCAGCTGCTGCCCAGAAGTTTTGCTGGGGTCTGGGACCTTGTACAATACATGGTATGTTCCTTTCTCATGTACTCTTTAGTGAATGCTTGTGTGTCCTGAATAACTTTGTAAAGTAACTCTCCTCAGAGGAGGATGTCGTCGCGCTATTCCTAGAGAAAGTTGGCTGTGGTTAAAATTTTTTCTGCAAAGATTCTATATGAGGAATGAAGGAACACCATGGGTAACCAGACTGAGGTGCATTGTGCTCCTTCCTGAGAGAAAAAGGTGAAATAGGCACTAAAATTAGTCAAATATATGACTGCAAAGTATCTACCAGCTACTGATTGGATGGAGTCAGTAATTACCATAATATTAGTTTTGGGGGCCCTTAATTGATGGGACCATATCCCAGTAAATAATTCATTGCAAGGCAACATTTATTCTTTCCCAGTTTAAGAACAGGCTAAATTAGGCTTGAATAGGTTTTATGTAATAGATTTCAACCCTTGAAAGTTCTTTTTTAACTGATTTTGGACTGTGTAGACAATTATAATAGGTTGAGACAAATCCAAAGGGTCCCATTTTGTCAAGTCAATTTTAAGTGTCAAAGATTTAATGTAATTTTAATGTATTATTCATTAAGTCAGGGCATCTATGCCCACTGTGACATAATTTCGAACAAATGAAGCTATGATCATGGGGAATTTTTAGGCAAGGCAGTAGCTCTGATTATTAAGGGGAATATACATATATTCCTTCAATTTCATGTTTGCAGCTTCAATAAGAGTATAGGAGCTACCTTATTTAAATTTAGTAAGATCCCCAAGCATAGGATGATATTTAAATTTAGTGGTATTCTCCAAGTATAACTTGGAGTTTCAGTATAGATTAAGGCTTTGAAATTTTCTCATTAGATCATTTTAGTAAATGTAAGAGTTAACTTAGAATATATACTATAGAGAAACAAAAGCCAGTTAGAACCTTTTAATTTCTTTATGATATAGTGAATTAATTTCTTTGGTAAATTAATTGGGACAAGTTGTGGTTCTCAGGGAGAAGGTTCAAGTTCTCTTTTCAATGTCAAGCTCTATATCTAAGCCCAAGATCCAAAGTACAATTACAAATTAATGCCACAGCCATATTTATGTCAATGTTCAGAATAGAGGTCAAGATCTAAGATTCAAGTTCAAGATTAGAGGTCCAGGTCAAAGGTCCATGTCCTAGTTTGAGATCATGTCCAAAGTTTAGGAATAAGATTCAACATTGATGCTTGAAGTCCAAATCTAATTCCAAGTTCAAGGTCTAGATTCTAGTCCAGGTTTAGGTTTAAAATCTAAGTGCAAGGTCTAGAACTGGTCTAAGTTTTAGGTCTAAGATCAAGTCTGACAAGTTTAGGTTTGAGGCCTAGATTCAATGGCCATGTCCAAGATAAATTTCAGATCCTGGTATAAGTACAAACTCTGAGGTCTACATCTGAGTTTGGAATTCTAAGTCCATGGTAGAGTTTCAATGTCCAAGGTTTAAGGTTCAGATCAAATGCATGTGAGAGGACCAAGTTCAAAATCTAGGACCAGATCAAGGTAAAGCTAAGGTCCTGGTCCAAGGTTAAAGCCCACAGTCTTGGTACAGGATCAAAGTCCATATTCTAGTATTGAACAAAAACTATGTTCTGAACTAGAGCTGAAATTTAAGATGAAAATTAGAAGTCAAGATTGAGGATTCCATCCCAAAGTTTATTTTCATGACCAAGGACACAATCTAAAGTCAGTTCCAAGTTCTAGGTCTAGGTCCAAGGGCTAGTTACAAGGACCAAGTACAGATCCAAATTTTAGGTTCATGGTCTAAATTCAAGATCTAGACCCACAAGTGTAGGTAAAAAGATCAAGGTGCACTTCAAGATTCAGGTCCACATCCAAAGTGCAGGTCTAAACTCAAGTCCAAGGAACTGGATAAACCCAGATTCAAGTCTTTGTCTAATGTCAATGTCCTTACCCATTTTCTAGGCCCAAATTTAAAAGTTCATATAAAAGCTGTTCAGGTTTTAAAAGAAAGTACAGGGGCTTCTCTGGTGGGAAGTGCACTTCCCCTTGCAGTGAAAGGGGCACCGGTTCCATCCCTGGCCTGGGAAGATCCCACGCACCACGGAGTGGCTGGACCAATGTGTCCAACTACCGAGCCAGAGCTCTGGAACACATACACCCAGAAGCGGTGCTCTGCAATGAGAGAGACCACTGCAATGGGAGGCCCATACAGGACAAAGAATTAAGATGGATGAAAATAGAGAAATGAAAGACCAATAAAAGTGGCCAAAAAAAAAAAAAACCTTTAAAAGGAAGTACAGTTGACTAACAATGTGTGATTGTCAGAATGTATGACTTTTGTTAATACACAGTTTATTTTAGGTTTGATATACCCTAACATTTAATAAGAATCTATTTTAGAGACTGTTTGAGCTTGATTTTCTCTTATAGTGTACATAGTACACTATTTTCTTCTATAGCTTCTCTTATAGTAAGAAGGTACTGGTGAAAACAATGTGTAAATATATGCTTATTTTCATATAGTGTGTATGAAATCCTATTGAATACTTAGATTTACTTGAATTTGTTCTAACTCATAGAATGAATGTATAATTGAGAAATTGTGTTTGTAAGTTTTTCCTCATGCAAGTTTTCTGTTCATCTGGGCTTATTTTAACAGAGAATAAGAAGTTACTTTAGAGAAGAGTATCAGAAACTGCGATTATCTGTGCAGAGATTACATCCGTCCAAAAAGCTCTTCAGATTCATCTTGCTTGTTACAGCAGTGAAAATACCTCTGAGATAAAGGTTTGTTTACATACAAAAACTTTTTTACACACACAAAGAAATTTTAGAGACATGTCAGATTCTGAGCTTGTTTAGAATCATATATCTTACTAGTTCATGGTCTAAATTCAAGATCAGACCCAAGTGTAGGTAAAGATCAAGGTGCACTTCAAGATTCAGGTCCACATCCAAAGTGCAGGTCTAAACTCAAGTCCAAGGAACTGGATAAACCCAGATTCAAGTCTTTGTCTAATGTCAATGTCCTTACCCATTTTCTAGGCCCAAATTTAAAAGTTCATATAAAAGCTGTTCAGGTTTTAAAAGAAAGTACAGGGGCTTCTCTGGTGGGAAGTGCACTTCCCCTTGCAGTGAAAGGGGCACCGGTTCCATCCCTGGCCTGGGAAGATCCCACGTACCACGGAGTGGCTGGACCAATGTGTCCAACTACCGAGCCAGAGCTCTGGAACACATACACCCAGAAGCGGTGCTCTGCAATGAGAGAGACCACTGCAATGGGAGGCCCATACAGGACAAAGAATTAAGATGGATGAAAATAGAGAAATGAAAGACCAATAAAAGTGGCCAAAAAAAAAAAAAACCTTTAAAAGGAAGTACAGTTGACTAACAACGTGTGATTGTCAGAATGTATGACTTTTGTTAATACACAGTTTATTTTAGGTTTGATATACCCTAACATTTAATAAGAATCTATTTTAGAGACTGTTTGAGCTTGATTTTCTCTTATAGTGTACATAGTACACTATTTTCTTCTATAGCTTCTCTTATAGTAAGAAGGTACTGGTGAAAACAATGTGTAAATATATGCTTATTTTCATATAGTGTGTATGAAATCCTATTGAATACTTAGATTTACTTGAATTTGTTCTAACTCATAGAATGAATGTATAATTGAGAAATTGTGTTTGTAAGTTTTTCCTCATGCAAGTTTTCTGTTCATCTGGGCTTATTTTAACAGAGAATAAGAAGTTACTTTAGAGAAGAGTATCAGAAACTGCGATTATCTGTGCAGAGATTACATCCGTCCAAAAAGCTCTTCAGATTCATCTTGCTTGTTACAGCAGTGAAAATACCTCTGAGATAAAGGTTTGTTTACATACAAAAAACTTTTTTGACACACACAAAGAAATTTTAGAGACATGTCAGATTCTGAGCTTGTTTAGTCATTTCTCATTTACATATACTAGATATCTTCTAACTCACAATAAGACCAAACTTTGAAGATCAATGTGTGATATTGAGTTTGTTTATGCATGTATTACTGTTTTCATAGATACTGCTTTAATTCATCGTAATTTGCTGTAACTCACAGTAAAATAGTACTGAAATAGTTGAGAAGAATATGTTGCTGAACTTTTTTTCTGATATAAATCTTACATTCATTGTAGTGCATGCTAATAGAAAATAAGTTTCTTTAGAAACAAATATCTGATTTTTGTTTCTTAAACTATTGTGTTTGTATACTTCAATTTCATTAATTTCTACCAGGAAATTTTAAGAATAATGTATGCTACTGAAATTGTTCATTCTTATATTGCTTGTATTCCAAATAATGGCTTTGATAAGTTAGTTACATTTGAGAACGATGTGTGATTACAGGTTCATTCACACAAATACTTTCTGGAGTCACTATAACTTGCTCTGATCCAAAATATAAAGGTTTTTTAAAGAGAACTTATGATTCTGGGATACTGCCTGGATTCATCATACTCTGCTCCAACACTAAATACATAAGTTTTTTTGAGAGCAATATATAAATCCAAGTATCTTTTAATAAATACTTTTCACAAATAATAGAGCGGGACATTGCACTAAACTTTTTACCTATTTGTAAGTTCTACACCCAATTTTAATGTGTTGAAGGAGGTACTCCCCTTTGAACTGACACTGGATGTCCTACAATTCAACTCAGTTCCAACACAATCTACCCAGAGATAACATCAAAGTTTTCTTTTTCATGAATACTTAGAAGAATTTGTTCTAACTCATAGAATGAATGTATAATTGAGAAATTGTGTTTGTAAGTTTTTCCTCATCTGGGCTTATTTTAACAGAGAATAAGAAGTTACTTTAGAGAAGAGTATCAGAAACTGCGATTATCTGTGCAGAGATTACATCCGTCCAAAAAGCTCTTCAGATTCATCTTGCTTGTTACAGCAGTGAAAATACCTCTGAGATAAAGGTTTGTTTACATACAAAAAACTTTTTTGACACACACAAAGAAATTTTAGAGACATGTCAGATTCTGAGCTTGTTTAGTCATTTCTCATTTACATATACTAGATATCTTCTAACTCACAATAAGACCAAACTTTGAAGATCAATGTGTGATATTGAGTTTGTTTATGCATGTATTACTGTTTTCATAGATACTGCTTTAATTCATCGTAATTTGCTGTAACTCACAGTAAAATAGTACTGAAATAGTTGAGAAGAATATGTTGCTGAACTTTTTTTCTGATATAAATCTTACATTCATTGTAGTGCATGCTAATAGAAAATAAGTTTCTTTAGAAACAAATATCTGATTTTTGTTTCTTAAACTATTGTGTTTGTATACTTCAATTTCATTAATTTCTACCAGGAAATTTTAAGAATAATGTATGCTACTGAAATTGTTCATTCTTATATTGCTTGTATTCCAAATAATGGCTTTGATAAGTTAGTTACATTTGAGAACGATGTGTGATTACAGGTTCATTCACACAAATACTTTCTGGAGTCACTATAACTTGCTCTGATCCAAAATATAAAGGTTTTTTAAAGAGAACTTATGATTCTGGGATACTGCCTGGATTCATCATACTCTGCTCCAACACTAAATACATAAGTTTTTTTGAGAGCAATATATAAATCCAAGTATCTTTTAATAAATACTTTTCACAAATAATAGAGCGGGACATTGCACTAAACTTTTTACCTATTTGTAAGTTCTACACCCAATTTTAATGTGTTGAAGGAGGTACTCCCCTTTGAACTGACACTGGATGTCCTACAATTCAACTCAGTTCCAACACAATCTACCCAGAGATAACATCAAACTCTATAGGTTACTAATTTAATCCTACTAAATCCAGATTCTTACTTGTGCTTCTGACCAACTAGTCACAAATCAGAGGTCCTACGATCCCTCCCTGAGTTTGATTAATTTTCTAGAGTAGGTCACAGAATTCAAGAAATCCATTAGATTACTAGTTTATTATAAAGGATATTAAAGCAAACGAATCAACAGATGAAGAGATATATAGAGTAAGTTATGGGGAAAGAGTGTGAAGCTTCCCTGAGCTCTGGGTACATCACTCTCTACAAATCTCTACATGTCCACCACACCAAAAGCTCTTCTAATCTCATATTTTGCATTTTTATGGAGTTTTATTATTATTATTATTATTATTTAGACACAGTTGAATAAATCATTGGGCGTTGAACTTCCTGGAATTAAGGGGTTGGATAAAAGTTCCAATCTTCTAATCATATGGTTGGCTCCACTGGCCACCAGCCTCTACCCTTAAGAGTTTTCCAAAATTCATCTCATAACAAAAGACAGCTTCATTGTTCTTCATAGCTCTTAGAAAACTCTTAAGAGTTTTAGAAGCTCCACGACAGAAACAAAAACAAAGACCAAATATGTATTTGTTGATTATGAGTCACAATATTACAGTCTGGATATGGATGTGACATGGACTTGGAACTTGTACCTGGCCTTCAATACTGGACCTACATTAGGGGATATGTACCCCGGCTCTTGACCTTGAGCTTTGAACTGGAACTAGATCTTTGACCTTTGATATTGGACCTGATCTTCACCTGTACCTTTGAATTGGACCTCAGATGGTAGCCTGTAAACTCAGTCTTGGGTCTCAGACTTGAAATTATTAGCAGTATGTAGATCCTTGGACATGGGCATTCAGATCTGGTCAATATGACTTAAATGTAAATTCTGAACCTAAACTTGGTCTTGAAATTATCCAATTCCTTGCACTTGATCTAGAATATATTCCTGGACTTATAGTTTGGAACTAAACCTTTGGCATTGACTTGTACATAGCCCTTTGAACTGACACTGGATGTCCTACAATTCAACTCAGTTCCAACACAATCTACCCAGAGATAACATCAAACTCTATAGGTTACTAATTTAATCCTACTAAATCCAGATTCTTACTTGTGCTTCTGACCAACTAGTCACAAATCAGAGGTCCTACGATCCCTCCCTGAGTTTGATTAATTTTCTAGAGTAGGTCACAGAATTCAAGAAATCCATTAGATTACTAGTTTATTATAAAGGATATTAAAGCAAACGAATCAACAGATGAAGAGATATATAGAGTAAGTTATGGGGAAAGAGTGTGAAGCTTCCTGAGCTCTGGGTACATCACTCTCTACAAATCTCTACATGTCCACCACACCAAAAGCTCTTCTAATCTCATATTTTGCATTTTTATGGAGTTTTATTATTATTATTATTATTATTTAGACACAGTTGAATAAATCATTGGGCGTTGAACTTCCTGGAATTAAGGGGTTGGATAAAAGTTCCAATCTTCTAATCATATGGTTGGCTCCACTGGCCACCAGCCTCTACCCTTAAGAGTTTTCCAAAATTCATCTCATAACAAAAGACAGCTTCATTGTTCTTCATAGCTCTTAGAAAACTCTTAAGAGTTTTAGAAGCTCCACGACAGAAACAAAAACAAAGACCAAATATGTATTTGTTGATTATGAGTCACAATATTACAGTCTGGATATGGATGTGACATGGACTTGGAACTTGTACCTGGCCTTCAATACTGGACCTACATTAGGGGATATGTACCCCGGCTCTTGACCTTGAGCTTTGAACTGGAACTAGATCTTTGACCTTTGATATTGGACCTGATCTTCACCTGTACCTTTGAATTGGACCTCAGATGGTAGCCTGTAAACTCAGTCTTGGGTCTCAGACTTGAAATTATTAGCAGTATGTAGATCCTTGGACATGGGCATTCAGATCTGGTCAATATGACTTAAATGTAAATTCTGAACCTAAACTTGGTCTTGAAATTATCCAATTCCTTGCACTTGATCTAGAATATATTCCTGGACTTATAGTTTGGAACTAAACCTTTGGCATTGACTTGTACATAGCCCTTACACAGGTCTTGTACCTGAACCTTGGATCTAAACTCCAAACTTGGAAATATGGATTTAGACCTTGAACATGACCTAGAACATAAAATAGGACATTGAATTGAGACGTGGACCCTTGGACCTAGAATTTAGACCTAGATATTGCATTTCCATTATGTACCTAGACTTTTCTGGGTTGAATGTCCAAGTCATATCTGAGGTTCACTGAAAAAAATTCAATGTCCATTTCAGATATGAAAGTCCAAATCAAAGTACAGGTGCAAATTATAGTCCCAACTGTGCTGTGCTATACTTAGTCACTTGGTCATGTCTGATCAAGTTGGTCTGACTCTTTGTGATCCCATGGACCGTAGCCTACCAGTTTCCTCTGTCCATGGGGATTTTCCTGGCAAGAATACTGAAGTGGGTTGCCATACCTCCTCCAGGGGAATCTTCCTGGCCCAGGAATTGAACCTGCATTCTCTGCGTTGCAGGCAGATTCTTTATCCATTGAGCCATGCAGAGCCCAGAGAATGCCACATAGATTATCAAGCAAGAGTGAAGTTATTAACTAACAAGTATACAAGCATCATGTTCATGCTGTGTATTAATGATCTCACATAATGCTCACACATTCTGATGATGTAAGTGCTGTTATTATAGTCCTTTTATGGATGAGAAAAATAAGTGAGGTTAAGCTAGTTTCCTAAAGTCGCCTGGCTTGTGGTGCTAGATCAGGGATCAGAATCTGAGAGTATGTGAAACTACTGAGAATAATAATGAAAGATGGAGTGAGAGAGAAGGAAGTGCTAGATCGGGCAGGTGTCATGTAGATTTGCTAAAGCATTTGGGCTTTCTCTTGAAGACTATGGGAAGTCACAGAAGAAACTGCATAGTAACTTTTGTTAGGGATTTTATCCCTAATTATAAAAGTACTGCTATAAAAGTCACACAAGAGGACATCTCTCCAATACTGACAATGGAAGCATCTGAAATTTCCTTTCCTACAGATGAACCAAATCCAGAAACTGGATGAATGCTTACTATACATTAGGCAAGCCATGTCAAAATGTGTAAGAAGGCTTCCCTGGTGGTTCAGCGGGTAAAGAGTCTGCCTTGAAGTGCAAGGGGCACCGATTCAATCCTGGTCTGGGAAGATCCCGCATATGGTGGAGCAACTGGACTGGTGTGTCCAATTATAAGCCAGCATTCTGGAGTGCATGTGCCCAGAACCAGCACTCTGCAATGAGAGAGGCCACTACAAAGGGAGGCCCACACAGGCCAAAGAATAAAAATGGATGAAAATAAATAAATAAAAAACCAACAAAAGAGGCCAAAAAAAATTGTTTTAAATGTGTAAGGAAGACTGAAATATGCTTTGGCCATAAACTCCGACCAAGCACAGCAATTGAGAGGGGATTCCTAATTTCTGGCTTCTCTCTGAGGAACAAGGTGTTTGAGATACACATGTAACCAACCAAATTTTAAGGCTGCCACCCAAAAGACAACCTTCAAATTTCCTATTCTGAAAGCCAGTGAGGCTTTATTTATGAGTCTCATGGAACTGTATCAAAAAAGAAGCCACTTTAGTGAGCTTTTTAGATTCACAGTAGCTCTCTCCCCAGCTCAGCACAGGGAAGCAAAGAAAAACACCCACTTCACAGTCTGTTCCTTGAAGGAATTTGACACCTAAATTACCAGCTTTTGCCTGAGGATCTGGCTCTTAATTAGAGCAACTCTAGCTTCTGTTTGATTCTCCCCAGATACTGAAAAAGACAATGGGTTCTTCCCCCATCTTCTTGCTCCAAATCATTCCAACAACAAAAACCAGTCACCAGCCTTTCTCTGGAAGGAACTTGACCACATATCTAGTCCCCCAACTTTATGACTGTCACCCAAGGGACAAACCCCTAAATCACCCATGTCTGATAACCAACAAGGTTCAGCATTCACAAGTCCTACAGGAACATACTAGACAAACAACCTATAAGACAATTTCCAAATGGCTGTGGTAACACTGGCTGCACTGTCCACCCCACGCTCCATACAGAGGGAGCAGACAAAAGCACTCACTTCTGAGTTTCTACCTGACAGGGATTTGACTCCATATTCTCTGAGCTGCTGCCTGAACTCCCATATGAATCACTGAATTTTATCAGGATCCTAGCAAACAATAGGATAACATGTTCAAAGTACTGAAAAAAAAAAAATTTTAAAAACTGCCAACCAAAAATACTACACCCAACAAAACTATCCTTTGGAATTGAAGAAGAGATAAAAAAGTTTTCCAGACAAACTAAAGCTGAAGAAGCTTATCACAAAACTGGTCTTACAAGAAAAGTTAAAGGAAATTCTTCAAGCTGAAATGAAAGCATGCTAATTAGTAGTATGAAAACATATGAAAGTATAAAATTCACTGTTAAAGCTAAGTATTTAATTTAGTTCAGAATTCTCTAGTACTGTAATAGTGATGAACAAATCATTTAAACTATAGTATAAAGGATAAAAGACAAAAGTATTAAAAATAATTATAACTTCAATAATTTTTAATGGATGAACAATAAAAAAGATATAAATTGTGACCAAAAAAATCCAAAATGTGAAGAGGAATATAAAACCATAGAGCTTTTAGTTAAGAACTTAAGAGCTTTAAGTTTTTATGAGCTTAAACTAGACTACTATAAGATATTTTATGTAAGTCTCATGGAAACCACACAACAAAAATATATATTAAATACATAAACAATAAGGAGAAAGGAATCAGTATATACCACTACAGAATATTATCAAATCACAAAGAAAGCAAGAAAAGAACGACAACTAAGCCAGAAAACAATTAACAAAATAGCAATAGTATGTCCATAGCTATCAATAACTTTTTGATTCACTCCTTCCATCAAAATACAAAGAAAGAGTGTCTGATAGGTAAAAACCAAAACCAAATACATATTCCCTACTGGAGACTAACTTCAGCTTTAAAGAATCACATAGGGCCTGGTGATGCAGTGGCTAAAACTTCATGCTCCCGATGCAGGGGGCCGGGGTTCAATCCTTGATCAGGGCACTAGATTCCAATTGTTGCAACTAAGAGTTTACATACTGCACCTAAATATCATGCATGCCACAATTAAAATCAAAAATCTCACTTGCACAGCTAAGACCCACTTCAGCCAAACAAATAAATTTTTTAAAAGAAACATATAGACTAAAAATGAAAGGTAAGCCATTCAACATCACAATAATTCAAGTATATGCCCCTACTACCAATGCTGAAGAAGCTGAAGTTGATCAGTTCTATGAAGATCTAGAAGACCTCCTAGAATTAACATCAAAAAAAAAATCTATTCATCATTGTGGATTAGAATGCAAAAATAGGAAATTAAGAGACATTGGAGTATGGGACTGTGCGCGAGGCTCCTGGCCGAAGGACTGGGAACCTCCCACTGCCCTGGGCCAGCCCCTGAGCTGTCTGCAGAGCCTTTGTTTTGCTGAAAGCAAAAACAGAAACCAGAGCAACCTGCTCTGCAAGAGTCCTGACTACAAAAAAAAAAAAAAAAAACCCTGACCCTCACTGAAACCTAAGACATAAGCAGTCATCCAGTACCCACATCTGACCTCCACCAGTAAACAGTAGGGAAACCTGGGACAACATAAAGAGCAAACTGGTGGAAGGTCCACACTCAGATGAGAAGATAAAAACCAGGGACAGTATTTACCCTTTTTTGTTTGTTCGTTCGTTTGTTTTGTTTTTGTCTTTTCAAATTTTAACTTTTTTAATTTTAATTTTTTTAAACTTTTAATTTTTTTTTTTTTTGGCCATTGCTTACTCTCTCTATGCCCTAACTGTAATTCTTTCTCTATCTACTACTATCCTCTGTATAAATATTTCCTATCTTCCTGTCTCTACTATTCTCTTCCAGCTGTACCAAACTCTACTACACATTAATCTTTGTTACCTAACCCTACAAAATCCTTGCAACACGAATCTATTTCTTCTCATTACACATACACTCTCCTCCTTCTCACCCCTAACACAGGTCTTAATTAAAAACTGCTTTCATTATAATATTCCCAGCCAGGAGCTTGCCCTGGATCTACTTTTCCAGGCAGTATTTTAATTGATTTAGAGCTTAACGGTCAGGTACCATCTTTGATTGTGCCGTTTGCCAGAAAAATTTCCTATGCTTTATCCCTGTAAGACTGTTCAGTTGTGGTTATTGATGTGTATATATGTATATTTTCCCATTACGTTAGAAAACAGCTGCATGATTTCATGACTGTCATCTATCGGGGATGCACCTCTTCTTCATATGCTTATATTTGAACAAACACCACTGAACACCATAGAAAAACCAGACATAGAGCCTACACTCCCTGGTCAGAGATAAAACTAAGGATCCTCAGAGTGGAAGCCCTGATTCCAAGACCCCACACAATACTAGAGATTATCCACCTGCAAACAAGACCTGACACCACCTAAGATACAAACCACCGAACCCTTCTACAAGGACAGAAACCAAAAAACAGATTACTAAGCAAATTAAAGGAGAAAAAAAAAAAATGCCTAGAAGAAAATGACAATGAACACAGGACAGTGCAAAACCTATGGGACACCACAAAAGCAGCTCTAAGAGGGAAACTTATAGCAATACAATCCTACCTCAAGAAACAAGAAAAATATGAAACAGACAACATTACCTTACGCTTAAAACAACTAGAGAAAGAAGAACAAAAACACCCCAAAGTCATTAACAGAAGAGAAATCATAAAGATCAGAGCAGAAATAAATGAATAAGGAATGAAAGAAACAATAGTAAAGATAAATAAAATGAAAAGTTTGTTTTTTGAAAAGATAAACAAAATTGATAAACCAATAGCCTGACTCAACTCATCAAAAAAAAAAAAAAGAGAGAGAGAGAATAACCAGATCAACAAAATCAAAAACGAAAAAGAAGACATTAGAACAGATGCAGTGCAAGGGGTGCCAGTTCGATCCCTGGCCTGGGAAGATCCCACATGCCAAGGAGTGGCTGGACCGATGCGTCAAATTACCAAGCCAGAGCTCTGGAGCACATGTGTCCAGAGCTGGTGCTCTACAGCGAGAGAGGCCACTGCAATGGGAGGCCCACATGGGCCAGAGAACAAAGATGGATCAAAATAGATAAATGAAAGACCAATAGAAGTGTCCCACCCACCTCCTTCCTCCCCAGCCCACCCCCCACAAAAATAAATAAATTAAAAATGTTACCTCTTTAAAAAAAAGAAAAAAGAAAAAAAACTATATGGCAAAATACTGAACAGACTGGAAGAAATGGAAAGTTTCTTAGAAAAGATTAATCTTCCAAGAGTGAACCAGGAAGAAATATAAACTATGAATAACCCAATCACAAGCTCAGAAATCGAATCTGTGATGAAAAATCTCCCCCAAAATAAAAGCCCAGGACCAGATGGCTTCACAGGTGAGTTCTACTAAACATTTACAGAAGAGCTAATGCCTGTCCTTCTAAAGCTCTTTCAAAAATTGCACAGGAAGGAAAACTTCCAAACACATTTCACGAGGCCACCATCACCCTGATACCAAAATCAGGCAAGGACAAAACAAAAGAGAAAATTACAGACCAATTTCGCTGATGAACTTGTTAGATCCTCAACAAAATCCTACCAAACAGAATTCAACAAAATATAAAAAAACTCATACATCATGATCAAGTCGATTTCATCCCAGGCATGCAAGGATTCTTCAATATCTGAAACATCGATCAATGTGATACACCATATCAACAAATTGCGAGACAAAAATCACATGATCATCTCAATAGAAGCAGAAAAAGCCTTCAACAAAATCCAGCACCCATTTATGATAAAAACTCTTCAAATAATGGGCATAGAAGGAACCTGTCTCAACATAGTGAAAGCCATATATGGGAAGCACACAGTGACCATTATCCTCAACGGTGAAAAATTGAAAGCATTCCCTCTAAGATCAGGAACAAGACAGGGGTGTTCACTTTCACCACTATTATTCAAAATAGTCCTAGAAGTTCTAGCAACAACAATAAGAGAAGAGAAAGAAATACAAGGAACCCAGATTGGAAAAGAAGAAATAAAACTCTCTCTATTCACAGACAACATGATATTATACGTAGAAAACCCCAAAGATACTAGTACAAAACTACTAGAGCTAAGCAACGAACTCAGCAAAGTCACAGGATACAAAATCGGTACACGGAAATCACTGGCATTCCTATAAACAAACAATGAAAACTCAGAAAACGAAATCAAAGAGGCAATCTCCTTCATCATTGCAACCAAAAGAATAAAATAGCTAGGAAAAAACCTACCCAAAGAAATGAAAGAACTGTACACAGAAAATTACAAGACACTCATGAAAGAAATCAAAGAAGACTTAAACACAGGGAGAGATATCCCATGTTCCTGAGTCAGAAGAATCAATATTGTGACAATGACCATATTACCAAATATCACCTACAGATTCAATGCAACCCCTATCAAACTGCCAATGATATTCTTCACAGAACTAGAGCAAAGAATAACACAGTTTATATGGAACCACAAAAGTCCCCGAATAGCCAAAGCAATCCTAAGAAAGAAGAATGGAACTGGAGGGATCAGTCTCCCTAACTTCAGACTATACTGCAAAGCAACAGTCATCAAGACAGTATGGTACTGGCACAAAACCAGGAATATTAGCCCAATGGAACAAGATAGAGAACCCAGAGATAAACCCATGCACCTATGGGTACCTTATTTTTGACAAAGGAGGCGAAAATCTAAAACGGGACAAAGACAGTCTCTTCAACAAATAGTGCTGGGAAAACTGGACAGCTACATGCCAAAAAATGAAGTGGAACATTCCCTGACACCATACACAAAGATAAGCTCAAAATGGATTAAAGACCTAAATGTAAGACCAGAAAGCCTAAAACTCTTAGAGGAGAATATAGGCAAAGCACTCAAGGACATAAATCAAAGTAAGAATAGCAGAACTGAAAACAAAAATTAATATGTGGGACTTAATGAAACTCAAAAGCTTTTGTACAGCAAATGAAACTACAAAAACGAAGAACAGACAACCCACAGAATGGGAGACAATAATAGCAAATAAAATAACAGACAAAGAATTAATCTCCAAAATCCACAAGCAACTCAGCACCGGAAAAATGAACAACCCAATCAAAAAATGGGAAAAAGACCTAAAGAGACATTTTACCAAAGCAGACATACAGATGGCCAAAAAGGCACATGAAACAATGCTCCACCTCGCTTATTATTAGAGAAATGCAAATCAAAACTGCAATGAGATATCACCTCACACTCGTTAGAATGGCTATCATCAAGAAATTGATAAACAATAAATGCTGGAGAGGGTGTGGAGAAAAGGGAACACCCTTGCATTGCTGGTAGGAATGTAAATTGATACAGCTTCTATGGAAGACAGTATGGAGATTCCTTTAAAAACTAAAAATAGAAGCATCCTATGACCCAGCAATCCCACCCTTAGGCTTATATCCTGATGAAATCAAAACTGAAAGAAGCACCTGTATCCCAATGTTCATTGCAGCTCTCTATACAATAGCTAGAACATGGAAGCAACCTAGATGTCCACTGATGAATGAATGGATAAAGAAGCTCTAGTACATATACACAATGGAATACTATTAAGCTGTAAAAAGAAATGCAGAAGAATCAGTCCTGATGAGGTGGCTGTATCTAGAACCTATCATAAAAAGTGAAGTAAGTCAAAAAGAGAAAGACAAGTACAGTATACTAACATATATATATATATATGAAATCTTGTAAAAGGGTAATGATAACACACACAGTGAACCCATGGAAAAACGGAGAGAGAATAGACATATGGACATTGTGGGATATGAATAGTGGGTGGAAGGCATAGAGGGAGTAACATGGAAACTTATACTACTATCATATGTGAAAAAGGTAGCTATTGTAACTGCGCTGTGGGAATAGGAGTTCCTGCAGGGGCTAGGTGCACCGGCCAGGAGGGATGGGATGGGGGGAGCTGGGAGGGGGCAGACGACCAGGGATATGCATATGACTGATCTGGGAACATGCAGGTCTGTGAACAACAAAACTTTGTAAAAATTCAAATAAAAAAAAAAAAAGAAGAAAATGCACTAGACATAGTAAACATCTTTTTTCAACAACACAGAGATGACTTTGCACATGGACATAACCAAATGGTCAATGCTGAAATTAAATTGATTACATTCTTTGTAGCCAAAGGTGGAGAAGCTGTACGCAGTTAACAAAAACAAGATATGGAGCATACTGAGGCTCAGATCATCAGCTTGTCATAGCAAAATTCAGGCTTAAACTAAAGAAAGAAAGGGAAGTCACTAGGCCAGCAATGTATGACCTATATCATGTTCCCTATAAGTATCCAGTGGATATAACAAATAGATTCGAGGGATTAGATCTAGTAAGCAGTGTGTCTGAAGAACTATGGACAGAGGTCCATAATATTGTAAAGAAGGCAGCTAACAAAACCATCTCAAAGGAAAATAAAAGCAAGAAGGCAAAGTAGTTATCTGAGCAGGCCTTAGAAATAGCTGAAGAAAGAAGAGAAGTGAAAAGCAAGGGAGAAAGAGAAACATACATCCAACTAAATGCAGAGTTCCAAAGAATAGCAAAGAGAGTCAAGAAGGCCTTTTTCAATGAGCAATGCATAAAACTAGAAGAAAACAACAGAAAGAAACATAATAGAGATCTCTTTAGGAATAATTGCAAATATCAAGGAAACATTTTCCCCCAAAATGGGCACAATAAAGGACAGAAATGTAAAGAGACTTAGTGGACTCTGCAGAAACCAAGAGTTGAAAAGAATACATGAAAGAACTATACAAAAATGATCTTAATGAGCCAGATTACTATGATACTGTGACAAGTCACCCAGAGTCAGAAATTCTAGAGTGTGAGGTCAAGAGAGCCTTAGGAAGTACTGCTGTTAATAAAGCTAGTGGATGTGCTGAAATTCCAATAGTTATTCAAAACCCTAAAGGAAGATGCCATCAAGGTGTTACATTCACTATGTCAGAAAATCTGGAAGAGTCAGCAGTGACCACAGGACTAGAAAAAGTCAAGCCTCATTCCAATTTCCAAGAAGGGCAGTACTAAAGAATATTCTAACTATCGGACAGTTGTGGTCAATTCCCATGCTATTAAGGTCATACTTAAAATCTTGCATGCTAAGCTTCAACATTACATGAACCAAGAAATTTCAGATATCCAAGCTGGGTTTACAAAAGGTAGAGGAACCAGAGACCAAATTGCCAACATTTACTGGACTATAGAGAAAGCAAGGGAATTCCAGAAAACATTTACCTCTATTTCATTGACTACACCAAAGTCTTTGACCATGTGGATCATAACAAACTGTGGAAAGCTCTTAAAGAGATAGGAATAACAGATTACCTTCCCTGTGTCCTGAGAAACCTGTACGCAGGTCAAGAAGCAACAGTTAGAACCCTGTATGGAATAACTGATTGTTTCAAAACTGAGAAAGGAGTACAACAGGGCTATCTGCTGTCACCCTTTTTAATGTATATGCAGAGCACACAAGAAATGCCAGGTTGGATGAATTACAGGATGGAATCAAGACAGGCTGGAGAAACACCAGCAATCTCAGATATGCAGATGACACCATTCTAGATGTAGAGAGAGGAGGAACTAAAGATCCTCTTGATAGGGGTTAAGGAGGAGAGTGAAAGAGCTTGCTTAAAACTAAATATTAAAAAAAACTAAGATCATGACAACTGGTCCCATTACTCCATGGCAAATAGAAGGGGGAACGATGGAAGTAGTGACAGATTACTTCTTCTTGGGCTCCAAAATCACTGTGGTTTGTGATTAAAGTCCTGAAATCAGAAAACAATTGCTTCATGGTAGGAAAGTTATGACAAACATAGACAGTGTATTTTTAAATCAGAGACATTACTCTGCCAACAAAGGTCCATATAGTCAAGCCTGTGATCTTCCCAGTGGTCACATATGGTTGTTGGAGCTGGACCATAAGGAAAGCAAAACACCAAAGAATCGATGCCTTCAAATTGTGATGCTGGAGAAGACACCTGAGAGTCCCTTGGCTAGCAAGGAGATCAAACTGATCAATCTTAAGGGAAATCCACCCCCGAATATTTGTTGGAAGGACTGATGCTGAAACTGAAGCTCCATTGTTTTGATCATCTAATACTAATAGCTGACTCATTGGAAAAGTCCCTGATCTTGGGAAAGATTGAGGGTAGAAGGATAAAAGGGTGTCAGAGGATGAGATGACTAGATGGCATCACCCATGCAATGGATACAACCTTGGGCAAATTTCAGGAGATGGTAAGTAACTGGGAGGCCTGGTGTGCTGCAATGAGGTCACAAAACAGACATGACTGGGTGATTGAACAACCATAACATGATAAAGGGCATAAATGACAAGTCCATAGCAAACATCATACTTGATGAAGTTGAAAATCTGCAAAGAGCAGAGTTAGCCCGCAGCCTGGAAGCTCTCCCCCAAGTCTCTTCCCACCACGAACCTCTGCGGCCACAAAGCCCTCTCACCTGCAAACTCATCTCAGCATCCAATCCTTTTTCTGGACCCACCCAGCTACTTAACCCCCACTCTCAGCTGCCACATCCCTTTTGGCCTTCTGGCCCCTTGGCCTCTGGGCCCGTCTGGCCTGTCTCTTTCTCAGACTCCTCTCTTCGACTTCTCTTTCCCTTGGACCCCCCTCTCTTGGATCTCTCCCTTGGGATGCTCTCGTCCTCTTTGCCTTCCCTCTGCTTGCCTCTCTCTCTGGGTCACGGTCATGTCTATGTAGCCAGATCCCCCGTGATGGCTCCTATCTAAGCCCAATATGAATAAATCTGATCCTGCCTGCAATCCTGCCTCTGCCTCTTTATTCACACTTTTCTTACAATTCTCAACAGTGAAACGCTGGAAGATTTTCCCTTAAGATCAAGATAGGGATGCCGACTACCATTTCAACCAGCGAAATTATGCAAAAATAAAATAAGATAAAATAAATCTATCTAAATTAGAATGGAAGAAACAAAATTGTCTCTCTTTGTAAATAACATATTACATATAGAAAATCCTAAAGATGCTACAAAAAAATATGTTAGAACTAGTAAATTCAGCAAAGCTGCAAGATACAAAATGAATATACAAAAATCAATTTCACTTCCATATATTAACAACAAACTATTGGAAAGAGAAATTAAGAAATTAGTCCCATTTACAATAACACAAAATAAAATAAAATACTTGAGAATAAATTTAAGATGGGGAGATCACCAGCCTCCTCACAAATACATCAAAACTCATCAAGATACGAAACAACTCCTACAAAACAACCTCTAAATGACAGCACAGGACTACATAGGGGCAAAGCTACGCTCCCCGGGATGATGTAGGAGAAACATAAAGACATGACTGGGTGATTGAACAACCATAACATGATAAAGGGCATAAATGACAAGTCCATAGCAAACATCATACTTGATGAAGTTGAAAATCTGCAAAGAGCAGAGTTAGCCCGCAGCCTGGAAGCTCTCCCCCAAGTCTCTTCCCACCACGAACCTCTGCGGCCACAAAGCCCTCTCACCTGCAAACTCATCTCAGCATCCAATCCTTTTTCTGGACCCACCCAGCTACTTAACCCCCACTCTCAGCTGCCACATCCCTTTTGGCCTTCTGGCCCCTTGGCCTCTGGGCCCGTCTGGCCTGTCTCTTTCTCAGACTCCTCTCTTCGACTTCTCTTTCCCTTGGACCCCCCTCTCTTGGATCTCTCCCTTGGGATGCTCTCGTCCTCTTTGCCTTCCCTCTGCTTGCCTCTCTCTCTGGGTCACGGTCATGTCTATGTAGCCAGATCCCTCGTGATGGCTCCTATCTAAGCCCAATATGAATAAATCTGATCCTGCCTGCAATCCTGCCTCTGCCTCTTTATTCACACTTTTCTTACAATTCTCAACAGTGAAACGCTGGAAGATTTTCCCTTAAGATCAAGATAGGGATGCCGACTACCATTTCAACCAGCGAAATTATGCAAAAATAAAATAAGATAAAATAAATCTATCTAAATTAGAATGGAAGAAACAAAATTGTCTCTCTTTGTAAATAACATATTACATATAGAAAATCCTAAAGATGCTACAAAAAAATATGTTAGAACTAGTAAATTCAGCAAAGCTGCAAGATACAAAATGAATATACAAAAATCAATTTCACTTCCATATATTAACAACAAACTATTGGAAAGAGAAATTAAGAAATTAGTCCCATTTACAATAACACAAAATAAAATAAAATACTTGAGAATAAATTTAAGATGGGGAGATCACCAGCCTCCTCACAAATACATCAAAACTCATCAAGATACGAAACAACTCCTACAAAACAACCTCTAAATGACAGCACAGGACTACATAGGGGCAAAGCTAGGCTCCCTGGGATGATGTAGGAGAAACATAAAGACATAAAAATGGAAATAGACAGAGAATTTCAGGACAGGAGATTGTGCCCCAGGGAGAGAAGGAGTCATGAAGGAGGAAAAGCTTCTGTGCACTGGGACACTCCCTCACAGATGGAACAAGGGGGAGCTGCAGAATCTCAGAGACCTGGGCAAAAGTGGGGACCCAGAAGGCAAAATACAGAGAAGACTGCACTTCTCAGTCCATAAGCAGCTCACAATCCTTAACTCTGACTAGAGGGCAGGTTTTTGTAGCCAAGAGAGGCATAAGCAAGCCTCCAAGGAGCAAATGCTGAAGATGTGGAAAAAAGGGAACCTTGTACCCTGCAGTGAGAATGCAAACATCGAGCACTTGGAAAGAAAGAGTGAAGGTTCCTCAAAAAATTTTAAAAAGAATTTCCATGTTGCTGTTCGGTTGCTCAGTCAAGCTTGACTCTTTGTGACCCTATGGACTGTTAGCCCACGAGGCTAGTCTATCTGAGAGAGCTAATTCTGAGGCAGGTTGAAAGGAAGACCAGGGGATCCCCAAGAAGGAGGTGGGGAGGGGGAAACCCTTTTATTTCAGCCTTCACCTTGATCAGCATGCCTACATGCCTTCACCTTGGGTGCCACAGCAAAAATCTATTTTACCTAAGACTTTCTTTAAGCCTAGAGATTCGGTGATTATAACAAGGCATCTTGCTTGAGGACATATTTCTCCTTCTTAACTTTTATCTATGTTATTTGAAGTGGGAGTGGATCTGGTAAGACCTTTACAACCTTAAGATATTCTTTTAATCTTTTGTTAATAACCAGCTGAAAAAGTACATAATGTCCTATCTAAACTAGTGAAGGTGGTACTTTTTCTACCCCGTTGTGATGCCAATGACAGAGCTTTCGCTATTCATTTTTACTTTAATAAAACTATGGCCACACAAAGCTCTGAGAGACTGAAGCCACATCTTCTGATCCCAAAGTAAAATTTTCTCCTTCAGAGATCACAGATTTGACACCATTCTCTGTAAGCTTTCATGTCCATGGGCTTCTCCAGGAAAGAATACTGGAGTGGGTTGCTATGCCATCCTCCAAGGTATCTTCCCAATCCAAGGATTGATCTTATGTCTCTTACGTTTCTGCATTAGTAGGCAGGTTCTTTACACTAGCACCACCTGGGAACAACTTTCATATGATCCAGAAATCCTATTTCAGGACAGGAGATTGTGCCCCAGAGAGAAGGAGTCATGAAGGAGGAAAAGCTTCTGTGCACTGGGACACTCCCTCACAGATGGAACAAGGGGGAGCTGCAGAATCTCAGAGACCTGGGCAAAAGTGGGGACCCAGAAGGCAAAATACAGAGAAGACTGCACTTCTCAGTCCATAAGCAGCTCACAATCCTTAACTCTGACTAGAGGGCAGGTTTTTGTAGCCAAGAGAGGCATAAGCAAGCCTCCAAGGAGCAAATGCTGAAGATGTGGAAAAAAGGGAACCTTGTACCCTGCAGTGAGAATGCAAACATCGAGCACTTGGAAAGAAAGAGTGAAGGTTCCTCAAAAAATTTTAAAAAGAATTTCCATGTTGCTGTTCGGTTGCTCAGTCAAGCTTGACTCTTTGTGACCCTATGGACTGTTAGCCCACGAGGCTAGTCTATCTGAGAGAGCTAATTCTGAGGCAGGTTGAAAGGAAGACCAGGGGATCCCCAAGAAGGAGGTGGGGAGGGGGAAACCCTTTTATTTCAGCCTTCACCTTGATCAGCATGCCTACATGCCTTCACCTTGGGTGCCACAGCAAAAATCTATTTTACCTAAGACTTTCTTTAAGCCTAGAGATTCGGTGATTATAACAAGGCATCTTGCTTGAGGACATATTTCTCCTTCTTAACTTTTATCTATGTTATTTGAAGTGGGAGTGGATCTGGTAAGACCTTTACAACCTTAAGATATTCTTTTAATCTTTTGTTAATAACCAGCTGAAAAAGTACATAATGTCCTATCTAAACTAGTGAAGGTGGTACTTTTTCTACCCCGTTGTGATGCCAATGACAGAGCTTTCGCTATTCATTTTTACTTTAATAAAACTATGGCCACACAAAGCTCTGAGAGACTGAAGCCACATCTTCTGATCCCAAAGTAAAATTTTCTCCTTCAGAGATCACAGATTTGACACCATTCTCTGTAAGCTTTCATGTCCATGGGCTTCTCCAGGAAAGAATACTGGAGTGGGTTGCTATGCCATCCTCCAAGGTATCTTCCCAATCCAAGGATTGATCTTATGTCTCTTACGTTTCTGCATTAGTAGGCAGGTTCTTTACACTAGCACCACCTGGGAACAACTTTCATATGATCCAGAAATCCTATTTCTAGGTATATATCCAAAGGAAATGAAATGATTATCTCAAAGAGGTATCTTTACTCCCACGCTTATTGCAGCATTAGTCACAATAGTCAAAGTATGGAAACAATGTGTCTGTCAACAGATACTTGGGTATAGTAAATGTATATGGCAGGTGCAGTCCTCATATTTGTGACAGCATAGAAGAATCTTGAGACCCATTTGGTAAGTGAATAAGCCAGAGAAATATTGCATGGTACTACTTTAATGTGGAATCCTAGAAAAAAGGGGTGATAACAAACTTTCAGTTGTAGGATGAATAAACTCTGATGATGCAATTTATAGCCTGGTAAATGTAGTTGATAATGACATATTGAACAATTGAAATTTACTGGGGAGAAACGCGTTCTCATGTAAAAAAATTTAACAACGTGAGTTGATGTGTTAATTACTTCAGTGATGGGAATCCTTTCATGATGTGCATGCATACCAAATAATCATGTTGTTTAAATGTATTACAGTTTTATTTGTTGATAATTACTGTGCTTCAGTAAACTTGTAAAAGTGATACAATAAACCCTCCTCAAATTTGGAAAACATGGAAAAGTAGAAGTAAAAAAATAAAGTCCCTCAACATGAGAGTTAAGGCCTGGGAGCACTTTACTGTATTTCCTTCAGATCTTTTATATAATCTGCCATTCACTCATTTAGAAAATAGCCATGCATGTTTAACTGATGCTGAGCATAGTATAAGGCTCCAGGACATCCTGAGAACAAGACAAGCATACTCCCCTCCTGTCAGATCTCTCAGTGTGATGACAAAGACTGAACAGGGTCCACATATGCAGATAAGTAAAGATCACAGATTTGAAACCATTCTCTGTAAGCTTTCATGTCCATGGGCTTCTCCAGGAAAGAATACTGGAGTGGGTTGCTATGCCATCCTCCAAGGTATCTTCCCAATCCAAGGATTGATCTTATGTCTCTTACGTTTCTGCATTAGTAGGCAGGTTCTTTACACTAGCACCACCTGGGAACAACTTTCATATGATCCAGAAATCCTATTTCTAGGTATATATCCAAAGGAAATGAAATGATTATCTCAAAGAGGTATCTTTACTCCCACGCTTATTGCAGCATTAGTCACAATAGTCAAAGTATGGAAACAATGTGTCTGTCAACAGATACTTGGGTATAGTAAATGTATATGGCAGGTGCAGTCCTCATATTTGTGACAGCATAGAAGAATCTTGAGACCCATTTGGTAAGTGAATAAGCCAGAGAAATATTGCATGGTACTACTTTAATGTGGAATCCTAGAAAAAAGGGGTGATAACAAACTTTCAGTTGTAGGATGAATAAACTCTGATGATGCAATTTATAGCCTGGTAAATGTAGTTGATAATGACATATTGAACAATTGAAATTTACTGGGGAGAAACGCGTTCTCATGTAAAAAAATTTAACAACGTGAGTTGATGTGTTAATTACTTCAGTGATGGGAATCCTTTCATGATGTGCATGCATACCAAATAATCATGTTGTTTAAATGTATTACAGTTTTATTTGTTGATAATTACTGTGCTTCAGTAAACTTGTAAAAGTGATACAATAAACCCTCCTCAAATTTGGAAAACATGGAAAAGTAGAAGTAAAAAAATAAAGTCCCTCAACATGAGAGTTAAGGCCTGGGAGCACTTTACTGTATTTCCTTCAGATCTTTTATATAATCTGCCATTCACTCATTTAGAAAATAGCCATGCATGTTTAACTGATGCTGAGCATAGTATAAGGCTCCAGGACATCCTGAGAACAAGACAAGCATACTCCCCTCCTGTCAGATCTCTCAGTGTGATGACAAAGACTGAACAGGGTCCACATATGCAGCAATACTGGGACTGCAGGTCCAAGGAGCACAGAGATGCAATGTGTCCAGGAAGAAATGAAGACAGAAAAATGTTCAGATACAGTGGAACACACAGAGTAAGGAGAAGAGAGCATGAGATGAGTCTGAAGACTACTTAAGCTGATCTAGTTCCTTCTGCAGTAGTCACCTGGAGACACAGGGATGTTTACTACATCTCTCTGGATCATAAAACCTCAGGTAGATGTGGAGGACCTGGCAGGCAGTGTTAGTGTTCAAGTGAGTGACTGTGAGATTAAATTAGCGCTGTCTATGCTGGAGGGAAGGATAAATAAAAATCTTCCCTAAAAATAAATTATGTTTAGTGTTTCAGTGATTTAGTGATTTCTCATCCCCAGCTTCATAATTCTATTTGTCCTGGTAACTCCTTTGCTCCTCGCTCTGAAAGGGCTACATAGGCAGACTTGGCAAGGAAGCAAGCAGGTTCCAAGGACAGGGAGGAGGAGGGTGAGGAATAAACATTTTTAACCAAGGTGCCTTCACCTTAATTGCCATGCCTATGACAATAATCCATTTTGCCTAAGAAGTTCTTTTAAGCCCAGTGCTACAGTGTATAACAATGTATCTTGCTGGAGGACATGTTTCTTGTCTTAACTTATGCCTATGTTATCTAAAGATGTATGTTGTGGGTGTGGGTCTGGTAAGACCTTTATCGCCTCAATGTATTCTTTTAAACTACTGTTAATAACCAACTGAAAATGATCCCAATGTGAATTCTTCTCCGTTGGAGATTTATAATCTGACACTGTTCATGGTAACTGACCGTCATCTATTGTCACGGGCACTGTGCTGCAGCTTACTCTGATTCATATTCTTATTAGTTCTCACTAAGAGATTACTCGGCCTGGGAGCACTTTACTGTATTTCCTTCAGTTCTTTTATATAATCTGCCATTCCCTCATTGAGAAAATAGCCATGCATGTTTAACTGATGCTGAGCATAGTATAAGGCTCCAGGACATCCTGAGAACAAGACAAGCATACTCCCCTCCTGTCAGATCTCTCAGTGTGATGACAAAGACTGAACAGGGTCCACATATGCAGCAATACTGGGACTGCAGGTCCAAGGAGCACAGAGATGCAATGTGTCCAGGAAGAAATGAAGACAGAAAAATGTTCAGATACAGTGGAACACACAGAGTAAGGAGAAGAGAGCATGAGATGAGTCTGAAGACTACTTAAGCTGATCTAGTTCCTTCTGCAGTAGTCACCTGGAGACACAGGGATGTTTACTACATCTCTCTGGATCATAAAACCTCAGGTAGATGTGGAGGACCTGGCAGGCAGTGTTAGTGTTCAAGTGAGTGACTGTGAGATTAAATTAGCGCTGTCTATGCTGGAGGGAAGGATAAATAAAAATCTTCCCTAAAATAAATTATGTTTAGTGTTTCAGTGATTTAGTGATTTCTCATCCCCAGCTTCATAATTCTATTTGTCCTGGTAACTCCTTTGCTCCTCGCTCTGAAAGGGCTACATAGGCAGACTTGGCAAGGAAGCAAGCAGGTTCCAAGGACAGGGAGGAGGAGGGTGAGGAATAAACATTTTTAACCAAGGTGCCTTCACCTTAATTGCCATGCCTATGACAATAATCCATTTTGCCTAAGAAGTTCTTTTAAGCCCAGTGCTACAGTGTATAACAATGTATCTTGCTGGAGGACATGTTTCTTGTCTTAACTTATGCCTATGTTATCTAAAGATGTATGTTGTGGGTGTGGGTCTGGTAAGACCTTTATCGCCTCAATGTATTCTTTTAAACTACTGTTAATAACCAACTGAAAATGATCCCAATGTGAATTCTTCTCCGTTGGAGATTTATAATCTGACACTGTTCATGGTAACTGACCGTCATCTATTGTCACGGGCACTGTGCTGCAGCTTACTCTGATTCATATTCTTATTAGTTCTCACTAAGAGATACTATCTTAAATAGATCAGAGAACTTTTACCATCACAGTGTAGTTCCCTCAGAGTCATGAGTCTCGGACTTTGACAATAAAGTGTTGTGGTCTTACAAGAGCTTTTTGTATTGTGAGGCACGCTCAGTGAAGCACCAAACTCCACTTGTGGTGGATGGAAAAGAGGTTTATTAGGCTGGTTTTACACCAGTGGGTCCAAGGCCTTCATTTAGCCAAGGACCCTGAGCAAAACTTTTGACTCACATTTATACCTAAAGCCTATGTGCACAAACCCATATCCCCAACTTCTAAGGTTGCCTAGGAGACATTAAGAAAAAAATATATGATTTGGTAACAATCACAATAGCACAATCGAAGAGCATCTAAGCATATTGCTTAGCTTGTCTATAACATAAATTGATTAACTAAAATCACAAATGGCAATTTATCTTGTGACGGATATTTCATTTCCGTGGCCGAGGGGAGGCTTGGATACGAGGCCTTCCTGGTCAGGTTCTCACTAGCCCCAGAGGCCTAGTTGACAGTTAACTTTTCATCTCCATGGCTACCCAGTCCAAACACTGTCCAGAATTCACTGAAAGTGTAAGATGGAGTCCTCTTCCTCAAGATGGAGTCAGTTCAGTCAGGGTATCCAGCTTCTTTTTCCCTTCATCAGTACAGGTTACAGTCAGTAAAGATAAACAGGGAATATTCAATGGCTAACAGGGAGTAAATTACAGTGCCTTCACCTTAATTGCCATGCCTATGACAATAATCCATTCTGCCTAAGAAGTTCTTTTAAGCCCAGTGCTACAGTGTATAACAATGTATCTTGCTGGAGGACATGTTTCTTGTCTTAACTTATGCCTATGTTATCTAAAGATGTATGTTGTGGGTGTGGGTCTGGTAAGACCTTTATCGCCTCAATGTATTCTTTTAAACTACTGTTAATAACCAACTGAAAATGATCCCAATGTGAATTCTTCTCCGTTGGAGATTTATAATCTGACACTGTTCATGGTAACTGACCGTCATCTATTGTCACGGGCACTGTGCTGCAGCTTACTCTGATTCATATTCTTATTAGTTCTCACTAAGAGATACTATCTTAAATAGATCAGAGAACTTTTACCATCACAGTGTAGTTCCCTCAGAGTCATGAGTCTCGGACTTTGACAATAAAGTGTTGTGGTCTTACAAGAGCTTTTTGTATTGTGAGGCACGCTCAGTGAAGCACCAAACTCCACTTGTGGTGGATGGAAAAGAGGTTTATTAGGCTGGTTTTACACCAGTGGGTCCAAGGCCTTCATTTAGCCAAGGACCCTGAGCAAAACTTGTGACTCACATTTATACCTAAAGCCTATGTGCACAAACCCATATCCCCAACTTCTAAGGTTGCCTAGGAGACATTAAGAAAAAAATATATGATTTGGTAACAATCACAATAGCACAATCGAAGAGCATCTAAGCATATTGCTTAGCTTGTCTATAACATAAATTGATTAACTAAAATCACAAATGGCAATTTATCTTGTGACGGATATTTCATTTCCGTGGCCGAGGGGAGGCTTGGATACGAGGCCTTCCTGGTCAGGTTCTCACTAGCCCCAGAGGCCTAGTTGACAGTTAACTTTTCATCTCCATGGCTACCCAGTCCAAACACTGTCCAGAATTCACTGAAAGTGTAAGATGGAGTCCTCTTCCTCAAGATGGAGTCAGTTCAGTCAGGGTATCCAGCTTCTTTTTCCCTTCATCAGTACAGGTTACAGTCAGTAAAGATAAACAGGGAATATTCAATGCTAACAGGGAGTAATTCAGTTTAACAAGTAAATCACTTTTAGATAATGATTTTACAAATGAATCACAATCACTTACAGGTAAATCTAAGTAAATTACTTCATATTATATGTTCCCTTTTACATTTGCTCCTCTAGAGACGCAAAAGTGGTTATTACTGGAGCTTTTTGCTCCTCTACTAGCGCCTAGGTAAACACCTTTGTCCTCCGGGGAAACATATGTTTGTACAGAAAACATTCTTACAATTCTTAGTTTACAAAGGAAACTACAAGTTGTAAAAAGCATATTACACTATAACTAAAAAGCCAAGGTACAAGAGCTTTTGTGCTCTGCACTAGCACCTAGGTAAACATCTCTATAAATGTTGATCAAAGGTGATAGTTTATAAACTGCTAATTTTATGAGTGGGGCTATTTCAGGCCCAGGCTTCCTATCAGTAACTAGCTACTTAGTCGTTGTCAGAAGAGGTCTCAGAGAGGTGGGGATGCAGGCAGCACTTATCGCTAATGTGAAAAGATACTTGTCCACTCAGCCCAGGTATCTTTTCTTGATCATTCCTATGAGAAGTGAACATGGAACCATCTCCTCGTACTAATGACCACCCTTGTGGGAGCATTTGATATACCCACCAAGTTAGAGTAGAGGGGTGTTCTTCTGTGCACAGTGGCATTCCCGATAAATAACCTAACTTTTCTTCCTCATCACTTTTCCCATCAGAAATTCTCTCCTCATAATTAGGGTACCAATATCTGTCAGTGAAGATGCCTTTGCTTGCCCATGACACTAACATCTATCAGCTCTCTCTCAGTTACACACACACACACACACGTGTTCTCATTGCCTCTCTTCATCTGTCTTCATACATAAGGGAACTTTAGTTCCTATTACTTCTCTCATTTCACCATCAAATTCAACCACCTCATTTCTCTTTTGCATCTCCTTCATCTAAAGGTAAGAGGTAGATTTTAACTAAAGCATTTGTTTATTCTTTTTTTACACTTGAGTGCTTTCCTTCATTAAAATTACTCCAGTGTTGGTAGAAGTATCTAGCTTTTTTAGTTCAATTACTTGGCCAGTTTTCCCAAATATCTGTACTGAAAAGCCTCGCTCTTCATATTTTACTTTATGCATAGTACTTATATAAATGAGGATTAATTTAGGTCTGCTTCTAAAGATTCCCAGTAGCTTGTCTGCTGGTTCTTGTACTACCATCCTATAATTTTAATTTTTAATATTTCCTTGGCTAGTCTTCCAAAGACTTACAGAAATATTGAATCATTATTAAAAGGAATAAAATTGCACTAAACCAACAAATCATTTTGATCTGATGATAATGGTGTCTAATTTATAATATTTGATATTTTCGTCCATAATTTATTTTTTTCAATTTGCATTTTTTTCGGTAACAATTTTTACTCACATTGTTTATTCTTGGATAGTATAGGCTTGTGCTGCCATTGTTATTTTTTCAATACAATTTACATCTGGTCATTCTATTCATTAACTGTTTATCAAGGGTTTATTGACCATGCACAAAGTTACAGAGATTGTATGTAATAGGTGCAATGAACAAGACAAATATTTTTGAAGAGAATGTGAAAAGATACTTGTCCACTCAGCCCAGGTATCTTTTCTTGATCATTCCTATGAGAAGTGAACATGGAACCATCTCCTCGTACTAATGACCACCCTTGTGGGAGCATTTGATATACCCACCAAGTTAGAGTAGAGGGGTGTTCTTCTGTGCACAGTGGCATTCCCGATAAATAACCTAACTTTTCTTCCTCATCACTTTTCCCATCAGAAATTCTCTCCTCATAATTAGGGTACCAATATCTGTCAGTGAAGATGCCTTTGCTTGCCCATGACACTAACATCTATCAGCTCTCTCTCAGTTACACACACACACACACACGTGTTCTCATTGCCTCTCTTCATCTGTCTTCATACATAAGGGAACTTTAGTTCCTATTACTTCTCTCATTTCACCATCAAATTCAACCACCTCATTTCTCTTTTGCATCTCCTTCATCTAAAGGTAAGAGGTAGATTTTAACTAAAGCATTTGTTTATTCTTTTTTTACACTTGAGTGCTTTCCTTCATTAAAATTACTCCAGTGTTGGTAGAAGTATCTAGCTTTTTTAGTTCAATTACTTGGCCAGTTTTCCCAAATATCTGTACTGAAAAGCCTCGCTCTTCATATTTTACTTTATGCATAGTACTTATATAAATGAGGATTAATTTAGGTCTGCTTCTAAAGATTCCCAGTAGCTTGTCTGCTGGTTCTTGTACTACCATCCTATAATTTTAATTTTTAATATTTCCTTGGCTAGTCTTCCAAAGACTTACAGAAATATTGAATCATTATTAAAAGGAATAAAATTGCACTAAACCAACAAATCATTTTGATCTGATGATAATGGTGTCTAATTTATAATATTTGATATTTTCGTCCATAATTTATTTTTTTCAATTTGCATTTTTTTCGGTAACAATTTTTACTCACATTGTTTATTCTTGGATAGTATAGGCTTGTGCTGCCATTGTTATTTTTTCAATACAATTTACATCTGGTCATTCTATTCATTAACTGTTTATCAAGGGTTTATTGACCATGCACAAAGTTACAGAGATTGTATGTAATAGGTGTCAATGAACAAGACAAATATTTTTTGAAGAGAGCTCAAATGTGCTCTGGCATATGCAACAGGAGTACTTACCTAATCTCAAATACTTCCAGTTGATGCTTAAACTATAAATATGAAAAAATTAAATTTGATTTTTCCCGTTTGAACCAAATGAATTCTAAATAGGTTAGAAATTAAAATGGAAAAAATACAAGGGCAACCATACAGATTAGTATAATAAAATATTTTAAATGCTTGAAATAGAGAACTTATTTTAGAGCATATTATCAATGGAAAAAAAAGGTCAAAGGACAAGATTCATAGTTTTGATGACTTAAAAATTTGACAATATATTCATATATGTCAAAAATATATTTGATCTGGATGTTAGTTGATGTAGAATTGTTAATTTTATAAAGTGTAGCAAATAGTATATAGTTATATATACATGCATTATACATATAATGTATGGACATGAACTTGGAAAACTCCAGGAGATGGTGAGAAACAGGGAGGCCTGGTGTGCTGCAGTCCATGGGGTCACAAAGACTCAGACATGACTTGGTGACTGAACAATGAGAATAACAACATATATTTCATTATTTTTACAGATACAAATGGAAGTATTTAGGAATGACGAATCATGATTTCTGCAATTAATTTTCCAATGATCTAGGGAAATATCAAGTAAATGGGGGAAATTGTTCACAGTTGTGAAGACAGGTATTCATTGTGCTAGTTCAGTGCTTTTGGAAGTTTGGGAAGATTGACAATAACTAGCTAACTCTATCTATCTCTTGAGAGAGAATGAGAAAGTAAGATTTACTGTAAGGAATTGGCTCACATTATAATTACGGGGTCAGAGACGTCCCAAATTGGCAGAGGGTAAGCTGGAGACCCAGCTGAGAAAAAGGACAGTTCTCATCCCATTCCAAATGTCTGAGAACCGAGAGTCCAAGTTTGACTCCAAAAGCCAGAGAAGACCAGGCCCCAGCCCAAAGACAGGCAAACAGAGAAAAAGAGAATTCTCTCTTACTTAAACTTTTATTTTATTCAGGTCTTGAACAGATTGGGGAGGACCCCCTTATGGGGAAGGTGATCTGCCTTACTCAGACTACTGGTTCAAGTGTTGACCTTATCTGGAAACACCCTCACAAATGCTCCTGCACTGGTAGGCAGTTTCTTTACTACTACCACCACCTGGGAAACCCTACTCCTCAAAATAATGTTTAACTAAATATCTGAACCAGGCTTCCCAGGTAAAGAATCTGCCGCCATCAATACAAGAGATGAAAGTGACGTTGGGCCAGTCTCTGGGTCTAAAAGATCTCCTGGAGTGGGAAATGGCAACCCACTCCAATATTCTTGCTTGGAAAATTCCATGGACAGAAGAGCCTGGTGGACATGACTAAGCGGCTGAGCACACATCTTTGCAGACATCTAGGCACAGAAAAAGTCTTAAAATTTGGGAACTGCCCATAAAATGAACCCTAGGTCTGGTGCTGTCCAGGGGCACTTTTTTAGCTAATTACAGAGCAGAGTGGGGTGAGAAGGGAGCAGGCATACCTGAATGTCAGACCACAGACAGCACTGTCAAGGAATTAATAAGGGCAAATCATGTGAGAGGGTCGAGGGAAATCTGTTTGTGAGCTATTAAAGGATGTTCCTTTTCTTGTTATAACCCAAGCCCTTTGGATATACTAAAAAATTATATTTTGAAGAGAGGGCCAAACCATATATTATAATTCTGGCCATATTGTTAAAACAATGCCAGAAGCACATAAGTAAATAATTGAATCATGATTTTGGAAACAGAATACTGTATGATCAACCTAAAGTTGGAAGGATTTTTCTAAAATGAACATTGTGCACCTCTTGTTTAAGTCATAGTGCCTTAGGTTCTTAAAACTTTCTGTGGACCATGTTTTGTAATTGGAAATCCATGTTTATGGTTATGTCACAGAATCTCTCTTAAAAGTGTTTCTTATTTCGGAAGTAGTTGCACACGTCTTTAAATAAAAAGCTCATGTTTATACATTTCTTAGCTGCATTACTTCAGCAGTGTTGTAGAGTAATACTGATTTTCAGGTCTTATTAACTGTTTATTATTGTTTATTAGGTAATGTTTTCTCATTGTCACTTGGTTGTTGAGTATCGACTCTCTTGTTTGTTTCATGTGATTCATTTCTCTGTCAGTGCAGTTGAAGGTACATAATTAGCTTTTCATATGAACAAGAACTTTGCTTCCCCACAGTTCAGGAGTCTTACTTGGTAGTTTTGACTTGTTTACTGCTACTATTTTCTAGGGAACAGGGAACTTGAAGAGACTGTAAATCTTAAATCCAGTGTCCTTTGTGGTTCTTTCCTATTCCAAAGCCCACTGATTGTACAGTATGGACAGTACAAGGGCATCAGCCAGGGCATCAACTGGTCAGACCAGGGGTCTTGGCTACAAGCAGGATCAGCCAGGAGGAAGGGAATATTTCTAATCCATCCACCCTGGAAGGACAACTTGTGTGCTTTCAAGAGTCTTGTACATTCTAGCTCTGCTGTTTAAATCTAGTATTTTTCAACCTTGTTAGTTAAAAGGCATAGCATAAGGGAGACATCTAGGCACAGAAAAAGTCTTAAAATTTGGGAACTGCCCATAAAATGAACCCTAGGTCTGGTGCTGTCCAGGGGCACTTTTTTAGCTAATTACAGAGCAGAGTGGGGTGAGAAGGGAGCAGGCATACCTGAATGTCAGACCACAGACAGCACTGTCAAGGAATTAATAAGGGCAAATCATGTGAGAGGGTCGAGGGAAATCTGTTTGTGAGCTATTAAAGGATGTTCCTTTTCTTGTTATAACCCAAGCCCTTTGGATATACTAAAAAATTATATTTTGAAGAGAGGGCCAAACCATATATTATAATTCTGGCCATATTGTTAAAACAATGCCAGAAGCACATAAGTAAATAATTGAATCATGATTTTGGAAACAGAATACTGTATGATCAACCTAAAGTTGGAAGGATTTTTCTAAAATGAACATTGTGCACCTCTTGTTTAAGTCATAGTGCCTTAGGTTCTTAAAACTTTCTGTGGACCATGTTTTGTAATTGGAAATCCATGTTTATGGTTATGTCACAGAATCTCTCTTAAAAGTGTTTCTTATTTCGGAAGTAGTTGCACACGTCTTTAAATAAAAAGCTCATGTTTATACATTTCTTAGCTGCATTACTTCAGCAGTGTTGTAGAGTAATACTGATTTTCAGGTCTTATTAACTGTTTATTATTGTTTATTAGGTAATGTTTTCTCATTGTCACTTGGTTGTTGAGTATCGACTCTCTTGTTTGTTTCATGTGATTCATTTCTCTGTCAGTGCAGTTGAAGGTACATAATTAGCTTTTCATATGAACAAGAACTTTGCTTCCCCACAGTTCAGGAGTCTTACTTGGTAGTTTTGACTTGTTTACTGCTACTATTTTCTAGGGAACAGGGAACTTGAAGAGACTGTAAATCTTAAATCCAGTGTCCTTTGTGGTTCTTTCCTATTCCAAAGCCCACTGATTGTACAGTATGGACAGTACAAGGGCATCAGCCAGGGCATCAACTGGTCAGACCAGGGGTCTTGGCTACAAGCAGGATCAGCCAGGAGGAAGGGAATATTTCTAATCCATCCACCCTGGAAGGACAACTTGTGTGCTTTCAAGAGTCTTGTACATTCTAGCTCTGCTGTTTAAATCTAGTATTTTTCAACCTTGTTAGTTAAAAGGCATAGCAATAAAAATGTGGACATTAGAAACAAAAAAAAAGGTACATATTTTAATTTTTTTGGTTTACCATTAATCACCAGTTTGATTTTTGTTAGGATACTTGCATGAGCCTCTGTTTTCACATTTTTTTTTCTTTATAAATTATAAAAGTTATTCAGGGCTTCCTTGGTAGTCCAGTGGCTAAAGAGTCCACCTTGCAGTGCAATGGCACCGGTTCTATCCCTGGCCCGGGAAGATCTCATGTGCAGTAGAGTGGTTGGACCAGTGTGTCCAATTAGGAATCACTGCTCTGGAGTGCATGCACCCAGAGCTGGTGCTCTGCAGTGAGAGAAGCCACTGCAATGGGAGACCCACACATGCCAAAGAGGGGGTGGGAGGGGTAAAGATGGAAGAAAATAAATATAAATAAAAGAGGTATTATGGGAAAAGGAAAAAAAAAGTTATTTATACTCATGGAAAATAAATAAACACATTAGAAAAGAGGGTGATTCTCAGAATTCCATCACAGAGGGGACTTGGCATGGCTACCTTCAATGCTTTTTTCTTTGCCTACACATGAACACTGAAATCAGAATTGAGTATGTAAATATTTACATGCTTAAATTACAAATATTTAAATTCAACTTTATTTTCCTGACTGGATCTTAGGAATGTACCATAACTTATTTCACTAATCAGTTATCATTTTACATACATGTCTATTTATGCTTACATTATGACTTTTGCCTACTAAAGGTAGTTTTCCAAATGTCTTCTTCAAATTTATATCAACAACTGTCATATATGAGGGGTATACAAAAATATCTGTTGTTATATATTACCATAAGATTCCATCTTAGAGGGAAGGAGGAACATAGGCATAGGGGCAGGGTAGCAGATAAGAGGACTATAACTGTATTTGCATATACATCTCCAGTTTTTCATTTGCGGGTCATTCCTATTCCAAAGCCCACTGATTGTACAGTATGGACAGTACAAGGGCATCAGCCAGGGCATCAACTGGTCAGACCAGGGGTCTTGGCTACAAGCAGGATCAGCCAGGAGGAAGGGAATATTTCTAATCCATCCACCCTGGAAGGACAACTTGTGTGCTTTCAAGAGTCTTGTACATTCTAGCTCTGCTGTTTAAATCTAGTATTTTTCAACCTTGTTAGTTAAAAGGCATAGCAATAAAAATGTGGACATTAGAAACAAAAAAAAAGGTACATATTTTAATTTTTTTGGTTTACCATTAATCACCAGTTTGATTTTGTTAGGATACTTGCATGAGCCTCTGTTTTCACATTTTTTTTTCTTTATAAATTATAAAAGTTATTCAGGGCTTCCTTGGTAGTCCAGTGGCTAAAGAGTCCACCTTGCAGTGCAATGGCACCGGTTCTATCCCTGGCCCGGGAAGATCTCATGTGCAGTAGAGTGGTTGGACCAGTGTGTCCAATTAGGAATCACTGCTCTGGAGTGCATGCACCCAGAGCTGGTGCTCTGCAGTGAGAGAAGCCACTGCAATGGGAGACCCACACATGCCAAAGAGGGGGTGGGAGGGGTAAAGATGGAAGAAAATAAATATAAATAAAAGAGGTATTATGGGAAAAGGAAAAAAAAAGTTATTTATACTCATGGAAAATAAATAAACACATTAGAAAAGAGGGTGATTCTCAGAATTCCATCACAGAGGGGACTTGGCATGGCTACCTTCAATGCTTTTTTCTTTGCCTACACATGAACACTGAAATCAGAATTGAGTATGTAAATATTTACATGCTTAAATTACAAATATTTAAATTCAACTTTATTTTCCTGACTGGATCTTAGGAATGTACCATAACTTATTTCACTAATCAGTTATCATTTTACATACATGTCTATTTATGCTTACATTATGACTTTTGCCTACTAAAGGTAGTTTTCCAAATGTCTTCTTCAAATTTATATCAACAACTGTCATATATGAGGGGTATACAAAAATATCTGTTGTTATATATTACCATAAGATTCCATCTTAGAGGGAAGGAGGAACATAGGCATAGGGGCAGGGTAGCAGATAAGAGGACTATAACTGTATTTGCATATACATCTCCAGTTTTTCATTTGACTTGGAACATTGTCCATTTATTGAGTGAATTAATAGGTTTTATAGGTCTCATCCTGCATTTTTGGTTTCTTAGATAGCTGTTATATTGAGAAACACTCCTATCCAAACCACTGCTTTTCTAACATTAAACTTTTTTCTTGTTGCCTAGTTGGTCATAGTAACTCCTACAGTGGAACACAAAGTTGTCTTCAGTTTACTGGCTAAGGAATGTATGCATCTACATTTCAGGGATTTACATATCTATATTTTAGTCAACTTTGTACTGTCATATTTGGAGTACATGTATTCTTAATGTCAGTACCATTTGAATTTCATAGAATTCTGAAATTTTCCATCTTTAGCCTTGTTTGAATCAAGCTCTTCTGTTCCCTTCTTGTGGCTCAGGGATAGTGAACAGTTAGATAGTATCACTGTCACTATACAATGACATGAATCAAGTTTAACACATTCTTCTCCTTTTTGAATAAGAATTTGACTTTCAGTAAAATTTCTAGATCTGATCCACTGGAGACAGAATCTCAACTAGTTCATATGCAGTGGTAAAGCTTATGCATCTAGACTAGTAGGATAATAAATCCTGGAGGACCATATATGTGGCCTTGTCTGAGTGTGATGACTCTGTGATTGAGTATCTCCCTTGCAAACACCCAAGAAGTATGCCTGCTCAAATGTTATGTGAGACTGTAGCTCTCATGCATTATGAGACCCTTAAGCCAGGGGCTTATCCAACTCAACTAATGAGTGCCATCTCTTTGCAACTTAGATGTTATCTTGGACCAAAAACACATTTATCAAATGATTTGCGGACAATTACAAGCAATACCACAAAAGACATGCACTTATTGCCTCACTGATGGAAGGCTATGTTTCTTGTCTTACACTCTTCTAGCTAATTATGCTGTTAAGAGTAGCATTTGGTGGACTTCTGACGCAAGATGGTGGAGTAGAAGGGTATGCACTTATCTCCTCCCATGAGAGCACCAAAATTACAACTAGCTATTGATCAAACTTCAACAGGAGAACCCTGGAACCCACGGAAAGAGACCCTGCACATCCAAAGACAAAGTGGAAGCTGCAGCAAGATATCCCTTAGTCATGTCTGACTCTTTGCAAACCCATGGACTGTAGCACTGGAGGCTTCCCTGTCCTTCACTATCTCCGAGAGTCTTCTCAAACTCATGTCCATTAGCTGATGATGCAATTCAGCAGATAACTATGTTAAAATTGTATTGAGCAAGGCCCTGCTGACCAGAAAAAGACCCAGTTTTTTCCACCACCAGTCCGTCCCATCAGGAAGTTTACACAACTCTTTCAGCCTTTCTATCAGAGGGCAGACTCACAGTCCCACAGCGACTAAAACAAAAACCATATTACAGAAAGTTAATCCGCATGAAAAAAGCAGAAAGTTATGTCCCAGATGAGCAAACAAGATAAAATCCCAGAAAATCAATTAAATGAAGTGGAGATAGGCAACCTTCCAGAAAAAGGATTCAGAATAATGATACTGAAGATGATCCAGGACTTTGGGAAAGCAATAGAGAAAATGAAAGAACTGTTTACCAAAGGCCTAGAAGAACTAAAGAACCAACAAACAGAGATGAACAATACACTAGAAGGAATCCATAGCAGAATAACTGTGGCAGAAGAATGGATCAATGACCTGCAGGACAGAAAGATGGAAATCACCATCACAGAACAGAATACAGAAAAAAAGAATGAAAAAAAAAAAAAAATGAAGACAGCCTAAGAGACCTCTGGAACAATATAACACACCAATATTTTACATTATAGGGGTCCCAGAAGGAGAAAAGAAAGAGAAAGGAACTGAGAAAATATTTGAAGAGATAATAGCTGAAATTTTCCTAACATGAGAAAGGAAATAGACAGCCAAATCCAGGAATCACAGAGAATCCCAGGCAGAATAAACCCAAAGAGTAACACACCAAGACACATATCAATCAAACTGAAAAAAAATAAAGACACAGATAAAATATTAAAACCAACATGGGAAAATGATAAATGATATACAAGGGAACTTCCTTGAGGCTATCAGTTGATTTCTCAACAGAAATTCTACAATCCAGAAGGGAATGGCACAATATATATAAAATGATGAAAGGGAAGAACTTACAGCCACAAATACTCTAACCTGCAAAAGTCCCATTTGGATATGATGGAGAAATCAAAAGCTTTCCAGACAAGCAAAGGGTAAGAGAATTCAGTCCCACCAAAACAGCTTTACAACAAATGCTAAAGGAACTTCTCTAGGCAGGAAACAAAAGAAAAAGACCAACAGAAAATAAACGCCAAACAATTAAGAAAACAGAAATAGGATCATGAATATCTCAAATTATCTTAAATGTAAATGGACTAAATGCATCAAAGAAAAGACAGACTGACTGGGTGGACGAAAACATGTGCATGTATGCACTTTCACTTAACACATCACTCTGCTTGACTCCTCCAAATCATATGTAATTATTTTGTATTGCTAGGTTAATCATGTTCCCATTAAGGCTTTTTTGTAATTACCTTTGAAAAAAAAGTTATGTCCCAGATGAGCAAACAAGATAAAATCCCAGAAAATCAATTAAATGAAGTGGAGATAGGCAACCTTCCAGAAAAAGGATTCAGAATAATGATACTGAAGATGATCCAGGACTTTGGGAAAGCAATAGAGAAAATGAAAGAACTGTTTACCAAAGGCCTAGAAGAACTAAAGAACCAACAAACAGAGATGAACAATACACTAGAAGGAATCCATAGCAGAATAACTGTGGCAGAAGAATGGATCAATGACCTGCAGGACAGAAAGATGGAAATCACCATCACAGAACAGAATACAGAAAAAAAGAATGAAAAAAAAAAAAAAATGAAGACAGCCTAAGAGACCTCTGGAACAATATAACACACCAATATTTTACATTATAGGGGTCCCAGAAGGAGAAAAGAAAGAGAAAGGAACTGAGAAAATATTTGAAGAGATAATAGCTGAAATTTTCCTAACATGAGAAAGGAAATAGACAGCCAAATCCAGGAATCACAGAGAATCCCAGGCAGAATAAACCCAAAGAGTAACACACCAAGACACATATCAATCAAACTGAAAAAAAATAAAGACACAGATAAAATATTAAAACCAACATGGGAAAATGATAAATGATATACAAGGGAACTTCCTTGAGGCTATCAGTTGATTTCTCAACAGAAATTCTACAATCCAGAAGGGAATGGCACAATATATATAAAATGATGAAAGGGAAGAACTTACAGCCACAAATACTCTAACCTGCAAAAGTCCCATTTGGATATGATGGAGAAATCAAAAGCTTTCCAGACAAGCAAAGGGTAAGAGAATTCAGTCCCACCAAAACAGCTTTACAACAAATGCTAAAGGAACTTCTCTAGGCAGGAAACAAAAGAAAAAGACCAACAGAAAATAAACGCCAAACAATTAAGAAAACAGAAATAGGATCATGAATATCTCAAATTATCTTAAATGTAAATGGACTAAATGCATCAAAGAAAAGACAGACTGACTGGGTGGACGAAAACATGTGCATGTATGCACTTTCACTTAACACATCACTCTGCTTGACTCCTCCAAATCATATGTAATTATTTTGTATTGCTAGGTTAATCATGTTCCCATTAAGGCTTGTATTTGTAATTACCTTTTATTTTCTTGTCTGGATATTGATTGTGAAAACTGATAAACATCCATTACTATTGTGATTATGTAACTATTACTCAATATCATTCACATGGCATCCAAGGGAATGGAAAAATACATTAATACTGAATACCTAAATGGGGACAATCCAGAAACATTGGTGAGCAGCTTTAGGAAACTACCCTCCATGATGAATATTTATTGTGAGCTCAACTTTTGAGGGTACTTTTCCTGTGGGCATTCTGTGCCTTAAACATGTGGCATATCTTTGCAAAGAGAATTAATACTAATTTCTGCCTAACAGCAAAGATTTGAAAGATATAACCAATTTTATTTTTTTTTGGCTTTTTAATACAAATTATTGACTCCATAATTCACTATTGACTCCAAACCACTTCAGTATTCTTGCCTTGGGAGCCCTGTGAACAGTATGAAAAGGCAAAAAGACACAACACTGAAAGATTATCTCCATATGTTGGTAAGTGCCCAATATGCTACTGGAGAAGAGTGGACAAATAGCTTGAGAAGAAATGAAAAGGCTGAGCCAAGGCAGAAACAGTGCTCAGTTGTGTACATGTCTGGTAGGGAAAGTAAAGTCCAATGCTGCAAAGAACAATACTGCATAAGAACCTGAAATGTTAGGTTCATCAATCAAGGCAAATTGAAAGTAAAAACAGAAGGTGGCAAAAAAGAACATGAACATTTTAGGAATCAGTGAATTAAAATGGACAGGAATGGGGGAATTTAATTCAGATGACCAAAGGCCTCAAGACAGGAACACGTCAGTTTTGATTCCAATACCAAATAAAGACAATGCCAAAGAATGTTAGACAACCATACTATTGCACTCATTTCACACACTAGCAAAGTAATGTTCAAAATCCTCCAAGCTAAGCTTCTTGGTACATGAACCAAGAACTTCCAGATATACATCTGGTCCCATTACTCCATGGCAAACAGACAGGCAAACAATGGAAAGCGACAGACTTTATTTTCTTGGGTTCTAAAATCAATGCAGATGGTGACTGCAGTCATGAAATAAAAAGATGCTTGCTCCTGGGAAGAGAAAGTATGACAAATCTAGACAGCGTATTAAAAAGCAGAGACATTACTTTGTTGACAAACATCCATATAGTCAAAGCTGTTTTTCCAGTAGTTATGCATGGATGTAAGACTTAGACCATAAAGAAGTCTGAGCATAAGAATTCATGCCTTGAACTGTGGTGTTGTAGAAGACTCTTGAGAGTCCCTTGGACTGCAAGAAGATCAAACCAGTCCATCTTAAAGGAAATCAACCCTGAATATTCATTGGAAAAACTGATGCTGAAGCTGAAGCTCCAATACTTTGGTTACCCGATGCAAAGAGATGACTCATTGGAAAAGATCCTGTGCTAGGCAAAAATAGAAGGTGACAACAGAGGACAAGATGGTTGGATGGCATCACTGAGTCAACAGACATAAGTTTGAGCTAACTCTGGGAGATGGTAGACTGGTATTTGGAAGTCCCTGTGAACAGTATGAAAAGGCAAAAAGACACAACACTGAAAGATTATCTCCATATGTTGGTAAGTGCCCAATATGCTACTGGAGAAGAGTGGACAAATAGCTTGAGAAGAAATGAAAAGGCTGAGCCAAGGCAGAAACAGTGCTCAGTTGTGTACATGTCTGGTAGGGAAAGTAAAGTCCAATGCTGCAAAGAACAATACTGCATAAGAACCTGAAATGTTAGGTTCATCAATCAAGGCAAATTGAAAGTAAAAACAGGAGGTGGCAAAAAAGAACATGAACATTTTAGGAATCAGTGAATTAAAATGGACAGGAATGGGGGAATTTAATTCAGATGACCAAAGGCCTCAAGACAGGAACACGTCAGTTTTGATTCCAATACCAAATAAAGACAATGCCAAAGAATGTTAGACAACCATACTATTGCACTCATTTCACACACTAGCAAAGTAATGTTCAAAATCCTCCAAGCTAAGCTTCTTGGTACATGAACCAAGAACTTCCAGATATACATCTGGTCCCATTACTCCATGGCAAACAGACAGGCAAACAATGGAAAGCGACAGACTTTATTTTCTTGGGTTCTAAAATCAATGCAGATGGTGACTGCAGTCATGAAATAAAAAGATGCTTGCTCCTGGGAAGAGAAAGTATGACAAATCTAGACAGCGTATTAAAAAGCAGAGACATTACTTTGTTGACAAACATCCATATAGTCAAAGCTGTTTTTCCAGTAGTTATGCATGGATGTAAGACTTAGACCATAAAGAAGTCTGAGCATAAGAATTCATGCCTTGAACTGTGGTGTTGTAGAAGACTCTTGAGAGTCCCTTGGACTGCAAGAAGATCAAACCAGTCCATCTTAAAGGAAATCAACCCTGAATATTCATTGGAAAAACTGATGCTGAAGCTGAAGCTCCAATACTTTGGTTACCCGATGCAAAGAGATGACTCATTGGAAAAGATCCTGTGCTAGGCAAAAATAGAAGGTGACAACAGAGGACAAGATGGTTGGATGGCATCACTGAGTCAACAGACATAAGTTTGAGCTAACTCTGGGAGATGGTAGACAGGGAAACGTGGGGTGCCGCAGTCCATGAAGTGGCAAAGAGTTGAACACAGCTGCATGATTGAACTGATTGGCTCCATGCCAAGTGGTTGCTCTTGTCTAGTGTTTCAATAGTACAGTAGGTTTTTCTGGCAGAAAATTTCAAACCCTGTACACATTCAAACCCTGGCCTCAAGCCTTTAAAGCTTAAATCCTGTTGAATTTCTTCATAAACCACTATAGCATCACTTTGCACACACACCTAATATGCTTTAAATTTTATCCTCTTTATTTGTGTCACTGGAAATTTCCTGGCCATGTATTAAAACATTTGTCAAAATATATTCTGCATTTTTATATTTGGTCTGTGTTATTTAATCTGCCATGTTTCCAAAAAAACACAGGTGCTGTGTACTTGTTTAATTGACAATTTTTTCTACAACACTATAATTATCACAAAGATAGGAACCATGTCAATTTATGGAATCCATCTTCATTTTTTTCCCTAGGGCTCACGTAGGGTGACAGTGTTAATAAAAGCAGCCATTGATTCCAAACATGTAGTGCTTCTCATCTTATCCACAAAAGAAACCTATTTTTCTTTCCTTGATATGACTTGACTTGTCCAATAGAAAACAGTTGAAGTGATGTTCTGGGGCTTCCAAGTGCAGGCTTGAAGGGGGTTCAACTATCACATTCTTCTCTTGGAGCTAAACCATTTGGATCTAGGGAAGCCCAGACCAAGCTCTAAGCAACTAAGCCCATGAAGCATGCAGCTCTGTAGGAAAGGGTGCCTTCAATATCCATCCCCAACCAAGTTTTATGCTAAATACATATGCATAAGAAACTTTATGCAAAGAAAGTGAGAAATAATTTGTGCTGTTTAGGCCACCAAATTTGGAAATGGTCTATTACCTAACAATAAATAATTGAAAGACTTAGCTAACAAGGAGTTACTGGATGTGCCACTGAATGAGACAGTGGAAGAGAACTAGACACTTATTTAAAGGCCAAATTGCAACTTTTAAGGAATAATTTCTGGGAAGTAGAATTACTATCTTTAAGATAATATAACTAAAAGAAAGACTTTTAATTTAATCAAGCATTTGGAAAGCTTTAAAAACTCAGAGGCATTGCTCTTTTCTTGATTTTAAAGGTGAGAAGCTAATCATTTGGACTTTGGCAACTGGTTTCTGAAAAGATTTGCTGAATTCAACGTTGGTTTTATTACATGTTCACACTTATCAGAATTTCTTAAGAAGAAGAAGAAATAACCTACAAATTTCCAGCTGAGGAAACTTATGAAGGATCTCTTCACATTCAAGTGAATGCAGTTCTTATATGTCTTAAATCTGGCATTTTAAAATAAAGCAAATGCCACCCCTCCAGAACTGATGCCAAACAAAGGTTTCAGCAATAATTATCATGAAGAGTGTTCATGCTTTAGGCAATTCATAAATTCTCACTCTAAGTTTTAGAGAAAATGTAACAAATTCTAAATTAAGCTATTTTATTACAAATATAAAACAATGTATTTTATATTATAGCACAATAATTTTTAATTTGTGAATGTCTAAATTGAGGCAATAAAACCACTTCCATACATTTCAACAGAACTGTGCAGAAGATTTGCCAGGCATGTGGATGTTCTCAACTTGGGCAGGGCTCGTGTGGAAGGGAAAATGTGCCTCAGCTTTATTCTGGCAGACTGTTGTATTTCTGCTAAGTTTCTAAAAAATAAGAAATGGAAGCATTCTCTAAACTCAACATTCCTTATTTGATAAAGTATTTTATTATCTATATCACTTGTGCTACTGATTGTTGAAGCCTGCTACCTTTGATAAAGTGATTTTTCATAGCTCTAAGCAACTAAGCCCATGAAGCAGAGCTCGAAAGGGTGCCTTCAATATCCATCCCCAACCAAGTTTTATGCTAAATACATATGCATAAGAAACTTTATGCAAAGAAAGTGAGAAATAATTTGTGCTGTTTAGGCCACCAAATTTGGAAATGGTCTATTACCTAACAATAAATAATTGAAAGACTTAGCTAACAAGGAGTTACTGGATGTGCCACTGAATGAGACAGTGGAAGAGAACTAGACACTTATTTAAAGGCCAAATTGCAACTTTTAAGGAATAATTTCTGGGAAGTAGAATTACTATCTTTAAGATAATATAACTAAAAGAAAGACTTTTAATTTAATCAAGCATTTGGAAAGCTTTAAAAACTCAGAGGCATTGCTCTTTTCTTGATTTTAAAGGTGAGAAGCTAATCATTTGGACTTTGGCAACTGGTTTCTGAAAAGATTTGCTGAATTCAACGTTGGTTTTATTACATGTTCACACTTATCAGAATTTCTTAAGAAGAAGAAGAAATAACCTACAAATTTCCAGCTGAGGAAACTTATGAAGGATCTCTTCACATTCAAGTGAATGCAGTTCTTATATGTCTTAAATCTGGCATTTTAAAATAAAGCAAATGCCACCCCTCCAGAACTGATGCCAAACAAAGGTTTCAGCAATAATTATCATGAAGAGTGTTCATGCTTTAGGCAATTCATAAATTCTCACTCTAAGTTTTAGAAAAAATGTAACAAATTCTAAATTAAGCTATTTTATTACAAATATAAAACAATGTATTTTATATTATAGCACAATAATTTTTAATTTGTGAATGTCTAAATTGAGGCAATAAAACCACTTCCATACATTTCAACAGAACTGTGCAGAAGATTTGCCAGGCATGTGGATGTTCTCAACTTGGGCAGGGCTCGTGTGGAAGGGAAAATGTGCCTCAGCTTTATTCTGGCAGACTGTTGTATTTCTGCTAAGTTTCTAAAAAATAAGAAATGGAAGCATTCTCTAAACTCAACATTCCTTATTTGATAAAGTATTTTATTATCTATATCACTTGTGCTACTGATTGTTGAAGCATGAAATAAGAGAAGAGAGAGGAAAATTGGCTGCTACCCTTGTTAATGATAAGCCTATCTTCTTTGTGAAGTTTTTGCATAAAATCTGTCCTTTGGTCCCAAGACACTCTTTCAATACAGTTTTTTTCTGACATTACTCTTTCATTAAATAATCACTCAGGTAATTGCACCCTCTTGATCAAAGAAACCTACTGATACTCTATTTCCTTTTTATCTAGTAAAGGTCACATTAAGTGAACCTGCATATTAAGTAAATAGCAAATAAACTGAAGGCTATAATAAATGCTTTCATCTGTATACATTACAAAGAGGAAAAATACTATATAGATTTTTAAAGAGTTTAACATAAACATAAAAATGTTGTAGTATCTTGAAAAAATACTACACAAATTAAATTCAGATGGCTGTATAAATGATGGTTTTCAATGTGTGGACAATTTTTTATGACTATAGAAAACTTTACTGTTAGTCCAGGAGAACACTCACATTTTTCCCATGATTTGAAAAGTTGGTATATAAGCTAATAACTAAATAACTAGAAGAATAATGAAATTCTACAAATTCTGCATTTTCTTTTCTTTATCCATAGTGTATATTAGGAATTTTACCTGGACTTAATTATTAACCAAGAATCTGGCAGATATATAATGGACACACATGGGTGCACACACACACATACATACATACATACACAGGTAATTCTTGAAGCTCGTACTTAATTAAATAAAATAATTAGTTTTTATAAAACAATGAAAAGAAGCAAAATAGCTTCTTTTTCAAACAAAAGTATATTCACTAAATAGAAGTGAATCTAAATTTTGAACTAGAATGAGTTTCAAGCATCAAGAGTCCTTTAAGCAAGTCTTCAAGTATGTAAAGATGATTATTCCAATTTCCTGATATAGGCAGGCATGGTAGCATCAAGATAATACTTTTCACTAAGCATTCACAAGTGTTTCATTGTATATACAAATCTTAGAACCTCAGCATATATTTTACACAATGAAGTGACATTGGGGATTTCATAAGAACGCTGATTTTTTTATCTATATCACTTGTGCTACTGATTGTTGAAGCATGAAATAAGAGAAGAGAGAGGAAAATTGGCTGCTACCCTTGTTAATGATAAGCCTATCTTCTTTGTGAAGTTTTGCATAAAATCTGTCCTTTGGTCCCAAGACACTCTTTCAATACAGTTTTTTTCTGACATTACTCTTTCATTAAATAATCACTCAGGTAATTGCACCCTCTTGATCAAAGAAACCTACTGATACTCTATTTCCTTTTTATCTAGTAAAGGTCACATTAAGTGAACCTGCATATTAAGTAAATAGCAAATAAACTGAAGGCTATAATAAATGCTTTCATCTGTATACATTACAAAGAGGAAAAATACTATATAGATTTTTAAAGAGTTTAACATAAACATAAAAATGTTGTAGTATCTTGAAAAAATACTACACAAATTAAATTCAGATGGCTGTATAAATGATGGTTTTCAATGTGTGGACAATTTTTTATGACTATAGAAAACTTTACTGTTAGTCCAGGAGAACACTCACATTTTTCCCATGATTTGAAAAGTTGGTATATAAGCTAATAACTAAATAACTAGAAGAATAATGAAATTCTACAAATTCTGCATTTTCTTTTCTTTATCCATAGTGTATATTAGGAATTTTACCTGGACTTAATTATTAACCAAGAATCTGGCAGATATATAATGGACACACATGGGTGCACACACACACATACATACATACATACACAGGTAATTCTTGAAGCTCGTACTTAATTAAATAAAATAATTAGTTTTTATAAAACAATGAAAAGAAGCAAAATAGCTTCTTTTTCAAACAAAAGTATATTCACTAAATAGAAGTGAATCTAAATTTTGAACTAGAATGAGTTTCAAGCATCAAGAGTCCTTTAAGCAAGTCTTCAAGTATGTAAAGATGATTATTCCAATTTCCTGATATAGGCAGGCATGGTAGCATCAAGATAATACTTTTCACTAAGCATTCACAAGTGTTTCATTGTATATACAAATCTTAGAACCTCAGCATATATTTTACACAATGAAGTGACATTGGGGATTTCATAAGACAAGATGAAACATTGCAGTAAGGGAGAGACCGCCTGACAAAATGTGTTTATGACAAATTAGATTCAATTAGATTAGAAGAGGGATCATGGCTTTCTCTTTTGCTAAAATGAGAAAGTTGAAAGACTGAAGATGAGTTTGTAGTACATATACTGGGACAAGTAGGACTTCTATGCAAAAACTATGTTAAAGTTGCAGTGCTTATGTTGGGAGACTTTACAAGGCACCAGGGAGTTAGGGCTGTTGCTGAAACCACTTGTTCCTCAAGAAACAATGTGGTCTTAATGAATTTGACTCAAGAACCAAACACATCCAGTTGTCTGTAAGTATTTTCTATTTAGGCCACAAACTAGTCATCTCCATCATATATAATTACGTGCTCCCCAATTATACATGTGTGTGACACCTTATAAAATCAAGATTTTTCCCGCCTGCCAGAAACCTTACTTCTCATAGACAAGGTTGCCAACAGCCAAAGGCCTAACAGAAACAGCCAAGCCTTCAAGGAGCTGCTCTGAGAGGCTCTCCTCCTACTCTGAGGGGTAGCCTGGCTTTCAATTATGTATTGAATAAAGAAGCTAACTCAAATTACTTGATATGCAGTGGGAAGGGAGCTCTTTCCACTTATTCTGAGGGCTTGATTTAAGATTTTGACACATTGTAAGATACAAGTAGGTTTTAGCTTGGCATACAGAATTGTAGGAGGATCAAAATTAGTTCAAAATTTTAAAATTAAGATCCCCAAATCTGTTGCCAATACCAGATAACCGAGAGAGATCCATCCATCTGTGTCCCTCAAAGTAGATAGACTTGGGGGGGTTAGTCCATTCAAAAATATTCACTAAATAGAAGTGAATCTAAATTTTGAACTAGAATGAGTTTCAAGCATCAAGAGTCCTTTAAGCAAGTCTTCAAGTATGTAAAGATGATTATTCCAATTTCCTGATATAGGCAGGCATGGTAGCATCAAGATAATACTTTTCACTAAGCATTCACAAGTGTTTCATTGTATATACAAATCTTAGAACCTCAGCATATATTTTACACAATGAAGTGACATTGGGGATTTCATAAGACAAGATGAAACATTGCAGTAAGGGAGAGACCGCCTGACAAAATGTGTTTATGACAAATTAGATTCAATTAGATTAGAAGAGGGATCATGGCTTTCTCTTTTGCTAAAATGAGAAAGTTGAAAGACTGAAGATGAGTTTGTAGTACATATACTGGGACAAGTAGGACTTCTATGCAAAAACTATGTTAAAGTTGCAGTGCTTATGTTGGGAGACTTTACAAGGCACCAGGGAGTTAGGGCTGTTGCTGAAACCACTTGTTCCTCAAGAAACAATGTGGTCTTAATGAATTTGACTCAAGAACCAAACACATCCAGTTGTCTGTAAGTATTTTCTATTTAGGCCACAAACTAGTCATCTCCATCATATATAATTACGTGCTCCCCAATTATACATGTGTGTGACACCTTATAAAATCAAGATTTTTCCCGCCTGCCAGAAACCTTACTTCTCATAGACAAGGTTGCCAACAGCCAAAGGCCTAACAGAAACAGCCAAGCCTTCAAGGAGCTGCTCTGAGAGGCTCTCCTCCTACTCTGAGGGGTAGCCTGGCTTTCAATTATGTATTGAATAAAGAAGCTAACTCAAATTACTTGATATGCAGTGGGAAGGGAGCTCTTTCCACTTATTCTGAGGGCTTGATTTAAGATTTTGACACATTGTAAGATACAAGTAGGTTTTAGCTTGGCATACAGAATTGTAGGAGGATCAAAATTAGTTCAAAATTTTAAAATTAAGATCCCCAAATCTGTTGCCAATACCAGATAACCCGAGAGAGATCCATCCATCTGTGTCCCTCAAAGTAGATAGACTGGATCTTGGAGGCTAAAGTAAGAGGAGAGGCAGCAGAGGCAGTACTAGTCAGTCACCCTCAAGCACAGCATGACCTTTCTGGCAGAGCAGGTGGCATTGAAGGTGGCCAGTGGTATCTGTCCTGCCATGTGTTCTGTGGCTGGAGGGACCTGCTCTCTGAGGAAACTTAGTGATGAAGGAAGGAAAGAAAAGAGCTATGAAGGGAAGCTCTCCTCTGTCTCCCCAGATTCTAGCCCAGACCTCCAGAACCCCCTTCCCCCCCCACACACACACTGGAGGATTACCAGCTAAGGGATGCTAAGTACAAACCTCCCCTCACTCTGCCACCAATCTTTCTTTTTGCCTGGTCTGGCCATAGCTTCCTCAGCAGCGCTAAGGAAAACAAAAACTCGTAGACATTGCCATCTTCTGGAAAACAAAAGGAAGGCACCTAACTACCAGCCTGGTGAACCATTAGAATCAAAGGAAACAATGTTTTACAAAAATAAGAAAGGCCTCTACTACCACAAATGTAGCAAAACAAAGGAAAAACTCATCAAACAGACGTCTTAGTCACTAGTTTCACACACAAATAAGTAAGAATTTTTCAGGAACCAAAACTAAAGACATAATATCACATTCATTCAGGAGTCATTATGAAAAGTTCAGTGAGCTACAGGAAAATTCATAAGGGTAATACAATGATCTTGAGAATAAAATTAATGAACAAAAAGAATCCTTCACTAAAGAGACTGAAATTCTAAAAAAAGAAGCAAAAAAGTTCTGGAGCTAAAAGACTCAACAGATGAGATGAAGAATCCATTAGAACACATTGAAAATAATCAGATCAAAAAGAGAGATGACAAATTGGAAGATAGAAATAATTTAAATGGAAGAAGTGAGTGAACTGAGATTTTTTTTTTTTAAAGTTTCCATAGGAGAACTATCTAGCTTCATTAGCTAATAAATATAAAAAATAATGGATATTTCAGAAGGGGAAGAGAGGGAGAAAGGAGCAGAGGGTGTATTCAAAGAAATAATAGCAAGATTTTCCAAACTTGGGGAATAAACCGAATAGACAAGTCCATGCAGATGGTGACTGCAGCCATGAGATTAAAAGAAGTTTGCACCTTGGAAGAAAAGTTATGACAAACCAAAGACATCACTTTGCTAACCAAGGTCTATACAGTGAAAACTATGGTTTTCCAACAGTCATGTACAGAAGTGAGAGTTGGACCATAAAGAATGCTGTGCACCAAAGAACTGAAGTTACTTAGTTACTTAGTTATTAGAAAGTTATTTAGGAAGTGGTTTATTTACTACAGTAAAATAAGAGAACAAAACAAGAAAGTGAAAGATAATCAAGGAAAGAAAGATCTCAAGGGGACAGCTGTGCATCAGGACAAGAAACTGAACTGGAATGGAAGCACAGACTTGAGAAGAAATGGGAAGGATGCTGAAAAGAGAAAATTCCACACATTGACAAATGATGATAAAGGTAGACAATGTTAACGAAACCAGAAATAAAACCATCAACACAAAAAATATATACAACTGGTCAAAAAAGGAATGCAATCATGATACATTACTTGACTGGAAAATTAGCAGTTTACTTTGTCATAGTAATGTAAAAACCAGCTATTAATCTACAAACTAAAAAAGGACATGTAAAATTACATTTTACTGAAAATGTAAAGTTAAAAATTGAGTGGCAAGAGCTGAGAGGTGATGGAGAGGGGGGTCAAATAAAGACAAAGCAAGTCCACAAATATCCTCATTCCTGTGGTGAGGAGTTTAAAAGATACCTTCTACGGTTGTTAGAACAATACATAGAGGTATGAATATATTATTTAAAGGTACAAAGGTAGTCATAGCAATTAAAAACAGTGGTTTTGCTATATTAGGAAGATGGAGAAGGAAAAATGGCAGATACATGAGTTAAGTACCACTTACCAAAACAGAATAACAAGACTATGTCTAAATTGATGAATCTAGAAATAACTCCTGATTTTAAGATAATTAAGATAATTACCAGAAGAAATAGCTAAAATAAAAGAATATGCTTTTAGAGAGTAGCACTACGGAGTTGAAGGAACAGAGAAGGTTGATGTTACTATGTATAAGACTCTTTAAAATCTCACCCTTTATTAGTCTGATAAACTATACTGTGAAACTTGTAAAGGTCTATACTATAGAATATTAGGGTATGAATTTTACACCATAGACTAGGATTCAATAAATTCACATTTTCTCCTCTAATAAACTTAATCTGGGGGACTTCCATGGCGATCCAGAGGGTAAGACTCAGTGCTTCCACTTCAGGGGGTGCAGGTTCTATCCTGGTTGGGGAATTAGGACCCTACATGAGGCGAAGTGCAGCCAAAAAGAATAAATAAATAACTAAACAAAAAATCTTCTTTAAAAGAAAAGGCTAATTTGTTTCAAGATCACATTCCATAGATGCCCAGGAATTCAACCTCACCTGTTTACAAAGACCGTCCCCCCAGGCCTGATGTTGCATAGATCCTAAGGGTACACTTAGTCTTCAGCAGAAAGTCTCTGTGGCTTTAGCCCATCCATGTTGACTGTTAAGTTCATCATTTAACCCCTCAAACCCCTAGAGGCAGAAAGCAGCACCCCCCTGCATTTCTACTTCATAGAGTGCAAGCCTTTGTTTTGGGGCTCAATGAGTAAAGAATCCACCTGCAATGCAGGAGATACAGAAGATGTACATTAGATCCATGGGTTGGGAAGATCCCCTGGAGGAGGGCATGGCAACCTACACCAGTATTCTTGCCTGGAGAACGCCATGGACACATAGGCCTGCCCACAGGGTTGCAAAGAGTCCAACACAACTAAAACAACTGAGCACATTGCACAGACATTTAAATAAATAAATAAGAATACATAGTGCTCAGTGACAGAGTAAATATTGTTACCTAAAACTTTCCTTTCAGTGTATTTTCATGGGCTCCTGTGTGTGCTTTTTATTGACCCTAAACATTACTCCTTATTGACATCTTTTTTCTAAATGGCTTGTTATAGAACATTCAGATAATAGTCCAGTTTACAAGCACAGTTCTGCAACTGCTGGTTCTAACAGTGGCTTAATCTAGTTCAAGTTTTGTCAATATTAACACGTATAATACCAACAGATAGTACATAGGTAGGTAAAAACAAGACAAGCAGATCAAAAAACATTTAGCAAGAGATGAGTTTCAGTATCTATTAATTTTACTTTTAGCACATTTTAATAATGGCACATTTAAAGATAATCCTGAATCATAAACCACTGAAAAATATGAATCAATGAATCTTATGTAGTACATGAGTCTTAGCAAGTAAGTAGATAATTGAGTGAAGACAGAAGGGCTCTTGCTTAGAGTAGAATTCTGAGGCCAAGAGTACTTCAGGGGTGCAGGTTCTATCCTGGTTGGGGAATTAGGACCCTACATGAGGCGAAGTGCAGCCAAAAAGAATAAATAAATAACTAAACAAAAAATCTTCTTTAAAAGAAAAGGCTAATTTGTTTCAAGATCACATTCCATAGATGCCCAGGAATTCAACCTCACCTGTTTACAAAGACCGTCCCCCCAGGCCTGATGTTGCATAGATCCTAAGGGTACACTTAGTCTTCAGCAGAAAGTCTCTGTGGCTTTAGCCCATCCATGTTGACTGTTAAGTTCATCATTTAACCCCTCAAACCCCTAGAGGCAGAAAGCAGCACCCCCCTGCATTTCTACTTCATAGAGTGCAAGCCTTTGTTTTGGGGCTCAATGAGTAAAGAATCCACCTGCAATGCAGGAGATACAGAAGATGTACATTAGATCCATGGGTTGGGAAGATCCCCTGGAGGAGGGCATGGCAACCTACACCAGTATTCTTGCCTGGAGAACGCCATGGACACATAGGCCTGCCCACAGGGTTGCAAAGAGTCCAACACAACTAAAACAACTGAGCACATTGCACAGACATTTAAATAAATAAATAAGAATACATAGTGCTCAGTGACAGAGTAAATATTGTTACCTAAAACTTTCCTTTCAGTGTATTTTCATGGGCTCCTGTGTGTGCTTTTTATTGACCCTAAACATTACTCCTTATTGACATCTTTTTTCTAAATGGCTTGTTATAGAACATTCAGATAATAGTCCAGTTTACAAGCACAGTTCTGCAACTGCTGGTTCTAACAGTGGCTTAATCTAGTTCAAGTTTTGTCAATATTAACACGTATAATACCAACAGATAGTACATAGGTAGGTAAAAACAAGACAAGCAGATCAAAAAACATTTAGCAAGAGATGAGTTTCAGTATCTATTAATTTTACTTTTAGCACATTTTAATAATGGCACATTTAAAGATAATCCTGAATCATAAACCACTGAAAAATATGAATCAATGAATCTTATGTAGTACATGAGTCTTAGCAAGTAAGTAGATAATTGAGTGAAGACAGAAGGGCTCTTGCTTAGAGTAGAATTCTGAGGCCAAGAGTACTGGACTGTCTATATCTATCAAAGGAGAAGGATTTGAGGATCTCCTGTGCTTCTCAAATTCTAACATTTTTCCTTCTAACTTTATGTGCTTAAGTGTATCTGTGAAATCTTTTAAATGAAACATGCTATTACTCAACAATGGAGTGAGGAAAGACCAATATGTAATATTCAAAATAGTCAACATTATATTTCTTTAAACATAACAAATACATATATACTTTATATATAGGATATATATGTATACACACACATATATAATCATAATCGTAAGTAGGTGACTGATCTGGATTGTAATTCATTCTAGTGAATCATTGAATCTGAGGAAGTTTAGAGAAATCCCTAAATTTGTAACCAAGCATCAAAAGTAGGGTGGCAGGCAGTATCTGAAGTGGAGCAATCACATGGGACTGAGCACCTTTAGTAAGGGGGACCTGAGGCTACTCAAGGTAGTGTCAGGATTGAGTTCAATTGTTGGACACTCAGTTGTCAGAGAATTGGAGAATTAGGGTGGAAAAATGACACATTTGGTGTTAGAAGAAAACTGTTGCAGTTCCAGGGAGTGCTCCTGAACTGAAGGTCTGCTTTGGTGGGGTGTGTACATTTTCAGGTAACCTAGAGTCCCCTCTGAACAAGACAGAAAAGCAACACCAGAAGACACCTTAGAAACCATCTCCAATGAGTTGTGCACAATTTTTAAGTATCTTGAGGTAACTATTTTGCAACTTACTATAATGACTGATTACGCACTTTTTTATTGCCTACAGTAGATTCTTTCCACCCCAGGATAATTAGGAAAGTGGTCAGTATAAACTGTTACCAACAGGACTTTCTGCGCCTCTTTATATAGCCAGTTAGGAGGTTACACACGTCCTTCTCATTACTTAAGAAGGCACAGGTTAGTTATCTCCTAATACCACTGAAACCAAGGACTTCGTGGGGCCTTCCCAATTGCAGAAGTCCTCTAAGTCCTGTTTCTTGTTTGTGGAAAAAAGGCCTTAGTCTCCTAGGCCCTAAGTTCCAAAAAGCAGACTGTAGGAGTCACCTATTAGGGAAGTGAGGGAATGCAGAAACAAAAGAAAAGCAGCCAACCGAGAAAAGTAATGGTAGCTTAAATGCTGTACTCAGTTGCTCAGTCATGTCCAATTCTTTGTGATCTCATGGACTGCAATGCACCAGGCTCCTCTGTCCACGGAATTTCTCAGGCAAGAATAGTGGAGTGGGCTGCCATTTCCTACGCCAAGGAATCTTCTGGACCCAGGGACTGAACCTGTATCTCTTGAGTATCTTGCATTAGCACAGGATTCTTTACCACCGTGCCATCTGAAAACTCTTAGCATAAACACTAGTTCATCAATTAAACCAAGTCTTAGTTCTTCTTCAAGGGATAAATATAGTAACATGATGCATATCTCTGAGTTGCTCTGCATAAACTAAGAGACCCACACAAGTGGTAGATGGTGACATGTTGAGCACAAGCATGTTGACCTGAGACTGACTGGAACCAGGTTGCTGACACCTCACCACAAACCAGTCAGAAAAAAAGGTCCACAAGCTGATCACAGGCCCTGAAACTCTCAGCCCTGATGTTGCCTTTAAAAGCCCTTCCTTGGGCTACCCCTGGTGGTCCAGTGGGTAAGGACACCGCCTTGCAGTGCAAGGGACGAGTTCGATCCCTGGCCTGGGAAGATCCCACGTGCCGCAGAGCAGCTGGACCGATGTGTCCAATTACCGAGCCGGAGCTCTGGAGCGCATACGCCCAGAGCCAGCGCTCAGCAACAGACGCCACCGCGATGGGAGGCCCACAGGAGCCAAAGAACAAAGACGGATGAACATAGAGAAACGAAAGACCAATAGAAGTGGCCCGCCTGCTCCCCTCCCTCCCCAACCCGACCCCCGCCCAAAATAAATAAATAATCTTTTAAAAATAAATAAATAAATAAAAACCCTTCCTTGAAAGCTATCTTTGAGCTTAGAAACTGACGATATGACAAATGTTAACAGGATTGTGGATGAGCTGTAGGGACAAAGGACAATGCCAAATGAAGATAATCAGAACTCCAGCTGTACCACCTGGAGTAGGGCCAGCTAAATACAGCTTCAGGAAACCCTCCCACTGAAGCAAAAATAATATCAGAGGAAAATAAGATTTAACACTAAAATACGTATGTTCCAGGCACGATGCTAGCTTCATTCACACATACTTTCTGCCCTAAGGGGTAATTTAGAAACTCTGAAAGATGAGCATTAATATCTCTCTATAAGATGAGGAGACTGTAATTCAAATGGGTCAAGAACACTTAACCTAAGGTCATGTAAACCATCCCATCTCTATAAGGATTGTTGCCACCTGCTGCATTCACCCACTAACATAGCACCCTCAGGCAGGGGGAAACAGGTGGATTCAGGTTGGAAAAAAAAAAACAAATATAACTGTGCTTTGGACATATGGCCCCTAAGATGCATGCCTAAGGAAGGATTTCAATAACCCCATATTCCTGCATCTTCCTACACATATAGAAAAACAAAAACAACAACAACAAAGCACTAAAATTATTGAGATGTCTGGTCCTTTGTGATTAGCTTTTTATGCTTGACTACATGTATTTCCCAACCAAAACCATTCCATATATACCTTGGCTTCTCTTCTACCTCTTCAGAGCTGTTCCTCAGAGCTACTTAAAGGCGGCCTCCTGGGCTAGTCTTCAGTGAGACTCTGAATAAAACTTAACTCACAGCTCTCACATTCTGTTTTTTCCATCTAGTTACATCACAGGACATGCTGTCCCTGTTTGTGACCCTGCTCTTCCCAGAGAGCAAAATCAGTCTGTTTTCTTACTGGCTCAGTTTATTGTGACAAGCATCCTGACATATTTTCACTTGATTCTGTCCTCTTGACCTTCCCAAAATACACTGTAGAAACAACAGTCTGTTTCATGTCTACACAATTACAACTTTCAAAGCTGTCTCACATTTGAGGGGAACACTCTGTACTACAGGGAGGGCACGCCCCTTTCATTCCCATTACACTTGAGAGAAATAACGCCAGAAGTGTTGAAGAAGCTGGCCGATCTTTCTGCTCTTCCAATCTAGACTGTGGAAAGTGAGGGGTGTTATGTTTTTATCTTTTTTTCCACCCCCCACAAGGCCTCATATTCAAGAAAAGGGAGTGCTACTTTGGCTACTGTCAGAATCATCTTTTCCAAGTGTAGACATATTCCTGCAAGGTTAGTCCATCCTAAGCCCCCTTTACAAGTGGCCCCCTTTAACATTGTCCCTTAAAGAAAGTAAAGAACCTTGTAAATTATATTGATGCCGTTAACTAATAGGCTTCCTGGTGACTCAGCAATAAAGAGTCCACCTTCAATGCAGGGGACATGGGTTCAATTCCTGGGTTGGGAAGATCCCCTGGAGCAGGAAATGACAACCCACACCAGTATTCTTGCCTGGAAAATTGCTTGGAAAAAATACCCTGGTGGGCTACACCCCACGTCAGGTACCACTTAAGAGACTAAACAAAAACTATTAGCCACACCTGAAAAGATCTAAAATTAGTACAGAGACACAAGAGCTCAAAATCATCACTGAAGGAGGAATCACTTTTCTATATATAGGCTAGTGGGAGGGAGGTGTAGACAGAACAAGTTCAGAGCTCAGAACTGCTACTGTACCAAGTATGCAAAACCAAGCCAAGACGCACGCACACACAGAAATGTATGCAGATTTATGTGTATTGATTCCAAAAAACACACACAGTTTTCTGATCTAGCTTACTAGCACCAAAAATGTTGAGAATTTGCTGTTTACTTTACTAGGTCAGTGTTTTAAATTATCACATTGTGTGTACTTACAAACGAGCAATGGGGAGATGAATTTTATTCAACAGACATTCCCAAAGCTGTCTTTTTCTCCCCAGTTTATTGTGACAAGCATCCTGACATATTTTCACTTGATTCTGTCCTCTTGACCTTCCCAAAATACACTGTAGAAACAACAGTCTGTTTCATGTCTACACAATTACAACTTTCAAAGCTGTCTCACATTTGAGGGGAACACTCTGTACTACAGGGAGGGCACGCCCCTTTCATTCCCATTACACTTGAGAGAAATAACGCCAGAAGTGTTGAAGAAGCTGGCCGATCTTTCTGCTCTTCCAATCTAGACTGTGGAAAGTGAGGGGTGTTATGTTTTTATCTTTTTTTCCACCCCCCACAAGGCCTCATATTCAAGAAAAGGGAGTGCTACTTTGGCTACTGTCAGAATCATCTTTTCCAAGTGTAGACATATTCCTGCAAGGTTAGTCCATCCTAAGCCCCCTTTACAAGTGGCCCCTTGAACATTGTCCCTTAAAGAAAGTAAAGAACCTTGTAAATTATATTGATGCCGTTAACTAATAGGCTTCCCTGGTGACTCAGCAATAAAGAGTCCACCTTCAATGCAGGGGACATGGGTTCAATTCCTGGGTTGGGAAGATCCCCTGGAGCAGGAAATGACAACCCACACCAGTATTCTTGCCTGGAAAATTGCTTGGAAAAAATACCCTGGTGGGCTACACCCCACGTCAGGTACCACTTAAGAGACTAAACAAAAACTATTAGCCACACCTGAAAAGATCTAAAATTAGTACAGAGACACAAGAGCTCAAAATCATCACTGAAGGAGGAATCACTTTTCTATATATAGGCTAGTGGGAGGGAGGTGTAGACAGAACAAGTTCAGAGCTCAGAACTGCTACTGTACCAAGTATGCAAAACCAAGCCAAGACGCACGCACACACAGAAATGTATGCAGATTTATGTGTATTGATTCCAAAAAACACACACAGTTTTCTGATCTAGCTTACTAGCACCAAAAATGTTGAGAATTTGCTGTTTACTTTACTAGGTCAGTGTTTTAAATTATCACATTGTGTGTACTTACAAACGAGCAATGGGGAGATGAATTTTATTCAACAGAATAGTGTGTTACAACACTGCCCTAGGCACTTGGGATACAGAAGGAAATCAGACAAAAACGTCTTCCTTGGGCTTCCCTGGTTCTCCAGTGGGTAAGGACACCGCCTTGCAGTGCAAGGGGCGCCAGTTCGATCCCTGGCCTGGGAAGATCCCACGCGCTGGAGCGGCCTAGACCCATGTGTCCAATGACCGGGCCGTAGCTCCGGAGTGCATGTGCCCAGTGCCGGTGCTCTGCGACAACAGAGGCCACCGCGATGGGAGGCCCACCCAGGCCAAAGAACGAAGATGGATGAAAATAGCTAAATGAAGAACCAATAGAAGTGGCCCGCCCGCCCCCTCCCTCCCCAACCCGACCCCCGCCCAAAATAAATAAATATTAAAAAAATTTATTAAAAAAAAAAGTCTTCCTTTGCTGGCACTTATAGTCTAGTGGGCTGGACAATAAAGAAGTCAACTTGAAATGTACAGAAATATCATATCACTGATGTGTAATAGGAACAGTGTTAATGCTGCTGTATATTATGTATTAAAAATACTGCAACTTCCCTGCTGGTCCAGTGGTTAAGAAACCACCTGGCAATGCAAGGGATATGGGTTCAATCCCTGATCAGGGACTAATATCCCACATATCACAGAACAACAAAGTCTACACACCACAACTACTGAGTCTTCGCCACAGCTGGAGTCCATGCACCACAATGAAAGAACCTGAGTGCTGCCAACTAATGAAAGGGGTGAATAGGCAGACTTGGTGAGGCCAGTGGTTTCCAACGAGGAGGGGGAACAAACATTTTCTGGTATAAATGTATGCCATGAAAAATGCCATTGTCTTATGGAGGCAAACTATATAGGCTAGTGGGAGGAGGTGTAGACAGAACAAGTTCAGAGCTCAGAACTGCTACTGTACCAAGTATGCAAAACCAAGCCAAGACGCACGCACACACAGAAATGTATGCAGATTTATGTGTATTGATTCCAAAAAACACACACAGTTTTCTGATCTAGCTTACTAGCACCAAAAATGTTGAGAATTTGCTGTTTACTTTACTAGGTCAGTGTTTTAAATTATCACATTGTGTGTACTTACAAACGAGCAATGGGGAGATGAATTTTATTCAACAGAATAGTGTGTTACAACACTGCCCTAGGCACTTGGGATACAGAAGGAAATCAGACAAAAACGTCTTCCTTGGGCTTCCCTGGTTCTCCAGTGGGTAAGGACACCGCCTTGCAGTGCAAGGGGCGCCAGTTCGATCCCTGGCCTGGGAAGATCCCACGTGCCGCGGAGCGGCTAGACCCATGTGTCCAATTACCGAGCCGGAGCTCTGGAGTGCATGTGCCCAGTGCCGGTGCTCTGCGACAACAGAGGCCACCGCGATGGGAGGCCCACCCAGGCCAAAGAACGAAGATGGATGAAAATAGCTAAATGAAGAACCAATAGAAGTGGCCCGCCCGCCCCCTCCCCAACCCGGCCCCCCCAAATAAATAAATATTAAAAAAATTTATTAAAAAAAAAAGTCTTCCTTTGCTGGCACTTATAGTCTAGTGGGCTGGACAATAAAGAAGTCAACTTGAAATGTACAGAAATATCATATCACTGATGTGTAATAGGAACAGTGTTAATGCTGCTGTATATTATGTATTAAAAATACTGCAACTTCCCTGCTGGTCCAGTGGTTAAGAAACCACCTGGCAATGCAAGGGATATGGGTTCAATCCCTGATCAGGGACTAATATCCCACATATCACAGAACAACAAAGTCTACACACCACAACTACTGAGTCTTCGCCACAGCTGGAGTCCATGCACCACAATGAAAGAACCTGAGTGCTGCCAACTAATGAAAGGGGTGAATAGGCAGACTTGGTGAGGCCAGTGGTTTCCAACGAGGAGGGGGAACAAACATTTTCTGGTATAAATGTATGCCATGATAAAGATCTACACTGAACCTAACTTTATTGTCTTATGGAGGCAAACTATTTCGCACTGGAAACTCTCTGTCCCTCTGGCTAATCTTATGTTCATGTTGTGGGTGTGGGTCTGGCAAGACTTTTACAACCTTAAAACTTTCTTTTGATCTATTATTAAGCCTCTGGGAAAAGTACAAAACATCTAGCCTAAACTAGCTTCTAGGGTATTTTTCTATCCCCCGTCTAGTCCCTTTAGCTGGAAGTTATCCCTTTTCTCTTTAATAAAACTCCTGAATGAAGTTCTGAGTGATCAAAGCCAAGTCTTTTTGAGTCCAGTGTGAAATCATCTTTGGAGAACAAGAATTTGACACCGTTCACGGTAAGCTATCTACTGTCATTTATCAGTAAGAACTGATGTGGCCAAATAATAAATGAATAAATATTTTTTAAAGATTGCTGAGTTCTCATTACAAATTAAGAAAATTCTATTTAAGTCTGTACTTATATGAGATGTTGAAAGTTTACCAAAACTACTGTGATCATCATTTCATGATGTTTAAGTCAAATCTTTGTGCTGTACACATGGCAATGCTGTATGTCAATTATATCTCAATAAAACTGGGCAAGGTGGCAGTAAAGGGGTGGAGGGGTAAAAAGTAGTTAAATTGTGGATATATTTTGAAGAATACCTATATTACTTATTACACAGGATTACCAAGATCAACTGAGAAGGAATAGTTTTAACATTATGAAATTTTACATGAATGCTCCAATCTCTACCATGGGGTCAACATTTGTGATGGTGTTCATTTAGAAATTAAATAAGTAAAAAAACAACAACAAAAAAAGAAATTCTGTAATTATTTGGTGGAAAGAGAATGCAAATCCATTTTGATTAAATTGTAATTAGTCAATTGTCTGATGTTCTATTTTAACATCCTTTACTAAACTGTGAAATCAAGGTATCTCAGGAGCCTTTTTTAGGTGCTGTCTAAAATACCTACAGGACAGAGCTATAAGCAAGGCTGACTTAAAAAGAAAAAGAAAAGCAAGTTCCATTAGGAGCTTTATTAGGAGACAGGCATATATACTACTATAGTAGTGGTTAGTAAGAGATGCCATAGGTAGAATAAGCCTTGCAAAACTGCATCCATGGGATCTAGAAAATCTACAAGACTTTCTAGAGCACAACACTATGACGTGTAATGTGAGGTAGATCTCAGCAGAGAGGCAGAAATGGAAATTCTCAGGTCCCCAAACCTGCAGACTCAGACTCTAGGATGGGAAGAAACTCCCTTATGTGATTTTTAAACTTGCTGAAGCTAACAAAGCACTGTTTTACAACACAAATGCACTAGCTTTAGATATATTAGGGGTATGGCTAATAATGTAGTTATTTATTCTTTTCTACTTAAGAATTCAGCCGTCGAGTGTGAAGGTTATTCTGCTCTATCACAGTCCTTGATCAGCCCTCCCTTCATAATTACAAATAACAAAGTATTTATGCAATCTCTTAATCTACCAGTGTGCCAGGAACCAGCAAGTCAGCAAAATAAAATATGAGCTGCACAAATGTAGGCTCTAAATAAGGACTCATAATTAATTTACATCAAGACAGTATTAATGTTCAAATCATTTTATCCTACAAGAAATACGTTTGAAAAAAAAAAAAAAGTTTGCCAGAAGCAAGTTCTGACATTTTACCAAGAACACATTTCAGATTAGTTTCTAACTCTAAGTAGTTAATATATGCATGTGTATATATGTAAACCTGTGTGTAGGTACATAAGATATGTACATTTACATAAACATATATACAAATATATCTATGTACACACACACGTACACACACACTTCTGGCCTGTAAGGAGCTAGTTGACTGTCAAACATAGCTATATGGTCTCCTTAACAGCAGAGGTGGCCAAGGCTTTAGTTCCTCAAAGATATCAATTCATTTAACAGTATTGCAAAAATAGGCAGAAAATCTGTTACTATCACTATGAAAACCGACCTCACTCTCTGAACCATGGATTTGAAAATTGAAGAACCTAATCCAACAAGTCACTATTTGTGAAATCAAGGTATCTCAGGAGCCTTTTTTAGGTGCTGTCTAAAATACCTACAGGACAGAGCTATAAGCAAGGCTGACTTAAAAAGAAAAAGAAAAGCAAGTTCCATTAGGAGCTTTATTAGGAGACAGGCATATATACTACTATAGTAGTGGTTAGTAAGAGATGCCATAGGTAGAATAAGCCTTGCAAAACTGCATCCATGGGATCTAGAAAATCTACAAGACTTTCTAGAGCACAACACTATGACGTGTAATGTGAGGTAGATCTCAGCAGAGAGGCAGAAATGGAAATTCTCAGGTCCCCAAACCTGCAGACTCAGACTCTAGGATGGGAAGAAACTCCCTTATGTGATTTTTAAACTTGCTGAAGCTAACAAAGCACTGTTTTACAACACAAATGCACTAGCTTTAGATATATTAGGGGTATGGCTAATAATGTAGTTATTTATTCTTTTCTACTTAAGAATTCAGCCGTCGAGTGTGAAGGTTATTCTGCTCTATCACAGTCCTTGATCAGCCCTCCCTTCATAATTACAAATAACAAAGTATTTATGCAATCTCTTAATCTACCAGTGTGCCAGGAACCAGCAAGTCAGCAAAATAAAATATGAGCTGCACAAATGTAGGCTCTAAATAAGGACTCATAATTAATTTACATCAAGACAGTATTAATGTTCAAATCATTTTATCCTACAAGAAATACGTTTGAAAAAAAAAAAAAAGTTTGCCAGAAGCAAGTTCTGACATTTTACCAAGAACACATTTCAGATTAGTTTCTAACTCTAAGTAGTTAATATATGCATGTGTATATATGTAAACCTGTGTGTAGGTACATAAGATATGTACATTTACATAAACATATATACAAATATATCTATGTACACACACACGTACACACACACTTCTGGCCTGTAAGGAGCTAGTTGACTGTCAAACATAGCTATATGGTCTCCTTAACAGCAGAGGTGGCCAAGGCTTTAGTTCCTCAAAGATATCAATTCATTTAACAGTATTGCAAAAATAGGCAGAAAATCTGTTACTATCACTATGAAAACCGACCTCACTCTCTGAACCATGGATTTGAAAATTGAAGAACCTATCCAACAGTACCAGTTAAGACAACTGTCTACCTTATTTGCAAAGAATCAGAGGACACTCAGCAAGCATGTACTGCTAAACAATCTTTTTTTTAAATATTAGAACTTGGGAAATAAAGTTTAATAATACCAAATGAATAGGTTAATAATAGTCTCATACATAAAACTGAGAATAAACTGTCTCAATTTTATATTACTATTTTTGAAGAGAAAAAAAGGCAAGGCCCTTCTCATCTCACATGCAATTACAGTAAATTATTTAAAATATTCAGAATTACAATGTTTATGACAGTATGACTAATTATGGTTTACCTGCAGAGGAGCTCTTGCTTTAAAATTTTTAACCATGACTTTCAAGAAGTTATTTCAAGTGGCACATAACTTTTAGAGGAGCTCTGACTACCCATGTACACTGTGAGTGCTCAGAGACAAAACTCCTACACCCCACCTTCACACTCTCACTGTCACTACCATTCTTTAAGTGCTGTTCTTTTCTCTATGATGGGACTGAGAGAGGAAAACTCAGAAAGTGCAATATTCTACTGTGCCCTTAAACTTCTCCTGTACATCAAAATATGAAGGACTAAACGAAGAAAAGAGTGAAGGAGGAGAAAGAATCCATTACTTCTTACTGCTAAAATTTGATAAGTATCTGTGATGGAAAAAAAAGTCGTTTATCTTGAAATTAGTTTAATTTACAAATAGAAAACATCTTGGAAGAAAAAAATAAAAGCAAAACATAAAACACATAAAACAAATTTTTGCTCCATCAGCTTCTCAAATCTTCACTTGTTCACCAATTCCCAAGATGAAAAATACTCTTCTAAAAAGGTATTCAGCCACCACTGTAAAAGAGAGATGGTCAATTTTGTGTACATATACGATTTTAGCAATAATAATTGTAAATGCAATATGCTATAATTTTATGGAACCAAAACAAGTTATTTGAGAACCACATCTATGTTACTCCAAAATAGCACAAATTAGAATAAAATGAACTTTAAAATCTTGGAACTGAAAATGCCCTTACAGATGATGTGGCTGCTGGAACAGGCTTAAATCTGTTAAAACTCAGAATCCTCATCTGGAAAACATGCTTAATAGTCGAGCATTATGTCTTTCTTAAACAAGATTAAAAATATGAATTACATAACAGGATGGTTAGCTGAGAACTTTTTCTATTTGATGTACAAATAGTCATTTGTAAATAAAGAGTGCAGAGCAATATGCTGCTTCTTAACCATTTTATCTTACCATAACCTCTCAAAAATCTGGATTAATAATAAAAACAAAAATCGCCTTCAACAGCATAACCATTAAAATTATATACTGAGATACACATTTAAAAACTGTAATGTTGGGCTTCCCCTGGTGGTCCAGTGGGTAGGGACGCCGCCATGCAGTGCAAGGGGCGCCGGTTCGATCCCTGGCCTGGGAGGATCCCACGTACTGTGGAGCGGCTGGACCGATGTGTCCAATCAACGAGCCAGAGCTCTGGAGCACATGCAACCAGAGCCAGCACTCTGCGACGACAGACGCCACCGCGATGGGAGGCCCACAGGAGCCAAAGAACAAAGACGGATGAAAGTGCAGAAATGAAAGACCAATAAAAGAGGCCCGCCGGCTCCCCTCTCCCCAACCCAACTCCCACCCAAAATAAATAAATAAATAAATCTTTAAAAAAAAAAAAACTGTAATGTTTAAGGAAGGGTAATTCTAGTACTAGATGAAAGTACTGGGTCAGTCAAAAAATTCATCTGGGATCTTCTGTAGCATCTTACTGAAAAGTCTGAACGAATAATTTAGCCAACCCCAACACACTCCTAAAAGAAATAGTTCTGCATCTAAACTTTAATGTGAAGTACTAAGTGCTTATATCATTAAACTGTATTGCTGAAACTAAAATGCCCACAGCTATGTAACTCCTTTAAGCTATAACCCTGTGGATATTAATTGTGACTACTATAATTGTACGGAAGAAGAAAAAATGTCATCATAAGGAAAACAGTGTGACAATTCAGCCTAATGAAAGAATCTCAAACTGTGATTTATGTTCTTGGAAGCAGGTAAAAAGATTTCTTTCAGTTTTACAGCTGTCATGGCATATTATGAAAAGAGTAAGTTTTCTGATAGCTTTTCTCACGTACATTTTTTTTGGGGGGGGGGGCCCACTTCTATTGGTCCTTCATTTATTTGTTTTCATCCATGTTTGTTCTTTGGCCTGTGTGGGCCTCCCATCGCAGTGGCCTCTCTTGTTGCAGAGCACCGGCTCTGGGTGCATACGCTCCAGAGCTCCGGCTCGGCAGTTGGACACATCGGTCCAGCCGCTCCCCGGCACGTGGGATCTTCCCAGGCCAGGGAAATTTCTATCAACAGCAATATGCTGCTTCTTAACCATTTTATCTTACCATAACCTCTCAAAAATCTGGATTAATAATAAAAACAAAAATCGCCTTCAACAGCATAACCATTAAAATTATATACTGAGATACACATTTAAAAACTGTAATGTTGGGCTTCCCCTGGTGGTCCAGTGGGTAGGGACGCCGCCATGCAGTGCAAGGGGCGCCGGTTCGATCCCTGGCCTGGGAGGATCCCACGTACTGTGGAGCGGCTGGACCGATGTGTCCAATCAACGAGCCAGAGCTCTGGAGCACATGCAACCAGAGCCAGCACTCTGCGACGACAGACGCCACCGCGATGGGAGGCCCACAGGAGCCAAAGAACAAAGACGGATGAAAGTGCAGAAATGAAAGACCAATAAAAGAGGCCCGCCGGCTCCCCTCTCCCCAACCCAACTCCCACCCAAAATAAATAAATAAATAAATCTTTAAAAAAAAAAAAAACTGTAATGTTTAAGGAAGGGTAATTCTAGTACTAGATGAAAGTACTGGGTCAGTCAAAAAATTCATCTGGGATCTTCTGTAGCATCTTACTGAAAAGTCTGAACGAATAATTTAGCCAACCCCAACACACTCCTAAAAGAAATAGTTCTGCATCTAAACTTTAATGTGAAGTACTAAGTGCTTATATCATTAAACTGTATTGCTGAAACTAAAATGCCCACAGCTATGTAACTCCTTTAAGCTATAACCCTGTGGATATTAATTGTGACTACTATAATTGTACGGAAGAAGAAAAAATGTCATCATAAGGAAAACAGTGTGACAATTCAGCCTAATGAAAGAATCTCAAACTGTGATTTATGTTCTTGGAAGCAGGTAAAAAGATTTCTTTCAGTTTTACAGCTGTCATGGCATATTATGAAAAGAGTAAGTTTTCTGATAGCTTTTCTCACGTACATTTTTTTTGGGGGGGGGGCCCACTTCTATTGGTCCTTCATTTATTTGTTTTCATCCATGTTTGTTCTTTGGCCTGTGTGGGCCTCCCATCGCAGTGGCCTCTCTTGTTGCAGAGCACCGGCTCTGGGTGCATACGCTCCAGAGCTCCGGCTCGGCAGTTGGACACATCGGTCCAGCCGCTCCCCGGCACGTGGGATCTTCCCAAGCCAGGGATCAAACTGGTGCCCCTTGCACTGCAAGGCAGTGTCCTTATCCACTGGACCACTAGGGAAGCCCTCACAAAATGTTTTATTTGACCCTCACATTAATGTAAAAACTACCTATCTATATGTGTATATATATATGTTTTAACTCTAATTTGAAACAATTTTGTTACTTGAAGATAAGCTTTCTAAGCAACCAACTTTCAAAAAGTCATAGCTCAAACATCTCTTAACTAATAAGATTGGCAAAAGATACACTGTGCCTGCCACAGAAATCAGAATTAAGAGAAAGCAAATTTTTAACACTTGTTTCAAAGACCTGTTGGAAACATTTCAATTCCAAAAGGGTGTGCTGAGAGTGCCTCACCCTAAAAAGTACTTTAGATCACAAATCAATGAAATAAAAGATGCGCTAACACAAAACCAGGATAAATAACAATGCTTAACATTGTTAAGCAGATTAAATACAATACAGGTTAAATAATACAATACAATACAATACAATACATATTAAAAACGCAAAAGTCTTCCATAAGGGAATTCAGTAAAAAGGGTAATGTTTCATTCTTAGGCTAAAAATAAACCACACCAATTATGCAAACTCAAGATAAAGGAAATTTACTGCAGCAGTTATTTCTGAGAAACTTAAGACTTTAGCCTTCAGCAAGAAAATATCCACAACAGGCACAGGATTCTAAGTATTGGATTTTTAAGGAGCTAATGAAATGCAAACTGGAGCATTGGTAAGGCACGTGACTCAGAATGAGTAGTGGCCTGTCAGTGGTTAAGCAGAGAGGCTCCCAAACCTGTATTTCACGTGCTGCTCTACCACTTATAGGTATGCAACATACTTACTCTGCATGCCTCAGTTTCTTCATCTACAAAATGGGCATAACCCCATACAACTGTCATGAGGGTTACAAAGGTCAACTCACACTAAGCTGTGTGTCCTCAAGTGTTCAATAAGTGACAACAGTTATTACCATCACGGTCATTAGAAAAAGATTAAGAACCTAAAGTAGTTCACTTAATTCAACACTTACTCAAGTGCTTTCAATGTGTGCAAGACAGCACTATACTAGGTTCAGTAGTGTATTTACACACATATACATACACATGTATGTACAATATATACACATACACACATATGCATAAATAGTCATTTATTAATATTACATTATCAATTAACAAATAACTCTGTAAGTTACACCAGTCTGACAATGGACTGGGAAGCAATACAGAAGCACTGAACTGACATCACAGACCCCACCCTACCCACACTGTTCACTGATTAGAGAGGGGCTACAGGCCAGACACAAAGGCTGAGCTTTACTACTTCTACTTGAGAACTTGTTCCCTCATTCCACAATTCCAGAAATGGCATTCTTCACAAGGAATATAGTAGAGAGTTCTGAAGTGATGGCAGAGATCTGAGATACTTGGTCGTTTCCAGGTCTAACTCTCTGTGATCCTAAAATACCCACTTCTGGCATGACTGCATAATAGCTATGAAAGCCTACTTAAGAAATTCACCTGACAATAGTCATTCAGTCACCTGTCGACTATTCTGATAATCTAAATGACAGGTAAGGTTCAGAGACCAAGCAAATATAAAATCACAGAGCAAGTAAGTACTACAGCACATACTAAGTCTTTACACCAACAAAAGTGCCTAAAGCTGACTGCTCTAATTGCACAATGCCACGAGGTGTCCCAATAATTCATCATGAGTCCTATAATAAATCTAAAAAGCAAAAGCATTTAGAATAGAACAAAGCAATCCCAGTGCTTCTCAGCTTTTTCTCCTCTCTAATACACCTAAAGATATATTAGTATCAGTGGTTCATTACATTAACCACAACTTCCCTTTAGGTTTGAACCAAAATTATTGTTTATAGCTTTACATGATGTAAGTCATTGATCTTTTCTAAAACCCTAGTTAGGAATTATTATCCTTATTGAATAAACTGGGCACAGAGGAGCTAAGTTATGACAGCTATTAAGTAATAAGAAGATATGAACCTCAGCAATCTGGTCCATGTGTTTATAACTACAGTGATTTTCAGATGCAGAACATTCCCTCTGCACTTTAAAAATATTGCTGGCAAGTTGATGTACTGCACAGAGAACTTAGATTTGAATACTGGTTCTGTCACTGAATACCTGTTTTGTCTCCTACTGAGTGTGTTTATCTCATTTCCTTGATTCTTTAACATTAGAAAATTTGCCTATCTCACAGAGTAGCTTTAAAAATTATCTGGTACTCAGTAAATAGCAGTAGATTTACCAACAATAAAAAAAAAAAATCAAGAAACGTTATCTATGTATTAATCAAAAGCAGACTTTCAACTCAAATGGTTTGCATTTTCACTCTGTCCTTGACAGTGCCTATTTCAAAAAGTTTACTTACACAATGATGTTATTAATAGGAATATGGATCAACTTCACGAAAAAGCCAATGAATCCCATTATAGCAAATCCTATTGCTGTTGCCATGGCAATCTTCTGGAATTCTGGATTTTAAAACACAAAATTTACATTATTTTTCACACTGACACTGCAAGTATAAGGGAAAAAACTACTGACATAAATACACTTACTGGCATACACTTCTCCTGAATAAGTAGTTAATTTACTGAAATCTAAATGAACAAGGTAAGGTTACTGATAATCTAAATGAGACCAAGCAAATATAAAATCACAGAGCAAGTAAGTACTACAGCACATACTAAGTCTTTACACCAACAAAAGTGCCTAAAGCTGACTGCTCTAATTGCACAATGCCACGAGGTGTCCCAATAATTCATCATGAGTCCTATAATAAATCTAAAAAGCAAAAGCATTTAGAATAGAACAAAGCAATCCCAGTGCTTCTCAGCTTTTTCTCCTCTCTAATACACCTAAAGATATATTAGTATCAGTGGTTCATTACATTAACCACAACTTCCCTTTAGGTTTGAACCAAAATTATTGTTTATAGCTTTACATGATGTAAGTCATTGATCTTTTCTAAAACCCTAGTTAGGAATTATTATCCTTATTGAATAAACTGGGCACAGAGGAGCTAAGTTATGACAGCTATTAAGTAATAAGAAGATATGAACCTCAGCAATCTGGTCCATGTGTTTATAACTACAGTGATTTTCAGATGCAGAACATTCCCTCTGCACTTTAAAAATATTGCTGGCAAGTTGATGTACTGCACAGAGAACTTAGATTTGAATACTGGTTCTGTCACTGAATACCTGTTTTGTCTCCTACTGAGTGTGTTTATCTCATTTCCTTGATTCTTTAACATTAGAAAATTTGCCTATCTCACAGAGTAGCTTTAAAAATTATCTGGTACTCAGTAAATAGCAGTAGATTTACCAACAATAAAAAAAAAAAATCAAGAAACGTTATCTATGTATTAATCAAAAGCAGACTTTCAACTCAAATGGTTTGCATTTTCACTCTGTCCTTGACAGTGCCTATTTCAAAAAGTTTACTTACACAATGATGTTATTAATAGGAATATGGATCAACTTCACGAAAAAGCCAATGAATCCCATTATAGCAAATCCTATTGCTGTTGCCATGGCAATCTTCTGGAATTCTGGATTTTAAAACACAAAATTTACATTATTTTTCACACTGACACTGCAAGTATAAGGGAAAAAACTACTGACATAAATACACTTACTGGCATACACTTCTCCTGATAAGTATGTTAATTTTAAATAAAATAAAACATGACAACATTAATAGTAAATAAATTATTTGATAGATTTTTTCATATTTTATTGACATTTAAGGAAACATAAAAGTGAATGTTCATGCTAGTGAATTCATCAATAAGCAGTGAAATATTTATCTTCCTAGCAAATGACCAGAACACAAAACGAAAGGAAACATGAAACAATACACAGTATTTGTCTTAAAAAAATTGCCTAACACTGATAAAAATGTAAAAGCATGGAACATAACTTTTTATAAATAATAAGTCCACTGTCTTTGATATTACAATGAAGCCAAAACAAGGCTTGAAAAACCAAACTGAGTGAAACAGAGTTTCAAGTAGAGGGTCAGATCCTGGTAATGTTTTCATTTAATGTTACTGTCTCAGGGAAGCTCTCCCTGCCATCTGTCTTGGTTAGTCCTCCTATTACATGTTGTCAGACTTTCCATAATACTTACCACAGCTGTAATTAAAAATTATAATTGTCATTATTTGTCTATGATCATCTTCCCTCAAAGAGTCTAAACTCCATAAGAGCAAGGACTATTCCCTCTTATATATGTTTATATGTTATGCTATATAGGTAACATAATACATAATATTATATTCTCTATTATATTCCCAGCTTCTAACTCAGGCAGAAGTCAATAAATGAACAGAAACAGACACATAACAGGGCATCTTTTAACATATGAATTACAATAAATAAGAAACTTTCTAAGTTGGTGCCAATTATGCTGTTATTTCATCTTAAGGCCTGTTTCTGTTTGGGGAAGGCTTAGGGGAAGAGTGGCACAGCAGGAAGAGCTCCAGAAGACTTTCCAGAGTGGAAACATGAAAGATATTAGACACTCTACACAGTCGTTACATATGACCAAGACAAAAGCAACATGGAAAATAAGGCTGTAACAGCTAATCTTATACGACTAGAAAAAATATAAAGAAACATCATAGATGTTATTAATAGGAATATGGATCAACTTCACGAAAAGCCAATGTCCATTATAGCAAATCCTATTGCTGTTGCCATGGCAATCTTCTGGAATTCTGGATTTTAAAACACAAAATTTACATTATTTTTCACACTGACACTGCAAGTATAAGGGAAAAAACTACTGACATAAATACACTTACTGGCATACACTTCTCCTGATAAGTATGTTAATTTTAAATAAAATAAAACATGACAACATTAATAGTAAATAAATTATTTGATAGATTTTTTCATATTTTATTGACATTTAAGGAAACATAAAAGTGAATGTTCATGCTAGTGAATTCATCAATAAGCAGTGAAATATTTATCTTCCTAGCAAATGACCAGAACACAAAACGAAAGGAAACATGAAACAATACACAGTATTTGTCTTAAAAAAATTGCCTAACACTGATAAAAATGTAAAAGCATGGAACATAACTTTTTATAAATAATAAGTCCACTGTCTTTGATATTACAATGAAGCCAAAACAAGGCTTGAAAAACCAAACTGAGTGAAACAGAGTTTCAAGTAGAGGGTCAGATCCTGGTAATGTTTTCATTTAATGTTACTGTCTCAGGGAAGCTCTCCCTGCCATCTGTCTTGGTTAGTCCTCCTATTACATGTTGTCAGACTTTCCATAATACTTACCACAGCTGTAATTAAAAATTATAATTGTCATTATTTGTCTATGATCATCTTCCCTCAAAGAGTCTAAACTCCATAAGAGCAAGGACTATTCCCTCTTATATATGTTTATATGTTATGCTATATAGGTAACATAATACATAATATTATATTCTCTATTATATTCCCAGCTTCTAACTCAGGCAGAAGTCAATAAATGAACAGAAACAGACACATAACAGGGCATCTTTTAACATATGAATTACAATAAATAAGAAACTTTCTAAGTTGGTGCCAATTATGCTGTTATTTCATCTTAAGGCCTGTTTCTGTTTGGGGAAGGCTTAGGGGAAGAGTGGCACAGCAGGAAGAGCTCCAGAAGACTTTCCAGAGTGGAAACATGAAAGATATTAGACACTCTACACAGTCGTTACATATGACCAAGACAAAAGCAACATGGAAAATAAGGCTGTAACAGCTAATCTTATACGACTAGAAAAAATATAAAGAAACTATCTGTAAGGTATGCACAAAACATGCAAAACTGAGGAAAAAATAATAATTTCAAGAAACAACACAAGAAAAATAAATCAATAAAAGTGCTGATGAAAGAAGTAATTATTAAACAAGAAGACATTAATAAAGGGCTTAGAGAATGCAAAGATTTGACTCTTTTCTCTCATTCCAAAGCGATTACCTTTTCTATCAGGTTTGGTGCATCTTTTAACCAGCCGAATTGAGTCCTTCACAAACTGACGACTTGGCTCCACGAACTGCATTACCTGATCCATGATGCTTGTTTAAAAAACAAAAAGGAAAACAGATACTCACTGCTGTTATTCAGCAAAGACTTGTTGAGTTATATCAAAATGTAAGTAAGACCAGCCTGCCATGGGTGGTCAATTTCATCTCATTAAAAAAGTTAAAAACCCCCAAAGTAAACTGACAGTATTTGTTGTAATCTCCAGCAAACCATCAAAACAAAGGCAGTAAGAAAACAGAGGTTTTGCCCATGTTTTTCTGACTGACCAAGGACGCATGCTCTTAATATAGGTCTCACTACAAAAAGCTAAGCACCTAACAACACATCCACTCCTTACACACTCTGCGGTCCGCCCACTGTCCCCCATAAGGTATCAACAAGTTTTGGGACGCATCAAGTTATTTTCTATATTTTACTTTAAGCTCCCCAGACACCAGCGTCTAGTGCAGTGAAGAGGCAAACCTGACTTCAATCTGATTGTTCTAAACAACAGCTACACAACATTATTTCATCCACATGGGATAGAGCTATCTATACAGATTTTAAATCCACAAAAACTGGCTAAACCAAGATTCAGATTCTCAGAAGCTAACAGCTAAACTAAATCTTTAGCTCTCGACACACATTTTAAAGAAAAGCACTATATGTTATCAATACGTCCTTTCATGGAATCTACCAAAGAAATGTCATCCAATATTCGGAAGTCACTGGTATTTAATATTCACAGCTAACGAAGCCAGCTCCTTACATGTACGTTACTTATTTCCAGCGCTTACAACAGTGGCCAGGCACAGAATTACTCAGTAAGTTTTTACTGAATTAAGACCATTCATAAGAGAAGGCGGTCGTTCAAATCTCCTTCTATGAAATGTAGCCTGTCGAGGTCCCGGTTTCCTCGCCCAGAGTGGACAGATGAAACCATACAAATGAAATACTAAAAGTATACCATGAATTCTATAAACATTCTGGGCCAGGAATGCAGGGGCCCTCCAAAACACTATTTCCTCAACTCCTGTGAGCCTTAACTTCATAGATGCCCTGATGAAAGCGGAGGGCCCTTTCTCCAAAACAAAAATCACGTAATATCCTACGTGGAAACACTACAATGAACGTCAAGGGAGGGGATCCAATAACCCCGGACAATCTCTGTATACAGACTCTAGATACACCCTCCCACGGCACACACAGGGCTGAGTTCTCCAAGACACACTCCACAGCCACGGCCGCAGAGCCGACCCCGAAGGGACCCTCTCTGACCACAGCACCAGGCGGAGCCGTCCCCAAAGAGGTGGCCGAGGATGGGCGACCTTAAAGAGCAAGCCAGGGCCAGGACTCAGCTTGAGGGACCGAGAGACCGAGGCTTTGCAGGTCCCTCTTTCTCGGACTCTCAGGCCGCGGCACTGGGTCAGCTTCCCTCGACGTCCAACGGCAAGCGGGGAGCGTCCGGCGGACTCGACCACGGCCGCTGCCTCGTGAGTGCCCAAATAGTAGCCGCGAGCCCCACGACACGAAGACTTACCTATCCCGCGACTGCTCTCAGGAAAAGACACGAGCACACAGCCGACAGACGCCACCGGAACCGGTTGTTCTAAACAACAGCTACACAACATTATTTTTCATCCACATGGGATAGAGCTATCTATACAGATTTTAAATCCACAAAAACTGGCTAAACCAAGATTCAGATTCTCAGAAGCTAACAGCTAAACTAAATCTTTAGCTCTCGACACACATTTTAAAGAAAAGCACTATATGTTATCAATACGTCCTTTCATGGAATCTACCAAAGAAATGTCATCCAATATTCGGAAGTCACTGGTATTTAATATTCACAGCTAACGAAGCCAGCTCCTTACATGTACGTTACTTATTTCCAGCGCTTACAACAGTGGCCAGGCACAGAATTACTCAGTAAGTTTTTACTGAATTAAGACCATTCATAAGAGAAGGCGGTCGTTCAAATCTCCTTCTATGAAATGTAGCCTGTCGAGGTCCCGGTTTCCTCGCCCAGAGTGGACAGATGAAACCATACAAATGAAATACTAAAAGTATACCATGAATTCTATAAACATTCTGGGCCAGGAATGCAGGGGCCCTCCAAAACACTATTTCCTCAACTCCTGTGAGCCTTAACTTCATAGATGCCCTGATGAAAGCGGAGGGCCCTTTCTCCAAAACAAAAATCACGTAATATCCTACGTGGAAACACTACAATGAACGTCAAGGGAGGGGATCCAATAACCCCGGACAATCTCTGTATACAGACTCTAGATACACCCTCCCACGGCACACACAGGGCTGAGTTCTCCAAGACACACTCCACAGCCACGGCCGCAGAGCCGACCCCGAAGGGACCCTCTCTGACCACAGCACCAGGCGGAGCCGTCCCCAAAGAGGTGGCCGAGGATGGGCGACCTTAAAGAGCAAGCCAGGGCCAGGACTCAGCTTGAGGGACCGAGAGACCGAGGCTTTGCAGGTCCCTCTTTCTCGGACTCTCAGGCCGCGGCACTGGGTCAGCTTCCCTCGACGTCCAACGGCAAGCGGGGAGCGTCCGGCGGACTCGACCACGGCCGCTGCCTCGTGAGTGCCCAAATAGTAGCCGCGAGCCCCACGACACGAAGACTTACCTATCCCGCGACTGCTCTCAGGGAAAAGACACGTAGCACACAGCCGACAGACGCCACCGGAACCGGAAACCGAGCCCAGCTTGATCCGCCCACCTTCCGCTCATTGGTCTTTTGGAAAGACGTCCGTGCGCAGGCGCAGTACGACGTGTGTCTCGCCTCCGCTTCCGGAAACGGGCGCGCCGATTACGCAGCTGCGGCGCCGAACTTAGCTTACGCCCTTCACTGCGTGCTAGGGGAATGGGGTGTGGTGTTCCTCGCGTGGGCCCCAAAGCCGCCTGGGCGGGGCGCCCATGCGTGATGTGGGCGGGGCTGCGTGGCTTGGGCCTCTCGATTTTGTGGGCGGGGCATAGCTAAATTACCTCTGCAAAGCGGATCCGGACTATGGCTGTGATAGGGTGCGTCCTTTGTATGTGTTCAATTGTATTGGTTACCATTGAACATTGTAAGAAATACAGTGTTTTATGACGGTTCTCACTGGAAATAGCATCATACCTCCCAAAACCTAGGCTTCTTCTGCGTACATCTTGGGAATTCCCCTGGAATTGCAGCCATCATTTGAGATTCTCTGGGTTTGCCAGTGGGAGCGTAGTGTTATATATCATATATATAGTCATCATAGATAATCACAGATATAAACTACAGACGCATCTATGACGAATTATATATATGATATATAATCATACATATAATTCATCATAATCATAGAGATATAATTCTACAAACTTATCTATGATGAATATATATGATATGTATAATTTATCAGTCACAGAGGTTTAATTATACATGCTTATTCATGATTAATGATATATCAATATGTAATTCATCATAATCATAGATACAATTCTACACTTATATATGATGAATTATATAGATGATATATAGTAATCATGTATCATCTAGAAAATTTATTATAGATAATCTAGTGATTTCATAACTACATTATTCTATGATATATAATAATGTAATGGCAATTATTACTATATAATCACAATAGCAATTATAGTTATATTCTTATATGATATATAATAATTATATGTATAATTCTTCATAATCATAGAGCTAAAATTCTAGACTTATCTATGATGAATTATACATACAACATATGTATCATAGATAATCATACAGATAAAATTCTACAGACCTATCTGGGAACATACATGTAAAAAAATAAAAAAATAAAAATTCTACAGACTTATCTATAATGAATTATATTATATAAAACTCTAAACACTCAACTATGATTAATCAAATATATGATATATAATTCATCATATATAACCATAGTGATATAATTCTACAGACTCATCTTTGAAGAATTACATATATATGCTATGTAATTCATCATAGATAATCATAGATATAATTCTACATACTTATCTATGATGAATTAAATATATGATATATAATAATCATATATAGTACATATAATTGATCAGAGAATCATAGAGATATAATTCTACAGATTCATCTATTGTGAATCGTATACACATCATATACATAGCTCCTCAGAGATAATCACAGAGATATAATTCTACAGATTTATTTATGAGAAATTATATATTTGATCATAATAATCATAGAGATAAAATTCTACAAATTTATCTGTGATGAATTATACATATGACACATGATTATTATATATCATATGATACATGATATATGATCATTATATATGCTATAAATGATTATATCATATACAATTCATCATAATCTAGAGTTTTGAAAAGTATAATTATATTATGCTATGATATATAATAATATCATAATAGTTATGATTATAATATCATAAAACAATTATAATTATATTAATATATGATATATATGATATATAACTATCTTTTTTCCACAGTCACAAGCTTTTTAATTTTGCTTTTATAATTTTACAGTTTTGTTGTTTATAGATATGTATAATTACAAATTAGTCATATGTATACCCCATTCCACCCATCCCACCCTTCTAGGCCATCGCATAGCCCCAGTGTATGATCCCTTAGACCCACAGCGCCTTGACGATAGTTATCTCTTTTACACAAGATAACATAGCATTCCACGTTGCTCTTTCCATATCTCTCACCGACTTTTTCCTCTTCCCAATGTCCAGAAGTCTGTTCTCTATGACTCTTTTTCCACTGATGCTCTACATGTGTGTTTATCAGTATGAACTTACCAGATTCCATGTATATGTGTTAGTAAACTGTATTTGTCGTTCTCTCTTTGACTTACTTCATTTGATATAATAGGTTCTAGATTTATCCATCTCATTAGGACTGAATCTTATGCATTTCTTTTTGTGACTGTGAAGTATTTCATTGTATATGTATACCAGAGCTTCTTTATCCATTCATTGGTCAGTGGACATCTAGGTTGCTTCCATGATCTAGGTATTGTGTAGAGTGCTGCAATGAACATTGGGGTACAGGTGTCTCTTTCAATTTTTATTTCATCAGGGTATAAGCCTAATAGTGGGATTGCTGTGTCATATGGTGCTTCTATTCATAGATTTTGAGGATTCTATGTACGGTCTTCAATAGTGGTTGTAGCAATTTACATTCCCATCAACAGTGCAAGAATGTTGCCTTTTCTCCGCAATCCTATCCAGCATTTATTACCTGTAGATTTTTTGATAACGGCCATTCTGATTGGTGTGAGGTGGTATCTCATTGTAGTTTTGATTTGCATTTCTCTATTAACAAGAGACGTTGAACATCTTCTCCTGTGTTTTTTGGCAATCTATATGTCTTCTTTGGAGAGATGTCTGTTTAGGTCTTTTTCCCATTTTTAGATTGGGTTGTTTGTTTTTTCGGTGTTGAGTTGTCTGAGCTGCTTATCTCTATGATTGTCTATGATGAATTATACATATTATATATAACAATCATATACCATATATGTAACTCATCATAGATAATCATAGAGATAGTTCTACAGACTTATATATGATTAATTATATATATGATATATGATAATTTAATATACATAATTCATCATAGATAATCACAGAGACATATTTCTACAGATTCCTCTATAATTAATTTTATATACTATATGTAATTCATCATAGATAATCACAGAGATATACTTTTATAGAATTATTCATGATTAATTATGTATGTGTTATGTCATATATATATCTCATCATAGATAATCATAAAGATATAAATCTACAGACTTATCTATGATGAAGTATATATATGATAAATAATTCATCATAGATTATCATAGATCATCATAGATACAATTCTGCAGACTTATTTTTGTTAAATTATACATATAATATATCATATCCATAATTCATCATAGATAAGCACAGTGATATAATTCTACCGACTTATGTATGATGAATTATAGATATGATATGTCATCTATGTAATTCATCATAGATAATAATGGAGATATAATTCTATAGACTTATATTGATGAATTATATGGATGATATACGCATATATGATTCATCCTAGATAATCAGATATGTAATTTTATAAACTTATCTATGATGAATTATATCTATGATATATAGTAATTATATATCAATCACATATATAATCATATATCATGTGTATAATTCATCATACATCATCTAGAAATTTGATAATTATAATGACATTATTCTATTGCATATAATAATATCATAGTACTAATTATTATTATATTATCAGAGTAGCAATCATAATTACATTCTAATGATATATAATAATCATATATCCTAAATATAATTCTTTGTGGATAATCATAGAGATATAATTCTATAGGTTTACCTATGATGAAATATATACTTTTATATAATAATCATATATCATTTATATAACTCATCATAGATACTCACAGATGTACAATTCTACAGAGTTATCTATGAAGAATTATATTTATGAGATATATACCATTGGCTTCTGTGGACACCACGTTCAAGCATTATGTACGTGATATTTAGGAGAGATTATATTTTGATGTTTAGAATTTCCCGGATGGCGCTAGTGGTAAAGGTTCTGCCTGCCAATGCAGGAGATACAAGAGCTGTTGGCTCAATTTTTGTGTTGTGAAGATACTATGGAGGAGGGCATGGCAACCCCCTCTTCTTGCCAGGATAATCCTTTGGACAGAGGATTCTTACAGTCCATATGGTCGAAAAAAGGCAGATGTAACTGAAGTGAATGCACTCCCATATTTTTATATCCACATTTGAATAATTAGAGTTTCAGTTTCTCCTTGAATTCTGAACTTGTAGACATAGATATGGAAGTGTCAAATATCACACAAACATAATACAGCCTTTTGCCATGGAGAGGCAAATGCAACGATACTATCACAACATTCTTGTATTTCTCATAAAGATATGTAGTATTAAGTCAATGTGACCACTAAAATCAAAAAACAACTCTAAAGCTATGTAATCTGAAAAAATCAACCATGTATTACAATGGCACTCAGAGAAATACATAATTCACCCACAACCAAAAGGAAAGCAGCAAAGGAGGAAGAGAGAAAGCAGTATAGGGGTTTCCCTGGTGATCCAGTGGGTAAAGAGTCCGCCTTACAGTGCAGTGTGCACTGGTTAGATCCCTGGCCCAGGAGGATCCCACGTACGCGGAGCTGCTGGACAGCTGTGCCCCATTGTGAGCCAGTGCTTTGGAGCTCATGCGCCTGGAGCCAGTGCTCTGCAACGACAGATGCCAATGCAGTGGGAGGCCAACACCAGCCAAGTAGTAAGGATGGATGAAAATAAATAAATAAACTAAAACCAATAAAAGAGGCCAGAGTTTAAACAAACAAAAAAGCAGTCCAAAAAAACGCCAAAGAAAACAGGAGAACTAAGTATAACCACATCCAGGGTGTGGTTCTAGTGGTAAAGAACCCGCCTGTCAATGCAGGGGGCATAAGAGATGCAGGTTCAATCCCTGGGTCAGGAAGATCCCCTGAACAATAGCATGGCAACCCACTCCAGTATTCTTGCCAGGAGAATTCCATGAACCTGGAGCCTGGCAGGCTACACTCCACAGGGTCACAAAAGGCTGGACACGCCTAAAGCGATGCATTTGGGTGGTTGGTAATTTCGTTGCATCTAAATGTAATTTTATGTTAATAAAACAGATGTCACAGTGGAAAAAATAAACCACAAAGATTTAGCTATATACTGATGACATAAATACACTTTAGATAAAGGCATAGATTGAAATTAAATAGATGGAAATGCAAACAATAAAAAGATGTCAAAATTGTGCACTAGGATTTGTTGATATCAGATGTTAGATAATGTAGCCTTTTTTTTTAAAATTCTTTATTTTAAAGAGTCTTGCTGTTCACAGACATGTATGTTCCCAGATCAGTCATATGCATATCCCTGGTCCCCACCCCCCCAGTTTCCCCCATCCCACCCCTCCGGACCATCGCCCCATGCCATTGTAAGTACTCCTATTCCCTTAGCACAATGACAATAGCTGTCTTTTCCACACATGACAGTATAAGTTTCCATGTTACTCCCTCCATGCCTCTCCCTCCCTATTACTTCCCCACAATGTCCCTATGTCTATGCTCTGTTTTTCCATGAGTTCCCTGCATGTGTTATCAAGACTATCTGACAATATTCCATATATGTGTGTTAGTATACTGTATTTGTCTTTCTCTTTTTGACTTACTTCACTTTTTATGATAGGTTCTAGAGCCAGCCACTTCATTAGGACTGAGTCTTCTGCATTTCTTTTAACAGCTGAGTAGTACTCCATTGTGTATATGTACCAGCGCTTCTGTATCCATTCATTCGTCGATGGACATCTAGGTTGCTTCCATGTTCTGGCTATTGTATAGAGAGGTGCAATGAACATTGGGGTACAGGTGCTTATTTCAGTTTTGATTTCATCAGGATATAAGCCTAAGAGTGGGATTGCTGGGTCATAGAGTGCTTCTATTTTTAGTTTTTTAAGGAATCTCCATACTGTCTTCCACAGAGGCTGTATCAATTGACATTCCCACCAGCAATGCAAGAGGGTTCCCTTTTCTCCGCACCCTCTCCAGCATTTATTGTCTGCAGATTTTTTGAAGATGGCCATTCTGACGGGTGTGAGGTGATATCTCATTGTAGTTTTAATTTGCATTTCTCTAATAATAAGCGAGGTTGACCATCGTTGCATGTGCTTTTGGGCCATCTGTATGTCCTCTTTGGAGAGGCGTCTCTGTAGAGCTTTTTCCCATTTTTTGATTGGGTTGTTCGTTTTTCCTGTGCTGAGTTGTCTGAGTTGCTTGTAGATTTTGGAGATTAATTCTTTGTCTGTTGTTTCATTTGCTATGATTTTCTCCCATTCTGTGGGCTGTCTGTGCAGCTTGTTAATAATTTCTTTTGCTGTACGAAAGCTTTTAAGTTTCATGAGGTTCCACAGGTTCATTTTTTTTTTCAGTTCTGCTATTTTAGTAGGTGGGTCAGAGAAGATCTTGCTTTGATTGATGTCCTTGAGGGTTTTGCCTATATTTTCCTCTAAGAGTTTGATGGTTTCTGGTCTTACATTTAGGTCTTTAATCCATTTTGAGTTGATCTTAGTGTATGGTGTCAGGGAATGTTCCAACTTCATTTTCTTGCATGTAGCTGTCCAATTTTCCCAGCACCACTTGTTGAAGAGTCTGTCTTTGTCCCATTTTATAGTTTCTCCTCCTTTGTCAAAAATAAGGTACCCATAGGTGCGTGGGTTTATCTCCGGGTTATCTATCTGATTCCATTGGCCTACAGTTCTGTTTTTGTGACAGTACCATACTGTCTTGATGACTGTTGCTTTGTAGTGGAGTCTGAAGTTGGGGAGGCTGATTCCTCCAGCTCCGTTTTTCTTTCTCAGGATTGCTTTGGCTATTTGAGGTCTTTTGTGTTTCCATATGAACTGTGTTATTCTTTGGTCTAGTTCTGTGAAGAATGTCAATGGTAGTTGAATAGGTATCACATTGAATCTGTCGATGATATTTGGTAGTATGGTCATTTTCACAATATTGATTCTTCCGACCCAGGAACACGGAATATCTCTCCATCTGTTTAAGTCTTCTTTAATTTCTCTCATGAGTGTTTTGCCATTTTCTGTGTACAATTCTTTTGTTTCTTTGGGTAGGTTTATTCCTAGATATTTGATTCTTTTGGTTGCAGTGGTGAAGGGGATTGCCTCTTTGATTTTGTTTTCTGATTTTTTATTGTTTGTGTATAGGAATGCCAGTGATTTCTGTATATTCATTTTGTATCCTGTGACTTTGCTGAAATCGCTGATTTACTCTAGTAGTTTTGTAATAGTGTCTTTCGGATTTTCTGTGTATAATATCATGTCGTCTGCAGAAAGACAGAGCTTGATCTCTTCCTTTCTGATCTGGATTTCTTTTATTTCTTTCTCTTCTCTTATTGCTGTTGCTAGAACTTCCAGGCCTATGTTGAATAAGAGTGGTGAAAGTGGACACCCTTGTCTTGTTCCTGATCTTAGAAGGAATGCTTTCAGTTTTCAACCGTTGAGGATAATGTTCGCTGTGGGCTTGTCATAGATGGATTTCACTATGTTGAGATACGTTCCTTCTATGCTTATTTTCTGAAGAGTTTTTTTTTTTATCATAAATGGATGTTATACTTTGTTGAAATCTTTTTCTGCTTCTATTGAGATGATCATGTGATTTGTGTCTCTCAATTTGTTGATATGGTGTATCACATTGATTTGTTTGTGGATATTGAAGAATCATTGCATGCCTGGGATGAACCCAACTAGAACATGATGGATGAGCTTTTTGATGTGTTGTTGAATTCTATTTGCTAGGATTTTGTTGAGGATTTCTAGATTCATCAGAGTAATTGGCCTATAATTTTCTTTTTTTGTGTTGTCTTTGCCTGGCTTTGGTATCAGGGTGATGGTGGCCTCGTAGAATGTGTTTGGAAGTGTTCCTTCCTGTGCAATTGTTTGGAAGAGTTTTAGAAGGACAGGCACTAGCTCTTCTTTAAAAGTTTGGTAGAATTCACTTGTGAAACTATCTGGCCCTGGGCTTTTATTTTTGGGTAGATTTTTAATCACAAAATCGATTTCTGAGCTTGTGATTGGCCTGTTCATAGTTCCTATTTCTTTCTGGTTTAGTCTTGGGAGATTAATCTTCCCCAAGAAACTGTCCATTTCTTCCAGGTTGTCTAGTTTGTTGCCATAGAGTTGTTCATGATAGTCTCTTAGAATCCTTTGGGTTTCTGCATTATCTGTTTTAATCTCTCCTTTTTCATTTTTGATTTTGTTGATCTGGTTCTTCTCTCTCTTTTTCTTGATGAGTCTGGCCAGTGGTGTGTCGATTTTATTGACCTTTTCGAAGAACCAGCTTTTTGTCTTATTTATCTTTACTATTGTTTCTTTTGTTTCTTTATCATTTATTTCTGCTCTGATCTTTATGATTTCCCTTCTTCTGCTGGCTTTGGGGTGTTTTTGTTCTTCTTTCTCCAGTTGTTTTAAGTATAAGGTTAGATCGTCTGAGATTTTCCTAGTTTCTTGAGGTGGAATTGTATTGCTATAAACTTCCCTCTTAGAACTGCTTTTGCAGCATCCCATAGGTTTTGCACTATCGTGTGTTCATTGTCGTTTTCTTCTAGGAATTTTTTTGTTTCTCCTTTGGTTTCCTCAATGATCAGTTGGTTTTTTAGGTATGTGGTGTTTAATCTCCATGTGTTTGTGTTTTTAGCGTTTTTTTTTTTTTCCCTGTAGTTGATCTCTAGTCTCATTGCATTGTGGTCCGAGAAGATGGTTGATAGAATTTCAAGTTTTCTTGAATTGACTGAGGTTTGATTTGTGGCCCAAGATGTGTGCTATCCTGGAGAATGTTCCGTGAGCACTTGAGAAGAAAGTGTATTCTTCTGCTTTTGGATGGAAAGTCCTAAAGATATCAATGAGGTCCATTTCTTCTAGTGTGGCATTTAAGGCTTGTGTTTCTTTATTAATTTTCTGTTGGATGATCTGTCCATTGGTGTGAGAGGAGTGTTAAAGTCTCCTACTATGATTATGTTATTGTCGACGTCTTCTTTTATGTCTGAAAGTGTTTGTCTTATATATTGGGGTGCTCCTGCATTGGGTGCATAGATATTTATGATTGTTTTCTTCTTGGATCGGTCCCTTGATCATTATGTAGTGTCCTGCCTTGTCTCTTCTAATCTTCTTTATTTTGAGGTCTATTTCGTCTGATATGAGGATTGCTACTCCAGCTTTCTTTTGATTTCCATTTGCATGGAATATCTTTTTCCAGCCTCTCAATTTCAGTCTATGGGTGCCTCTAGGTCTGAAGTAAATTTCCTGGAGGCAGCATATGTATGGGTCATGTTTTTTAATCCATTCAGTCACTCTGTGTCTTCTGGTTGGGGCATTTAGTCCATTGACATTCAAAGTAATTATTGATACAAATGATCCTATTGTCATCTTCTTAGATGTTATGATGAGTTTGTTTCATGGATCTTCTCCTTTTATACTTGTTGTCTATATATGTCCCTTTAACACATGTTGCAAGGCTGGTTTGGTGTGACTAAATTCTTTTAATTTTTGCTTGTCTGTAAAGCTTTTTATTTCTCCATCCGTTTTGAAGGAGATCCTTGCAGGGTAGAGGTTTCTTGGTTGCAGATTATTCTCTTTTAGCCATTTAAATATGTCCTGCCATTCCCTTCTGGCCTGCAGAGTTTCTGCTGAAAGATCAGCTGTTAAACGTAAGGGCTTTCCCTTGTATGTCACTAGTTGCTTCCCTTGCTGCTTTGAGAATTCTGTCTTTGTGTTTAATTTGTGTTAGCTTCATTAATATGTGTCTTTGTGTGTTTCTTCTAAGGTTGATTCTGTATGGTACTCTTTGCACTTCTTGGACTTGATTGACTATTTCTTTTCCCATGTTGGGGACATTTTCAACTAGAATCTCTTCAAAAATTTTCTCATAGCTTTTCTTTTTTTCTTCTTCTTCTGGAACCCCTATAATTCCAATATTGGTGCATTTCTTCTAGTGTGGCATTTAAGGCTTGTGTTTCTTTATTAATTTTCTGTTGGATGATCTGTCCATTGGTGTGAGAGGAGTGTTAAAGTCTCCTACTATGATTATGTTATTGTCGACGTCTTCTTTTATGTCTGAAAGTGTTTGTCTTATATATTGGGGTGCTCCTGCATTGGGTGCATAGATATTTATGATTGTTTTCTTCTTGGATCGGTCCCTTGATCATTATGTAGTGTCCTGCCTTGTCTCTTCTAATCTTCTTTATTTTGAGGTCTATTTCGTCTGATATGAGGATTGCTACTCCAGCTTTCTTTTGATTTCCATTTGCATGGAATATCTTTTTCCAGCCTCTCAATTTCAGTCTATGGGTGCCTCTAGGTCTGAAGTAAATTTCCTGGAGGCAGCATATGTATGGGTCATGTTTTTTAATCCATTCAGTCACTCTGTGTCTTCTGGTTGGGGCATTTAGTCCATTGACATTCAAAGTAATTATTGATACAAATGATCCTATTGTCATCTTCTTAGATGTTATGATGAGTTTGTTTCATGGATCTTCTCCTTTTATACTTGTTGTCTATATATGTCCCTTTAACACATGTTGCAAGGCTGGTTTGGTGTGACTAAATTCTTTTAATTTTTGCTTGTCTGTAAAGCTTTTTATTTCTCCATCCGTTTTGAAGGAGATCCTTGCAGGGTAGAGGTTTCTTGGTTGCAGATTATTCTCTTTTAGCCATTTAAATATGTCCTGCCATTCCCTTCTGGCCTGCAGAGTTTCTGCTGAAAGATCAGCTGTTAAACGTAAGGGCTTTCCCTTGTATGTCACTAGTTGCTTCCCTTGCTGCTTTGAGAATTCTGTCTTTGTGTTTAATTTGTGTTAGCTTCATTAATATGTGTCTTTGTGTGTTTCTTCTAAGGTTGATTCTGTATGGTACTCTTTGCACTTCTTGGACTTGATTGACTATTTCTTTTCCCATGTTGGGGACATTTTCAACTAGAATCTCTTCAAAAATTTTCTCATAGCTTTTCTTTTTTTCTTCTTCTTCTGGAACCCCTATAATTCCAATATTGGTGCATTTGATATTATCCCAGTGGTCTCTGAGGCTATCCTCTGCTCTTTGCATTCTTTGAGCTAGATTCCGGTTTTCAGCAGTTACTTCCACCATTTTATCTTCCAGCTCACTTATCCCGTCTTCTGTCTCAGACACTCTGCTCTTGATTCCTTCTACAGTGTTTTTCAGTTCAGCAATTGAGTTGTTTGTCTCTGTTAGTTTTTTTGTAAATTCTTGTATTTCTTTATTCAGTGTGTTAGTTGTGTCTTGCAATTTCTCTGAAATTCTGTTTTCAGTGTCTTTAATCATCTTTACTATCATTCTTCTAAATCACTTTCAGAAAGCTTGTCCAAATTCTCTTCATTGATTTGATCTTGTGTGTTTGTAGATTGTTCCTTCACTTGTCTGGTATTTCTCTGCCGTTTTATTGTTATTATTAATTTTTTAACTGACTCTGTTTGGGATTTCCTTTTCCCAGACTTTGAGTTACGTCTGTTGGTGTTTGTTGTTTGGATGGGACTTCTTAGTCTGGGTGATGCTGGTGGTTGGGTGATGTCAGGACTTACATACAAGTGATTACCTTTGTTGGCGTTCTCACTTGTATACTGCTCTTTAGTGTTAGGCGTTCTCTAGTATTGTAGAGTTTTGGAGTCAGTGCTCCCTCCCTAAAGCCCCAGGGCTTGTTGCCTGACCAGGGAATGAAGATTTCACGACTGGTTTGTTATGGCATTAAATGATATTAAAACATATATACCTGAATGCGAAACAGAAGGTATACCTTTAACAAATGGCCTGCAGAGTTTCTGCTGAAAGATCAGCTGTTAAACGTAAGGGCTTTCCCTTGTATGTCACTAGTTGCTTCCCTTGCTGCTTTGAGAATTCTGTCTTTGTGTTTAATTTGTGTTAGCTTCATTAATATGTGTCTTTGTGTGTTTCTTCTAAGGTTGATTCTGTATGGTACTCTTTGCACTTCTTGGACTTGATTGACTATTTCTTTTCCCATGTTGGGGACATTTTCAACTAGAATCTCTTCAAAAATTTTCTCATAGCTTTTCTTTTTTTCTTCTTCTTCTGGAACCCCTATAATTCCAATATTGGTGCATTTGATATTATCCCAGTGGTCTCTGAGGCTATCCTCTGCTCTTTGCATTCTTTGAGCTAGATTCCGGTTTTCAGCAGTTACTTCCACCATTTTATCTTCCAGCTCACTTATCCCGTCTTCTGTCTCAGACACTCTGCTCTTGATTCCTTCTACAGTGTTTTTCAGTTCAGCAATTGAGTTGTTTGTCTCTGTTAGTTTTTTTGTAAATTCTTGTATTTCTTTATTCAGTGTGTTAGTTGTGTCTTGCAATTTCTCTGAAATTCTGTTTTCAGTGTCTTTAATCATCTTTACTATCATTCTTCTAAATCACTTTCAGAAAGCTTGTCCAAATTCTCTTCATTGATTTGATCTTGTGTGTTTGTAGATTGTTCCTTCACTTGTCTGGTATTTCTCTGCCGTTTTATTGTTATTATTAATTTTTTAACTGACTCTGTTTGGGATTTCCTTTTCCCAGACTTTGAGTTACGTCTGTTGGTGTTTGTTGTTTGGATGGGACTTCTTAGTCTGGGTGATGCTGGTGGTTGGGTGATGTCAGGACTTACATACAAGTGATTACCTTTGTTGGCGTTCTCACTTGTATACTGCTCTTTAGTGTTAGGCGTTCTCTAGTATTGTAGAGTTTTGGAGTCAGTGCTCCCTCCCTAAAGCCCCAGGGCTTGTTGCCTGACCAGGGAATGAAGATTTCACGACTGGTTTGTTATGGCATTAAATGATATTAAAACATATATACCTGAATGCGAAACAGAAGGTATACCTTTAACAAATGGCGATTAAAATATTATGCAAATACTATCTAGCGTATTGAATTATACACATAAACATATACAACTGTAACATAACCCAAGCATTCCAACCGAAAATACAGTACAATACGTTAGCAGGGCGAATAGAGAAAACTAAAAATGATATCCACCAGTTAATAACTAAACTAAGTAGAGCACCAATTGGAGAATAATGCTAGAGCAGGGTCCCTGTTGGAGATAAGGCAATGAGGACAGAACAGACTAAGAAATATGGTGGGAAAAGGGAAAAAGGGAAAGGGAGGATAGAAGAGAAATATAGAATAATACTGCAAAGTTAAATATAGGGAGATAAATCTTTGTATGTATTAGAGTTTAGTGCTATAGGAAAGGAGCTTCAGAAAAAGCAAAGAATTATAGAGGAAGTAGTAGTACAAATGAAAATTTTAAAAAATTAAAACAGAGATAAGTATATAGAAAAATATAGAAAAACAAAGCAAAAATAATAAAAACAAACAAACCCCCCACAGAACCTTAAAAGGCCAATGGGGAACCAGAAGTTTATACCAAAATAAAATGTGTGGTTTAAAAGGAAAAAGAGAAAAAAAGAGTAAACTTGAATATGTTCAGTCTTACTGATAAGTGTAGTAGCTTCAATAGAATTCAGTGAAGAAAATAAACACACCCACTCTTACACACCCAAAAAACAAAGAAACAAACAAAAAGCAGGGGGTGCACTGAGTGAGTTTGGAAAAAAGGGAAAAAAACAATTGAAACAAAGCAATACAATACAAAAAAAAAAAGCAATAAAAAAGAATAAGGAATAAAATGAAATTTTAAAAATCCAGCAGTAACTCCAGCTTCAGACAAAACATCAAAACAGTGTTTATGTTCTTCTGTCTCTTGCTGACTATTCAGGAATTATCAGTCTTTTTCTTGCCTCTGGCAGTGGTTGGATCTGAAGACCTCTTTGACTGCTTGTTTATTTTGGTCTATTTCAGAACTAAAAGGCCCGCCCTGGCTGGCCCTGGGAGTTTCTTAATCCAAACCCCTTTTCTCGCTGGGTGGAGCTAAGTTCCCTCCCTGTAGCTTGACCAGCAGCCCTGCAGTTTGACTAGCAGCCAAACTACAGTAGGGAAAATGGCGTCTGTCTCACAGAGAATTTATTCCCACACGCTCTATGGGAAGCACTTCCGCAGTGACCCCGACCCTGCTGCAGGCCACCGTCGACCCCCGCCACTGCTGGAGATGTCAGATTACTCAGAGGTGAGTCTGGCTCAGTCTCATGCAGGATCGCTATTCCCCTCTCCCGGATCACAATGCGCAGAGAGTTTCCAGTCCTCCTCGGCGGTTCTGTGATCGGGTTAATGGTAACCTCCTCCAAAGGAAACTGAGTGCCGTCCTTCCAAGGTCTGCTCAAGGGCACTTCTAGCTCAAGGGGGCACCTGGACCCTCTAGAGCAAGTCTGACTCAGTCTCTTGTGGGTGTCACTGCTCCTTTCCCGGGTCTTGATCTGCAACAGGCTTTGTGCCTTTGGCCCGCCCAGCCTCTCTGGCAGGTATGAGGTTTGACTTTTAAAAGTGCAATTGTGCCCTTCCTACGATCTTGATGCGGCTTCTCCTTTGTTCTCCGATGTGGGGTATCCTCTCTGGGATCAGATCCAACTATCTCCTGTCGATGGTTTCCCAGGAACTTGTTGCAATTCAGGACATGATTTATTCACTGCACAAAGAGAATCATGTATCTACCCAAAACATCCAGTTCCCTCAGTTATAGATAGTGTTAACTCAGTAGATTATAACATCTCCCCTTTTCTATTATTCATAGTGCATCCCATCCAGGGCTGATACTGCTGTTAAGAACTCTGTCAAATATACCAGTTGAAGGAAGTTTATTGATTTAGTCAAAATGTATAAGAACTTCAGTTTCCAGCTATGATGGAGAAAGTGGAAAAAGACTTGTCTTTTCCCAATGTTTAAAAAAATGAGTAAATTGGACAAAATATATGGAATAAGTCTCTTAAAAATCCATTATGTTCTTCTGTCTCTTGCTGACTATTCAGGAATTATCAGTCTTTTTCTTGCCTCTGGCAGTGGTTGGATCTGAAGACCTCTTTGACTGCTTGTTTATTTTGGTCTATTTCAGAACTAAAAGGCCCGCCCTGGCTGGCCCTGGGAGTTTCTTAATCCAAACCCCTTTTCTCGCTGGGTGGAGCTAAGTTCCCTCCTGTAGCTTGACCAGCAGCCCTGCAGTTTGACTAGCAGCCAAACTACAGTAGGGAAAATGGCGTCTGTCTCACAGAGAATTTATTCCCACACGCTCTATGGGAAGCACTTCCGCAGTGACCCCGACCCTGCTGCAGGCCACCGTCGACCCCCGCCACTGCTGGAGATGTCAGATTACTCAGAGGTGAGTCTGGCTCAGTCTCATGCAGGATCGCTATTCCCCTCTCCCGGATCACAATGCGCAGAGAGTTTCCAGTCCTCCTCGGCGGTTCTGTGATCGGGTTAATGGTAACCTCCTCCAAAGGAAACTGAGTGCCGTCCTTCCAAGGTCTGCTCAAGGGCACTTCTAGCTCAAGGGGGCACCTGGACCCTCTAGAGCAAGTCTGACTCAGTCTCTTGTGGGTGTCACTGCTCCTTTCCCGGGTCTTGATCTGCAACAGGCTTTGTGCCTTTGGCCCGCCCAGCCTCTCTGGCAGGTATGAGGTTTGACTTTTAAAAGTGCAATTGTGCCCTTCCTACGATCTTGATGCGGCTTCTCCTTTGTTCTCCGATGTGGGGTATCCTCTCTGGGATCAGATCCAACTATCTCCTGTCGATGGTTTCCCAGGAACTTGTTGCAATTCAGGACATGATTTATTCACTGCACAAAGAGAATCATGTATCTACCCAAAACATCCAGTTCCCTCAGTTATAGATAGTGTTAACTCAGTAGATTATAACATCTCCCCTTTTCTATTATTCATAGTGCATCCCATCCAGGGCTGATACTGCTGTTAAGAACTCTGTCAAATATACCAGTTGAAGGAAGTTTATTGATTTAGTCAAAATGTATAAGAACTTCAGTTTCCAGCTATGATGGAGAAAGTGGAAAAAGACTTGTCTTTTCCCAATGTTTAAAAAAATGAGTAAATTGGACAAAATATATGGAATAAGTATTTTCAAACACTGACAAATAGGAATTACAAGACTTTGAACCATAAGGGGCAGGTGTAAGAAGTTAAATGAGTCTTAAAAATCACTCCCGTCCCTGCCTGAAGGGCATCTTCCAAAGCATAGCTGCAAGGTTGGGGGGAGGATCCCACACAGTGGTCTTGAGTTTAGGAGATAATTATCAGGAATTAAGAAGTCTGAGATGTTGGAATTTCTGAGGCAGGTTAACATAGAGGAGAGACCTAGATAGAGAAAGAGCTCTAGAAATCTCCAGGGTTCTGTGAGTCCATTGATGAAAATGAAGCTATGCTAATGATAGATAACATAGATAGCTTTCTTGAACAGTGTCAGATTCATGACCCTCAAAGGAGAAAATTTCTCTTTGGGATCAAAAGACTTGACTTTGGTCACTCAGAGCTTCATGTAGCAAAAGTTTTACTGAACAACAAAAGGGATAAAGAAAGCTTCCAGCAAGAGGTGCTGGAAGGGGGATAGAAGAGTACTCTCACCCAGCAGCTAGTTTAGATGAGGCATTTTGTACTTTTCTCATTTCACTATTAACAATAGGTCAAAAAGAATATCTTCAGGCTGTAAAGGTCTTACTAGACCCATTCACACAACATTAACATAATATTAACCAGAGGATGGCCTCTGAACATCAAGACTAGATGAGACATTCCAATGCAAAATAGTTTGCATCCATAAGACAATAAAGTTAGTTTCAGAGTAGATCTTTATCATGCAAACATTTAGGCTAGAAAACATTTGTTTCCCCTCCTCCACCTTGGAAACCCTGGGCCTCCTTACCAAGTCTGCCTATTCACCCCTTTCAGCTAACTTAAGGTAAAATGCACCAGGCTGGGCTATCAATGACCAGGTGCTCTCAGATAAGTCATTCCCAGAGGATCTAGGAGATATGCAAGTTCTGACCAGACAAATGGGGAGTCTTTATCAACTATATGGAAAATTAAGTAGAAACCTCAGGAGGGTGGTAACTTAGTAATAGGACTAAATTAGCCATAGAGTTGGCTTCCCAGGTGGCACTGGTTGTAAAGAACCTGCCTGCCAATGCAGGAGACATAAGAGATGTGGATTAGATACCTGGTTTCGAAAGGTACCTTAGAGGAGGGCACGAAACTCACTTTAGTATTCTTGCCTTGAGAACCCCATGACGAAAGGTGCCTTGCAGGCTGCAGTCCATAGGTTCAAAAAGAGTCCGATGTGACTGAAGCGACTTAGCTCGCACAACCACAGAGTAAACACGGGGTGGGGGAGGGGGGTAGAAGCAATCAAGTCCAGACAGGGGTTAACAGTTTCCTAACAGTGAGTTAACAGTGAGTTTCTTTAGAACAATTATTAAAAATATGTTCAAGGATTTAAAAATATATATTGTGAAAATATCAGTGAAAAGTCCTATAACAATAACCAGACAGAGATTAAAAGCTGAAAAATACATCTTAAATAATAAACTCACAGCATATTACAGTTAGCATTCAATGAAAAGTTTAGAATATCAGTAAATTTGAATACCCAGCAACAGAAACTACCATGGTAGAATATACAGAAAAAAATGGAAAAGAACCAAACTTTAGTGACCAGCAGTAAATTTTAACAACCAGCATCATAGAGGGAAAAGACTTGATTTATAGCACAGGCCAATTTTTACGATGTAAATACTCCCACTATTGCTGACTTCAAGGTACCAAAATGACTTTACTGAACACAATATTTTCCAAATTTGATGAATTATAGACTAACACACATCCAATAAACCAAACAGACAAACAGAAAGCCATGCTGAAGAAACTACAGCAAAATATATCATTCATTATAATCAAATTTTTTAAAGTTATGATTAAAAATATCTTGAAGCCAAAGCAAGCAATATGTACATACACAGGAGCAAAAATCAAGACTAGACATTTCATCTACAACTGATCACATCTTTAAACTACTGGTTCCGGTTGGAGGAGTGAACCTGGAGTTCTAAACTCATTGGTAATGTTTTTCTAAACTGAAAAAATTTAGATTTCAGCCTTAGAAAGCTAAAATGAGAGAATATCAACTCCAAAGCACAAGGAAGAAAAAATAACGATGAGTTGAGATTAAAAAATGAAGTGTCAGCAAACCACAGCTCACAGGCAAACTCTGGTTCAACACTTTGGTAAATAAAGTTTTATTTGAACATAGTTGCACTTACTCATTTATTTGCTGTTTATTGCTGCCTTAGAGATTGTATGGTTTTAAAACCTAGAATATTTATTTAGACCCTAATAGAAAACACTTTCTGCCTTTTTAACTAGACAATAGAAATAAATTAAGAAAACCAATGGATTCTTGGAAAATCAAAAAAAAATCATCTTTTCACATCAGGTGGCCAAAGTACTGGAGTTTCATCTTCAGCATTAGTCCTTCCGATGAATATTCAAGGTGAATTTTCTTTAGGATTGACTGGTTGGATCTTCTTGCAGTCCCAGGGACTCTCAAGAGTCTTCTCCAACACCACAGTTCAAAAGCATCAGTTCTTTGGTGCTCGGCCTTCTTTATAGTCCAACTCTTACATCCATACATGACTACTGAGAAAACCATAATAAAGTCCATAATATATGAACTTTTGTTGGCAAAATAATGTCTCTGCTTTTGAATATGCTGTCTAGCTTGGTCATAGCCCCCTTTATCAGTAAATACAATGGAAAAGAACCAAACTTTAGTGACCAGCAGTAAATTTTAACAACCAGCACATAAAAACTTGATTTATAGCACAGGCCAATTTTTACGATGTAAATACTCCCACTATTGCTGACTTCAAGGTACCAAAATGACTTTACTGAACACAATATTTTCCAAATTTGATGAATTATAGACTAACACACATCCAATAAACCAAACAGACAAACAGAAAGCCATGCTGAAGAAACTACAGCAAAATATATCATTCATTATAATCAAATTTTTTAAAGTTATGATTAAAAATATCTTGAAGCCAAAGCAAGCAATATGTACATACACAGGAGCAAAAATCAAGACTAGACATTTCATCTACAACTGATCACATCTTTAAACTACTGGTTCCGGTTGGAGGAGTGAACCTGGAGTTCTAAACTCATTGGTAATGTTTTTCTAAACTGAAAAATTGAGATTTCAGCCTTAGAAAGCTAAAATGAGAGAATATCAACTCCAAAGCACAAGGAAGAAAAAATAACGATGAGTTGAGATTAAAAAATGAAGTGTCAGCAAACCACAGCTCACAGGCAAACTCTGGTTCAACACTTTGGTAAATAAAGTTTTATTTGAACATAGTTGCACTTACTCATTTATTTGCTGTTTATTGCTGCCTTAGAGATTGTATGGTTTTAAAACCTAGAATATTTATTTAGACCCTAATAGAAAACACTTTCTGCCTTTTTAACTAGACAATAGAAATAAATTAAGAAAACCAATGGATTCTTGGAAAATCAAAAAAAAATCATCTTTTCACATCAGGTGGCCAAAGTACTGGAGTTTCATCTTCAGCATTAGTCCTTCCGATGAATATTCAAGGTGAATTTTCTTTAGGATTGACTGGTTGGATCTTCTTGCAGTCCCAGGGACTCTCAAGAGTCTTCTCCAACACCACAGTTCAAAAGCATCAGTTCTTTGGTGCTCGGCCTTCTTTATAGTCCAACTCTTACATCCATACATGACTACTGAGAAAACCATAATAAAGTCCATAATATATGAACTTTTGTTGGCAAAATAATGTCTCTGCTTTTGAATATGCTGTCTAGGTTTGTCATAGCTTTTCTTCCAAGCATCAAGCATCTTTTAATTTCATGGCTGCAGTCACCATCCTCAGTGATTTAGAAACCCAAGAAAGTAAAGTCTATCATCGTTCTCCATTGTTTGCCATTCTATTTGTCATGACGTAGTCGGACTGGATATGATGATATTCATTGCTTGAATGTTGAGTTTTAGGCCAGCTTTGTCACTCTCCTCTTCCACATTCATCAAGAGGGTCTTTAGTTCCTCTTTGTTTTCTGCCATAAGGATGGTGTCATCAGCATACCTAAGGTTATTAATATTTCTCCCAGCAATTTTGATTCCAGCTGAGCTTCATCCAAACTGGCATTTAGCATAATATACTCTGCATATAAATTTAATAAGCAAGGTGAAAAGATACAGCCTTGACATATTCCTTTTCCAGTTGGAATCAGTCCATTGTTCATGTCCGGTTCTAGCAGTTGCCTCTTGTCCTGCATACAGGTTTTGCAGGAGGCAGGTAAGGTGGTCTGGTATTCTCATCTCTTTCAGAATTTTTCGCAGTTTGTTGTAATCCACACTCAAAGGCTTTAGCATATTCAGTGAAGCAGAAGTAGATGTTTTTCTGGAATTCTCTTGCTCTTTTCATGATCCAACAGATGTTGGTAATTTGATCTCTGGTTCCTTTGCCTTTTCTAAATCCAGCTGGTTAGTTTTGCCCAAATTAACAGCCAATTGCAATCAAAATCCTGTCTAACTATTTTGTAGAACTTGACAAACTGATCTTAATGTGTATCGGAAGGCCTGAAGCAGCTAAATTTAATTTTAATTTTTCTTAAACAATGAAACTGGTTGGATCTTTTTTGTCAAGTCCCAAGGATGAATATTCAAGGTGAATTTTCTTTAGGATTGACTGGTTGGATCTTCTTGCAGTCCCAGGGACTCTCAAGAGTCTTCTCCAACACCACAGTTCAAAAGCATCAGTTCTTTGGTGCTCGGCCTTCTTTATAGTCCAACTCTTACATCCATACATGACTACTGAGAAAACCATAATAAAGTCCATAATATATGAACTTTTGTTGGCAAAATAATGTCTCTGCTTTTGAATATGCTGTCTAGGTTTGTCATAGCTTTTCTTCCAAGCATCAAGCATCTTTTAATTTCATGGCTGCAGTCACCATCCTCAGTGATTTAGAAACCCAAGAAAGTAAAGTCTATCATCGTTCTCCATTGTTTGCCATTCTATTTGTCATGACGTAGTCGGACTGGATATGATGATATTCATTGCTTGAATGTTGAGTTTTAGGCCAGCTTTGTCACTCTCCTCTTCCACATTCATCAAGAGGGTCTTTAGTTCCTCTTTGTTTTCTGCCATAAGGATGGTGTCATCAGCATACCTAAGGTTATTAATATTTCTCCCAGCAATTTTGATTCCAGCTGAGCTTCATCCAAACTGGCATTTAGCATAATATACTCTGCATATAAATTTAATAAGCAAGGTGAAAAGATACAGCCTTGACATATTCCTTTTCCAGTTGGAATCAGTCCATTGTTCATGTCCGGTTCTAGCAGTTGCCTCTTGTCCTGCATACAGGTTTTGCAGGAGGCAGGTAAGGTGGTCTGGTATTCTCATCTCTTTCAGAATTTTTCGCAGTTTGTTGTAATCCACACTCAAAGGCTTTAGCATATTCAGTGAAGCAGAAGTAGATGTTTTTCTGGAATTCTCTTGCTCTTTTCATGATCCAACAGATGTTGGTAATTTGATCTCTGGTTCCTTTGCCTTTTCTAAATCCAGCTGGTTAGTTTTGCCCAAATTAACAGCCAATTGCAATCAAAATCCTGTCTAACTATTTTGTAGAACTTGACAAACTGATCTTAATGTGTATCGGAAGGCCTGAAGCAGCTAAATTTAATTTTAATTTTTCTTAAACAATGAAAAACTTAAAGGACTTCAAGATTTAAAGAATGAGGGCTGGGCTTCCCCTGGTGGTCCAGTGGGTAAGGACACCGCCTTGCAGTGCAAGGGGCGCCGGTTCGAGCCCTGGCCTGGGAAGATCCCATGTGCCGCGGAGCGGCTGGACTGATGTGTCCAATCACCGAGCTGGAGCTCTGGAGCGCATGCGCCCAGAGCCGGCGCTCTGCGACAACAGACGCCACCGTGATGGGAGGCCCGCAGGAGTCAAAGAACAAAGACGGATGAACATAGAGAAATGAAAGACCAATAGAAGTGGCCCGCCCGCTCCCCTCCCTCCCCAACCCGACCCCCGCCCAAAGTAAATAAATAAGTAAATCTTAAAAAAAAAAAAAAAAAAGAATGAGGGCTTTCCTGGTGGTCCAATGGGTAAGGACACTGCCTTGCAGTGCAAGGGGCGCCAGTTCGATTCCTGGCCTGGGAAGATCCCACGTGCCGCGAAGCGGCTGGACCGATGTGTCCAACGACTGAGCTGGAGCTCTGGAGAGCGTGCGCCCAGAGCCGGAGCTCTGCCACAATAGAGGCCACCGCGATGGGAGGCCCACACGGGCCAAAGAACAAAGATGGATGAAAACAGACAAATGAAAGACCAACAGAAGTGGCCCGCCTGCTCCCCTCCCTCCCCACCGCACCCACCCCCAAAATAAATAAATAAATAAATCTTTAAAAAAAAAAAGATTTAAAGAATGAGAGAAAGCAGGACAGTATCATATTGGTCTTGATAAATAGATAAGCAGAACAAAATAGAGAAAAAAAATTGAGAGAGCCCAGAAATATTTCCCTCAAATACAGTCAATTGATGATCAAGAAAGGGGAAAGGAGAGTCTTTCTAAGAAATACTGCTAGTACAGTGAGATAACCTATAAAGGACTAAAGAAACCTCAATAACTCCCTCATATCATACTCAATAAAATGATCATAGACCAAAATGTAAATACTAAAACTATAAAACTTCTAGGAAAAAAACATAGGAGGAAAGTTTTTGTGATGTCAATGTAGGCAAAAATTTTAGGTAGGTAACAAAAAGCTATATGTATAAAAATGATTGATGAATTAGACTTAATCAAACTTTAAAATGTTTGCTCTTCAAGGAACACTGAAGAATACAAAAAGGCAAGTCATAACCTCAGGAAATACATTAATAACACATATATTTGTCAAAAGACATATAGACCAAATATATAGGACTTTGTAACTCAAAGAGAGGAAAGTAAATTAATTAAACGTTTAACAAAAGTATATATAGGAATGATCAAAAAGCATATGAAAAGATGTCTAACACTATTAGTTAATAGGAAACTGCAAGTTAAAATCCTCATGAGATACTCTATACATTGTCATAATATATAGCATGAATGACAACACAAAATATGAAAATATGGCTCAGCTGGAACTCCCATTGATGCTCTGGGAATATAAAATGGTAAGGCTCTTCTAGAAAATACTTTTGCTGTTTTGTGTAAAGTTAAGCATCTATTTAGCCTAAAACCCAGTAGTCTACTTCTAAGTATTTACCAAGAGAAATGAAAGCATTTGTACACACTTATTATACATATATTTTCATAACAATCTTATTCATAATAGTTAAAAACTGGAAACAAATGTCCATCAACAGGAGAATGATAAGTAGACGAAGAGTCATGCAAAGAAATAGTATGCAGGGAGAAAAATGAATGAAATACTGATAGATCCAAAAGTATGAATGGATCTCAAAAATGTTACGATGAAATAAAAATGTCACATACGTACATATAGAAACAAAAGAGTACATACTGTATAATTTCATTTATGTGAAGTTCTAACCATCAAATTTATAGTGATAGAGAGCAGATCTGCGGTTGTTCAAGGCAGCTGCCAGGCACGGCATTATCTTTAAAGAGGCACAAGAGCATCTTTAGGAGGTGATGGTAACGTTATGCATCTTGATTGTTCTGGTGGCTGCTTGGGTGTGTACATTTTCAAAGCTCATTGAACTGGTACAGTTTAAAGGGTGTATCTTATTAAGTGTAAATTATACCTCAGCAAGTCTTTTTTAAAAAACTCTTGTTCGAATAAATTAATAAAATTCCCGTTTTATTTGAATCTTGAAAAAAATGTTCACATCTCTTCATTAGAGAACATTTAGAAGTATTAAGAAAAAACAAAGACAGAATTTACTTCTTTTCATGAAAAGTATCTTAGAAAGACTCAAGATGGCGATGTTACACCGAGAAAGCATGTGTGTTTGGCTCTCAAGTCCTGAGTTCAGTACTTTCCTTTTCCAAAGACATATAGACCAAATATATAGGACTTTGTAACTCAAAGAGAGGAAAGTAAATTAATTAAACGTTTAACAAAAGTATATATAGGAATGATCAAAAAGCATATGAAAAGATGTCTAACACTATTAGTTAATAGGAAACTGCAAGTTAAAATCCTCATGAGATACTCTATACATTGTCATAATATATAGCATGAATGACAACACAAAATATGAAAATATGGCTCAGCTGGAACTCCCATTGATGCTCTGGGAATATAAAATGGTAAGGCTCTTCTAGAAAATACTTTTGCTGTTTTGTGTAAAGTTAAGCATCTATTTAGCCTAAAACCCAGTAGTCTACTTCTAAGTATTTACCAAGAGAAATGAAAGCATTTGTACACACTTATTATACATATATTTTCATAACAATCTTATTCATAATAGTTAAAAACTGGAAACAAATGTCCATCAACAGGAGAATGATAAGTAGACGAAGAGTCATGCAAAGAAATAGTATGCAGGGAGAAAAATGAATGAAATACTGATAGATCCAAAAGTATGAATGGATCTCAAAAATGTTACGATGAAATAAAAATGTCACATACGTACATATAGAAACAAAAGAGTACATACTGTATAATTTCATTTATGTGAAGTTCTAACCATCAAATTTATAGTGATAGAGAGCAGATCTGCGGTTGTTCAAGGCAGCTGCCAGGCACGGCATTATCTTTAAAGAGGCACAAGAGCATCTTTAGGAGGTGATGGTAACGTTATGCATCTTGATTGTTCTGGTGGCTGCTTGGGTGTGTACATTTTCAAAGCTCATTGAACTGGTACAGTTTAAAGGGTGTATCTTATTAAGTGTAAATTATACCTCAGCAAGTCTTTTTTAAAAAACTCTTGTTCGAATAAATTAATAAAATTCCCGTTTTATTTGAATCTTGAAAAAAATGTTCACATCTCTTCATTAGAGAACATTTAGAAGTATTAAGAAAAAACAAAGACAGAATTTACTTCTTTTCATGAAAAGTATCTTAGAAAGACTCAAGATGGCGATGTTACACCGAGAAAGCATGTGTGTTTGGCTCTCAAGTCCTGAGTTCAGTACTTTCCTTTTCCATGGGCTTTCAGGAGTCTTATTTAATATATATAATTATGTCTACCTTCAATAACTATATCAACAGAGTTTTCAAATATTTTGAAAACTTTAAAAGTTCTTCTAAGCTTTTTTTTTTGTTTGTCAATAAAAATTAAAATTGTAAATAGTTCACATTCAATGAGATTGTTACTAGGCAGACATGTCTACTAAACAAGCTGAACTGTCTGAAATTTGTCCTATCTCTAGAAAGAGTGCTTACATTTCCATAATGATGCAGTCTTCCCCCAGTATCTGCAGGGGATTGGGCCCAGGAGCCAGATGGTTACCGAAATCTCAAATCTGGGGTTGCTCAAGTCCCTTCTGTAAAATGGCAGAGACTTTGCATGTTACAACTTGCACACATCCTCCTCTGTACTTTAAATCATCTCTAGATAACTGTAGTACCTAATATCATGCAAATGCTATGCAAATATTGTTTATGATTATAATTTAAGTGGTTTGTAAATAGTTTCCAGGTAGCAGCAAATTCAAGTTTTGCTTTTTGCAACTTTCTGGAATTTGCTTTTTCAAAAGTTTTGGATCCTGTTTGGTTCAATCAGGGGATGCAGATCCTATGGATGCAGAGAGCCTACTGTATTTGATTTGTGTTACAGACAGAATGCCACTAGAGGGCAGTGCAGAAGCACAAATAAAATATAAGAATGCTATTTGGAAAAGGCAGATGGAATTGCTGGGAGCAGTGCTTACTGTAAGAAAAAACCAGATCTTCTACAGCAGCAGACAAAACCCAGATGATTCATGAGACCGAGGAGCATTCATTCCACTAGAGCAAAGAATGAAAATAAATAAATATATTGCTAGAAAACATCAATTTGATTCAGATTTGTTTGTTTAAAATATTCTTTCTCAGTAATAGTTCTATCAATGAACTCTCCTGAAGATAACTATAACACCAACACGATATGTTAAAAAAAAAAAAATTGCATTTAGCTGTAGGAGAGAGAGGAAAATCGGGCAGATTCTAGAAAAGAGTTAACACTGGAAGGAGAGAAGATAATTCGTAAATTTCTCATTTTACGACTCTTGTGCAAAATGCCCGGCTGGATGAAGCACAAGCTGGAATCGAGATTTCCTTGAGAAATATCAATAACCTCACCTATGCAGATGACACCACCCTTATGGTAGAAAGCACAGAGGAGGTAGTCTCTTGATGAAGGTGAAAGAGGAGAGTGACAAAGTTGGTTTAAAATTCAACATTCAAAAAAATGAAGATTATCATATCCAGTTGCATCACTACATGGCAAATAGATGGAAAAACAACAGAAAAAGTGACAGACTTTATTTTTGGGGCTCCAAAATTAGTATGGATGGTGACTGCAGCCATGAAATTAAATAACATTTGATCCTTGGAAGAAAAGCTACGACAATACTAGACATTGTATTAAAAAACAGACATTATTTTGCCTGTGAAAGTCCGCATAGTCAAAGCTATGGTTTTCCAAGTGGTTGTGTATGGATAGGAGACTTGGACCATAAAGAAGGCTGGACTCTAAAGAACTGATGCCTTTGAACTGTGATGTTGGAGAAGGCTCTTTAGAGAAGGGAATGACAGAGGATGAGATGGTTGAATGGCATCACTGACTCAGTGGACATGAGTTTGAGCAGGATCTGGGAAATGGTGAAAAAACAGGGAAGCCTGGAGTGTGACAGTCCATGGGATCACAAACAATCAGACATGACTGAGAGACTGAATGACAACTTCCTGAGGGCAGACCCCATTCCCCTGGGGGAAACGTTACCTTGGCAGCCCCCGCATCTGACCATGAATTGGGTTCAAGCCTGCATCATTGATGCTAATCCCTGAAGAGGTTGCTTGAGTTGTTTATCAACCTCTCTGAGCTTCAGTTTTTTCCTTCAGTTCATAAAGGAGAGCACGTTTTTCCCACAGGATGGTTTTTGAGGATTAACAGAAAAAATGTGTGTGAAGTGCCTGGCACGGCGTGGTTCAGTGAGTGATTAGTCAGCTTCCCACTTCTCTTTTGTGGTTTATTTGGAATCTTGTGACTAATTCTCAATTTCTTAGGTACAGTCTAGCGGCCAACCTGCCAGATAGTTTGAGATTCCCATCCTGAACTATTTGCTCTTTAAAAAAAGAAAAAAAAAAGCTCCTCACAAGCAGAGTTTATCTTCTCATCCCCCTTTTAAAATCAAGGTTTGAAGAATAACCTGCCACATTTTTGCTGTGAGCACTAGCTTGCTTGGCCCTCCAAAAGAAGCCTCCAGATAGTGGCAGTCTGTAAGGAACTGCAGTAGCTAGAGCTTCCTGAATTTATTTCAGACCCACTGCTAGTTTCCAGCTTCCTATCACTCTGCATTTTCTCATCTGAATTCTCCGTGATTAATTGTAGACATTTTTTTTTAACACCAAAAACATTTTTACTGGGATATAGCCAATTAAAAAGTTTGAATAATTTCAGGTGAACAGTGAAGGAACTCGGTCATACATACACATGGATCCATTCTCCCCCAAACCTCCCCTCCCATCCAGGCTAATACATAACATTGAACAGAGTTCCATGTGCTATACAATAGATTTTTGTTGGTTATTCATTTCAAACATGGCAATGTGTACATGACTTTCCCAAAGTCCTCAACCATCTCCTACCCCTTGCAACCATAAGTTTGTATTCTAAGTTTATGAATCTCTTTGTATTTTGTAAATGAGTTTATTTGTATCATTTCTTTTTAGAATCCACATAAAAGAGATGTCATATGATATTTCTCCTTGTCTAACTTCACTCAGTATGACACCCTCTAGGCCCATTCATATTTCTGCAAATGGCCTTATTTCATTCTTTTTAATGGTCAAGTAATATTGCATTATATATATGTATACACACACACACACACACACACACACACCACATCTCCACATCTTCCTTATCCATTCCTCTGTCAATGGACATTTATGCTGCTTCCATGTCTTGGCTATTGTAAACAGTGCTGAAATGAACATTGTGGAGCATGTATCTCTTTGGGCCATGTTTTTCTCTGAATATATGCCCAGGAGTGGGATTGCAGAGTCATATGGTATCTCTATGCTTAGTTTTTTAAGGAATCTCCACATAGTTCTCCATGGCTGTACCAATTTATATTCCCATCAATAGTGCAGGAGGTTTTCCCTTCTTACCACAACCTCTCCAGTATTGTTGTTTGTGGAATTTTTTATGATAGCCCTCCTGACTGATGTGAGGTGCTATCTCATTTTAATTTGCATTTCTCTAATAACAAGCAATTTTGAACATCTTTTCATGTGCCTGTTATTCATCTGCATGTCCTCTTTAGAGAAACATCTATTCAGGTCTTCTACCCACTTTTTGAATGGGTTGTTTGTTTTGGTGCTATTAAGTGTCATAAGCTGTTTATAAATTTTGGAGACTAATCCCTTATTAGTCACATCATTTGCAAATATTTTCTCCCAGTCTGTCGATTTTCTTTTTATTTTACTTATTGTTTCCTTTATTGTGCAAAAGCCTTTGAGTTTAAGTAGGTCCCATTTGTTTACTTTTGCTTATTATTCAGGGAGATAAATTTAAAAAGATCTTTGCTGTGATTTTTGTCAGAGAGTGTTCTGCCAAAGTTTTCCTCTAAGAGTTTTATTGTGTATGGTCTTACATTTAGGTCTCTAATCCGTTTTGAGCTTATTTTTGTGTATGGAGTTAATGAATGATCTACTTTCATTCGTTTACATGTGGCTGTCCAGTTTTTGCAGCACCATTTGTTGAAGAGACTGTTTTTCCAACATTTCGTAGTCTTGCCTCCTTTGTCATAGATTAGCTGACTATATGTGCATGGGCTTATCTCTGGATTGTCTATCCTATCCCATTTATCTATATTACTATTCTTGTGACAGTACCACACTGTCTTGATGACTATAGCTTTATACTATAGTCTGAAGTCAGGGAGCCTGATTCCACCAGCTCTATTTTCCTTTTTCAAGATTGCTTTGTCTATTTGCTTTTGTGTCTCCATACACATTTTGACATTTTTTGATCTCAATCGATGAAAAATGTCATTGGTAATTTGATAGAGATTGCATTGAATCTATAGACTGCCTTGGATAGTATAGTTATTTTGAGCAATGTTGATTCTTCAAATCCATGAATATACTATGTCTTTCCATCTATTTATGTCTTCTTTGAGTTCTTTCATCAGCAACTTATAGCTTTTGCAGCACAGGTCTTTTGTTTTCTTAAGTAGGTTTATTCCTAGGTACTTGATTCTTTTTGATCCAATGGTAAATGGAATTGCTTCTTGAATTTCTCTTTCTGATTTTTTGTTATTAGTGCATAGAAATGAAACAGACTTCTGTGTATTAATTTTGTAACCTGCAACCCAACTAAATCCATTGATGAGTTTTAGTAGCTTTCTGGTAGCATTTTAGAATCTTCTATATATAGTATCATGCCATCTGTGAACACTGACAGTTTAATTTCTTTTTCAATTTGGATTGAACTTCACTTCTTTTACTTCTCTGATCACCGTAGCTAAGACTTCCAGAACTATGTTGAATAACAGTGGTGAGAGTGGACATTCCTATCTTGTTCCTGATCTTAGAAGGAATGCTTTTAGCTTTTTGCCATTGAGTATGATGCTAACTGTAGGTTTGTCATATATGGCCTTTATCATGTTGAGGAACATATGCTTTGTGACCACTTTCTGGAGAGTTTTTATCATAAATGGATGCCAAATTTTATCAAAAGCCTTTTCTGCAGCTATTAAGATGATCATATGGTTTTTATCCTTCAGCTTGTTGATATGACGTATCATATTGATTCATTTGCGGATGTTGAAAAAGCCTTGCATCCCTGGGATGAATCCCACTTGATCATGGTGTATGATCTTTTTAATGTGCTGTTGGATATGGATTGCCAGTATTCTGTTGAGGATTTTTGTACCTGTGTTCATTAGTGATATTGGCCTATAATCTTCAGTTCTTTTCTCTTTTTTGGTGGTATCTTTGTCTAATTTGGGTATCAAGGTAATGGTGGTTTCATAAAAAGAGGTAGGAAGTTTCCCTTCCTCAGCAAATTTTTGGAACAGTTTCAGAAGGATAGATGTTACCTCTTCTACAAATGTTTTATAAAATTCACCTATGAAGCCATCAGGTCCTGGACTTTTGTTTTTTGGGAGGTTTTTAATCATGGTTTCAATTTCAGTACTTGTGATTGGTCTGTTCATATTTCCTGGTTCAGTTGAGGGAGACTGTACCTTTCTAAGAAATTGTCCATTTCGTCCATGTTGTCCATTTTATTGCCGTACAGTTACTCACAGAAATCTTTTATAATTCTTGGTTTTTCCATGGATTCAGTTGTAACTTCTCATTTTCATTTCTAGTCTTACTGATTTGAGTCCTCTCCCTTTTTTTCTTGATGCGTCTGGCTAAAGGTTGATCAAGATTGCGTATCTTTTCAAAGAACCAGCTTTTAGTTTGATTGATCTTGGTGATCGTTTTCTTTGTCTCTATTTCATTGATTTCTGCTCTGATCTTTATTATTTCCTTCCTTCAACTAACCTAAGATTTTGCTTTCTCTTCTTTTTCTAGTTGTTCTGAGTGTAAGGTTATCTTGTTTATTTGAGAGTTTTCTTGTTTCTTGAGGTAATATTGTATAGCTATAAACTTTCCTCTTAGAACTATTTTTGTTGCATCCCATTAAGTTTTGGACCATTGTGCTTTTTCTTGGAGGGTAGGGGTGGGCGGGCCACTTCTATTGGTCTTTCATTCATCTGTTTTCATCCATCTTTGTTCTTTGGCCCGTGTGGGCCTCCCATTGCAGTGGCCTCTGTTGTCACAGAGCACCAGCTCTGGGTGCATGTGCTCCAGAGCTCCAGCTCGGTAATTGGACACATCAGTCCAGCCGCTCGGTGGCATGTGGGATCTTCCCATGCCAGGGATCAAACCAGTGCCCCTTGCACTGCAAGGTGGTTTCCTTACCCACTGGACCACCAGGGAAGCCCACCATTGTGCTTTTATTTTCACTTGTCCTTAGGTTTTTGTTTTTTTGTTTTTTTTTGATTTCTTTAGTTATCCAACAGTTGTTTAGTAGCATATTGTTTAGCCACCACATTTATGTTTCTTAAGAGTTTTTTTTTTTCCTGTAGTTCATTTCTTATCTTACTGTGTTGTAATCAGAGTGGATGCTTGATATTATTTCGGTTTTCTTAACTTTACCACGGCTCACCTTGTGGCCCAGTGTGTGGTCAATCCTGGAGAATGTTCCATGTGCCCTTGAGAAAAATATGCAGTCTGCTGCTTTTGGATAAAATGTTCTATAAATATCAATTAAGTCAAGCTCATCTAAAATGTCATTTAAGGCCTGAGTTTCCTTATTGATTTTCTGTCTGGATAATCTGTTCACTGATGAAAGTGAGATATTGTGTTACTGTCAATTTCTCCTTTTATATTTGTTAGCATTTGCTTTACATATTGAGGTGTTCCTATGTTGTATGCATATATATTTTAAACTGTTATATCTGCTTGGAGTGATTCCTTGATAATTATGTAGTGTCCTTCTTTGTCTCTTATAACAGTCTTTGCTTTAAAGTCTATTTAGTCTGATATGAGTATTGTTACCCCAGGTTACTTATGATTTCCATTTGTGTGAAATATCTTCTTCCATCTCCTTACTTTCAGTCTGTGAATATCTCTTGGTACAAAGTAAGTCTCTTGTAGAGAGCATATATATGGATCTTGTTTTTGTATCCACTCAGCTGGTCTATGTCTTTTGGTTGATGCATTTAATCTATTTACATTTAAAGTAATTATCAATATGCATGATCCTATCACCATTTTGTTAATTGTTTTGGGTTATTTTTAGTAGATCTTTTCCTTCTCTTGTGTTTCCTGCCTAGAGAAGATCCTTTAGCATTTGCTGTAAAATCAGTTTAGTGGTGCTGAATTCTCTTAACTTTCGCTTGTTTATAAAGCTTTTGATTTTGCCATCAAATCTGTTTTTCCTTTTCCATCAAATATGAATGAGAATCTTGCTGCATAGAGTATTCTTGGTTGTAGGTTCTTCCTTTCATCCCTTAGAATTAATCGTATCATTACCTTCTGACCTGTAAAGTTTCTATTGAGAAATTGGCTGATAACCTTTGGGCTTTCCCTTGTATGTTATTTGTGTTTTTCCCATTGTTGCTTTTAATAATTTATCTTGGCCTTCAGTTTTTGTCAGTTTGATTATCATGTGTCTCCATGTGATCATCATTGCATTTATCCTGCCTGGGACTCTCTGTGCATACTGAACATGGTTAATTATTTCCTTTTCCATGTTAGGGAAGTTTTCATCTATTATCTCTTCAAATATTTTTTGGGTCTGTTCTCTCTTTCCTCCCCTTCTTGGACACCTACAGTGCAATTATTGGTATATTTAATGTTATCCAGAGGTCTCAGGCTATTTTCATTCTTTTTCCTATATTCTGTTCTGCAGGATTAATTTCTGCTATTCTGTCTTCCAGGTCACTTATTCATTCTTATGCCTCGGTTATTCCGCTATGAATTCCTTCTAGTGTATTGTTCATCTCTGTGTGTTCTTTAGTTCTTCCAGGTCCTTGAAAAAGGTTTTTTGCATCTTCTCCACTTTGTTTTTTTCCTTGATTCTAACTATGCATATATATTTTAAACTGTTATATCTGCTTGGAGTGATTCCTTGATAATTATGTAGTGTCCTTCTTTGTCTCTTATAACAGTCTTTGCTTTAAAGTCTATTTAGTCTGATATGAGTATTGTTACCCCAGGTTACTTATGATTTCCATTTGTGTGAAATATCTTCTTCCATCTCCTTACTTTCAGTCTGTGAATATCTCTTGGTACAAAGTAAGTCTCTTGTAGAGAGCATATATATGGATCTTGTTTTTGTATCCACTCAGCTGGTCTATGTCTTTTGGTTGATGCATTTAATCTATTTACATTTAAAGTAATTATCAATATGCATGATCCTATCACCATTTTGTTAATTGTTTTGGGTTATTTTTAGTAGATCTTTTCCTTCTCTTGTGTTTCCTGCCTAGAGAAGATCCTTTAGCATTTGCTGTAAAATCAGTTTAGTGGTGCTGAATTCTCTTAACTTTCGCTTGTTTATAAAGCTTTTGATTTTGCCATCAAATCTGTTTTTCCTTTTTCCATCAAATATGAATGAGAATCTTGCTGCATAGAGTATTCTTGGTTGTAGGTTCTTCCTTTCATCCCTTAGAATTAATCGTATCATTACCTTCTGACCTGTAAAGTTTCTATTGAGAAATTGGCTGATAACCTTTGGGCTTTCCCTTGTATGTTATTTGTGTTTTTCCCATTGTTGCTTTTAATAATTTATCTTGGCCTTCAGTTTTTGTCAGTTTGATTATCATGTGTCTCCATGTGATCATCATTGCATTTATCCTGCCTGGGACTCTCTGTGCATACTGAACATGGTTAATTATTTCCTTTTCCATGTTAGGGAAGTTTTCATCTATTATCTCTTCAAATATTTTTTGGGTCTGTTCTCTCTTTCCTCCCCTTCTTGGACACCTACAGTGCAATTATTGGTATATTTAATGTTATCCAGAGGTCTCAGGCTATTTTCATTCTTTTTCCTATATTCTGTTCTGCAGGATTAATTTCTGCTATTCTGTCTTCCAGGTCACTTATTCATTCTTATGCCTCGGTTATTCCGCTATGAATTCCTTCTAGTGTATTGTTCATCTCTGTGTGTTCTTTAGTTCTTCCAGGTCCTTGAAAAAGGTTTTTTGCATCTTCTCCACTTTGTTTCTAATCTCCTTCATAATCTTCACTGTTGTCATTCTAAATTTTTTTCCTGGGAGCTTGTCTATTTCTACTTCATTTAGTTGTTTTTCTGGGGATTTATCTTGTTCCTTTGTGCCGTAATTCTTTTTCTTTTTATCTGGCTATCTTTCTATGATTGCAGTATTAGTTCTGGAGGCTGATGGGATTGCAGTTCTTATTTCTTCTATCTGCCTTCTGATGAGGATAAGAGCTGTATGCAAGGTTCCTGATGAGAAGGTTGTCTGTGGGGAAAACAGTCTTGCTGTGTTGGGCAGGGCTGTGCTCAGTAAAACTCTAATCCAGTTACCTGCTGTTGGGTGGGGCTGTGCTCCTTCTCTGTTATTTGTCTGGCCTGAGGTAACTCAGTCCTGGAACCTATAGGCTTCTATAGTTGAGTGATCTCCAGGAGGGCCCATGCTATGACACAGATCCCAGTACTGTTGCTGTTAGTACCCTTGACCACTGCTGACTCACACCTCCCCAAAAGACCTTAAAATACTCACAGGTGGATCTTGTTCAGTCTATTGTGTGTGTGTGGGGGGGTCACTACTCCTTTAACCTGGGTCCTGGGGTGCAAAATACTTTGTTTGTGTCCTCCAAGAGACTCTGTTTCCCTCAATCTTGTGGAGCTCTGGAATCAAATCCTGCTGACTTTGAAAGTCAGATTCCATGGCGATTTCCAGTCCTCAGGTTGGGGTGCCTGATGTGGGGGCCTAGAACCTTCACAACAGTGTGAGGACTTCTTTGGTGATATTGTTTTCTAGCTTGTGAGTCACCCACCTGTCAGGCATAGGCTTTAATTTTTATAGCAATTTCTCTCCTTTCATTGTGGTTTCTCCTTTGTCTTTGTATGTGGTGTATCTCTTGGTGGGTTCCAGTGTCATCCTGTTGATGTTTGTTCAGTCACTAGTTGTGTTCCTGGTGCTCTGGCAAAAGAAGATTTTTACAGACTTTTGAGTGATCACATACACCAGTTTTAAAAAGGACCACAATCCCTCTCTACCCTGGACTCCTCTCTGATTCTTCTTGTTCCCTCCTCCCACATCCCATTAACAATAACAGCAAGCCCGTCTGTCCTCCCTGATTCCTGAACCAAGGTGGGGGGTGAGTAGCCTCTTAACTGGTTCCTTGCTTCCATTCATTCCACCTGCTTGCAATTCTCCTCCACATCCAAGCGTTAAACTATTAAATATGCTTGTCAATTTATATTAATCCTCCACTTTAACTTATCCCATAGCTTATTATGGTTAGAAAAAAACCTGATCTCCCTACTAGAGCCCTCACTAGTTGTCTGAAGTCACCCAGATAGTCTTGCCCTCACTCACTGTGGTTCTCCATTTCTCTCTCTGTCTTCAATCCCATGCTTTCACCCAAGCCAAGCTTCATGCTTTTCTTTCTTGCTTGGTTACCTGCCCTTTATCATTCCTACTTTGATTTTGTTATCATCTCCTCCAAGAAGCCCTCCCTGACTGCCCTGCCTAGTTTGGTCCTGACCCAGGATCAGTTCTTCATTAACCCATTATACTTCTGTTTCTTACACAGCATTTATCACAATCAGAAACTGTATCTTTTTCTATTTATTTTTTCCACCACCATTCAATTCAGACATATAATTTATTGATGGAAAGTATTCTGAAAAGTCGAAGAAGATAGTCTCCCTGACTTTTGTTTCTTGTTAAAGCTGGCCCCATGTAGACATATCCAATGGCCAAGATACCAATAAGGAAGGACCGCCTCCCATACTGTTCTTTGAGTGGATTAGGGATAAGGTCAGAGAACATCCCCAGAAACACTTAAGTTCCCTGGCTGGGGAAGCAGTTTTGAGGGAAAGGAGGCTTCTTCAGGTTATGGCAACTAGTAATTAACCCATACTTCTGTGAGACTGGATCAGGTCTTCTTCACAAGCTCTCTGCTCAGCCATGAAAAGTGGAGATGATCTAAATGGGGGGCCACCAGCTCCATCTCCTCATGGAGGCAGAGACACTGTCTGTCTTGTTTGCCACTGGAACAGTACCAGACACATAGAAAGATAACCAAAACAATATTTGTTGAATGAATGAAAGAGTAATAATATGAGTAATGATGAAGCAAATGACTAAAAAGGAACTGAAAGATAGAAGGAAAGGCCATATTCACTTGAAGTTATGTCTCAGCAGTGTACGGCAGCTGCTGGGAGATGCTGCCTGAATTTACAACCATGCTGTGACTGGAAGCAGAGGGCACAGGTGCAGGGTAGACACTGATGTAACTTAAGAGACTGCTTTTAAAGGCACAGCCAAGCTCACATCATGCTGTCCATGCCTCCTTTATAGGATTCTAATAGTGAAATTGACCTTTACTGTCTCTTAAATCAGCAGTGCATTCTTTAGTGTTGTAACGAAAGTTTCAGGATCACTTTTACAAGAGGAACAGATCAGGATTTGGGGGGAGACATGCTCCAAGTATCTCTCTTTCATTCTAAGACTTTGTTCATCTCAAACAAGATCACAATCTGCCCTGGATTGTTTTTGGTAGCAAGAGTAATAATGAGGTCATTTCCACTATGATAGGGCTATTGTTGGTAATGCTTATTGTAGCTAATCAGTTTTTGGAATGCTTATAATTTAGCAAAGCAAAAAAAAAGTTATTAAATGAATGAGAAATACATGATGAGCTAAATTCTGAGGAGTATGACTAATATCACGACATAAAATACTCATCAAGCTTTCAGTCAAATTCATTTCTTAAGGATTCTCATCAAGCTTTCAGTCAAATTCATTTTTAAATAGTTTAGCGTTATGCCCAATCCAATGGCCAAGATACCAATAAGGAAGGACCGCCTCCCATACTGTTCTTTGAGTGGATTAGGGATAAGGTCAGAGAACATCCCCAGAAACACTTAAGTTCCTGGCTGGGAAGCAGTTTTGAGGAAAGGAGGCTTCTTCAGGTTATGGCAACTAGTAATTAACCCATACTTCTGTGAGACTGGATCAGGTCTTCTTCACAAGCTCTCTGCTCAGCCATGAAAAGTGGAGATGATCTAAATGGGGGGCCACCAGCTCCATCTCCTCATGGAGGCAGAGACACTGTCTGTCTTGTTTGCCACTGGAACAGTACCAGACACATAGAAAGATAACCAAAACAATATTTGTTGAATGAATGAAAGAGTAATAATATGAGTAATGATGAAGCAAATGACTAAAAAGGAACTGAAAGATAGAAGGAAAGGCCATATTCACTTGAAGTTATGTCTCAGCAGTGTACGGCAGCTGCTGGGAGATGCTGCCTGAATTTACAACCATGCTGTGACTGGAAGCAGAGGGCACAGGTGCAGGGTAGACACTGATGTAACTTAAGAGACTGCTTTTAAAGGCACAGCCAAGCTCACATCATGCTGTCCATGCCTCCTTTATAGGATTCTAATAGTGAAATTGACCTTTACTGTCTCTTAAATCAGCAGTGCATTCTTTAGTGTTGTAACGAAAGTTTCAGGATCACTTTTACAAGAGGAACAGATCAGGATTTGGGGGGAGACATGCTCCAAGTATCTCTCTTTCATTCTAAGACTTTGTTCATCTCAAACAAGATCACAATCTGCCCTGGATTGTTTTTGGTAGCAAGAGTAATAATGAGGTCATTTCCACTATGATAGGGCTATTGTTGGTAATGCTTATTGTAGCTAATCAGTTTTTGGAATGCTTATAATTTAGCAAAGCAAAAAAAAAGTTATTAAATGAATGAGAAATACATGATGAGCTAAATTCTGAGGAGTATGACTAATATCACGACATAAAATACTCATCAAGCTTTCAGTCAAATTCATTTCTTAAGGATTTCTCATTATAAAAAAGTTCTTGGGGTGTTTAAGTCATCCAGCATTATAATTTTACTTGTTTATAAATATCAGTCCTTGGGATAGATATTATTTACTTATAAAATTAATAAGATTTATTTTCATAAAGTCAGTAAAAACCATGAAGTAGAAGAAACAAATCTTTAGCAATCTCTATCTGGACTCATTACTGGAATCATTTTCCCTTACTGAGTAGTGTATCTGCTTTTCAGGGCTCTTAGGGACTGAAGAATGACACATAATGGAGAAATTATGCCAATGATTTCACTGTGTATTACAAGTCAAGTAATCTGTCTCAGTAATTTAAAAGCAATTTTCTTAAACTAATACTTAGTTTAATACATCTTAAACACTGAAATTTTACACCCTTGTCTGTTTATTTCTTAAAATTCTCTTCAACATCCTCTTTCCCCATTTCTCTTCTGTTCTCTTCCTGTCTCTTCTTAGACTCTTTATAATTATTTTCTTTGGAGGATTCCTTTCTAACCTCCCGAACATTACTGAAAGTCCACATTCAATCCACTCTACTTCTTGTCCTCAAGCCCCTCACATTCAACTCACGTCTCTGTCCCCCATCAAACTCTCTGTATTTTCATTTCAACATTTGATGAATAACATCTACTTTCCAGTCTTTCTCAATGGCTACCTGCTTCCATCCAGTCACCAGAATCTTTCCTATCTTTTCTTTCTTCTACATCATCATTCTATCTCAAATAACCATAATCTCAGGTCTTTCTAAAGCTTAACTCAAGGTTCACGGCTGCAGGGAGGCAGAAATCCTGAATTATTAGGTCTTTTCAGGATTTATCTCAAGTCACTTAAGTCCTCTGTATGAAGTGTGGCCTCATTACTATTAATAGGACCCTGTTAAATTGGTTACATTAAAACCATAGGGAATGTATTGGAATAGCTCCAACTATGCTAGCAATTTTAAAAAAAATTTTTTTAGAGCTCTGTTGTTCACAGACGTGCATGTTCCCAGATCAGTCATATGCATATCCCTGGCTCCATCCCACCCCTCCAGGTGTTGCACTGCACCCCTGCAGGATCTCCTATTCCCACAGCACAATGACCATAGCTATCTTTTTCACATATGATAGTATAGATTTCCACGTTACTCCTTCTATGCCTCCCACCCACTGTTCATTCCCCACAATGTCCATATGTCTATTCTCTATGTCTGTTTTTTCATTGCTTCACTGTGTGTGTTATCATTGCCCTCTTACTAGATTCCATATATATACTTGTACTTTTTCTCTTTTTGGCTTGCTTCAATTTTTATAATAGGTTCTAGATCCAGCCACCTCATTAAGACTGATTCTTCTGCATTTCTTTCTTTTTTTTTTTTTTTAAAGATTTATTTATTTATTTATTCTGGGCGGGGGTCGGGTTGGGGAGGGAGGGGAGTGGGTGGGCCACTTCTATTGCTCTTTCATTTCTCTATGTTCATCCGTCTTTGTTCTTTGGCTCCTGTGGGCCTCCCATCACGGTGGTGTCTGTCGTTGCAGAGCGCCAGCTCTGGGCGCATGCGCTCCAGAACTCTGGCTCGGTAATTGGACACATCAGTCCAGCAGCTCCGCGGCACGTGGGATCTTCCCAGGCCAGGGCTCAAACCGGCGCCCCTTGCACTGCAAGGCGGTGTCTTACCCACTGGACCACTAGGGGAAGCCCTCTTCTGCATTTCTTTTTACAGCTGAGAAGTACTCCATTGTACATATGTACCAGAGATTTTTTATCCATTCATTCGTCGATGGACATCTAGGTTGCTTCCATGTTCTAGCTATTGTATAGAGAGCTGCAATGAATGTTGGAGTGCTTCTTTCAGTTTTGATTTCATCAAGGTATAAACCTAATAGTGGGATTGCTGGGTCATATAGTGCTTCAATTTTCATTTTTAAAGGAATCTCCATACTGTCCTCCATAGCGGAGGTATCAATTTACATTCCCACCAGCAATGCAAGAGTGTTCCCTTTTCCCCGCGCCCTCTCCAGCATTTATTGTCTGTAGATTTTTTGATGATGACCATTCTGACTGGTGTGAGGTGATATCTCATTGTAGTTTTGATTTGCATTTCTTTAATAATAAGTGAGGTTGAGCACCGTTTCATGTGGTTTTTGGTCATCTGTATGTCCTCTTTATAGAGGTGTCTGTTTAGGTCCTTTTCCCACTTTTTGATCGGGTTGTTCATTTTTCCAGTGCTGAGCTGTCTGAGTTGCTTGTGGATTTTGGAGATTAATTCTTTGTCTGTTATTTCATTTGCTATTATTTTCTCCCTAATGTAAATAATTTGGAATAAAACATTTCGGAAAGATGATGAAAGATGTGAGCCTGGCATCCAGAGGGAGGGGGATCAGAGAGAAACCATGGTTTAAGTGGCCCTGGTTCAGATTTCAGCCCCACTATTGACTTGATATAGGGCAAAAGATTAGCTTTTCCCAATCTGTTAAGTGAAAATAGTTAGATCTCTACTGAAAGGAGCATTTTAACAGGTAATATTATATATAAACTCTCTGTCCTGAAAACTTGCATACGGTGGCCAGTCATCAAATCATAAATGCTAATACTTACATGCACTGCAGTTCTGCATTTGAAAAGTAAAATATCAATAATAGCTTTAAATAATGGTTTGTAGCAATAATAATCAAAATATCATAAAGAAGTACACTTTATCTGTCAAGGAATAGTACTGATAGCCATTCTTAAAAGAGTCTGGGGTGTCTGGAATAGAAAAAAGTATAGGTATATCACCCTTACCTTAGAAAGACAAGGATCATGTACAAATGTTGTTTGACAATTCAGTTAAAAAAAAAAAAAAATTGCCACACGTAGTAAGAAAATTACAGTTTTGTAGATTTTCATGTTCTTTAAATAAAATCAGTCTAAGAGTCAACCTTTCACCTCTTCCTAGTGACTTACAGGTTTAAAAGCATTTCCAGTGACTATGAATTATTTAAGAGAAGCATGGGAAGAAGTAGAGAAGAATAAACCATGCATATGTCGCCATTCACTGGACCACGAGACTCACCTGGCTGTGAGCTGGGGGAAGGGTAGAGACGATGAGGAACTGCCATTTGTGTCTGCTGCAGACAACAAAAGAGAGATTTTCACTTGACTGGGGATTGGAGAAACCATTTAGTCCAGCATTTCATTTACTGAGGAGGAAGCCCAAGCTCAGCCCAGCTACTGAATGGCAGAGCCGGCCTGGAGCCCAGTTCTCTCAGCTTCTGGCCCAAAAGAGTTCCTTCCACTGCCCCAGCTGCTGCTTTACAGCATTGAGGTTTGGAGATTTGACTCATTCAAATGCAAATGTTTTGTGTGCTTCCTTAATAGGACATTTTTTGTCTTACTTTCCTAACTAGGGTTGGCTGTACATCTAGAGGAATAAAACATTTCGGAAAGATGATGAAAGATGTGAGCCTGGCATCCAGAGGGAGGGGGATCAGAGAGAAACCATGGTTTAAGTGGCCCTGGTTCAGATTTCAGCCCCACTATTGACTTGATATAGGGCAAAAGATTAGCTTTTCCCAATCTGTTAAGTGAAAATAGTTAGATCTCTACTGAAAGGAGCATTTTAACAGGTAATATTATATATAAACTCTCTGTCCTGAAAACTTGCATACGGTGGCCAGTCATCAAATCATAAATGCTAATACTTACATGCACTGCAGTTCTGCATTTGAAAAGTAAAATATCAATAATAGCTTTAAATAATGGTTTGTAGCAATAATAATCAAAATATCATAAAGAAGTACACTTTATCTGTCAAGGAATAGTACTGATAGCCATTCTTAAAAGAGTCTGGGGTGTCTGGAATAGAAAAAAGTATAGGTATATCACCCTTACCTTAGAAAGACAAGGATCATGTACAAATGTTGTTTGACAATTCAGTTAAAAAAAAAAAAAAATTGCCACACGTAGTAAGAAAATTACAGTTTTGTAGATTTTCATGTTCTTTAAATAAAATCAGTCTAAGAGTCAACCTTTCACCTCTTCCTAGTGACTTACAGGTTTAAAAGCATTTCCAGTGACTATGAATTATTTAAGAGAAGCATGGGAAGAAGTAGAGAAGAATAAACCATGCATATGTCGCCATTCACTGGACCACGAGACTCACCTGGCTGTGAGCTGGGGGAAGGGTAGAGACGATGAGGAACTGCCATTTGTGTCTGCTGCAGACAACAAAAGAGAGATTTTCACTTGACTGGGGATTGGAGAAACCATTTAGTCCAGCATTTCATTTACTGAGGAGGAAGCCCAAGCTCAGCCCAGCTACTGAATGGCAGAGCCGGCCTGGAGCCCAGTTCTCTCAGCTTCTGGCCCAAAAGAGTTCCTTCCACTGCCCCAGCTGCTGCTTTACAGCATTGAGGTTTGGAGATTTGACTCATTCAAATGCAAATGTTTTGTGTGCTTCCTTAATAGGACATTTTTTGTCTTACTTTCCTAACTAGGGTTGGCTGTACAGAGTAAATGAGTGTAGAAATGAAGGTGTTAAAATTGTCAACCCCTCCTAAAGCATCATTGTTTCCCTTTGTTTCTATTTGTAATGTGGAACACCGGCTTCTTTTAGGCCTACAGCTTGTGTCAGAGACAACAGTACTTATGACTTGATGTACTTGCTCTAGTGGACATAGTGAGGATGAAATTAATGAAATCCATGTAGCTCACAGGAAGCTCTTGCCCATCCTCACTCCCAACCTCCTTTGGGAATTCATCCAGGAAGTTGGTTGAACGAAGTCGTTGCTATGAAACAGTGCTGCAGCTGGGCTCAGTCAGGGGTCTGGGTGGTCTCACAAAAGCTAGCAATGTCTGCAGCTTTGAGAAGGCTAGAGTTTGAGAGGCCACCCAGTACTACACCACTGGGATAAGTCTCCCATTTGGGGTGTCCCCACTCCCTTCTCAAGACAGAGGCCCTCCTTGGCTTCCATGACCATGGAAGATGTCACTCTGGCTATCACACCACTATGTACTTGTCCTCACTCACGTCTAAGGAGTATTTACACCTGTTGGATCCTGGCTACCACTCAGCATAACATCATTCAAGACATGAAGCACATTAAATAATTACTATGACCAGAGTGAGAGGGAATCACACCCAGCTGGGGTTGCAGGGGTTGGGAGGGAGGAGCAAAGTTAAGAACAAAGAAAAAACTGCAACTACCAAGGGGAAGAACAAGAGAACCTAGACTGATAACAGACAAGTGTCAATTTGGCTACTTTTGTTAAAAATACTGCAATATTTTCAACTGATTGATCAATGGTCACTGCTGCAAGCTTTCACAGTGAGGTGTCACTCTAGCTGCTAAAGGCTAATGTCTGTTTCATTTTAATGACTGATGCCCATATCCTTGTCAAGTCGCTTAGTCATGTCCAACTCTTTGCAACCCATGGACAAGCCATGGAAGCCTCTCCAGGCAAGAATACTGGAATTGGTAGCCTTTCCATTCTCCCATCTTCCCAACCCAGGGATCATACCCAGGTATCCCACATTGCAGGTGGATTTTTTACCATCTGAGCCATCAAAGAAGCCTGCTCATGTCCTAGGCAGTTGGTAAATAATTTAAATGTTATCCCTAAGAGAACTAATACTGAAAATGTGACAGAAGTACTTTTTTATTTACTTTCAATTATTTCACTCAAGAGAGGAATTTCTATGAGGTACAATCTCTCTGTATATGGGAATACCATTCTAGTTTACATCTTTTATGATTTAACTCTAATGCTGAAGATTCTACCTTTATTTTCCTTCCCTGGCAGAAATATCCAGCAGAGAGAACATTCAGCTCAGGCTCCCCTGAGCCATTTGACCAGGGCCTGCTTTTTAGGAAGGAAGAGTGGGATGAACCACAAGTCTCGAGTTTCCTTTCTATACTAACACCAGAGTGCCCCAGGACATGGCCACCAGGAGGGGAGAGAGATACTCATGAATTCTCAGGCCCAGTGCAACTCCTTTCCTTAAATTAATGGTTCTACTACGAATTAATTAAAATAGCATTACAGTCACTGCCCACATCTTGCAGGGGACATCAAGGGAGCCCAGAGAAGAACTCGTCCAAAATCCTTCACCCCCTCCCTCTGCATCCTGGATCCACCCGCTGCTGGCACAACTACCACCAAACTCCCTCTTGCTCTTCTCATCCCATTGTCTCACTTTGTAGACTGACAACCTCTCCTTGTCTTCCCCTCTGCTTCTCCTTCCTCTCAACTCTAGTTTCTCCTCATTTTGAAAGGGTTCTACTTCAATTTGAGACTTAAACCCGGGGCCCAGACCTGATCAAACCCTGTTTAGGACTTGAACCCATGTGACTGGAGCTTGAATTCCAGCCAAAACCCTGTTTAGGACTTGAACCCACATGGCTGGGACTTGAATCCAGCCAAAATCCTATTTGGAACTTGAACCCACATGACTGGGGCTTAACTCCAGCCAAAACCCTGATTATGACTTGATCCCAGGTGGCTGAGGCTCAACCCCAGCCACAACTCTGCTTGGGACTTGAATCCACATAGTTAGGACTTAATCCCAGCTAAAAACCCTGTCTGGGACTTGAACCCACACAGCCGGGACTTAATCCAGCACTCACCCAACGTCTGGACCCACTGAGGCTTAGGTTCTTCGTGCCTCAACGCAGAAGGAATTCAGTGAGAGGTAGAGTGATAGGCAAGAAGAGGATTTATTAGAATAGGGCACTTGTAAGAGGTGCAAGCAGGCAGGCAGAAAAGCTCTGCTCCTCCTCTTTGAGTGGGCAGCAGCATTTATATAGGAGGGTAGAAGACTGCCTTCCTCAAGAGGGAATCAGGTTAAGGAAACAGTCTTGAGGCTTCAGACACCACCCAGAACTCTTGTAGTCTGTGCTGCTAACCTGAATGACTCACCAGTCTTGATTTTGGCAACAACTGTAGTCCTTCCTACCTTGTGCATCTCTTCTGTTTGAATTTTCCATATACTGTCTTAAACTCTTCAATGATACTTAAAAAGTAAAATTGCCCATAATTCTAACACCAGAGTGCCCCAGGACATGGCCACCAGGAGGGAGAGATACTCATGAATTCTCAGGCCCAGTGCAACTCCTTTCCTTAAATTAATGGTTCTACTACGAATTAATTAAAATAGCATTACAGTCACTGCCCACATCTTGCAGGGGACATCAAGGGAGCCCAGAGAAGAACTCGTCCAAAATCCTTCACCCCCTCCCTCTGCATCCTGGATCCACCCGCTGCTGGCACAACTACCACCAAACTCCCTCTTGCTCTTCTCATCCCATTGTCTCACTTTGTAGACTGACAACCTCTCCTTGTCTTCCCCTCTGCTTCTCCTTCCTCTCAACTCTAGTTTCTCCTCATTTTGAAAGGGTTCTACTTCAATTTGAGACTTAAACCCGGGGCCCAGACCTGATCAAACCCTGTTTAGGACTTGAACCCATGTGACTGGAGCTTGAATTCCAGCCAAAACCCTGTTTAGGACTTGAACCCACATGGCTGGGACTTGAATCCAGCCAAAATCCTATTTGGAACTTGAACCCACATGACTGGGGCTTAACTCCAGCCAAAACCCTGATTATGACTTGATCCCAGGTGGCTGAGGCTCAACCCCAGCCACAACTCTGCTTGGGACTTGAATCCACATAGTTAGGACTTAATCCCAGCTAAAAACCCTGTCTGGGACTTGAACCCACACAGCCGGGACTTAATCCAGCACTCACCCAACGTCTGGACCCACTGAGGCTTAGGTTCTTCGTGCCTCAACGCAGAAGGAATTCAGTGAGAGGTAGAGTGATAGGCAAGAAGAGGATTTATTAGAATAGGGCACTTGTAAGAGGTGCAAGCAGGCAGGCAGAAAAGCTCTGCTCCTCCTCTTTGAGTGGGCAGCAGCATTTATATAGGAGGGTAGAAGACTGCCTTCCTCAAGAGGGAATCAGGTTAAGGAAACAGTCTTGAGGCTTCAGACACCACCCAGAACTCTTGTAGTCTGTGCTGCTAACCTGAATGACTCACCAGTCTTGATTTTGGCAACAACTGTAGTCCTTCCTACCTTGTGCATCTCTTCTGTTTGAATTTTCCATATACTGTCTTAAACTCTTAAATGAAACTTAAAAAGTAAAAATTGCCCATAATTCTAACACACTGAAAAAACTGTGTTAACTTCAGTGTACTATTTTAGCATTTGTCCAAACCATATAAGCAACCATCATCATATCCTTTAAATATTATCTCAAATAGTTTCATGTTATTATATTGTTGCCCAAATTATCACTTTAATAGCTAAATATGATATTGAACAACTGTGTCTTAATTTATTTAACCATTTCCTTATTGTTATTTTTATTTTCCTATTAATTGATTTTTAAATGAAACGAAGATGAAATTTTAATGATAAAAGGTACAGTTCACAAAAAAATTGACATATAAACTGTTAGGCATCTAAAAACAAATAAACAAAGATATATAATGCAAAAATCAGAAGAAATATAAGGAAAAAGAAAAAAAATTAATAATAAATGTGAGACATATTAACATTTCTCTGAGAATATTTTATCAAATACAGAAAAAATAAGAGTAGGAGCATCTTGAATGATGTCATTAATAATTACATATGATAGATTTATATTAATTTATATTAATCTTATATCCTGCACATATATATTTAAAATGTTATATCTCATATGTTGCTATTAGATGCCCACAGGACATTTAGAAAGATTGACAAAAAAATAAACATTACTAAAGTGCAAAAAGTAGAATTTTTTGTGATCCAGTTATAAATATACACATACATTATTTTGATATTATTTTTCATTAGAGGTTGTTACAAGATACTAACTTTGGTTCCTTGTACTATACAGTAAACCTTTACTGTTTGTTGCATATCTATTTTTTTTATTAGAAAGCTAGCATCCTATTCAAACTAAGTCAAACAAGTAGAATGAAAATGCCATGCATTTTTAGTTAGACAAAATGCCCAAAAAACTGCTCCTCCTCTTTGAGTGGGCAGCAGCATTTATATAGGAGGGTAGAAGACTGCCTTCCTCAAGAGGGAATCAGGTTAAGGAAACAGTCTTGAGGCTTCAGACACCACCCAGAACTCTTGTAGTCTGTGCTGCTAACCTGAATGACTCACCAGTCTTGATTTTGGCAACAACTGTAGTCCTTCCTACCTTGTGCATCTCTTCTGTTTGAATTTTCCATATACTGTCTTAAACTCTTAAATGAAACTTAAAAAGTAAAAATTGCCCATAATTCTAACACACTGAAAAAACTGTGTTAACTTCAGTGTACTATTTTAGCATTTGTCCAAACCATATAAGCAACCATCATCATATCCTTTAAATATTATCTCAAATAGTTTCATGTTATTATATTGTTGCCCAAATTATCACTTTAATAGCTAAATATGATATTGAACAACTGTGTCTTAATTTATTTAACCATTTCCTTATTGTTATTTTTATTTTCCTATTAATTGATTTTTAAATGAAACGAAGATGAAATTTTAATGATAAAAGGTACAGTTCACAAAAAAATTGACATATAAACTGTTAGGCATCTAAAAACAAATAAACAAAGATATATAATGCAAAAATCAGAAGAAATATAAGGAAAAAGAAAAAAAATTAATAATAAATGTGAGACATATTAACATTTCTCTGAGAATATTTTATCAAATACAGAAAAAATAAGAGTAGGAGCATCTTGAATGATGTCATTAATAATTACATATGATAGATTTATATTAATTTATATTAATCTTATATCCTGCACATATATATTTAAAATGTTATATCTCATATGTTGCTATTAGATGCCCACAGGACATTTAGAAAGATTGACAAAAAAATAAACATTACTAAAGTGCAAAAAGTAGAATTTTTTGTGATCCAGTTATAAATATACACATACATTATTTTGATATTATTTTTCATTAGAGGTTGTTACAAGATACTAACTTTGGTTCCTTGTACTATACAGTAAACCTTTACTGTTTGTTGCATATCTATTTTTTTTATTAGAAATCTAGCATCCTATTCATACTAAGTCAAACAAGTAGAATGAAAATGCCATACATTTTTTAGTTAGACAAAAATGCATAAGCTTTTCTAAAATAAACATACATATTATTTATATATATGTATACAAAAGCTTTTCTACTATGCTTGATAAAGGCTTGAGAAAGAACATCAAAAAAAAAAAAAAAAATGAAGAGGGACTTTCCTGATGGTCCAGTGGGCAAAGACTCTGCCTTGCTGTACATGGGGTGCCTGTTTGATCCCTGACCTGGGAAGACTGCACGTGCTGCACAGCAGCTGGACAAATGTGTCCAGTTACTGAGCCAGAGCTCTGGAGCACATGTGCCCATAGCTGGTGCTCTGCAAGAGAGGCCACTGCGATGGAGGCCCATACAGGCCAAAGAACAAAGATGGATGAAAATAAATAAATGAAAGACCAATAAAAGTGTCCAAAAAATTCAAAAAAAAAAAAGAAGAGATGGAGAAATTTGAAACATAAACTAATGAAATTGGAGCATTGAATATAAACTAGATAAACTGAAACAAACTAGATAAAAAATCCTTGTACGGTCCAGTTGTTTTTAAACATGACTGCTGGGCTTCCCTGGTGGTCCAGTGGGTAAGGACACTGCCTTGCAATTCGAAAATAGATAAAAATGGAAGACCAATAGAAGTGGCCTGCCCACCCCCCTCTCTCCCCAACACCCCCCCTCCAAAAATGGCTGCTCATTAGAAACATATCTGGAGCTATTGAGGGAAAAAAAAAAGCAATACCTGGGCATGTATATTTTTCAAAAAATTCCAAGATAATTCTGATACATATCTAAATTTTCAAAAGTGATTATAGGATTTTCTATTACATGGTTGTTTTATTTATTTATTTATTTTTACAGAGTTTTGTTGTTTACTGCAACACCTCAACCTGAATCAGCCACAGGTATACATATGTCCTCCTCCCTCTTGAGCTTCACTCCCATGTCCCTTCCCATTGCAACCCTTTGGGTTGTCACAGAGCCCCTGTTTGAGTTCCCTTAGTCTTACAGTAGATTCCAATTAGTCATTTATTTTACATATGGTAATTTAAGTTTCCATACTACTCTTGCCAAACATCTCACCCATTCCTCCCTCCCTGGATGGTAGTTTTGATGATATAGAATTCTATAATTTTTCCATTGTTCAATCATGATACAAGGGCATTGAGTAATAGTTACATTCTCACAATAGTAAAAGGTGTTTATCAGTTTCCACAATCAATAGTTAAACATAAAAGATGTTTATAACTGCAAGTCATAACAGGAACAGTATAAAATAGTTACATACAATTTTGGGGGGAAGGGGTGGTCTAGAAGAGTGATGTGGTTAGTGGAAGGACATAGATGCACGTGTTTTCATCTGCTCAGTCAGTCTGTGTCTTTAGTTGGTGCATTTAATCTATTTACGTTTATGATAATTATCAATATGTATGCTTCTATCACTCTTTTCTTAATTGTTTTAGGTTTATTTTCTGTAGGTAGGTCTTTTCCTTCTCTTATTTTCTGCCTAGAGAAATTCTTTTAGCATTTGTTGGAAAGCTGGTTTGGTGGTGCTGAATTCTCTAACTTTTACTTGTGTGGAAAGCTTTTGATTTCTTCATCAAATCTGAAGGAAATCTTGCTTAGCTTTGTTTTTAACATGACTGCTGGGCTTCCCTGGTGGTCCAGTGGGTAAGGACACTGCCTTGCAATTCGAAAATAGATAAAAATGGAAGACCAATAGAAGTGGCCTGCCCCCCCCCCTCTCTCCCCAACACCCCCCCTCCAAAAATGGCTGCTCATTAGAAACATATCTGGAGCTATTGAGGGAAAAAAAAAAGCAATACCTGGGCATGTATATTTTTCAAAAAATTCCAAGATAATTCTGATACATATCTAAATTTTCAAAAGTGATTATAGGATTTTCTATTACATGGTTGTTTTATTTATTTATTTATTTTTACAGAGTTTTGTTGTTTACTGTAACACCTCAACCTGAATCAGCCACAGGTATACATATGTCCTCCTCCCTCTTGAGCTTCACTCCCATGTCCCTTCCCATTGCAACCCTTTGGGTTGTCACAGAGCCCCTGTTTGAGTTCCCTTAGTCTTACAGTAGATTCCAATTAGTCATTTATTTTACATATGGTAATTTAAGTTTCCATACTACTCTTGCCAAACATCTCACCCATTCCTCCCTCCCTGGATGGTAGTTTTGATGATATAGAATTCTATAATTTTTCCATTGTTCAATCATGATACAAGGGCATTGAGTAATAGTTACATTCTCACAATAGTAAAAGGTGTTTATCAGTTTCCACAATCAATAGTTAAACATAAAAGATGTTTATAACTGCAAGTCATAACAGGAACAGTATAAAATAGTTACATACAATTTTGGGGGGAAGGGGTGGTCTAGAAGAGTGATGTGGTTAGTGGAAGGACATAGATGCACGTGTTTTCATCTGCTCAGTCAGTCTGTGTCTTTAGTTGGTGCATTTAATCTATTTACGTTTATGATAATTATCAATATGTATGCTTCTATCACTCTTTTCTTAATTGTTTTAGGTTTATTTTCTGTAGGTAGGTCTTTTCCTTCTCTTATTTTCTGCCTAGAGAAATTCTTTTAGCATTTGTTGTAAACCTGGTTTGGTGGTGCTGAATTCTCTTACCTTTTGCTTGTCTGGAAAGCTTTTGATTTCTTCATCAAATCTGAAGGAAAGTCTTGCTGGGTAGAGTATTTTTGGTTGTAGGCTCTTGCCTTTCATCACTTTAAGTATATCATGCCATTCCCTTCTGGGTTGTAGAGTTTCTGTTGAGAAATCATCTGAGCCCGATGGCAGTTCCCTTGTATGTTATTCATCATTTTTTCTTTGTTGCCCTAAATGCTTTATCTCTATGTTTAATTTTTGTCAGTTTGATTACTTTATGTCTCAGTGTATTCCTTCTTGGGTTTAACCTGCATGAAACTCTGTGCTTCCTGGACTTGGTTGACTATTTTCTTTCCCATGTAAAGGAAGTTTTCAGCTATTATCTCTTCAAATATTCTCTCAAGTCCTTTCTCTCTCTCTTCTTCTCCTGGGACCCCTATAATGCAAATGTTGGTGCATTTAATGTTGTGCCAGAAGTCTCTTAGACTTTCTTCATTTCTTTTCTATACTCTGTTCTGTGGCAGTGATTTCCAGCATTCTGTTCTCCAGGTCATTTGTCTGTTCTGCCTCAGTTATTCTGCTATGGATTCCTTCTAGCGAATTATTCATATCTGTTCTTTAGTTCTAGGTCTTTGGTTAGCATTTATTTCATCTTCTCTATCTTTGCCTCCATTCTTTTTTTGGAGACTCTGAATCATCTTCACTATTATTACTCTGAATTATTTTTTTCTGGAATGTTGGCTATCTCCACTGCATTTAGTTATTTTTCTGGGCTTTTTATCTTGTCCCTTCATCTGGAACATAACTTTCTGCTTTTTCATGCTGATTAGCTTTCTGTAATGTGGTTTTTGTTTTAGTCGCTGTGAAACTGTGGTTCTTCTTGCTTATTCTGTCTACCTTCTGATGGAGGAGGCTAAGAGACTTGTGTAAACTTCCTGATGGGAGGGACTGGTGGTGGGAAAAACTGGGTCTTGCTCTGGTGGGCAGAGTCTTATGCAGTAAAGCTTTAATCCAACTATCTGTTGATGGGTGTGGTGGCATTTCCTCTATGATATTTTTCTGGCCATCCCTCAGTCTACAGGTTGCATGGTCAGGTTAGTGATAACCTCCAAGAGGGTTTACACCAAAGGGAGACCTTCCCAGATTGCTGCTGCCAGTGCCCCTCTCCCTGTGGTGAGCCCCTGCCAACCCGTGTCTCCACAGGAGACCCTCCAACACTAGCAGGCAATTTGAGTTCAGTCTTCTGTGGGATCATGGTTTCTTTCCTCTGAGTCTTGGTACACTCAAGGTTTTGTTTGTACCCTCCAAAACTGGAGTCTCTGTTTCCTGCAGTCTTATGGAAGTCTTGTAATCAAATCCTTCTGGTCTTCAAGGTCAGGTTCCCTGGGGGTTCCCTCTCCTTGCACTTCTCTCACTTTCTTATTTTTCCATCAAAAGTTGTGTTGCCAAATCTCAACTCCAGAGGAACCCATCTGTCCATGTTCTCAGTCTCTCCTTCACTGCGGATTAAATCTGGCCACGTACTCAGTTTCTACACCGGCTGGACTTAAACCAAGTGATGGTGAATTGATGTTATGACAAATGCTTTTTTTAGCTAGGATGGATCTCTTAGACTTTCTTCATTTCTTTTCTATACTCTGTTCTGTGGCAGTGATTTCCAGCATCCTGTTCTCCAGGTCATTTGTCTGTTCTGCCTCAGTTATTCTGCTATGGATTCCTTCTAGCGAATTATTCATATCTGTTCTTTAGTTCTAGGTCTTTGGTTAGCATTTATTTCATCTTCTCTATCTTTGCCTCCATTCTTTTTTTGGAGACTCTGAATCATCTTCACTATTATTACTCTGAATTATTTTTTTCTGGAATGTTGGCTATCTCCACTGCATTTAGTTATTTTTCTGGGCTTTTTATCTTGTCCCTTCATCTGGAACATAACTTTCTGCTTTTTCATGCTGATTAGCTTTCTGTAATGTGGTTTTTGTTTTAGTCGCTGTGAAACTGTGGTTCTTCTTGCTTATTCTGTCTACCTTCTGATGGAGGAGGCTAAGAGACTTGTGTAAACTTCCTGATGGGAGGGACTGGTGGTGGGAAAACTGGGTCTTGCTCTGGTGGGCAGAGTCTTATGCAGTAAAGCTTTAATCCAACTATCTGTTGATGGGTGTGGTGGCATTTCCTCTATGATATTTTTCTGGCCATCCCTCAGTCTACAGGTTGCATGGTCAGGTTAGTGATAACCTCCAAGAGGGTTTACACCAAAGGGAGACCTTCCCAGATTGCTGCTGCCAGTGCCCCTCTCCCTGTGGTGAGCCCCTGCCAACCCGTGTCTCCACAGGAGACCCTCCAACACTAGCAGGCAATTTGAGTTCAGTCTTCTGTGGGATCATGGTTTCTTTCCTCTGAGTCTTGGTACACTCAAGGTTTTGTTTGTACCCTCCAAAACTGGAGTCTCTGTTTCCTGCAGTCTTATGGAAGTCTTGTAATCAAATCCTTCTGGTCTTCAAGGTCAGGTTCCCTGGGGGTTCCCTCTCCTTGCACTTCTCTCACTTTCTTATTTTTCCATCAAAAGTTGTGTTGCCAAATCTCAACTCCAGAGGAACCCATCTGTCCATGTTCTCAGTCTCTCCTTCACTGCTGATTAAATCTGTCCACGTTCTCAGTTTCTCCACCGCGCTGGACTTAAACCAAGTGATGGTGAATTGATGTTATGACAAATGCTGTTAGTAAGTATTTAGGAATTGTGTAAGTCTAATAGGAGATGGGAGTCTCAGATGTAGGTAAAGCCTCAACAAAAGAAAATATGATGTGCTCTTAAATTTACAGCTTTCTTATGGTTAATATTAAAAAATCCTAATGTAGATTTTTTAGAGACATGTCAATCATTGAGGAAGATGCTGGTTAGGTACAATGGAGACAAGATATGTGAAAACAAAGTTATTTTTTTGAAAGTAAAATAGAGAAAAAAATATAGGGGAAACTGATAAAGAGACAGAGACAAGGGTGGGGGACTTGAGTATTCTTATCTCAAAAAAAGATCTAGTAGTTTTTAATATATTATATTTTTCTAAACATGACAAAATGTTTCCCTAAAGTGATAACTACGAAAGAGGAGCTGAGACTCAGAGATGTTCGGTAAGCCCACGGAAACTTCACTGTAGCAGTCTGGCATGAAATCCTGTTCTCCTCTCCTCTAGCATTCCTTTGTGCTACTCATGAAAACATGTACAAAAAGTGACCCACAATATTACCCTAGCTAGGGAAGTTGTAGCTTGTTGAGTGAATGCATGGATCTAATCTCCAAGTCCATAGATGCACCTGCTTGACTGCCATTTTTCTAGCCTATGGCAATCACAGCCATCTCAGTTGCTTCAGGCTATCAGACTGGACCAGGGCTTCCCACTTCAGTACATGCTCTCTCCTCTCACCTGTTCTCAAGGCCCACTAGCAGGCAATTTGAGTTCAGTCTTCTGTGGGATCATGGTTTCTTTCCTCTGAGTCTTGGTACACTCAAGGTTTTGTTTGTACCCTCCAAAACTGGAGTCTCTGTTTCCTGCAGTCTTATGGAAGTCTTGTAATCAAATCCTTCTGGTCTTCAAGGTCAGGTTCCCTGGGGGTTCCCTCTCCTTGCACTTCTCTCACTTTCTTATTTTTCCATCAAAAGTTGTGTTGCCAAATCTCAACTCCAGAGGAACCCATCTGTCCATGTTCTCAGTCTCTCCTTCACTGCTGATTAAATCTGTCCACGTTCTCAGTTTCTCCACCGCGGCTGGACTTAAACCAAGTGATGGTGAATTGATGTTATGACAAATGCTGTTAGTAAGTATTTAGGAATTGTGTAAGTCTAATAGGAGATGGGAGTCTCAGATGTAGGTAAAGCCTCAACAAAAGAAAATATGATGTGCTCTTAAATTTACAGCTTTCTTATGGTTAATATTAAAAAATCCTAATGTAGATTTTTTAGAGACATGTCAATCATTGAGGAAGATGCTGGTTAGGTACAATGGAGACAAGATATGTGAAAACAAAGTTATTTTTTTGAAAGTAAAATAGAGAAAAAAATATAGGGAAGCTGATAAAGAGACAGAGACAAGGGTGGGGGACTTGAGTATTCTTATCTCAAAAAAAGATCTAGTAGTTTTTAATATATTATATTTTTCTAAACATGACAAAATGTTTCCCTAAAGTGATAACTACGAAAGAGGAGCTGAGACTCAGAGATGTTCGGTAAGCCCACGGAAACTTCACTGTAGCAGTCTGGCATGAAATCCTGTTCTCCTCTCCTCTAGCATTCCTTTGTGCTACTCATGAAAACATGTACAAAAAGTGACCCACAATATTACCCTAGCTAGGGAAGTTGTAGCTTGTTGAGTGAATGCATGGATCTAATCTCCAAGTCCATAGATGCACCTGCTTGACTGCCATTTTTCTAGCCTATGGCAATCACAGCCATCTCAGTTGCTTCAGGCTATCAGACTGGACCAGGGCTTCCCACTTCAGTACATGCTCTCTCCTCTCACCTGACTATTGAGGCTGGAGGCGTGGAGTTGGCTCTTTTTCACAGCACCACGTACTTCTCATCTCAACTGTTCTGCTTCAAGCCCATGGCCCCCTAGACTATCATTCCTTACCTTCCCATGGGGTCTCTCACCTCCCTCCTGTCAATTTTCTTTTTGAAAGGTGCACTTCATCTCTGTGGTTTAAAACTGAGAAATGCCTTTCTGTTGTGAGGAGGAGGTCATAGATTTCTTTTTTCTCAGTTCATGCAGTCCAGTGTACTCTGGCCCTGAAGCATCCTATGGCCTCATCTGGACCACTCTCTCCTGATTTCTGAATGGTCATCACAGGCTAGCCTTTGTACATGCCTCAGACCCACCATGTTCCTTCCAAGATCAGATTCAGGACATCTGAATAATGAATGATGCCCTCCACCTCATTCTACTTTTTCTCATGATAAAAAGTTTTCTAACCTGTTTTTAGAACTCATTTGTGATGCTATTGGTTGTTGTATGTCTTCCTGCTCAAGAATGTCAGTTCCGCCAGTACAGAGGCCATTATCTGTCACTGCTACCCAAAGTAATGCCTGGTACACATTGATCACTTAACAAATAATTTTTGAAGAAAGTGGTTCATTGACTTTAATTTATGACTTATACATGAACAAAGGACATACCCACCAAACTAGTGGGTAGCATGTACCCACAAGAAATGAAATTGTAGGTGCACATGTCATTTCTAGTTATGGCTTTCTCTGTATATAGCCCAGGAGTGGAATTACTGAATCATATGTAGGTCTGTTTTTAATTTTTTAAGGAATCTCCATACTGTCCTCCATACTGGCTGAACCAATTTACATTCCCACCAATAGTGTAGGAAGGTTTCCTTTTCTCCACACCTAAAGAATATATTGTTTGTAAATATTTTAATGATAGTCATTCTGACAGATGCGAGGTGATTGTAGTTTTGATTTGCATTTCCCTAATAATTAATGATGTTGAGCATCCTTTCATGTGCTTTTTGGTCATCTGTAAATCTTATTACTTCCCTTGTAGTTCAGCTGGTAAAGAATCTGCCTGTAGTGCAGGGAATCCCAGTTCGATTCCTGGGTCAGGACAATCCCCTGGAGAGGGAAAGGCTACCCGCTTCAATAATTCTTGCCTGGAGAATCCCATGTCTTGTCCATGGGTCACAAAGAATTGAACACAACTGAGCATGGCCCCCTAGACTATCATTCCTTACCTTCCCATGGGGTCTCTCACCTCCCTCCTGTCAATTTTCTTTTTGAAAGGTGCACTTCATCTCTGTGGTTTAAAACTGAGAAATGCCTTTCTGTTGTGAGGAGGAGGTCATAGATTTCTTTTTTCTCAGTTCATGCAGTCCAGTGTACTCTGGCCCTGAAGCATCCTATGGCCTCATCTGGACCACTCTCTCCTGATTTCTGAATGGTCATCACAGGCTAGCCTTTGTACATGCCTCAGACCCACCATGTTCCTTCCAAGATCAGATTCAGGACATCTGAATAATGAATGATGCCCTCCACCTCATTCTACTTTTTCTCATGATAAAAAGTTTTCTAACCTGTTTTTAGAACTCATTTGTGATGCTATTGGTTGTTGTATGTCTTCCTGCTCAAGAATGTCAGTTCCGCCAGTACAGAGGCCATTATCTGTCACTGCTACCCAAAGTAATGCCTGGTACACATTGATCACTTAACAAATAATTTTTGAAGAAAGTGGTTCATTGACTTTAATTTATGACTTATACATGAACAAAGGACATACCCACCAAACTAGTGGGTAGCATGTACCCACAAGAAATGAAATTGTAGGTGCACATGTCATTTCTAGTTATGGCTTTCTCTGTATATAGCCCAGGAGTGGAATTACTGAATCATATGTAGGTCTGTTTTTAATTTTTTAAGGAATCTCCATACTGTCCTCCATACTGGCTGAACCAATTTACATTCCCACCAATAGTGTAGGAAGGTTTCCTTTTCTCCACACCTAAAGAATATATTGTTTGTAAATATTTTAATGATAGTCATTCTGACAGATGCGAGGTGATTGTAGTTTTGATTTGCATTTCCCTAATAATTAATGATGTTGAGCATCCTTTCATGTGCTTTTTGGTCATCTGTAAATCTTATTACTTCCCTTGTAGTTCAGCTGGTAAAGAATCTGCCTGTAGTGCAGGGAATCCCAGTTCGATTCCTGGGTCAGGACAATCCCCTGGAGAGGGAAAGGCTACCCGCTTCAATAATTCTTGCCTGGAGAATCCCATGTCTTGTCCATGGGTCACAAAGAATTGAACACAACTGAGCAGCTTTCATTTCATTTTGTATTTTCTTTGGAGAAATGTCCGTTTATATCTTCTGTGCATTTGCCCATTTTTTGATTGTGCTGTGTGTGTGTGTGTTTTCATACCAAATTGCATGAGCTGTTTATATATTTTGGAGATTAATTTGTCAGTTCCTTCATTTGCAAATATTTTATCCCATTCTGTGGATTGTATTTGCATTTTGTTTATGGTTTCCTTTACTGTGCAAAAACTTTTAGGTTTAATTAGGTTCCATTTGTTTGTTTTTGTTATTTGTCATTTTATTATTTTTGTTATTTGTTACTTTGTAATTTTAGTCAAGGATAGGGGTCCAAAAATACCTTGCTACAGTGAGGAGAGGATGGTTGGGGACTTTGGGAAAGTCAAACACACACTACAATGTTTGAAATAGATAACCAACAAAAATCTATTGTAGAGCACATGGAACTCTGCTTAACATTAAGTACCAGCCTAGATGGGTGGGGGACTTGGGAGAGAACGAATACCTGTATGGCCGAGCCCCTTCACTGTTCACCTGAAACTATCACAAAATTGTTAATATCCCAATAAAAATGTTTTTGATGTAAAAAAAAAAACAAAAGATCTTTCGGCAATTTATGTCAAAGAATGTTCTGCCTGTGTTTTCCTCTAAGAATTGTTTAATACTCAGCCCTTACATTTACGTCTTTAATACATTTCAAGTTTATTTTTCTGTAGGTGTTAGGAGTATTCTAATTTCATTTTTTCACAGGCAGCTGTCTAGTTTTCTGAGCACCACTTATTGGAGAGATTTTCTTTTCTCCTAGTATATTTTTGCTTCCTTTACCATTGATTAATTGTCCATAGGTGCATGGACTTATCTCTGGACTTTCAAACCTGTTTTTTTGTTTTCTATATTTTTCTTAGCTTTTAGTTCACCAATGTGGGGTAAAATATATTGTTTGTAAATATTTTAATGATAGTCATTTCCTTTTTTTTTTAATAATTAATGATGTTGAGCATCCTTTCATGTGCTTTTTGGTCATCTGTAAATCTTATTACTTCCCTTGTAGTTCAGCTGGTAAAGAATCTGCCTGTCGTGCAGGGCATCCCAGTTCGATTCCTGGGTCAGGACAATCCCCTGGAGAGGAAAGGCTACCCGCTTCAATAATTCTTGCCTGGAGAATCCCATGTCTTGTCCATGGGTCACAAAGAATTGAACACAACTGAGCAGCTTTCATTTCATTTTGTATTTTCTTTGGAGAAATGTCCGTTTATATCTTCTGTGCATTTGCCCATTTTTTGATTGTGCTGTGTGTGTGTGTGTTTTCATACCAAATTGCATGAGCTGTTTATATATTTTGGAGATTAATTTGTCAGTTCCTTCATTTGCAAATATTTTATCCCATTCTGTGGATTGTATTTGCATTTTGTTTATGGTTTCCTTTACTGTGCAAAAACTTTTAGGTTTAATTAGGTTCCATTTGTTTGTTTTTGTTATTTGTCATTTTATTATTTTTGTTATTTGTTACTTTGTAATTTTAGTCAAGGATAGGGGTCCAAAAATACCTTGCTACAGTGAGGAGAGGATGGTTGGGGACTTTGGGAAAGTCAAACACACACTACAATGTTTGAAATAGATAACCAACAAAAATCTATTGTAGAGCACATGGAACTCTGCTTAACATTAAGTACCAGCCTAGATGGGTGGGGGACTTGGGAGAGAACGAATACCTGTATGGCCGAGCCCCTTCACTGTTCACCTGAAACTATCACAAAATTGTTAATATCCCAATAAAAATGTTTTTGATGTAAAAAAAAAAACAAAAGATCTTTCGGCAATTTATGTCAAAGAATGTTCTGCCTGTGTTTTCCTCTAAGAATTGTTTAATACTCAGCCCTTACATTTACGTCTTTAATACATTTCAAGTTTATTTTTCTGTAGGTGTTAGGAGTATTCTAATTTCATTTTTTCACAGGCAGCTGTCTAGTTTTCTGAGCACCACTTATTGGAGAGATTTTCTTTTCTCCCTAGTATATTTTTGCTTCCTTTACCATTGATTAATTGTCCATAGGTGCATGGACTTATCTCTGGACTTTCAAACCTGTTCTGTTTTCTATATTTCTGCTTTTGTTCAAGTACCATACCAGTTTAGATTACTGTAGCTTTATAGTATATTCTGAAGTCAATGAGCCTAATTCCTCCAGGTCAATTTTTCTTTCTCAAGACTGCTTTGACTATTTAGGGTCTTTTATGTTTCCACACACATTGTAATTTTTTTTTTCTAATTCTGTGTAAAAGGCCATTGGTAACTTGATAAGGATTGCATTAAATCTGTAGACTGCTTTGGTTACTAAATTCATTTTCACCATGTTCATTCTTTCAATCTAAGAACATGGTATATCTCTGCATCTATTTGTGTCATCTTTGATTTCTTTCAACATCATCTGATAGTTTTCTGAGTACAAGTTTTTGCATTCTTACGTAGGCTTATCCCTAGGTATTTTGTTGTTGTTGTTGTAATGATAAATAGGATCGTTTCCTTCATTTCTCTTTGTCTTCTTTGTTAGTGGATAGGATTACAAGAGATTTATGAGTATTAATTTGGTATCCTGCAGCGTTGCCAAACTCATTGATGAGCTCTAGTAGTCTTCTCATAGCATCTTTAGAATTTATGTATGGTATCATTGTATCTGATAGTTTTACTTCTAGTTTTTCAGTTTTGATTTCTGTTATTTCTTTTTCTTCTTTGGTTGCTGTGGTTAGAACTTTTGAAACTATGTTGAACAAAAGTGGCATGAATGGATATCTCTGTCTTCTTATTCGTATTCTTAGAGAAAAAGTTTTCAGATTTTCACTGTAAAGAATGATGTTTGCTGTGGGTTTGCCATATATAGCAAACCATATTTATGTTGCGATAGATTCCCTCTGTGCACACTTTCTGGAGAGTTTATGTAATAAATGGGTGATGAATTTTGTCAAAATCTTTTTCTGTATCTGTTGAGATGATCATGTTTTTTTTTTTTTATCTTTCAGTTTGTTAATATGGTCACACCAATTAATTTGTGCAAGAATCATATAGTATGGAATCTTTTTAGATTGACTTGGCTGCTGCTTCTTTTTAAAATTTTTTTCAGACTTAATTGACACATAACACTGAATTAGTTATGGAGTGTATAATATAATGATTTGATGTAGGTATATATTATAAATTATTATCTCAGTAATTAAGTTAGTATTCAAATATGTGCTTGTATGATAAGAACTTTTAAGATCTCTCTTAGCCCAACCTTTAATATACAAGTTCTGTTTTGCAATCTTTTCCCAATTTTGCTTTCTCAAGACTGCTTTGACTATTTAGGGTCTTTTATGTTTCACACACATTGTAATTTTTTTCTAATTCTGTGTAAAAGGCCATTGGTAACTTGATAAGGATTGCATTAAATCTGTAGACTGCTTTGGTTACTAAATTCATTTTCACCATGTTCATTCTTTCAATCTAAGAACATGGTATATCTCTGCATCTATTTGTGTCATCTTTGATTTCTTTCAACATCATCTGATAGTTTTCTGAGTACAAGTTTTTGCATTCTTACGTAGGCTTATCCCTAGGTATTTTGTTGTTGTTGTTGTAATGATAAATAGGATCGTTTCCTTCATTTCTCTTTGTCTTCTTTGTTAGTGGATAGGATTACAAGAGATTTATGAGTATTAATTTGGTATCCTGCAGCGTTGCCAAACTCATTGATGAGCTCTAGTAGTCTTCTCATAGCATCTTTAGAATTTATGTATGGTATCATTGTATCTGATAGTTTTACTTCTAGTTTTTCAGTTTTGATTTCTGTTATTTCTTTTTCTTCTTTGGTTGCTGTGGTTAGAACTTTTGAAACTATGTTGAACAAAAGTGGCATGAATGGATATCTCTGTCTTCTTATTCGTATTCTTAGAGAAAAAGTTTTCAGATTTTCACTGTAAAGAATGATGTTTGCTGTGGGTTTGCCATATATAGCAAACCATATTTATGTTGCGATAGATTCCCTCTGTGCACACTTTCTGGAGAGTTTATGTAATAAATGGGTGATGAATTTTGTCAAAATCTTTTTCTGTATCTGTTGAGATGATCATGTTTTTTTTTTTTTATCTTTCAGTTTGTTAATATGGTCACACCAATTAATTTGTGCAAGAATCATATAGTATGGAATCTTTTTAGATTGACTTGGCTGCTGCTTCTTTTTAAAATTTTTTTCAGACTTAATTGACACATAACACTGAATTAGTTATGGAGTGTATAATATAATGATTTGATGTAGGTATATATTATAAATTATTATCTCAGTAATTAAGTTAGTATTCAAATATGTGCTTGTATGATAAGAACTTTTAAGATCTCTCTTAGCAACTTTAATATACAATCTGATACTGTTTGCTATGGTCACCATGATATAAGTGACAACTTCAGGGCTTATATATATTATAACTAGAAGTTACTGCTTTTTGTTCACCTCTACCTGTGCTTCTGAAAACCACCTAGATTGGCTTCTTTTACTTAGCAGCAGGCATTTGAGATTTCTCCATGTCTTTCTGTGGCTTGATGGCTCTTTCTTTTATCACTAAATAATGCTTCATGGTATAAACGTATCACAGTTTGTTTATCCAATCAGTTATTGAAGGACATGTTGATTGCCCCCAGTTTGGAGCATTAATAAATTAGGTTTTAGTTAGTAGAAAGTATATGACTCTAATGTAGCTCTAATTGCTCACCCATTTCAGGCTGATAGTAAAGACATCTGCACATACTAGTTCTGCTCTTTGCAGATTTCAAATCAGCTCTTTAACCTCATGACTGCATATTAATGAATAAATATACCTTAAATTCTGAGCCTAATAATTCTTGATAAGCTAACACTTTCAGGATAAAATCAATGAGAACAATTAAAGGATCCTTTGAGGAAATATTGATGGTCCTAAGGATATCTTGACTGAAGAAGAGAGAACTCAAAGAAAGGAGTGGGTCTGTCTTGTTCTGTGAGACCATGAAAGGCAGACTGAGAGCACGATAAAAGTTTGGTGATGAGAGGGTGCTGAAATTCCCATGGATGTTGTTTTAGGTATTTCCCCACCCCTTTCAAGGAATGGGCATGAGTAGTCATCAGACAATTTAGTCTCAAAATATCCCATTCCTGATAAATCCTAAATACACTCTACTTAAATTTTTTACAAAATTTGTCCATCAAAATTTTTTCTAAATAGAAACTTTTCAAAACAGTACTGAAATTGAGACGAATAATCCATATATTTATCTATGTTTCAGATGTCACAAAATACCCTTGAAGCTGTTTGAGGCTGACTTTTAAAACCCTTAAATGAGACCATTTATGGGTAGGGTCTTGCAAGTGAGAAGGCAGACCTTGCTTCTCTCTGGGTCCACATATTTGGGTGTCCAGATAATTCAAAGCTCCTCCTGTAGTTTTCATCTGAAGTGAAACCTTCAGGTGGTCCCCAGTGCTTTTCACTTAGTGCTCTGAGGACCCACCGTGACTCTCTTCTGCAGCCCAGAACCAACCGTCATCCATACACTGTCTGATACTGAAGTCCTTCATGTCCAGCGAGTCTCTGCTTTAGCTGATTCCCAGCCAGGGCCCAGTGCTTACAGCTCCCCAGAAACATTCCTGGTTCTTCTCTGAAATTAAGTTGCTTAAGGTCATGATTTCATGCCTGAATCTTCATTTTCCATGACCCAAATTTCCTGCTATTCTTCCTGATGCTCATAAACTTGATTGTTGCCCCCTCTCTAGATATCTCTTATTTTTATAGAAGCAGACATCAAGTGCTGAGAAGACTGCAGTTGTTTCATGGATAGTCTTATGGATGGATATTCTTATCTGAACATTTGAGCCCACTCTTTCTCTGATGTAATATCACTGTGGCTGAAGCCTTGCCCTGGGATAGGAAATAGTTTTCCATATTTAAGAGCAGTGCCCCTGGGACATGCCTTGATTTCATGAACTCAGCCTGAGCTTCTCATCTGAGAGCCATCAAAGCCATTTTGACTCAAACCTATGTTTCTTTTGGCTTCAAGGGAGGACTATATAAACTTTAATTTGGCTATGCGGATCAGGAAAGTAAATGCCTTTCCAGGCCTCCATTTAAGATCAGACTTTATATTTACACTCCCTCTGTCAGAGTAAAGTACATAGAAGTAGCAAGCCATGCTTCTAGTGTGATCAGTTTAATGAGCTTCTACATTCTAATAAAATATCAAGCATTGGCAGCATCACCATCTTCTGACTTACATCCATCAGCATGAATGCATCACAGTGTTGCCTTCTAGCTTCATGTTAGAATATTATTGCATCATTTCACACCCAAAGATCCTTTATTTGTTCAGTCAGTTGTCACAAAATACCCTTGAAGCTGTTTGAGGCTGACTTTTAAAACCCTTAAATGAGACCATTTATGGGTAGGGTCTTGCAAGTGAGAAGGCAGACCTTGCTTCTCTCTGGGTCCACATATTTGGGTGTCCAGATAATTCAAAGCTCCTCCTGTAGTTTTCATCTGAAGTGAAACCTTCAGGTGGTCCCCAGTGCTTTTCACTTAGTGCTCTGAGGACCCACCGTGACTCTCTTCTGCAGCCCAGAACCAACCGTCATCCATACACTGTCTGATACTGAAGTCCTTCATGTCCAGCGAGTCTCTGCTTTAGCTGATTCCCAGCCAGGGCCCAGTGCTTACAGCTCCCCAGAAACATTCCTGGTTCTTCTCTGAAATTAAGTTGCTTAAGGTCATGATTTCATGCCTGAATCTTCATTTTCCATGACCCAAATTTCCTGCTATTCTTCCTGATGCTCATAAACTTGATTGTTGCCCCCTCTCTAGATATCTCTTATTTTTATAGAAGCAGACATCAAGTGCTGAGAAGACTGCAGTTGTTTCATGGATAGTCTTATGGATGGATATTCTTATCTGAACATTTGAGCCCACTCTTTCTCTGATGTAATATCACTGTGGCTGAAGCCTTGCCCTGGGATAGGAAATAGTTTTCCATATTTAAGAGCAGTGCCCCTGGGACATGCCTTGATTTCATGAACTCAGCCTGAGCTTCTCATCTGAGAGCCATCAAAGCCATTTTGACTCAAACCTATGTTTCTTTTGGCTTCAAGGGAGGACTATATAAACTTTAATTTGGCTATGCGGATCAGGAAAGTAAATGCCTTTCCAGGCCTCCATTTAAGATCAGACTTTATATTTACACTCCCTCTGTCAGAGTAAAGTACATAGAAGTAGCAAGCCATGCTTCTAGTGTGATCAGTTTAATGAGCTTCTACATTCTAATAAAATATCAAGCATTGGCAGCATCACCATCTTCTGACTTACATCCATCAGCATGAATGCATCACAGTGTTGCCTTCTAGCTTCATGTTAGAATATTATTGCATCATTTCACACCCAAAGATCCTTTATTTGTTCAGTCAGTTGTGCCAAAATAATTGAGAGAGAGAGGCAGACAGTAAAAAAAGCACAGAGCTGGCCTTTGTGTTCATTTCAGAGCAGTGGCCATTTAACCCTGCAGCATGTGTGCATCTGTTTGTGTTTAAATTACCTGAAGTGGTAGATTAAAGAGCTTAAGGCAAGGGGATTCCAGAGTCTGTCCTAAATGGGAGAATCAGGTCATAAGTCAAAGATACACACAAACGTGTGTGGCATCTATGAAGGAAGAGGAGAGTCAGGGACCAACTCAACTTGGTATGTATTATTGGCCTCAGTTCTAGAAACTGTGCCCACTGCTGGGATGCAGGGAAGAGCACCAGGCTGGGTACACATGGTCCCCCTGCAGCAATGGCCAAGTGCCCTAATTCTAAGCAAGCAGAGGAGTTGTATGCCTGGTGTATGAGGTACACATCCTAGGAAAGTCACAATGGGGACTCTGGGGGACCTCCCAACCTAAGGAAAGGTGTAGAGGTTAGAGGTTTAAGGGATTGTGCTGTCTCAGAAGCCACTGAATAATTAGAACACAGGGTTTGTGACAAAATTCCCTTAAAGCAGAGGCTCTAGATTCATTTTGTGGAGGCTGATCCTCTCCATAAAAATGTGATACAAAGGCACTGCTTTTTGTAAACAATTTCCAGGTTTCAAGGTCTTTGAAGAGTCCATGTCCTAAGCCTCTAAGTTTGTCTCCACAGGCCACTTGTTGGGCATCTGCTGATGCACTAACCCTGCTTTCAGGGAACCGAGGCTAGCACTTTGTAAGGATGCGCTGCTGTTCACAGCTCCCCAGAAATTTTTTAAATTTTAAAAGCCATTTCCCAGGCCTCCATTTAAGATCAGACTTTATATTTACACTCCCTCTGTCAGAGTAAAGTACATAGAAGTAGCAAGCCATGCTTCTAGTGTGATCAGTTTAATGAGCTTCTACATTCTAATAAAATATCAAGCATTGGCAGCATCACCATCTTCTGACTTACATCCATCAGCATGAATGCATCACAGTGTTGCCTTCTAGCTTCATGTTAGAATATTATTGCATCATTTCACACCCAAAGATCCTTTATTTGTTCAGTCAGTTGTGCCAAAATAATTGAGAGAGAGAGGCAGACAGTAAAAAAAGCACAGAGCTGGCCTTTGTGTTCATTTCAGAGCAGTGGCCATTTAACCCTGCAGCATGTGTGCATCTGTTTGTGTTTAAATTACCTGAAGTGGTAGATTAAAGAGCTTAAGGCAAGGGATTCCAGAGTCTGTCCTAAATGGGAGAATCAGGTCATAAGTCAAAGATACACACAAACGTGTGTGGCATCTATGAAGGAAGAGGAGAGTCAGGGACCAACTCAACTTGGTATGTATTATTGGCCTCAGTTCTAGAAACTGTGCCCACTGCTGGGATGCAGGGAAGAGCACCAGGCTGGGTACACATGGTCCCCCTGCAGCAATGGCCAAGTGCCCTAATTCTAAGCAAGCAGAGGAGTTGTATGCCTGGTGTATGAGGTACACATCCTAGGAAAGTCACAATGGGGACTCTGGGGGACCTCCCAACCTAAGGAAAGGTGTAGAGGTTAGAGGTTTAAGGGATTGTGCTGTCTCAGAAGCCACTGAATAATTAGAACACAGGGTTTGTGACAAAATTCCCTTAAAGCAGAGGCTCTAGATTCATTTTGTGGAGGCTGATCCTCTCCATAAAAATGTGATACAAAGGCACTGCTTTTTGTAAACAATTTCCAGGTTTCAAGGTCTTTGAAGAGTCCATGTCCTAAGCCTCTAAGTTTGTCTCCACAGGCCACTTGTTGGGCATCTGCTGATGCACTAACCCTGCTTTCAGGGAACCGAGGCTAGCACTTTGAAGATTAAGGTATTTGCTATGCCGCTGCTGTTCACAGCTCAGGAAGGTGCTTGTTACCACTGAAAGTTGTGGTAATAAAACACTAATTAACAAGGATTAAGATGCTCTTAATACCAGAGGAACCAGAGGAGATGGACTCATTTAACCTCTTCCTTCCTCAAGCAGACAGCTTTTTCAGACCATCGCAGATGGATGTGCATTTTCTTCTCGAATGTATCATAAACCAAGATGGGCACACTCCAGTAATTTTCTCAAGATACTTTTAATGCATGAAAGCTTTTCTTTTACATTTGAAGCCACTTGTTCTTCCTCAGTTCCCTGGAAGCACTTAAAAATACTGATTAAGACTTTCCTGAAAAACTCATTTGTCTGTTTGTCAGTGGACTGTGTGTGTTTGGTGGATAAAGTAACAGCAGCTATGACTTTGCCAAGGCTCCGCCATGTGGAGGAGCACATCTCCAGGAACAGGTCCCTTGAGACTGACTCTAGCCCACATGTCTTTACTTCTTCAGCTCTGTTTACTCAGGCCATTCCCTTGTTCCATAGACATTTCTGAGATTTTGACTATAGAATGCATTTCCTTGTCTAAGGCCTCACAAAAGTTAAAGCACATTTTCTAGTATTTTTATTATAGTTTTTCAGTCATTGATACATTGGTTTACATATTTTAAAAACAGTAGCAGATTGATTTTTGGATGTTTCTTTTTAAAATGTGAGTGAAGAATTTGATTCAATAATTGATCTCCAAATGCATTTGAAGATTCAATGGGGACTCTGGGGACCTCCCAACCTAAGGAAAGGTGTAGAGGTTAGAGGTTTAAGGGATTGTGCTGTCTCAGAAGCCACTGAATAATTAGAACACAGGGTTTGTGACAAAATTCCCTTAAAGCAGAGGCTCTAGATTCATTTTGTGGAGGCTGATCCTCTCCATAAAAATGTGATACAAAGGCACTGCTTTTTGTAAACAATTTCCAGGTTTCAAGGTCTTTGAAGAGTCCATGTCCTAAGCCTCTAAGTTTGTCTCCACAGGCCACTTGTTGGGCATCTGCTGATGCACTAACCCTGCTTTCAGGGAACCGAGGCTAGCACTTTGAAGATTAAGGTATTTGCTATGCCGCTGCTGTTCACAGCTCAGGAAGGTGCTTGTTACCACTGAAAGTTGTGGTAATAAAACACTAATTAACAAGGATTAAGATGCTCTTAATACCAGAGGAACCAGAGGAGATGGACTCATTTAACCTCTTCCTTCCTCAAGCAGACAGCTTTTTCAGACCATCGCAGATGGATGTGCATTTTCTTCTCGAATGTATCATAAACCAAGATGGGCACACTCCAGTAATTTTCTCAAGATACTTTTAATGCATGAAAGCTTTTCTTTTACATTTGAAGCCACTTGTTCTTCCTCAGTTCCCTGGAAGCACTTAAAAATACTGATTAAGACTTTCCTGAAAAACTCATTTGTCTGTTTGTCAGTGGACTGTGTGTGTTTGGTGGATAAAGTAACAGCAGCTATGACTTTGCCAAGGCTCCGCCATGTGGAGGAGCACATCTCCAGGAACAGGTCCCTTGAGACTGACTCTAGCCCACATGTCTTTACTTCTTCAGCTCTGTTTACTCAGGCCATTCCCTTGTTCCATAGACATTTCTGAGATTTTGACTATAGAATGCATTTCCTTGTCTAAGGCCTCACAAAAGTTAAAGCACATTTTCTAGTATTTTTATTATAGTTTTTCAGTCATTGATACATTGGTTTACATATTTTAAAAACAGTAGCAGATTGATTTTTGGATGTTTCTTTTTAAAATGTGAGTGAAGAATTTGATTCAATAATTGATCTCCAAATGCATTTGAAGATTCTTTTCTATATAAAGCATTATTTTCTTGAAATGAGAAAATGTTGGAAAATGGTAAGTCCACCATAACATTGTGTTTATATCAGTGTTGAGATTATCTGGATGTGACATGACTGAAGTGTAATTCCCAGAGCTACTTTCATACATCTTTATTAGAAAGAATGTTATTTAATGGTGTAACCTGAGTCTTACCAAGGCCTGAGAAGGCAGAGGGTCTATTTTCAGCTTTGTCTCCAAACAAAGAATCACTTTGCACATCAGTATGGATTAAGTAGGTTATGGTGCCCTCCCTTTGGGTCAGGTCACTAAATCATCAGTGATCAGTAATTTATCACTGTAAAGCCAACAGGAAGCCTTTCAGGACAGCCTTATGACTTTGGAAGAGATCCTCTGATAGGTCGGGGGTGGGGGTGGGTGGCAAAAGGGAGTTTAGGCAACAACACTGGCCTCTAATCAGCCTCTGGGGAAGCTGCTCTGGACACCCATTTTTCTCTGTTCCTTCCCAAGCAGCATGAAGCTCTTCCCTTTAGAGAGGTACTGGACAACACCCAGTCCAGGGATACCAAATTATTACTCTGCCCAGTAGGAGAACTGTGCTTAACACTCACTCTGAATTTTTTTTGGTTGTTTTTTTCCACTGCCAATGGTATCAGGGTGAGGTTCTCCACAGTGTCCAGAGGAACTGTAGCCTAGGAAGCCATGCCATTTGACCTGAGTATATCCACTTACATTTGTAAGTTTGAGAAAAGTTCTTTATTTGAACTGATAGAAGTAAAGTTAAAATTTCCAATGAAAGCAGTGGTGTAATATTAAGACATGGATTTGGCCAATAGTATCATACAAAATTGTTTTAATAGGCATGTAGGTAATTACATTTATTTACTCTTTATTTGCTTTAGGCTCCATATTAAATATTCTTCATAAATAAGATTGTGTTATTAAGGAAACATGCTGGAACATGGTTCCATAATTGTTTTTCCAGAATTATGCAAGCCAAAATGGCATTCCAAAACCTCTCTTTTCCCATTTTCCATCACTGGTTATTTTTAAAAGCTGCAGTTTTACTCCCCAGTCCTCAACAGAAACAGAAGTCTCTCACCATTTCTGCCTGGAAGCATGGGTTTACGGCAGTGTGGGAATATGCAGAGACCCCTTTCTACTAAAGTCCTTGCCTCAGTTAGCACACCTTTCCCCGACCTCTGTCAAACATCTGTGCTGGATCATCAGGAAAGACACCAGCTGTTTCTCCTAAAAGTATCAGACTGCACTCACAGACACAGCCTGGGGTTCTGTCACCCCAACCTTTGTCTCTCAGAGACTGCAACACCTTCCATGGCAGACACGGCTGTCTCTATATATTTCTATCTCCCAGTCTTGGCACAAAGGTGGCATTCAATTAAAGTTTTCAAAATGAATGAATGAATGAAAGAATGAATGAAAGAATGCAGGGATATTTCCCAGGAAAGGCTCTGGCAAGTTCCACTTGAGCTGTATGTTCTTACCATTAGTGGCTATGGCAAACGCCACACTCTAGGGAATAGCCAGTTAGAAAGCCACTAATGAAAGGAATGCAGTCCTGGGTGAACATAATGATACCAAGGCAGGTCATATTTCTGCACCTGATCCAGGTAGATACTAACCATTGAAATCAGGTCAAGACACAAGAAGGTCCTATGCCAAAAGCCGCCTAGCTTGCCCGAATGGCAAGGGAGAGAAGCATAAGGAGTAAAAAAGTACTGAGAAAATGCTCGGTATTTTGAATTTTTGCTCAGAGTCCTACTGCCAGCGGCATGAAGGCTGCTGTGCCTCATCCCATGTAAAGTCAGGGATTCATGCGGGAGAGTTTGAGAACGCTTTGCAAGGCAGGCAGACCACTGATGCTGCTGGACACTAATGTGTTTAATGCAATTTTAGCCCCCAATAGGTTCAGCTTTGTCTTCATATAAGGTCAACATAACTTTTTAAAAAACAAACAATGGATTGGGGAAGTCTACCAGTAGAAAAATGATAAATTGCCATATTAATCCTCCTCAGAGGAACATTACAAATTACAGGAAAGTGTTTGTTACAGCATCCCCTTGCCAGCATCTGCGCTTCTCTGCTGCTTCCCAATCACTTTCTCCCGAGAGCCCCAGGGTGGACCCTGCCCTCTGCCATTTCAACCTCTTGTCAGCCACACAGGAAGGTTCTTACTTTTCTCAGGTCTCCTCTCCTCTGAGCTCACGGATCTCAGTTGTTAGGAAGAAAGGATGTTCATACTTCTAATCAGTTTATTAACACTGAGGTGGTAACTGGCAGGTTTAGACTTACTGGCAAGGTATTCACATTTATAAATTGTCTACCCTTTGATGAATTCTTGAATTAGTGCCAGGTGTTAGGGAGCGGGTGTTTCCAGAGGAGAAGCTTTTCCCAGATGCAGCCCTCAGGAAAAGTCAGTTCCTTAGGACAGAAGCCTGAAAAACTATGGATTTACATCCGGGAACATGAACTCTGCAGAGTCTAGACTATGTCCTCAGTCATTCTAAACTCTGAACTTAGTTTACATTCTTCCCTCACAACTGCAACTCTGAACTTTACTAAGCATTCCATTTAAGAACCAAAAAGCAAAAGGAGTTGCTGACCTCAAAGGAATTTTCCTGACTTTCTTTCATAGGAGGAGTAGACTGTTGCATGTTGTGTAACCATAGCTCATAAAACAAGAAATGGCTTGAAGTACATTATAATAATATAGAACAAATGGCTAGGAAACATTTCTATTTGTAATTAGATTCTGTCTGGTTCTACACATCCACCACTTTCTTAAAACATTTTGGGGGGCAAATAGAATGGAAATGGTGTTTGCATATCAGGCAACTTAGTGCTTAGGAGATAACTCCAGAGAAAACAGCAATCGCAATCATAGATAAAACTTTTTAGGGCTTCTGCGGTGGTCCAGTGGGTAAGGATACCGCCTTGCAGTGCAAGGGGCACCGGTTCGATCCCTGGCCTGGGAAGATCCCACGTGCCGTGGAGCAGCTGGACTGATGTGTCCAATTACCAAGCCGGAGCTCTGGAGCGCATGTGCCCAGAGCCGGTGCTCTGCGACAACAGATGCCACCGTAATGAGAGGCCCACATGGGCCAAAGAACAAAGATGGATGAAGCTAGACAAATGAAAGACCAATGGAAGTGGCCCGCCCACCCCTGTCCCTCCCCATCCCTGCCAAAAAAAAAAAAAAAACAACTTTTTTAGCTGTGAAATAGAAAAATTGCTTAAGTTGGAGAGGTAGAAGTCAAATAAGAAGGAAGGAAATATTTTCAATAACTCAGTCCATTAAAAAGTACACTGATATGGAAGGAAGAGGATTCTTATTCTGACACTATCTGTCATGCCTCTGCCTAACTCAACCTTATACACAAACATTGATGACCAAAAAAGATTCCAGTAATTGAAGATAAAAGATGGAGCTATGCATTCAACCTTATTTTCTGTTTTCACACCTAATTTTTATTCAAACAATTTTGTTTCCATGCACTTTTTTCCATTATTCTGAAGCAAAATTTTAATTTAGAACCCCAGGGCTAACTTTTAAGGAACCTATTTTTTCCCTGAATTTTCTACAGTTCCCAGTAAGATAGTTAGCCTAATTTTAACTCAAATCCATTCACCGTACATGACACACCCCTTTCTGCCAGCAACAGTGGTAGACATATCTCCCAAGGCAAGTGCTTGACTTAACTGGGCTATTTCACCTACTTATCATCTATTTCTTCAGTCCTTCCTGAACCATTTGCCAATGAGCCCTTCTGCTCCTGGATACTTATCTCCTAACCACACCTTTGGTTTGCTTCTCTTCAAGGTCACAATGTTTTTGCCTCAAATCCAGTTGGACTTATCACTCAGTTACCTAAAGACTCTCTATGCCGCCATTCTCTGTCTTTCTTACCCCTCAGAACTCAGACACAGTGGTGCAATCTCACTACCCATAATGCTTCGTTCCTCCCAGCTCTGACTCCAGCTCTCATACTCAAAAAAATCCCAAGGCTCTGGCACTGCCTATCCTGGACCAACAGAATGTGGTCTCTCTTGAATGATCCTGCTATGAAGGGACAACGTAGGTCTCAAGCCAACCAGCTGCTGGACTCTGGCATGCATTCTTCTCCAGGAACTGACCTCTGCCTCTCATGTCAGAGTGGGAGACTCTTTGGGGCTCTCCCAGGTAATGAGATTCTCACATCTAGGGGGCTGGACTGGGCTCAGTATTCTTCCTCCTTTCCTGTAACATTGAGGGTCATGAATTCTCATGATGAAATACCAGACCAGGACCCAGTCCACTGGGAAAGCAACACGTGGTCTGAGGACCAAGCAGTTACACTTGCTCTTGACCTGTGTCCACATGTGCTCGGCATCTTTATAACTCCCTCCTCAGCTATGGCTGTGGTCGCTGACCTCTAAAAGTGGGATGATGGTCAGGATGAACTCTCCTGGCTCTCAAATTACTAATTACAGTTTTGCTTTACTTTTCGTAAAATTGTTTTTGCCCTGACGCACTGCTTTGTTCCACACACAGCCTCCCTTTTTCTGAGATGCGGTCTGTGATTCACCTTTGCTCCAAGCTTTCATTTAGTGACCAGTCCTTCTCCTTGATGACTCCTGGAACAAACGTTAATTTAGAACCCCAGGGCTAACTTTTAAGGAACCTATTTTTTCCTGAATTTTCTACAGTTCCCAGTAAGATAGTTAGCCTAATTTTAACTCAAATCCATTCACCGTACATGACACACCCCTTTCTGCCAGCAACAGTGGTAGACATATCTCCCAAGGCAAGTGCTTGACTTAACTGGGCTATTTCACCTACTTATCATCTATTTCTTCAGTCCTTCCTGAACCATTTGCCAATGAGCCCTTCTGCTCCTGGATACTTATCTCCTAACCACACCTTTGGTTTGCTTCTCTTCAAGGTCACAATGTTTTTGCCTCAAATCCAGTTGGACTTATCACTCAGTTACCTAAAGACTCTCTATGCCGCCATTCTCTGTCTTTCTTACCCCTCAGAACTCAGACACAGTGGTGCAATCTCACTACCCATAATGCTTCGTTCCTCCCAGCTCTGACTCCAGCTCTCATACTCAAAAAAATCCCAAGGCTCTGGCACTGCCTATCCTGGACCAACAGAATGTGGTCTCTCTTGAATGATCCTGCTATGAAGGGACAACGTAGGTCTCAAGCCAACCAGCTGCTGGACTCTGGCATGCATTCTTCTCCAGGAACTGACCTCTGCCTCTCATGTCAGAGTGGGAGACTCTTTGGGGCTCTCCCAGGTAATGAGATTCTCACATCTAGGGGGCTGGACTGGGCTCAGTATTCTTCCTCCTTTCCTGTAACATTGAGGGTCATGAATTCTCATGATGAAATACCAGACCAGGACCCAGTCCACTGGGAAAGCAACACGTGGTCTGAGGACCAAGCAGTTACACTTGCTCTTGACCTGTGTCCACATGTGCTCGGCATCTTTATAACTCCCTCCTCAGCTATGGCTGTGGTCGCTGACCTCTAAAAGTGGGATGATGGTCAGGATGAACTCTCCTGGCTCTCAAATTACTAATTACAGTTTTGCTTTACTTTTCGTAAAATTGTTTTTGCCCTGACGCACTGCTTTGTTCCACACACAGCCTCCCTTTTTCTGAGATGCGGTCTGTGATTCACCTTTGCTCCAAGCTTTCATTTAGTGACCAGTCCTTCTCCTTGATGACTCCTGGAACAAACGTTGGGGCCTTCAGATTACTCTTATGTTCAAGCAAACTGGAAATCTTGAGCCTCCCAGAGCTGATGCCTGTGCTCAACACTAGCAGAGAAAGTTTCCTTCTATGGGTCTCCTCCTTACTAATACCAAGGCAGTAGCAACTCAGTTCTGCTTAATAGACTGAAGCAAATTAATCTTGACCACAATTCATGTTTCTGGTCTCTGATGGCTAAAAAAAGGTGAACAACTTGAGAGTTGCAAGTTAAGTTTTATTTGGGGCAAAATAAGGACTGCAATCCAGGAGGCAGTACCTCAGATAGCTCTGAGAGACTGCTCCAAAGAGGTAGTGGAGGAAAAGTCAATATATAACGTTTTAATGAAGGGGGAGTTCAATACCATTAAACATTTATTTTACAAAGGGTTTTCTGTTAGTCATAGGATCTGATGCCACCATAAAGGGATTTAGTGCTTTTCTAGATATGAGGAGATGTAAGAATTGAGATTATAAAATATGTTCCTAAAACCACCGAACTATCTAAAAACCTGTCCCACCAGATTCCCTGGAGCAGAGTGCCTCACTCCACCCTAAACTACCTCAGGAGTTGTTGAAGGTCAGCAGGCCCCAAGAGCACAGGATTCAGTTTCTGCAGAGGTAAATGGCAAATGCCCTTGTTGTTCAGCTGTTAGCAATGTTATTGGTAAGTGCCAATTTGTAGTTGATATCTCTTTTCTTAGTGTAAACCTATAGATACCTACTCTATTTCTAGTTTGATCTTCTTACTACTCTTCATTGCTTTTGTTCAGTCAATAAATTCTGTCTGACCTTTTGAGATCCCGTTGACTGCAGCATGCCAGGCTTCCCTGTCCTTCACCATCTCCTGGAGCCTGCTCAAACTCATGTCCATTGACTGAGTGATAGCATCCAGCTTTCTCATACTCTGTCGCCTCTTTCTCCTGCTTTCAATCTTTCCCAGCATCAGGTTATTTTCCAAAGAGTTGGCTCTTCGCATCAGGTGGCCAAAGTAGTAGAACTTCAGCATCATTCCTTCCAATGAATATTCAGGGTTGATTTCCTTTAGGATAGACTGGTTTGATCTCCTTGCTGTCCAAGGAACTCTCAAGAGTCTTCTCCAGCAACAGAGTTTGAAAGCATCAATACTTTGGGGCTCAGTCCAACTCTTATGTCCATATATGACTTCTAGGAAAACCAGAGCTTTGACTAGACAGAATTCTGTCAGCAAAGTGAACCCAAGAAAATAAAGTCTTTCAGTGTTTCCACTTTTTTCCCATCTGTTTGCCATGAAGTGATGGAACCTGTTGCCCTGATCTTCATTTTTTGAATCTTAAGTTTTAAGCCAGCCATTCCACTTTCCTCTTTTGCTTTCATCAAGAGGCTATTTAGTTCCTCTTTGCTTTCTGTCATTATAATGGTATCAATTGCCTATCTGAGCTTATTGAAATTTCTCCCAGCAATCTTGATTCCAGCTTGGGATTCATCGATCCCACCATTTTGCATGGTGTCCTCTGCATATAAGTCAAATGAGCAAGGTAACAATATACAAACTTGATGTACTTCTTTCCCAATTTTGAACCAGTCTTCCATGTCCAGTTCTAGCTATTACTTCTTGGCTTGCATATAGGTTTCTCTGGAGGCAGGTAATATGATCTGGTATTCCAATTTCTTTAAGAATTTTCCACAGTTTGTAGTGATCCACACAATCCAAGGTTTAATGTAGTCAATGAAACAGAAGTAGATGTTTTTCTGGGATTCTCTTGCTTTTTTTTATGATCCAACAGCTGTTGGCAAATTGATCTCTGATTCCTCTTTCTAAATCCAGCTTGTACATCTGGAAGTCTTTAGCTCATATACTGTTGAAAGATTTTGAGCATTAACTTGCTAGTATGTGAAATGAGAGCAATTGGGTGGTGGTTTGAACTTTCTTTGCCATTGTCTTTCTTTGGGATTAGAATGAAAATTGATCTTTTCCAGTCCTGTGACTATTGCTGTTTTCCAAATTTACTGGCTCACTTTAACAGTGTCATCTTTTAGGATTTGAAATAGCTCAGCTGATATTCCATCACCTTCACCAGCTTTGTTCATAGTGCTACTTCCTAAGGCTTACTTGACTTCACACTCCCAGATGTCTGGCTCAGTGATGACCACACTATCATGGTTATCTAGGTAAATAAGACCTTTTATCCACAGTTTTTCTATATTCCTAGATGTCCTCAGTCATTCATTCATCCTACAAATATTCATTACTGCCTACTATGTATTTGCTACTCTTTAGCAGTGCAAATGTAATAAAAACTCAATCTTCTGCTCTCAAGAATAATAATATGGAAAGAATTTAGAATAAAGTCTTTCAGTGTTTCCACTTTTTTCCCATCTGTTTGCCATGAAGTGATGGAACCTGTTGCCCTGATCTTCATTTTTTGAATCTTAAGTTTTAAGCCAGCCATTCCACTTTCCTCTTTTGCTTTCATCAAGAGGCTATTTAGTTCCTCTTTGCTTTCTGTCATTATAATGGTATCAATTGCCTATCTGAGCTTATTGAAATTTCTCCCAGCAATCTTGATTCCAGCTTGGGATTCATCGATCCCACCATTTTGCATGGTGTCCTCTGCATATAAGTCAAATGAGCAAGGTAACAATATACAAACTTGATGTACTTCTTTCCCAATTTTGAACCAGTCTTCCATGTCCAGTTCTAGCTATTACTTCTTGGCTTGCATATAGGTTTCTCTGGAGGCAGGTAATATGATCTGGTATTCCAATTTCTTTAAGAATTTTCCACAGTTTGTAGTGATCCACACAATCCAAGGTTTAATGTAGTCAATGAAACAGAAGTAGATGTTTTTCTGGGATTCTCTTGCTTTTTTTTATGATCCAACAGCTGTTGGCAAATTGATCTCTGATTCCTCTTTCTAAATCCAGCTTGTACATCTGGAAGTCTTTAGCTCATATACTGTTGAAAGATTTTGAGCATTAACTTGCTAGTATGTGAAATGAGAGCAATTGGGTGGTGGTTTGAACTTTCTTTGCCATTGTCTTTCTTTGGGATTAGAATGAAAATTGATCTTTTCCAGTCCTGTGACTATTGCTGTTTTCCAAATTTACTGGCTCACTTTAACAGTGTCATCTTTTAGGATTTGAAATAGCTCAGCTGATATTCCATCACCTTCACCAGCTTTGTTCATAGTGCTACTTCCTAAGGCTTACTTGACTTCACACTCCCAGATGTCTGGCTCAGTGATGACCACACTATCATGGTTATCTAGGTAAATAAGACCTTTTATCCACAGTTTTTCTATATTCCTAGATGTCCTCAGTCATTCATTCATCCTACAAATATTCATTACTGCCTACTATGTATTTGCTACTCTTTAGCAGTGCAAATGTAATAAAAACTCAATCTTCTGCTCTCAAGAATAATAATATGGAAAGAATTTAGAATTTTTTACTCCCCTCTGGATCCACAAATGTGGTAAACGAACTCTTCTGCATCATGAAACTCTGCAGAATTGACCACCTCAGGGCATCACTGAAGCCTGTCTCTCTCCTGAAAATAATAAGTCCCCTAGTACCATCTCTAGTAGAGGCTGCTTATCCTCACATGGGAAATGAGTGAAATTGTCCAATAATTTAGTACTACTCTTCTGGGGAATTGGGATGAAGATTGACCTTTTCTAGTCCACTGGCCACCGCTGGGTTTTCCAAATCTGCTGACATATTGAGTGCAACACTTTAATAGTATCATATTTTAGAATTTTAAATAGTTCTAATGGAATTCTATCAGCTCCACTATTGGCAGCAGTGCCTGTTATGGTCCATTTGACTACACACTCCAAAATATCTGGCTCTGAGTGAGTGACCACACCATCATGGTGATCTGACTCATTAAGATCTTTTTTGTATATTTCTGTGTGTTCCAATCTCTTCTACTTCTGTTACATATTTACTGTTTCTATCCTTTACTGTGCCCATCTTTGGACAAAATGTTCCTTTGACATATCCAATTTTCATGAAGTCTCTAATGTTTTCCCTTCTGTGTTACCTTTTTTTTTTTTTTTTTTGGCATTGTTCATTGAAAAAGTCCTTGTCCCTCCTCTCTATTCTCTAGAACTTCACATTTTGTTGGATGTACTAGTGTACTTTTCCCTTTCTCCCTGGTTTTCTGCTTCTCTTCTTTCCTCACCTATTTGTAAGGTCTCAGACAATTACTTTGCCTTATTGCACTGTCTCCCTGGCTAGAAAGGATACGCTCAAAGTCCTTCAAACTAGGCTTCATCATTATGTGAACTTAGAACTTCCAGCTGTCAGTTTGGGTTTAGAAAAGGCAGAGAAACCAGAGATCAAATTGCCAACATTCACTGGATCATAGAGAAAGTCAAGGATTCCAGAAAAAATATCTACCTCTGTTTTGTTGAACTACAGTAAAGCCTTTGACTGTTTAGATCATAGCAAACTGTGGAAAACTCTTAAAGAGATAGGAATACCAGACCATCTTACTTGTTGCCTAAGAAACCTATATGTGGGTCAAAAAGCAACAGTTAGACTCTTATATGGGACAAGTGACTGGTTCAGAATTGAGAAAGAAGTACGACAAAGCTCATTATTGCCACCCTGTTTATTTAGCTTATATGCAGAGGACATCATGTGAAATGCCAAGGTGGATGAGTTACAAGCTGGAATCAAGATTGCTGGGAGAAATATCAACAACCTCAGATATGCAGTACATATATATAGGGCTTCCTGATGGCTCAGTGGTTAGGATTCTGCCTGCAATGCAAGACACTCCATTTCCAACCCTGGGTTGGGAAGATCCCCGAGGGCATGGAAACCCACTCCAGTATTCTTGCCTGAAGAATCCTCATGGATAGAGGAGCCTGACAGCCTGCAGTCCATGGGGTCACACAGAGACAGACACAACTGAAGTGACTATGCAGCAGCAGCTTTGTGTATCTACATCTGTGCAGATTTTCACACTTTTTTTAAGATCAGATAATAAAGTCTCTAAATAAAGTTTGCGTCCTTAGTTACTTCCCTTCCCTCTTGAAACCACCTGTTTCCTCTCTTACTGATGACTTTCTCTTTTTGTTTTGTTTTGTTTTTTGAAGGAATAGCATTTCCTTTTACTCTTGGTTCCACATTTCAAAAATTACATTGTCTGAATTTTGAATTAAGTGCAAGTTGAGAAAAGTCTTTTTTTTCCCTCCTTTATATCACAAAAAGAAACCAACTTTTAGTAAGTTTCAAATACAAAACAAGAGGTCCACCACAGCATTTATTTTAACAAATAAGATTTCCCTTTTCTTAAAGTGCTCCATGAATCAGATGTGAGACCACGGGCTAACACCATCTTTATCAAGTATTGGCAAAAGGTGCATCTGGGAAAATATTTGCTTGTTGAGGAGGTATCACAGAAATGAGTAACTGATATTGCCATCTTGAATTACACTAGGTCTTGATCTACTTCTATCCAGTTGATCTCTTGAAATATGTGGGCTGTGCAGTAAGGTTTTGGCTCTTCTATTATATTCTTCTTGCTTCTAGATTTCACACATTCTTAATTTTATTCACAGATTATACTTTTTTCTCTGGAATAAGCCAATGTGGATGAGGGAGATCAAAAGGAAATTAACACATACTAAGAAACATTGGTTCTAAGGTTTTGGTGCACATTTTGAAGACGTATTCACAGACCATATTGCTGGAATGCTAGGGAGGAACTCAAAAGTGTAAGCATTAAGCTTTCAGGCATCTTCCCTCAGTGAAATGCCAAGGTGGATGAGTTACAAGCTGGAATCAAGATTGCTGGGAGAAATATCAACAACCTCAGATATGCAGTACATATATATAGGGCTTCCTGATGGCTCAGTGGTTAGGATTCTGCCTGCAATGCAAGACACTCCATTTCCAACCCTGGGTTGGGAAGATCCCCGAGGGCATGGAAACCCACTCCAGTATTCTTGCCTGAAGAATCCTCATGGATAGAGGAGCCTGACAGCCTGCAGTCCATGGGGTCACACAGAGACAGACACAACTGAAGTGACTATGCAGCAGCAGCTTTGTGTATCTACATCTGTGCAGATTTTCACACTTTTTTTAAGATCAGATAATAAAGTCTCTAAATAAAGTTTGCGTCCTTAGTTATTTCCCCTTCCTCTTGAAACCACCTGTTTCCTCTCTTACTGATGACTTTCTCTTTTTGTTTTGTTTTGTTTTTTGAAGGAATAGCATTTCCTTTTACTCTTGGTTCCACATTTCAAAAATTACATTGTCTGAATTTTGAATTAAGTGCAAGTTGAGAAAAGTCTTTTTTCCCTCCATTATATCACAAAAAGAAACCAACTTTTAGTAAGTTTCAAATACAAAACAAGAGGTCCACCACAGCATTTATTTTAACAAATAAGATTTCCCTTTTCTTAAAGTGCTCCATGAATCAGATGTGAGACCACGGGCTAACACCATCTTTATCAAGTATTGGCAAAAGGTGCATCTGGGAAAATATTTGCTTGTTGAGGAGGTATCACAGAAATGAGTAACTGATATTGCCATCTTGAATTACACTAGGTCTTGATCTACTTCTATCCAGTTGATCTCTTGAAATATGTGGGCTGTGCAGTAAGGTTTTGGCTCTTCTATTATATTCTTCTTGCTTCTAGATTTCACACATTCTTAATTTTATTCACAGATTATACTTTTTTCTCTGGAATAAGCCAATGTGGATGAGGGAGATCAAAAGGAAATTAACACATACTAAGAAACATTGGTTCTAAGGTTTTGGTGCACATTTTGAAGACGTATTCACAGACCATATTGCTCTAGCATTAGTGTTAAAGTGAAAATTTCCATTAGGATAATGCAGAGGACCACATTCTCTCAGGAAAGTGTAAGCATTCCAAGCTTTCCTCTCCCAGGCATCTTCCCTCAGGTACTGCGACTACAGCCATCAGACACATGGGGACAGGCAGAAACAGGAGACTTCAAAAGTCAAATGTATTTCAATAGCTAATTTTAAGCAAGTCTGGCAATGTGATCTTTCCATTCTTCTCTCTTGTGATGTATGTAGGAATGAATAATTGCAATAGCGCTAATGGCTGTTGTCTACAGAAGTAGACACAAAACCTCAGTGTTACATACCACATACATCTCACAGTCATAGCTGTTTTGTTGAGCAGGGGCTTTTTCTTCCACAAAGGCCAGTTTGTCTTTTCTGCTGAAGAAAGCCTCTAGTGAGCCAGTGGACTATGAAGTGGGGAGGCGGAGCACCAGGTGGAATCTCCACACACTGGCCAAACACCAATCCTAGGAATCCTAAAAGAAAACACCAAAGACAAGACAAAAACATAAAACATCAAACATCAAAAAACACGAAATAATGAAAAGACACAGAAACACCACCCAAATGAAGGAAGAAACTGAATATACAGACCCAAAAGACCAAAGAAGAAATAGACAAACTATCAGAAAAAGAATTCAGAAGAGTGATAGTAAGGATGATTCAAAACTCCAAAAATAGAATAATAGAGAGAATGTAAACACTGGAGAAAGATATGCAGGAAATTAAGAAAAAACTAAAAGAGATAAATAGCTGAATTGATGAATGTAAAAAAAAGAAGAAATAGAGACAAACAACTCAATTGCTGAACTTAAAGAAAGCTATGGAAGGGCTCAGTAGTAGAGTATCTGAGTCAGAAGAACAGATAAGTGAGCTTGAAGACAGAATGGTGGAAATAATGGCTGAAGAACAGAAAAAAGAGCAAAGAATGAAAAGAACTGAGGACAGACTCAGAGACCTCTGGGACAATATCAAATGCACCAACATTCAAATAATAGGGATCCCAGAAGAAGAAGAGGAAAAATAAAAGAAAAGGATAAGAAAATATTTTTGAAGACATAGCAGAAAACTTCCCCAACATGGGAAAGGAAATAGTCAATTAGGTCCAAGAAGTGCAAAGAGTCCCATACAGGACAAATCCTAGGAGAAACATGCCAAGACACATATTAATCAAGCTAACACAGACTAAACACAAAGACAGAATATTTAGAACAGCAAGGGAAAAACAACAGGCAACATATAAAGGAAATCTATATGTTTAACTGCTGACCTCTCAACAGAAACCTTGCAGGCCAGAAGGGAATGGCAGGACACATTTAAAGCACTGAAACAGAAAAATCTGCAATAGAGAATACTCTACCATGAAGGATCTCATTCAAAATTCATGGAGAAATCAAAAGCTTTACAGATAAGCAAAAACTAAGAGAATTCAGTAACGTCAAACCAGCTTTACAAGTCTTAAAGGGACTCATATAGACAACAAACAAAGGTAAGCAAAAAAAAAATCTATCAGACTAATCATTCATACCATTTAAGAAGATGACAATGAACATATCAGTAATAATCTGAAATGTAAACACTGGAGAAAGATATGCAGGAAATTAAGAAAAAACTAAAAGAGATAAATAGCTGAATTGATGAATGTAAAAAAAAGAAGAAATAGAGACAAACAACTCAATTGCTGAACTTAAAGAAAGCTATGGAAGGGCTCAGTAGTAGAGTATCTGAGTCAGAAGAACAGATAAGTGAGCTTGAAGACAGAATGGTGGAAATAATGGCTGAAGAACAGAAAAAAGAGCAAAGAATGAAAAGAACTGAGGACAGACTCAGAGACCTCTGGGACAATATCAAATGCACCAACATTCAAATAATAGGGATCCCAGAAGAAGAAGAGGAAAAATAAAAGAAAAGGATAAGAAAATATTTTTGAAGACATAGCAGAAAACTTCCCCAACATGGGAAAGGAAATAGTCAATTAGGTCCAAGAAGTGCAAAGAGTCCCATACAGGACAAATCCTAGGAGAAACATGCCAAGACACATATTAATCAAGCTAACACAGACTAAACACAAAGACAGAATATTTAGAACAGCAAGGGAAAAACAACAGGCAACATACAAGGGAAATCCTATATGTTTAACTGCTGACCTCTCAACAGAAACCTTGCAGGCCAGAAGGGAATGGCAGGACACATTTAAAGCACTGAAACAGAAAAATCTGCAATAGAGAATACTCTACCATGAAGGATCTCATTCAAAATTCATGGAGAAATCAAAAGCTTTACAGATAAGCAAAAACTAAGAGAATTCAGTAACGTCAAACCAGCTTTACAAGTCTTAAAGGGACTCATATAGACAACAAACAAAGGTAAGCAAAAAAAAAATCTATCAGACTAATCATTCATACCATTTAAGAAGATGACAATAGGAACATTTATATCAGTAATAATCTGAAATGTAAATGGAGTAAATGACCCTACTAAAAGACACAAACTGGCTGAATGGATACAAAAAGAAGACCCTTATATATGCTGTCTACAAAAATATCCACTTCAGACCTAAAGACAATTACAGACTGAAAGTGAAAGGATGGAAAAATATATTCTATGCAAATGGAAATCAAAAGAAACCTGGAGTAGCAATTTTCATATCAGACAAAATAAACCTTAAAACTAAGAAGATAATAGAGACAAGGCAGGTCACTACATGACGATCAAGGGATCTATTCAAGAGGAAGACATAACAGTCATAAATGTCTATGCACCCAACACAAGAGCACCTCAATACATAAGACAAACACTTTCAGACATAAAAGAAGAAATTGACAATAACATAATAATAGTACAACACTTTAACACTCCTCTCACACCAATGGACAGATCATCAAAACAGAAAATTAATAAAGAAACACAAGCCTTAAATGACACACTAGAAATGATAGACCTCATTGGCATCTCTAGGACCTTCCATCCAAAAGCAGAAGAGTACATTTTCTTCTCAAATGCACATGGAACATTCTCCAGGATAGACCACATCCTGGGCCACAAATTAAACCTCAGTAAATTCAAGAAAATTGAAATTATATCTAACCATATTCTCTGATCACAATGCAATGAGACTAGAGGTCAGCTGCAGGAAAAATAAACTGCTAAAAACAGAAACACATGGAGATTAAACAACACATACCTAAAAAACAAACTGATTACCAGCCAAATCAAAGGAGAAATAAAAAAATTCATAGAGGAAAACGACAATGAACACACAAAAGTGCAAAACCTATGGGATACTGCAAAAGAACTTCTAAGAGGGAAATTTATAGCAATACAATCTTACCTCAAAAAATAAGAAAAATATCAAACATACAACCTAACTCTACACTTAAAACAACTGGAGAAAGAAAACAGAAATATCCCAAAGTTAGTAGAAGAAGAGAAATCATAAAGATCAGAGCAGAAATAAATGAAAAAGAAATGAAATAAACAATAGTAAAGATAAACAAAATGATAAGCTGGTTTTTCAAAAAGATAAACAAAATCAACAGACTGATGGCCCAGATTCACCATGATAAAAAAAAAGTGAGACAGAAGAACCAGATCAACAAAATTAAAAATGAAAAAGGAGAGATTACAACAGATAATGCAGAGGGCCAAAGGATTATAAAAGACCAGTATGAACAACTATATGGCAACAAACTGGACAACCTGAAGGAAATGGACAGCTTCTTGGAGATTAATCTTCCATGACTGAACCAGAAAGAAATAGAAAGTATAAACAGCCCAATCACAAGCTCAGAAATCAAATTTGTGATGAAAATTCTACCTGAAAGTAAAAGCCCAGAGATAGATGGCTTCACTGGTGAATTCTACCAAACATTTAAAGAAGAGCTAATGTCTGTCCTTCTAAAACTCTTCCATAAATTTGCACAGGAAGGAACACTTCCATACACATTCTAGGAGGCCATCATCACTCTGATACCAAAACCAGGCAAAGACAACAACAAAAAAAGAAAATTACAGACCAATTTCACTGATGAATTTCAATGCAAAATCCTCAACAAAATACTAGCAAACAGAATTCAACAACACATCAAAAAACTCATACATCGGGCTTCCCCTGGTGGTCCAGTGGATAAGGACACCGCCTTGCAGTGCAAGGGGCGCCGGTTCGAGCCCTGGCCTGGGAAGATCCCACGTGCCGCGGAGCAGCTGGACTGATGTGTCCAATCACTGAGCTGGAGCTCTGGAGTGCATGCGCCCAGAGCCGCTGCTCTGCAACGACAGATGCCACCGCAATGGGAGGCCCACAGGAGCCAAAGAACGAAGACGAATGAAAATAGAGAAATGAAAGATCAATAGCAGTGGCCTGCCCACTCCCCTCCCTCCCCAACCCGACCCCCGCCCAAAGTAAATAAATAAATAAATCTTAAAAAAAAAAAAAAAAAACAAAAAACTCATACATCACGACCAAGTTGGGTTCATCCCAGGCATGCAATGATTCTTCAATATCCGCAAATCAATCAATGTGATACACCATATCAACAAATTGCGAGACAAAAATCACATGATCATCTCAGTAGAAGCAGAAAAAGCCTTCAACAAAATCCAACACCCATTTATGATAAAAACTCTTCAAAAAACGGGCATAGAAGGAACCTGTCTCAAAATAGTGAAAGCCATATATGGAAAGCCCACAGTGACCATTATCCTCAATGGGGAAACACTGAGAGCGTTCCCTCTAAGATCAAGAAAAAGACAGGGGTGTCCACTTTCATCACTATTATTCAACATAGTCCTGAAAGTTCTAGCAACAGCAATAAGAGAAGAGAAAGAAATAAAAGGCATCCAGATTGGAAAGGAAGAAATAAAACTCTATTTGCAGATGACATGATATTATACATAGAAAGCCCCAAAGACACTGTTACAAAACTACTAGAGCTAATCAACGAACTCAGCAAAGTCACAGGATACAAAATCGATATATGGAAATCACCGGCATTCCTATAAACAAACAATGAAAAATCAGAAAATGAAATCAAAGAGTCAATCCCCTTCACCACTGCAACCAAGAGAATAAAATACCTAGGAATACATCTACCCAAATAAACAAAGGAACTGAACACAGAAAATTACAAGACACTCATGAAAGAAATCAAAGACTTAAACAGGTGGAGAGATATTCCATGTTCCTGGGTCAGAAGAATCAATATTGTGAAAATGATTATGCTACCAAATATCATCTACAGATTCAATGCAACCCCTAGCAAACTACCAATGACATTCTTCACAGAACTAGACCAAAGAATAACACAGTTCATATGGAAACACAAAAGACCCTGAATAGCCAAAGCAATCCTGAGAAAGAAAAGCGAGCTGGAAGAATCAGCCTCCCCAACTTCAGACTCTACTACAAAGCAACAGTCATCAAGATAGTATGGTACGGTCACAAAAACAGAACTATAGACCAATGGAAAAGATTGAGAACCCAGTGATAAACCCGCACATCTATGGATACCTTATTTTTGACAAAGGAGGGGAAAATCTAAAATGGAACAAAGACAACCTCTTCAAGTGGTGCTGGGTTCATCCCAGGCATGCAATGATTCTTCAATATCCGCAAATCAATCAATGTGATACACCATATCAACAAATTGCGAGACAAAAATCACATGATCATCTCAGTAGAAGCAGAAAAAGCCTTCAACAAAATCCAACACCCATTTATGATAAAAACTCTTCAAAAAACGGGCATAGAAGGAACCTGTCTCAAAATAGTGAAAGCCATATATGGAAAGCCCACAGTGACCATTATCCTCAATGGGGAAACACTGAGAGCGTTCCCTCTAAGATCAAGAAAAAGACAGGGGTGTCCACTTTCATCACTATTATTCAACATAGTCCTGAAAGTTCTAGCAACAGCAATAAGAGAAGAGAAAGAAATAAAAGGCATCCAGATTGGAAAGGAAGAAATAAAACTCTATTTGCAGATGACATGATATTATACATAGAAAGCCCCAAAGACACTGTTACAAAACTACTAGAGCTAATCAACGAACTCAGCAAAGTCACAGGATACAAAATCGATATATGGAAATCACCGGCATTCCTATAAACAAACAATGAAAAATCAGAAAATGAAATCAAAGAGTCAATCCCCTTCACCACTGCAACCAAGAGAATAAAATACCTAGGAATACATCTACCCAAATAAACAAAGGAACTGAACACAGAAAATTACAAGACACTCATGAAAGAAATCAAAGACTTAAACAGGTGGAGAGATATTCCATGTTCCTGGGTCAGAAGAATCAATATTGTGAAAATGATTATGCTACCAAATATCATCTACAGATTCAATGCAACCCCTAGCAAACTACCAATGACATTCTTCACAGAACTAGACCAAAGAATAACACAGTTCATATGGAAACACAAAAGACCCTGAATAGCCAAAGCAATCCTGAGAAAGAAAAGCGAGCTGGAAGAATCAGCCTCCCCAACTTCAGACTCTACTACAAAGCAACAGTCATCAAGATAGTATGGTACGGTCACAAAAACAGAACTATAGACCAATGGAAAAAGATTGAGAACCCAGTGATAAACCCGCACATCTATGGATACCTTATTTTTGACAAAGGAGGGGAAAATCTAAAATGGAACAAAGACAACCTCTTCAAGTGGTGCTGGGAAAATTAGAGAGCTACATGCAAAAAAATGAAGCTGCAACATTCCCTGGCACCATGCACAAAGATCAACTCAAAATGGATGAAATACCTAAATGTAAGACCAGAAACCCTAAAACTCTTGGAGGAAAATATAGGCAAAACCCTCAAGGACATAAATCAAAGCAAGATCTTCCATGACTGCTTACTAGAATAGCATAACTAAAACCAACAATTAGCATGTGGGACCTAATGAAACTTGAAAGCTTTTGCACAGCAAAAGCAACTACAAACAAGGTGAACAGACAACCCACAGAGTGGGAGAAAATCATTGCAAATGAAATAACAGACAAAGAATTCATCTCCAAAATCTACATGCAACTCAGACAACTCAGCTCAGGAAAAACGAACAACCCAATCAAAAAATGGAAAAAAGGTCTAAAGAGATGCCTCTCCCAAAAAGGACATACAGATGGCACAAAAGCCCATGAAACTATGCTCAACCTCGCTTATCATTAGAGAAATGCAAATCAAAAGTACAATGAGTTATCACCTCACACCAATCAGAATGGCCATCATCAACAGACAATAAATGCTGGAGAGGGTGTGGAGAAAAGGGAACCCTCTGGCATTGCTGGTGGGAATGTCAATTGATACAGCCTCTATGGAAGACAGTATGGAGATTCCTTAAAAAACTAAAAATAGAAGCACCCTATGACCCAGCAATCCCACTATTAGGCTTATACCCAAGAATCAAATATCAGGGTGAAAATGAATTATGTTCCTGGGTCAGAAGAATCAATATTGTGAAAATGATTATGCTACCAAATATCATCTACAGATTCAATGCAACCCCTAGCAAACTACCAATGACATTCTTCACAGAACTAGACCAAAGAATAACACAGTTCATATGGAAACACAAAAGACCCTGAATAGCCAAAGCAATCCTGAGAAAGAAAAGCGAGCTGGAAGAATCAGCCTCCCCAACTTCAGACTCTACTACAAAGCAACAGTCATCAAGATAGTATGGTACGGTCACAAAAACAGAACTATAGACCAATGGAAAAAGATTGAGAACCCAGTGATAAACCCGCACATCTATGGATACCTTATTTTTGACAAAGGAGGGGAAAATCTAAAATGGAACAAAGACAACCTCTTCAAGTGGTGCTGGGAAAATTAGAGAGCTACATGCAAAAAAATGAAGCTGCAACATTCCCTGGCACCATGCACAAAGATCAACTCAAAATGGATGAAATACCTAAATGTAAGACCAGAAACCCTAAAACTCTTGGAGGAAAATATAGGCAAAACCCTCAAGGACATAAATCAAAGCAAGATCTTCCATGACTGCTTACTAGAATAGCATAACTAAAACCAACAATTAGCATGTGGGACCTAATGAAACTTGAAAGCTTTTGCACAGCAAAAGCAACTACAAACAAGGTGAACAGACAACCCACAGAGTGGGAGAAAATCATTGCAAATGAAATAACAGACAAAGAATTCATCTCCAAAATCTACATGCAACTCAGACAACTCAGCTCAGGAAAAACGAACAACCCAATCAAAAAATGGAAAAAAGGTCTAAAGAGATGCCTCTCCAAAGAGGACATACAGATGGCACAAAAGCCCATGAAACTATGCTCAACCTCGCTTATCATTAGAGAAATGCAAATCAAAAGTACAATGAGTTATCACCTCACACCAATCAGAATGGCCATCATCAACAGACAATAAATGCTGGAGAGGGTGTGGAGAAAAGGGAACCCTCTGGCATTGCTGGTGGGAATGTCAATTGATACAGCCTCTATGGAAGACAGTATGGAGATTCCTTAAAAAACTAAAAATAGAAGCACCCTATGACCCAGCAATCCCACTATTAGGCTTATACCCTGATGCAATCAAAACTGAAAGATTCACCCATACCCCAATGTTCACTGCAGCTCTCTATACAATAGCCAGCACATGGACACAACCTAGATGTCCATCGATGAATGAATGGATACAGAAGCGCTGGTACATATACACAATGGAGTACTACTCAGCTGTTAAAAGAAATGCAGACGAATCAATCCTAATGAAGTGGCTGGCTCTAGAACCTATCATAAAAAGTGAAGTAAGTCAAAAAGAAAGACAAATACAGTATACTAACACACATATATGGAATCTAGTAGGGTGGTCTTGACAACACACGCAGTGAACTCATAGAAAAACAGACAGAGCATAGACATAGGGACATTGTGGGGAAGAAATAGGGAGGGGGAGGCACGGAGGGAGTCATATTCCTATGCAGAACGTATTCCTATGCAGCTTCATTTTGTTTAAGTCTTTGTGATTATTAGTATATATTATGTAGCTTGGTTATAGTTCCTGATCTTGGAGAAGAGACCTTACAGAGGAGATGTTCTGTTGGGTCTAGCAGCACACCACTCTGGTCACCAGAACTATTTGATCTATGGGTGCCCTCTATATGTGTTGAGTTGGACCCTCTGCTGTGGCTGGACTGACAGCTGTGGATAAATTAATCGTGGGACTGTTTCCTGGCCTGGTTGGCTTATAAGTCCTGTCTCATTCAAAGGTTGCCAGCTGCTATTGGGCAAGGCCAAGCCCTAGTACAACTGATCAATTAGCCCAAGGGGCCCTGAGATAGTGCTGTTGGTGGGTGGTGCTGTTTTAATACCACCTATTTCTGATGATTCCCAAATCTTTGTCTCTAGTTATACCTCTCCCCAAGTTTCAGAGATATGTACCTAGTAGTCTTCTCAGTGTCATCACTGTATGTTTCTCTGGTGTCTCAAATGAAATCAGCATCTGATCTTTAACACATGTCACTTCTGCACTTTATACAGCTGGAGAGAGGGAGGGCTACCACCAGATAGGAAGGTGCAAAATCTGGGATTCTTATTCTTTTCTTCCCCATTTATAGCTACATCAAGTCACTGTAGCTAAGACCTACATTTTGTTTTATAAATATTTCTCCATTCTCCTCCTTATTTCCATATTTACTCTCTCCGTGCTGATCAAGAACCTCATTGTATAGTACCTAGGCAATTTACTAGTCTCCAAAGTCATTTCTAGGTCTTGAGACCGGTCCCCTTTAGGTCTGCCCTTCACATTGGTGTCTGAGCATAACTTTAAAATAAAAATTGGATTGGCTCTAGAACCTATCATAAAAAGTGAAGTAAGTCAAAAAGAAAGACAAATACAGTATACTAACACACATATATGGAATCTAGTAGGGTGGTCTTGACAACACACGCAGTGAACTCATAGAAAAACAGACAGAGCATAGACATAGGGACATTGTGGGGAAGAAATAGGGAGGGGGAGGCACGGAGGGAGTCATATTCCTATGCAGAACGTATTCCTATGCAGCTTCATTTTGTTTAAGTCTTTGTGATTATTAGTATATATTATGTAGCTTGGTTATAGTTCCTGATCTTGGAGAAGAGACCTTACAGAGGAGATGTTCTGTTGGGTCTAGCAGCACACCACTCTGGTCACCAGAACTATTTGATCTATGGGTGCCCTCTATATGTGTTGAGTTGGACCCTCTGCTGTGGCTGGACTGACAGCTGTGGATAAATTAATCGTGGGACTGTTTCCTGGCCTGGTTGGCTTATAAGTCCTGTCTCATTCAAAGGTTGCCAGCTGCTATTGGGCAAGGCCAAGCCCTAGTACAACTGATCAATTAGCCCAAGGGGCCCTGAGATAGTGCTGTTGGTGGGTGGTGCTGTTTTAATACCACCTATTTCTGATGATTCCCAAATCTTTGTCTCTAGTTATACCTCTCCCAAGTTTCAGAGATATGTACCTAGTAGTCTTCTCAGTGTCATCACTGTATGTTTCTCTGGTGTCTCAAATGAAATCAGCATCTGATCTTTAACACATGTCACTTCTGCACTTTATACAGCTGGAGAGAGGGAGGGCTACCACCAGATAGGAAGGTGCAAAATCTGGGATTCTTATTCTTTTCTTCCCCATTTATAGCTACATCAAGTCACTGTAGCTAAGACCTACATTTTGTTTTATAAATATTTCTCCATTCTCCTCCTTATTTCCATATTTACTCTCTCCGTGCTGATCAAGAACCTCATTGTATAGTACCTAGGCAATTTACTAGTCTCCAAAGTCATTTCTAGGTCTTGAGACCGGTCCCCTTTAGGTCTGCCCTTCACATTGGTGTCTGAGCATAACTTTAAAATAAAAATTGGATTGGCTTAGAACCTGTCAGTGCCTTGCCATCACCTACAGAAAAAATCTGAGTCTGTACTGAGCATCAGGGGTCTCCCTGCGGCACCTTCTACCCTGCCACTACCACTTACAACTTGCATGCTATGATCTAACAGAACTGCTCATCATCCCCAGCTTGTGCCGTATTGAACTACTTTACATATATTTTATCTTGCCCTGTGACCATTTTTGCCCTCAGCTCTCTGCAGAGTTTCCACTTTAAGACCTAATGAAAAAAAAAATCACTTCTCCAGAACTTCCGTTGTCATGTAGGGTCCCCTCCATAGTCCCAAGTTGCTTTTTGTATATGGATTTTAAAAGTCTCTCTTATGATTTTCTCTTTGAATCTACAAAGAGCAAGAGTAATCTCAAGCCATTGACTTTGTGCTTGTCTAATTCCTCAGTTCCTATTCTATCCTGCAGTTGAGTAAAAATAGCTTTTCTGCATGTGGAGACAAGGACTGTCAATAAGCATGCATGCACCTCATCGTTAGATGCCTACCTGAGCACTGCACTTCCCAGCCTGTGTTGGAATAACACAGATTATATAATCAATCTTTTAGGTGTCTCTTCAGTAGTGCTGAAGTCCCTGGGAGGAGTAAATATGTCCTTTTCCTTTGTGTACCTCTAGCACCTGGCAGGATGATTGTCATAACACAGATGCTCCACATTTGTTTGTTGAATTGATGAAATATTAACGCTTTTCATCTCAGATAATTTCCAGTTTCTATGATAGACGAATAAGGATGGCACATTGTTAGCTTTCAGCCAAGTTGTTTGCAATCAAGTTAAAGAAAAGCATGCTTCCTCTGGAATAGACATTATCAATAATATGCACAAAACCCTGTTCTCTCTTCAACTTCCTGTTGTAAACCTAACACTATTTGAAGCTTAAGGTGGTGTGACTTGAGAGGATCTCAGCTAAAAATAGGATTCACCTTCGGTTTTATTTACTGTCAATATTTATATTCTGCACACAACAGAATATAAATATACTTCGCAGTGGACTTCCTGGGAATAATTTAGAACAGAAGACAGCATCATATTTGTTATTTCTAACTTTTCTTTAAAATTTCCAAGAAAGGGGCTTCCCTGGTGGTCCAGTTGGTAAGGACACTGCCTTTCAGGGCAAGGGGCGTCAGTTCGATCCCTGGCCTGGGAAGATCCCATGTGCCAAGAAGTTGCTGGACCGATGTGCCCAACTACTGAGCCAGAGCTCTGGAGCACATGCAACCAGAGCTGGAGATCTGCAGAGGCAGAGGCCACTATGAAGGGAGGCCAAAGATCAAAAATAGAAATGAATGAAAGACCAGTAGAGGTGGCAAAAAAAAAATAATAATAAGTGATGCTATAAAATATTCAAGAAAATGTGAAAAACAGAGAGGGAAAACCCACTGGGGTTTTCCTATTATAGCACGACCATTAGCCTAAAGACAGCACTATCATTAGCCTCCATCATAGTGTGCTGTGGCCTTAGCATCCTGGGAACCGTTTGTAAGAATTAGAAAATGCCTGAGGTCAAGTTAAGATTCCCCATCAGTGACAGAGCACATTTACCTTCAGCAGACAGTCCATGGAGGAGGAGGCACCTGTGTGGAAGCTTTTCTGAGCATCTCTTCACAGTTGTGTTTGCTCTTCTTTGCTCCAGTCGTTACTACAACTTTCCTTGCACCTAAGAATAACTCCTTGTTTTGCCCAGAATAAATTTGGAACATCCTCTCAGTCATTACTCTGTATGTAGATATTTCTGCCAGGAATAAAATTACTTGAGTAATTAACCTAATTCTTAGTTGGATTGTAACTAGGGTCCTAGTGTTCTTCACTCAGTCTAAGATGTAAGCCTTTCCTTTTTTATTAATTTATTTTTATTTTTGACTGTACTGGGTCCTAGTTGCTGCCTGTGGGCCTTCTTTAGTTGTCAGAGCAAGTGGGAGTTACTCTCTAGTTGTGATGTGCGGACTTCTCATCATGGTGGCTTCTCTTGCTACAGAGCTCAGGCTCTAGACATTCAGGCTCAGAAGTTGTGGCATGTGGTCTCTAGACCACAGACTCAGTAGTTCTCATGTATGAATTGAGCTGCCTTGCATCATGTGGAATCTTCCCAGACCAGGGACTGAATCCATGTCCCTCACATTGGGAGGCAAATTCTTAACCATCAGACAAGGGAAGTCCTAAAATGTACACTTTTCTCACTCTGATAATTATTCTACATCTTTATATGGTCCTCATGCCTAGGGTCCTTCTTGATGTTATGAAGTCTGTAAGTTCACTGCCTTATGTTTTTGACTACAGCTTCCCTCTGAGTATTGGCCGTTTGATGGCCAGGTCTATCTAATCAGGATAATTGTGAAAAGTTAAGGGGGAAAACTCCTGTATGTGCTTTCATGTCCAAATTCCCTCTCTATGCTAAAGCTAACTTGCATTGAGCAGTGTGGGGGTGCTGTGTCCTTACTTCACTGTAGGTGAGCCAGGAGAAAATTCCTATCCTTCAGTGGCTCACATCTCATTCCTTCCCTGATTCCTGGCCTGGTCTTCTGTTGAGTCGGTGCCCTCTTACACCTCACTGAGTCTGAGTTGCTAGGAAAGCGCTGAAGACCTTGTGTGCTGTGGCCTTAGCAGGAGGGCAGCAGTTTCCCCATCAGTGACAGAGCACATTTACCTTCAGCAGACAGTCCATGGAGGAGGAGGCACCTGTGTGGAAGCTTTTCTGAGCATCTCTTCACAGTTGTGTTTGCTCTTCTTTGCTCCAGTCGTTACTACAACTTTCCTTGCACCTAAGAATAACTCCTTGTTTTGCCCAGAATAAATTTGGAACATCCTCTCAGTCATTACTCTGTATGTAGATATTTCTGCCAGGAATAAAATTACTTGAGTAATTAACCTAATTCTTAGTTGGATTGTAACTAGGGTCCTAGTGTTCTTCACTCAGTCTAAGATGTAAGCCTTTCCTTTTTTATTAATTTATTTTTATTTTTGACTGTACTGGGTCCTAGTTGCTGCCTGTGGGCCTTCTTTAGTTGTCAGAGCAAGTGGGAGTTACTCTCTAGTTGTGATGTGCGGACTTCTCATCATGGTGGCTTCTCTTGCTACAGAGCTCAGGCTCTAGACATTCAGGCTCAGAAGTTGTGGCATGTGGTCTCTAGACCACAGACTCAGTAGTTCTCATGTATGAATTGAGCTGCCTTGCATCATGTGGAATCTTCCCAGACCAGGGACTGAATCCATGTCCCTCACATTGGGAGGCAAATTCTTAACCATCAGACAAGGGAAGTCCTAAAATGTACACTTTTCTCACTCTGATAATTATTCTACATCTTTATATGGTCCTCATGCCTAGGGTCCTTCTTGATGTTATGAAGTCTGTAAGTTCACTGCCTTATGTTTTTGACTACAGCTTCCCTCTGAGTATTGGCCGTTTGATGGCCAGGTCTATCTAATCAGGATAATTGTGAAAAGTTAAGGGGGAAAACTCCTGTATGTGCTTTCATGTCCAAATTCCCTCTCTATGCTAAAGCTAACTTGCATTGAGCAGTGTGGGGGTGCTGTGTCCTTACTTCACTGTAGGTGAGCCAGGAGAAAATTCCTATCCTTCAGTGGCTCACATCTCATTCCTTCCCTGATTCCTGGCCTGGTCTTCTGTTGAGTCGGTGCCCTCTTACACCTCACTGAGTCTGAGTTGCTAGGAAAGCGCTGAAGACTTCTTGCAAGCTTGATGGCAGTCTTTCTAACTTTTCTAACTCAGATCAGCAGTGTTCAGGCTTGCTGCTGTTATGCGCCTTCTATACTGGATGAATTTTGAAAGCATATTAGGACTCATAGAAACTTTTTTGTGAAATAATAGGAAATAAAACATTGATTTATGCTGAAACTATTACCATAATTTAGAAACAATCTATAAAAATATGTATGATGTGGATATTCCATAATATAATTATAACCCAATTTCATGATTCAGTTCAACAGTAAGATCTGAATTTTCAGATCCACAGACTTGAAAACATTACCAGGCATCTTTCCAAAATTCTCATGGTATTTTGTTATGGTGCTGGATAAACTGAAGCTGATGGGCTTGATATGTTTATTTCTTTTCTTTTACCCCACTGAAAAGAATGTTGGTGAACCCATAATCATTCTCTGACTTTACCTTTCTTCTTCTTGTGTGAATGGGCATTTTTAAAAAATAACTGGTTAAGAATTATCAAATGAAAGTATACTATATAAAATGTGATCATGGGTAGGTCTGTTTCATCATAAAGTATTATGGACTTGAATAATATGAAATTACTAGGATTAACTAAAATATGTAGGTGAATCTAATCTTTTACCATAAGTACAAAATATAAGTACAAAACCTTTTACCCTAAGTACTTTTAGTTCTTGAAGCAGCAAGATGAAAAGCAAGCTGTCTTTCCATATCTACAGTGTCTCTTAATTGTTCACTTAAATTCATTACAGTTCATTTCTTTCTAGGTAGAAAAGTGATGGAGTCACTCCAAAAGTATTGGTTCATGTGAAAACATGGGCTTTGGAATTAAAAAGAAGAAAGAAAGAAAGATAAAGAAGAAGAACAATTTGCAGCATTTGTTTTTTTCTGTGGTATACGATCAAGCTACAAACAGTTTAACAATCCAAGCACAGAATTCCTGTGTATTGACCAATTGGTGCTTGGGAGCTAATGTGATGGGCTCCATGCCCCTGAGCATGGTATCCTACCCAAGATGTCCACTAATAGTGTCCAGCTGAGCTCCTCCCTTTCCCCATCTCAGTGTGCTGAGATAAACCAGTTTCTCCTCCAAAGTATTTCTGATAAACTCTCTTGTGACTTGAATATCACAGAAAATCACATCAGAAACAGGATTTCTCATTTATACAAGGAATTTGTTTCCTGTTTTATTTGCTACATTCTTAGAATGGGCAATGAGGTAAATCTATGCCTTCCTCCAGCTTCCACAATGAAGGGCTATTTTGCTCATCTCAAGATGCTCCATGGAGTATCTCACTCTAATTAAAATGCTTGTTGCTGGGCACTGCATCATGGCACATGGCACACAGGATGCATGGCACACCAGGCTGCATGGCTTTGTGAAGAGGACATTTTTGAAGACTTCGTGCTTACCTGGCAGTGCCTCCTTGGATCTCTCATTAGGATTCCATGAGGTGGGAGGATCTTTCCAGTCTATATAGACATATGACCTAGAATGGCTTGACAAAAAAAAAAAGGTTTTTTTGCCATGGATCATCGAGCTGAAAATTTCTTGAAGCAGGGCAAGATGAAAAATAGCAAGCTATATAAAATGTGATCATGGGTAGGTCTGTTTCATCATAAAGTATTATGGACTTGAATAATATGAAATTACTAGGATTAACTAAAATATGTAGGTGAATCTAATCTTTTACCATAAGTACAAAATATAAGTACAAAACCTTTTACCCTAAGTACTTTTAGTTCTTGAAGCAGCAAGATGAAAAGCAAGCTGTCTTTCCATATCTACAGTGTCTCTTAATTGTTCACTTAAATTCATTACAGTTCATTTCTTTCTAGGTAGAAAAGTGATGGAGTCACTCCAAAAGTATTGGTTCATGTGAAAACATGGGCTTTGGAATTAAAAAGAAGAAAGAAAGAAAGATAAAGAAGAAGAACAATTTGCAGCATTTGTTTTTTTCTGTGGTATACGATCAAGCTACAAACAGTTTAACAATCCAAGCACAGAATTCCTGTGTATTGACCAATTGGTGCTTGGGAGCTAATGTGATGGGCTCCATGCCCCTGAGCATGGTATCCTACCCAAGATGTCCACTAATAGTGTCCAGCTGAGCTCCCTCCCTTTCCCCATCTCAGTGTGCTGAGATAAACCAGTTTCTCCTCCAAAGTATTTCTGATAAACTCTCTTGTGACTTGAATATCACAGAAAATCACATCAGAAACAGGATTTCTCATTTATACAAGGAATTTGTTTCCTGTTTTATTTGCTACATTCTTAGAATGGGCAATGAGGTAAATCTATGCCTTCCTCCAGCTTCCACAATGAAGGGCTATTTTGCTCATCTCAAGATGCTCCATGGAGTATCTCACTCTAATTAAAATGCTTGTTGCTGGGCACTGCATCATGGCACATGGCACACAGGATGCATGGCACACCAGGCTGCATGGCTTTGTGAAGAGGACATTTTTGAAGACTTCGTGCTTACCTGGCAGTGCCTCCTTGGATCTCTCATTAGGATTCCATGAGGTGGGAGGATCTTTCCAGTCTATATAGACATATGACCTAGAAGGCTTGCTTGTTTTAACTCTTGACTAAGTGAGGAAAAATTAAAAACTTGGGAAATATTTGTTGAAAGTCTTTAGTCTTTGCATATCTACATACTTCCTCAGAGATCCATTTCGACTATTTTCTATCAATAATATCTTCAGGAAGGCTTTGTGCTCCCACAAAATTAGGCCATTAATGTGCTGGTTGAGTGAATCTGTGTTCTTCTGTGGTAAGGCTCATGTTTGGTAATCTAAGGGCATCCCTTCTTATATCTTCTCCATCATACTGGCAGGGTGTAGGGGTGGATATTTTAATATCTTTAGAGTAAATCTGAACTTGAAATAGATTTCTCAAAATAAGAGTGCCACAATGCTTCTTGAATAATGACATTAAATTCCTCCTACTGGCAGAGTGGTTTGAAGGTATTGGTACTTAATGGTTTCATTTCCAGTACCCTCTGGGCCACACATTCATTATTTAACATGTTCGTGAGGGAGAGAGTAACATGGCCGCCTCCCTGCTCCAGTCTGACTTTGGAGATTTCAGGAGAGATATAAACACTTCATACATTCAAAGTATTGCTCTTTTCCTAAAATGAGCCAGTACAAGGTGGAAGACAGAAGTGGTAGAATCCTAGTATGGAGATTTGACGTGGCAAGAGCATGGAAAAGAAGAGGTAGGAGATCCTGCAAAGGGTAGACTTCAGGTTTCTCTGTGCCCTCGAAGTCCCTCACCTCACCTGCAGCAAACATCTTACAGGAGCTGCTCCCTGGGTCCAGAAGGTTGGAGCCAATCTAAGCTGGACAGTACCCTATCCTGTGCACTGACAAGTTCTGCTAGGGGCTTCTAAATTGACACAGAACTTGGGGTGCTTAAATCTACAGTGTAGAGTACTCAGTACATATCCATACATATATCCCAAAGACTAGAAGCACAAATCTACCACTCCAAACCCAAATCTTTGGATTCTTACTTGCCACATGAGACAATGCTGATGTTCTTAAACTATCCTGAGAAAAGACATAAATAATCACAACCTTGAAATGACTATGGAGTAATAAAAGCACAAGTGAAAGCCCGAAATAGGTATAAATGTAAGAAGAATAAAATAAGAATGTATAACTTTCAGGGGTAGCAGAGAAATTGTATCTAGTCAAAGAAAATTAAAAAGAAGAGGGAAAAAAATAAAACTATAACAAACTGAACCTGTGAAATAAGACAAAAGAAACAAACATTTCCATAGTAACAACCACAATATAGGAAGAGCACGCAGGCAACCTGCATTCTTGGAGCCTGCTGGTGGTTGGGGTAGCTGTTTGGATAGTGTGTGGATGGAAATTGTGTATGTTCTCATGCGTTCCTATGTGTGCATGTGTATGCACCTGGAGCCAGGGAAGCTGTTCAGGGCCCAGGCTTATCCGAGTCTCAGACGTCTATGAACTCTGGCCTTCCATATCATTTGGAAGTGTTTTCTGTTTTTGTTTTTGTTTTTGTTTTTAATTTTGGCCTCTTTTATTGTTTATTTATTTATTTATTTTTATCCATCTTTGTTCATTGGCCTTTGTGGGTCTCCCATCACAGTGGCCTCTCTCTTTGCAGAGCATCAGCTCTGAGCACATGCAGTCCAGAGCACAGGCTCATAATTGGACACATACTTTGTATATACACAGGAACATAATGAAATACAAGCCACTCCATGGCACATGGGATCTTCCCGGGTCAGGGATCAAACCGGTTGTCCCTTGCATTGCAAGGCAGACTCTTTTACCCACTGGACCACCAGGGAATTTCGTAGAAGATGTATCTCTCAAGAAAGAAACCTTAATGTTTTGTTAACTTTATAACTTTAAAATATGTATGTCTGTGAATCTCTCTCTGAATGTGGTGGGTAGTCCTGGCAATGGTGGAATGCTGAAAAGGGGGGCATACTGGAACCAGGGCTGTCAACAGGCCTTGCTGGTGGGTTGATGTGGGGTGTGACAGAGTGAGAGGGGTCTCTGGACTGTGCAATAGCCAGGAAAATGCTTTTTCCTCCAAGATTTTTTAATCTTGAACTGAGCATTATAAATTTATTGTGATATCTCTTCTGTCTTGGCTAAATTTAATACTCATTTTGAGTAACTTAAAATATCCTTCATCTAATAACTGCTGGTAAAAATATTTTTATGGATGAAGATTTTTCAAAGAAGTAGCTGATAAGTAGAAGAAAGAAGTAGAGAAATTGGTCAACCTAAGTGAAAGCAATAACAACATGATCACCAATATTTTGTTCCATTATCTTTCAGAGAGGTTTAGAAAAAAAATATGAAATTAGTTCAATGGTTCTCAAGTAAGTCCCTTCAGCATGCCTCAAAAAAATGCAGATTTTCTAGTCAAAGAAAATTAAAAAGAAGAGGGAAAAAAATAAAACTATAACAAACTGAACCTGTGAAATAAGACAAAAGAAACAAACATTTCCATAGTAACAACCACAATATAGGAAGAGCACGCAGGCAACCTGCATTCTTGGAGCCTGCTGGTGGTTGGGGTAGCTGTTTGGATAGTGTGTGGATGGAAATTGTGTATGTTCTCATGCGTTCCTATGTGTGCATGTGTATGCACCTGGAGCCAGGGAAGCTGTTCAGGGCCCAGGCTTATCCGAGTCTCAGACGTCTATGAACTCTGGCCTTCCATATCATTTGGAAGTGTTTTCTGTTTTGTTTTTGTTTTTGTTTTTAATTTTGGCCTCTTTTATTGTTTATTTATTTATTTATTTTTATCCATCTTTGTTCATTGGCCTTTGTGGGTCTCCCATCACAGTGGCCTCTCTCTTTGCAGAGCATCAGCTCTGAGCACATGCAGTCCAGAGCACAGGCTCATAATTGGACACATACTTTGTATATACACAGGAACATAATGAAATACAAGCCACTCCATGGCACATGGGATCTTCCCGGGTCAGGGATCAAACCGGTTGTCCCTTGCATTGCAAGGCAGACTCTTTTACCCACTGGACCACCAGGGAATTTCGTAGAAGATGTATCTCTCAAGAAAGAAACCTTAATGTTTTGTTAACTTTATAACTTTAAAATATGTATGTCTGTGAATCTCTCTCTGAATGTGGTGGGTAGTCCTGGCAATGGTGGAATGCTGAAAAGGGGGGCATACTGGAACCAGGGCTGTCAACAGGCCTTGCTGGTGGGTTGATGTGGGGTGTGACAGAGTGAGAGGGGTCTCTGGACTGTGCAATAGCCAGGAAAATGCTTTTTCCCTCCAAGATTTTTTAATCTTGAACTGAGCATTATAAATTTATTGTGATATCTCTTCTGTCTTGGCTAAATTTAATACTCATTTTGAGTAACTTAAAATATCCTTCATCTAATAACTGCTGGTAAAAATATTTTTATGGATGAAGATTTTTCAAAGAAGTAGCTGATAAGTAGAAGAAAGAAGTAGAGAAATTGGTCAACCTAAGTGAAAGCAATAACAACATGATCACCAATATTTTGTTCCATTATCTTTCAGAGAGGTTTAGAAAAAAAATATGAAATTAGTTCAATGGTTCTCAAGTAAGTCCCTTCAGCATGCCTCAGAAATTTGTTAGAAATGCAGATTTTTCAGAACCCACCCATGGCCACTGAATCAGAACTGTAAGACAGGGCCTGATGACCTGTGTTTTACCAAACCTTCCAGGTGATTCTGATGTACACTGAAGTTTGAGAACCATAAAATTAGCTAACACACTCAGATTTTTACGAAAGAGACTATATCAAAATCATATTTTCTCTTATGAGATTTTCTCTTAGTAGATTTTCAACTTAGTTTTAAGATCTTTGGTTTAGAGAATAAGGTCATTCTTCAGAGGTGATAGAGTGGTCCCACTTGCCACTTTTTACCGAGAACAAACTGTCATTTTCTCTCTTACAGGGATGCACATGTAGTAAAAGATTATTTCACTTCCTTACACACACCTAATAGCTATTTCCAAGTTTGGGGAAATGTTTCCTTCTTCCTAAGAAAATGAGTTCTTATCCATCTTAAATATTTTCTTACCAATTCAAAATGAGGCCACCAAAACAGCAGTATAAATCTCAGGAGAAAAGCCTCTACACAGACAGGAAAATGCCTATAATTCTTGTTGATCAGAGGAAGTCTCAGAATATATGTTAGTCTAAAGAGTTCTCTAAGGTCTTCTAAAGAGCATTAATAAAATAAGATGCATATGCAAAATTAAAGATAAACAAGTTAATAAAATATGCTTCAGTGCCTCTCAGAGGGACCTGGTTCATTCATACTTTTTCACTGATGTACTGAGGTTAATGTATTTTATTACCACTGTTAGTGTAATTATAATTATCAGTTTATGATTTCTCATTGTTTTCCTCTTTATACACATGCAGAAATTGTGCCTTCCACCGTAAATATGCAGGATGGCTAGAAATCACACTTTGTATATATACAGAAACGTAATGAAATACAAGGAACATAATGAAAGTTTGAAACAGGAAGCATTCTTTTTTTTCTGTAAAGAAAAGATTTCCATCCTGTGAGGTCTAGACACAATTATTCTATTTTCTTTCAAATTGAAAAAAGTGTGTGTTTAATTCCATTTTAGTGTTTTCCTGTTTCCCTTTGTAGAGTTTCTCTATTCTCACCAGATATGATTTTTCACAGATTTGGTCTGTGGTTTTGTGAGGATAAGATTCTTAACCACGTATGTGAAAACAATTTCCTATAAAGTTCCATGAATCTATGTAAATATACATGCGTATCGACTGACACGTCTGCTCTAAGAAGCTGCAGGGCCTGCGTCTCTACTTTACCCTCAACTCATTTCCTGCCACAGGCAGAACTCCTGAAACCATTCAAACACAATCAGGCCAAGAATACAGAGAATTATGTGCTGATCTCATAAGGGGAGCATTAAGCTCGTCGTTTGCCAGGAGTTCATTTCTCAGGAACCCTGATACACCAGTTGCCAAAAAAATTGCCCTTTAGTGCCTCCATTCAGAAGGGATTTATTTTTAAAGATTTCCAGATGTTCAAATTCACCTTTAAAAGCCAGATTTTCAAAAGTGAATGACCTTGACTTTCAGCTGCCCCTTCAAATCCTGCACTTTTGTTAAGGTGTTGAAAATGAATTTATGCAGCCAAATATTTTCTTACCAATTCAAAATGAGGCCACCAAAACAGCAGTATAAATCTCAGGAGAAAAGCCTCTACACAGACAGGAAAATGCCTATAATTCTTGTTGATCAGAGGAAGTCTCAGAATATATGTTAGTCTAAAGAGTTCTCTAAGGTCTTCTAAAGAGCATTAATAAAATAAGATGCATATGCAAAATTAAAGATAAACAAGTTAATAAAATATGCTTCAGTGCCTCTCAGAGGGACCTGGTTCATTCATACTTTTTCACTGATGTACTGAGGTTAATGTATTTTATTACCACTGTTAGTGTAATTATAATTATCAGTTTATGATTTCTCATTGTTTTCCTCTTTATACACATGCAGAAATTGTGCCTTCCACCGTAAATATGCAGGATGGCTAGAAATCACACTTTGTATATATACAGAAACGTAATGAAATACAAGGAACATAATGAAAGTTTGAAACAGGAAGCATTTTTTTTTTCTGTAAAGAAAAGATTTCCATCCTGTGAGGTCTAGACACAATTATTCTATTTTCTTTCAAATTGAAAAAAGTGTGTGTTTAATTCCATTTTAGTGTTTTCCTGTTTCCCTTTGTAGAGTTTCTCTATTCTCACCAGATATGATTTTTCACAGATTTGGTCTGTGGTTTTGTGAGGATAAGATTCTTAACCACGTATGTGAAAACAATTTCCTATAAAGTTCCATGAATCTATGTAAATATACATGCGTATCGACTGACACGTCTGCTCTAAGAAGCTGCAGGGCCTGCGTCTCTACTTTACCCTCAACTCATTTCCTGCCACAGGCAGAACTCCTGAAACCATTCAAACACAATCAGGCCAAGAATACAGAGAATTATGTGCTGATCTCATAAGGGGAGCATTAAGCTCGTCGTTTGCCAGGAGTTCATTTCTCAGGAACCCTGATACACCAGTTGCCAAAAAAATTGCCCTTTAGTGCCTCCATTCAGAAGGGATTTATTTTTTTAAAGATTTCCAGATGTTCAAATTCACCTTTAAAAAGCCAGATTTTCAAAAGTGAATGACCTTGACTTTCAGCTGCCCCTTCAAATCCTGCACTTTTGTTAAGGTGTTGAAAGAAAGATGCCTATTTATTTTGCCTCACTGCAGGCTTAGTTCAGAAAACCCCGCTGCTCATGCTCTGAGGCCGACTCGCAGGGCTGCGTGGGGATGGCTGGTGCTGCATCTGCTTCTAGTCAGTGTGTGCAGCTCCAGTGAGGATTACCCTGCTGCTTCTGTTCGTGAGAACCTGGGCCCCTGCTGCCTCCCATTACCAAACAGAGGAAAAGGCCAAATGGCGGAGTGACCTGTCTCATTCCATATGGTTCTCTGTGTAAACACGTTTCTGGGGAGGAACAGTGCAGTGGGGCACCTTTCTCACACGGGTCAAAAGAGAGTGAAGGTGCACTGTTTAAACCTTGGCTCTTGCTAAGACGCCAAGTGGCTATAAGTGGTGTTGTCGATTGTCTACGAGGTTCAAGGAAGCAGGGGGAAGTCGTTCTCCATGCAGAACTGGTAAAGTGTATTTCATTTATTTACACAGAATACAAAGAAAATTATCCCCTTCCTTTAAATCAAAGATTTGTTGGACCTACTGCCTTTTAAAATATTTTATAATGTAGACTCAGATAAAATAAAACTGTATGAAATCATCTTTCTCAGCAAGAAACGAGCTAATAATGAATACGGGCTGGGTCAATTATTGTAAATGGTGTTCTAATTTATTGATATGTAGTGCACACTGCTGTTGGAGTTCTATGCCAATACTTATGCACAGTTCTATACCTGTTGCACAGATTACAGGAGTTCTCCTTGCAAAGTTATGTATTCAGTGTGCACCCAGGGTTGTGGGGTGGGTGTTCCTAAGACTGTTTAGATGTTGAGCTGAGAACTCTTCCCGCGGTTGGCCATGATTAATGTCATGGCCTTCATATGGGCCAGCCACGGATTCAAGCCAGCTAGAGTGTTCACTGACTGTGTGAACTCAGGCAGGTAACTGTGTGTTCACACATTTTTAAAATGGCGACACTCTTGTCATCACAATCATTATGAGTGATGAGGTTCCAAAAGTAGAGGGTCTAATTCTTATTTCGCATAGAGTAAGCCTCTCCCTCTGTGTATGTGTGTGTGTGTGTGTGTGTGTGTGTGTGTGTATACAATTGTAATGACTTCTATTATGGTCATTACCAACTATATGCCACCTTAAATATCTACTGTGGGATTCTAAAGCAGAGCTCCTTGAATGAGAATGATTTACAGAAAAAAGCAAAGCCAGTACTCTTTTCTCCAGCTGTATCTTGATTCAGTCATTTTTGAAATGTCATCTTCACCTTAACACTCTCCTTCTGTTTTGTTTATAGGTCATTTTTAATAAGAGAGTTTGGGTAGAGAGATTTGTTTCTTCTTGTGTAGTAGGCAGAAGTCAGTGTCTGAAACCGCTACTAAGTACAGAGCCTTCAGGAGGCAGATGAATAGAGCTTTTCTGCAACATTTGCCCTGGTTTTTATCTGTGTCCACGGCCCTAAATTTCACCAGTTCCAGTGTGTGTGCAAACCACAGAAAAATGGATATGAATTTGGAAAGCTCACATCCTGGAACTCTATTGCCAGGGAATGCACAGCAGTGTTTATAGAAAGTAAAATAATGCTGACAATGCAGTATCCACTTTCAGCTTTGATGCCAGGCAGGCAGCCACTCTTCCTGCCGCTCTCAAACATCCAGCTCCACTCTTCTGTCTGCTGTCAGCTGTGGGCAGTATGCTCATTTCCCTGCATATTTTGGGGGACTTCAGGCAGATATTCCCAGAATGTCCTTCCTTCTCCTCAGACTTACCTCCTCCTGGATCTAATCATCATTGGTAACTCCTCCCTTTCCTTGGGTTCCTGTTTTTCATCCCCGCTTACTTCTATTACAGATTTTGAAGCATGGAAGATCCATCAGGGTTGTGGGGTGGTGCCTAAGACTGTTTAGATGTTGAGCTGAGAACTCTTCGCGGTTGGCCATGTAATGTCATGGCCTTCATATGGGCCAGCCACGGATTCAAGCCAGCTAGAGTGTTCACTGACTGTGTGAACTCAGGCAGGTAACTGTGTGTTCACACATTTTTAAAATGGCGACACTCTTGTCATCACAATCATTATGAGTGATGAGGTTCCAAAAGTAGAGGGTCTAATTCTTATTTCGCATAGAGTAAGCCTCTCCCTCTGTGTATGTGTGTGTGTGTGTGTGTGTGTGTGTATACAATTGTAATGACTTCTATTATGGTCATTACCAACTATATGCCACCTTAAATATCTACTGTGGGATTCTAAAGCAGAGCTCCTTGAATGAGAATGATTTACAGAAAAAAGCAAAGCCAGTACTCTTTTCTCCAGCTGTATCTTGATTCAGTCATTTTTGAAATGTCATCTTCACCTTAACACTCTCCTTCTGTTTTGTTTATAGGTCATTTTTAATAAGAGAGTTTGGGTAGAGAGATTTGTTTCTTCTTGTGTAGTAGGCAGAAGTCAGTGTCTGAAACCGCTACTAAGTACAGAGCCTTCAGGAGGCAGATGAATAGAGCTTTTCTGCAACATTTGCCCTGGTTTTTATCTGTGTCCACGGCCCTAAATTTCACCAGTTCCAGTGTGTGTGCAAACCACAGAAAAATGGATATGAATTTGGAAAGCTCACATCCTGGAACTCTATTGCCAGGGAATGCACAGCAGTGTTTATAGAAAGTAAAATAATGCTGACAATGCAGTATCCACTTTCAGCTTTGATGCCAGGCAGGCAGCCACTCTTCCTGCCGCTCTCAAACATCCAGCTCCACTCTTCTGTCTGCTGTCAGCTGTGGGCAGTATGCTCATTTCCCTGCATATTTTGGGGGACTTCAGGCAGATATTCCCAGAATGTCCTTCCTTCTCCTCAGACTTACCTCCTCCTGGATCTAATCATCATTGGTAACTCCTCCCTTTCCTTGGGTTCCTGTTTTCTTTTCAATGGGTCCAGACCAGCTTACTTCTATTACAGATTTTGAAGCATGGAAGATCCATCACGCACAGTCTCAGTAACTGATCACCACTCCCAGTGTGCTGGGCTACATCTTTTGTTCCCATAATTAATACAAGAGCCCCCTCTTACTTGCAGAATGACCCAGCTTAGAAAATAAGTTGTAATCTGGGAACATACATATCTGTAAACAACAAAATTCTGTAAAAGTTAAAAGTAAAATAAAAGTTTTTAAAAAATAAAAAATAAAAAATAAAAATTAAATTGAAAAGAAAAGTTGTAGGAGTCCCCAAGTTTCAGACAGCATGGGCATATTTTTGCACTGCTGCCTTAGCTGCTTTCCCTCTGAAGGAGACTGAGAATAGGAGGTGAGTGTGCCTCTCCCCAGTTTTGAGCCTCCTTAGCCTGGGTTGGCTAAAGTGCAGTTGGGTCTTGGCTAGTCCCCACTTTGCCAGGTTCCCTAACCCTGCTACTGATTTCAAGGCATGTAGTTGTTTGATAGGGGTTGGAAGCAGAAGGCTGACCCTGTCCATAAGTGCAGAACCATGCAGCCCTGGGTAGGAATATACAGCAACCCATTTTCTGCCAGCCTGTCTTATTAAATATGGCAGTCATATTGCCTTTGGCAGATCTAAGCCAGTGGAGGCTGGGGTGGGTGGAAAAAGTCATAATCATGGCCAACTCTCGGGACTCCTCTGAGCAGTTTGGATTACCCACTTAACTTTCTGTTCAGTGAATCCTGGATATTTGGGCCTGTAAGGAAATACTAACAATGTTTCCTACCAGCTTTGCCACCCTTCATATTGTACTTGTTTACAGAGCCCAGTGTATAGTTCCAAAATATATTTTTCTGTATATCCCCATTGATAATGCAGTTTTTAAAATTTCTCTGATTTTGGCATGTGATAATCTCCAATTTTTCTCTCTTGTATATGTTCATGGACATCCCCTCTTTGTTAAATAGGTAACAATAAATTGACACCAGGTTAACCCCGAATTCCCAGTTCATAATATTGTGTTGAGCTATGTCCTTTAATATTTCATTTAAGATGCTTTTCTCTGTATTCATATCTGAGGTGGTTCTGTGATTTTTTAAATTAACATTGTTTACATGGTGAGTAATAGAAATTGACATAGACTTAACAAGAGGAAAATTTATTGGAAAGATACTTGACTATCTCACAGAACCCAGGGAAGAGTTCAGTAATCAAGGCTTAAGGAAGAGGGACAGGGAAACACTGAGGTCCATGAGACCTCAGCACAGCATCTGCTGTGCATGTCACTATGTAGCTAGATCCTTAGCCCCCAGTTGGACATTCCTGGCATAAAATCCAATGGCCCTGTTTGACTGTGATATGGAGGCAGAGTCACTTAGCAGAGACATAACCATCAGTGCAGGGAAGTGGTTTGCATCTCTAAGTGGTGTCTGCTCTAGTTTTCTAGCCCAACTATCTTGGTGACATCTTTTGTGTCAGAACCATTTTTGAAATATGAAATGTTATCTGAGCATTTCCCTTGGTCTTCTCGCACATTTGTGTATCCAAGCCATCTGTGTTCAAAGTAAAGGCATGTTTTAGCTAAAAAAGAGAAAAATTGGCCTATTTTAGAAGTGTTCTTATGAAATGGTAAAGAAATTATTAACCCAAGTCTTTTCTACCAAGATTATTCCCTGACTTGGGGAACAGTATAATGCTAGAAGGGAAACTGTGAGAATGAAAATACCAGTAGATCTCAGCAAGAGTGAGTCATTCACTGTTCCCCAGACCATGTCCCAGGCAGGAGATAGAAACTCTGTCTGATTTGTGGAGCTAAGATATACTGTGGTTCCTGGAGAGACAGTGAGACTCCCAGAAGAATGGAATAATTCCCAAGCACGTAGGAGCAGCGTGACATGGCAGCCAGCCACTGAACCCAAGGGTTCATGAAGATGGGAAAGAGACACAGCTCCACATGTAATCAGCTGCCCAAATCAAGGGTCAGATAGAGAGATGGGCGTGCCAGTAGATACCTGGAATGCAGCAGAAAGTGCACAGGTGAATGAATGAGCAAGTGACACTGTGGCACTTGGTAAACTCCATAGAATTTAGGCACAATTCTGATGAATCCTGGTGAAAGTTTAGATTAAAGTTCTTCCTTCCTGAATTGGAGTGTTAGTGGCTCAGTCATGTCAGAGTCTCTGCAATCCCATGAACAGTCGTTCACAAGGCTCCTCTGTTCACAGAATTCTGCAGGCAAGAAAACTGAAGTGGGTTCCCGATCCCTTCCTCTGGGGATCTTCCAGATGCAGGGCTCTTCCAGATGCAGGCAGATTCTTTACCGTCTGTGACACAGGAAAGCCCCCTGAATTGGAAAAGAAAAACAAAAACAATAAAATTTGTATCTTTGCAATGGTTGAGGTTATAATTTTCAATATTTATTCACTAAGAATTGCATGCTATTGTAACTTTTTCTGTACTGTGGAACTGTCTCTCTATTTGGAATTGGATTCATTTATTTCTTGAAAGTTTAAGAGCCTCCAAAATCAATACTAGCTGTACACACACAGATGTAGCTTTTGTGGAAATGGACAGAATGTTGACATTACTGACAAGTGTTCTTTTTATTTTTAAGCAATGAAATTAGTATTTTCCCTTGCTGTATCTTAAAATACAATTCCCTTTGTTAAAAAAAAATGATGTATTCATTTGTATAAGATTTAAAATATTTGAGCCAAGTAAAGGAAAGACTTCTTAAATTATCCATAATTTCACTACTCAGAGAAAAAAAATTAAGTGTTCAGAAACTGCTGCCTATTTATATATACTTAATGTATAATACTTAACATTTTAATCAACTTTATTTTTATTTTCCATTTATTTTGGACACTTTAGTTACAATTGTGTAGTGTTTACTTAAAATTTGCATTTTTAAATATTTTAATGTTTTTTTTATTTTAATACTTGTTTATTGAAAATGAATTGGGAAACATACTAAAATATAAATAACACAATAAAAATCCTTAACACAACTGTCAACATTTTGGTGTTTTTTTCAAGCCTTTGTGTGCACACTTGAAAAGACATGTGTCTCTTTGTGTGTACAGAGATAATGCAAATTTCAATTATATGGTGTATTGTTTTATAATTTATATACTTTTTTTGCTCATTTTTATTTTTTATTGAATAAACTTGTCTCAAATTTATTCCTATTATCATCTAAAATAGTTTTTCTTGGTGAAACCACTGTGAAAAACAATATTAGAAGTTTCTCAGAAAACTGAAATACAACTGCCTTATGACTCTGCAATTCTACTTGTAGGTATTTATCTGAAAAAAGCAAAAACACTAAATTTAAAAGATATGTGCACCTCAGTGTTCCTAGTGGCATTATTTACAACAGCTAAGACATGGAAAAAACCTAAGTGTTCATCAATGGATGAATGAATATTATATATGCATATGTATAAAGTATTCCATTATAGGTAGTATATTAGTCATAAAAAAGAAATTTTGACATTTGCAGCAACATGATTGGAATTAAGTGTATTATGGTAGCTAAAATAAGTCAGACAGTGAAAGGTAAATACTGTATGATATCACTTATATGTGGAACCTAAAAATACACAAACTAGTGAATATAATTAGAAAGAAGCAGACTCAGATATAGAGAACAAACTCTGAGTTACCAGTGATAGAGATAGGAGGGACACCTTGTGGGTTGCACAGTGGAAGGTACAAATATCTGGTGCAGGACAGGCTCAAGGATGCACTGTGTAGCATGAGGATTATAGCCAATATTTTGTAACAACTGTAAATGGAAAATAACCTTAAAATGCATAAAAATAAATTAAAAAAATAATGTGGGGTACTGGGAGGGGGCAGAGGAGGGAGAGGTCAGGGATATATATATGACTAATCTGGGATTATACATATCTGTAAACAACAAAACTCTGTAAAAGCAAAAAGTAAAATAAAAATAATTATTAAAAAAAGAATGAAAAAAATAAATAAATTTAAAAAATAAAATAGCTTTTTCTTAATTACATATTCTGAAATTATTTCTAGTTTAGGTTCATTACTCTGATTTATTATTCCTGTTCTCTTAAGAGAACATTTTTGTTACCACTCTTTATTGATTGTTTTATAATTGATATACTTTTTTTGCTCATTTTTATTTTTTATTGAATAAACTTGTCTCAAATTTATTCCTATTATCATCTAAAATAGTTTTTCTTGGTGAAACCACTGTGAAAAACAATATTAGAAGTTTCTCAGAAAACTGAAATACAACTGCCTTATGACTCTGCAATTCTACTTGTAGGTATTTATCTGAAAAAAGCAAAAACACTAAATTTAAAAGATATGTGCACCTCAGTGTTCCTAGTGGCATTATTTACAACAGCTAAGACATGGAAAAAACCTAAGTGTTCATCAATGGATGAATGAATATTATATATGCATATGTATAAAGTATTCCATTATAGGTAGTATATTAGTCATAAAAAAGAAATTTTGACATTTGCAGCAACATGATTGGAATTAAGTGTATTATGGTAGCTAAAATAAGTCAGACAGTGAAAGGTAAATACTGTATGATATCACTTATATGTGGAACCTAAAAATACACAAACTAGTGAATATAATTAGAAAGAAGCAGACTCAGATATAGAGAACAAACTCTGAGTTACCAGTGATAGAGATAGGAGGGACACCTTGTGGGTTGCACAGTGGAAGGTACAAATATCTGGTGCAGGACAGGCTCAAGGATGCACTGTGTAGCATGAGGATTATAGCCAATATTTTGTAACAACTGTAAATGGAAAATAACCTTAAAATGCATAAAAATAAATTAAAAAAATAATGTGGGGTACTGGGAGGGGGCAGAGGAGGGAGAGGTCAGGGATATATATATGACTAATCTGGGATTATACATATCTGTAAACAACAAAACTCTGTAAAAGCAAAAAGTAAAATAAAAATAATTATTAAAAAAAGAATGAAAAAAATAAATAAATTTAAAAAATAAAATAGCTTTTTCTTAATTACATATTCTGAAATTATTTCTAGTTTAGGTTCATTACTCTGATTTATTATTCCTGTTCTCTTAAGAGAACATTTTTGTTACCACTCTTTATTGATTGTTTTATTTATTTTCTTTTCTTTATTTGGAATAATGATGTAATAATAATAATGTAATCTGTGGTTACAGTAAAATTTAGCCTAACGTGTGTTTTCCTTGTTATTTTCTAAATGTATACTCTTGAGTTTTTATATTTCCTGCTAACTCGATAGGTATTTGAGAGATTGATTTAAAAATTGATATACAGACTGATTTATTTTAAAATGGCATTTTTGTATGATTACCACACATTAAAGAAAGATATGAAAGACACAATAAACTAAAAGCAATGTTATTCCACTATTCTGAGATAACAATTATTAACCTTTAGCTGTATATCCTTTTGATTTTTATTCTAAGCATAGGCAGAATACAAAATCTAAGATAATATTGTAAATAATGCTTTATGAAATACCTTCTTCCACTTCATATCATGAATATTTTGCAATATAATATTACAGTGTCCTGTAGAATTGCAATGTATTAATACAAGATAAGTTATATAACTGATGTCATTTTCTTAAGTGTTTGGAGTAATTTCTATACTTTCTTCCTATATCAGACACCCTGTACATAAAATCATTATGGATTTCTCTAATTATTTTCCTAGGAAAGTACTATAAATTGAATTATTGGGTAAAATTTTTAAGTGTATCTTAAAAACTTTTGATTCATACTTAGCAATTAATCCTATAGAAAATTCATGCAAAATTATACTCTCATCAGTAGGAGAAAAGAATGCTTTTTCCATCTACTTCTGTTCACAATAATGACTATTTAAAATAGTTGTCCATTTTATTTTTTATCTTATCATGTTTTTACCACCTTTTTTGTCTTTTGATATCTATTTGTATTTCTTTTTTAAATGAACAATTTCATATTCTTGTTCCTTAAAAATTGTTGGCTCCATTTCTTGTATTTATTATAGCTTTTATAAGTTTATTATTCCTTTGTGGACCATATGTTTTCTCTAGTTTGTCATTTAAATTTATTTTTGTTTACTTTTTCTATTTAAATGTTTAATTATTAATTTCCAATTTTGTTGCATTTTGATCATTGCATAAAATGTTATACAAGTGATAATTGCTAATATTGTTTTACACATGAGTATGACTGTCTCCTAGTTTTAATAAATCTCATCTTTGTGAGGTTGTTTCTCTATTGCCTTGCGAAAAGCATTCTGTGCTTACTTCTCTGGTAACATTCTTCTCTGTTTCTTATTAATTTTACAATATCTTTCACAATTAATTAATTCTGTGACTCTCTTGCTCTCTTGTTCCCAAGTGTAAGTCTTATGATAGTTTGATGTTTCTTCATGCAATATTCAAAGTCCCTTATAGAACAATAAGACATTCTAATGATCTGGAATGTCATGTTTTTTTGGTTCTGGCATTTTAATTTTGCAAGAATCTGTTATTTGGTGTCTGATACTCATATAATAGTCATGCATGTAATATATGTGCGTACCATATATATCAGAATGAGTATGCCAGAATATAAACTATGACTGTCTCAACAAGTAAAACCAAAATGGCACTTATAGAATAAATACCACAACAGCGCCTGGGATTCCAGTTCCCTGATAGATGAGCGATGAAGGGATTCTTGGTGCAATACTTTTAATTACAAGTAAATAACTGGCTAAAGGAAAATATACATTTTCAATAACCTCAAATTGTTGCAATTCCGAAAATTTTTACATTTTTTCAAATAACCTGTATTATGGGTAAAATTTTTAAAAGTGTATCTTAAAAACTTTTGATTCATACTTAGCAATTAATCCTATAGAAAATTCATGCAAAATTATACTCTCATCAGTAGGAGAAAAGAATGCTTTTTCCATCTACTTCTGTTCACAATAATGACTATTTAAAATAGTTGTCCATTTTATTTTTTATCTTATCATGTTTTTACCACCTTTTTTGTCTTTTGATATCTATTTGTATTTCTTTTTTAAATGAACAATTTCATATTCTTGTTCCTTAAAAATTGTTGGCTCCATTTCTTGTATTTATTATAGCTTTTATAAGTTTATTATTCCTTTGTGGACCATATGTTTTCTCTAGTTTGTCATTTAAATTTATTTTTGTTTACTTTTTCTATTTAAATGTTTAATTATTAATTTCCAATTTTGTTGCATTTTGATCATTGCATAAAATGTTATACAAGTGATAATTGCTAATATTGTTTTACACATGAGTATGACTGTCTCCTAGTTTTAATAAATCTCATCTTTGTGAGGTTGTTTCTCTATTGCCTTGCGAAAAGCATTCTGTGCTTACTTCTCTGGTAACATTCTTCTCTGTTTCTTATTAATTTTACAATATCTTTCACAATTAATTAATTCTGTGACTCTCTTGCTCTCTTGTTCCCAAGTGTAAGTCTTATGATAGTTTGATGTTTCTTCATGCAATATTCAAAGTCCCTTATAGAACAATAAGACATTCTAATGATCTGGAATGTCATGTTTTTTTGGTTCTGGCATTTTAATTTTGCAAGAATCTGTTATTTGGTGTCTGATACTCATATAATAGTCATGCATGTAATATATGTGCGTACCATATATATCAGAATGAGTATGCCAGAATATAAACTATGACTGTCTCAACAAGTAAAACCAAAATGGCACTTATAGAATAAATACCACAACAGCGCCTGGGATTCCAGTTCCCTGATAGATGAGCGATGAAGGGATTCTTGGTGCAATACTTTTAATTACAAGTAAATAACTGGCAATCAAAGGGAAAATATACATTTTTCAATAACCTCAAATTGTTGCAATTCCGTTCCATTTTCCTCTGCAATTATTCTCTCCTGAGTCATCCACTTCTTTTTCTCCCTCTCTACCAGACCATCCCAATCTACAGAATGGTATCTCCAACATAAAATGAACAAACAAAACATGAGCAAGTAACAAAGAAGTTCACCTCCCTTGATTCCACATCAGCTTCTACTCCATTTTCTGCAACCCTTCAAAACAAACTCCTCACTTATAGCCATGAAAACTGGCATTTACACTTCCTCCTCTGTCTGTGTCCCCACAGCAGCAGCTCTTGCCAGATCACTAGTGCACTCACTTGGTGTTGTCCTGTTTCCCTTCTGGCTCAGCCGCATTGTGTACAAGATGATACTGCTTCCTCCTTGAAATGCCCACATCCCCCGCTTTTCTCCTGTCCCTCTGGCTTTTCCCTCTCAGACTCCTACTTTGGATCCTTTCCTCCTTGATTTGCTCATTCTCTTCTCTGTCCACATAACCTTCCTTCAAGGCTTGATCATGACCTGTGGATTAAGGCTTTATTTATGTCTGACTTCTACTCAGCAAAATATTTTTGAAATTCATCCATAGAAGTGCATGCATTACCACAGTTTTTTTTCCCCCATTTTTGTTGCCGGTTAGTACTACACTGTAAGCCTCTATCCACCTCTTAATAGACATTTGGGTTGTGTTCAGTTTAGGGCTATTATGAATAATGCTACTGTAAACATTCAAGTTAAGTCTTTAGGTGGACATAGTTTTCATTTTGGGGATATGGGTGATAAACACTTTTCTGAGACTTTTTGGTAAATGTTTGTTTAGCTTTATAAGAAATTGACAATCTGATTTCTGTCTGATTATGTCAAGTCTGGATTCCCACCAACCCAGTGGAAGGTTCTCTTTGTTCCACATCATCACTATAGGTTGTCATTGTCAGATTTTTCTATTTATATTAATCATTCTAGTGGGCAAATAGTGATTTTAATTACAAGTAAATAACTGGCAATCAAAGAAAATATACATTTTCAATAACCTCAAATTGTTGCAATTCCGTCCATTTTCCTCTGCAATTATTCTCTCCTGAGTCATCCACTTCTTTTTCTCCCTCTCTACCAGACCATCCCAATCTACAGAATGGTATCTCCAACATAAAATGAACAAACAAAACATGAGCAAGTAACAAAGAAGTTCACCTCCCTTGATTCCACATCAGCTTCTACTCCATTTTCTGCAACCCTTCAAAACAAACTCCTCACTTATAGCCATGAAAACTGGCATTTACACTTCCTCCTCTGTCTGTGTCCCCACAGCAGCAGCTCTTGCCAGATCACTAGTGCACTCACTTGGTGTTGTCCTGTTTCCCTTCTGGCTCAGCCGCATTGTGTACAAGATGATACTGCTTCCTCCTTGAAATGCCCACATCCCCCGCTTTTCTCCTGTCCCTCTGGCTTTTCCCTCTCAGACTCCTACTTTGGATCCTTTCCTCCTTGATTTGCTCATTCTCTTCTCTGTCCACATAACCTTCCTTCAAGGCTTGATCATGACCTGTGGATTAAGGCTTTATTTATGTCTGACTTCTACTCAGCAAAATATTTTTGAAATTCATCCATAGAAGTGCATGCATTACCACAGTTTTTTTTCCCCCATTTTTGTTGCCGGTTAGTACTACACTGTAAGCCTCTATCCACCTCTTAATAGACATTTGGGTTGTGTTCAGTTTAGGGCTATTATGAATAATGCTACTGTAAACATTCAAGTTAAGTCTTTAGGTGGACATAGTTTTCATTTTGGGGATATGGGTGATAAACACTTTTCTGAGACTTTTTGGTAAATGTTTGTTTAGCTTTATAAGAAATTGACAATCTGATTTCTGTCTGATTATGTCAAGTCTGGATTCCCACCAACCCAGTGGAAGGTTCTCTTTGTTCCACATCATCACTATAGGTTGTCATTGTCAGATTTTTCTATTTATATTAATCATTCTAGTGGGCAAATAGTGATTTTAATTTGATTAATCTGATGAATAATGATGTTGAGCATCTTTTCATATACTTATTAGCTACATGGTTTCTTCATTTTATTGTCTTCCTCTTATATATTTTTAACTGAAGGATAATTGCTTTATAGAATCTTGTTTTCTACCAAATACCAATATGAATCAGGCATAGGTATATATATGTCCCCTCCCTCTTCTACCTCCCTCCTAGCTCTCTTCCCATTCCACCCCTCCAGGTTGTTACAGAGCCCCTGTTAGAGTTTCCTGAGTCACACAGCAAATCTCCATTGGCTGTCTATTTTATATATGGTAAAGTAAGTTTTCCATACTACTCTGTTCATACATCTCACCATGACCTTCCTCCCCATGTCCATAAGTCTCTTCTCTATGTCTGTTTCTCCATTGCTGCCCTGCAAATAAATTCATCAATACCATCTTTCCAGGTTTCATATATAAGCATTAGTATAATATTTATCTTTCTCTTTATGACTTACTTCACTTTGTATACTAGGCTCTAGGTTCATCCACCTCATTAGAACCAACTCAAATGCATTCCTTTTTATGTCTGAGTAATATTCCATTATACACATATATCCCAACTTTTTTAATCCATTCATCTGTCAATGGACTTTCAGGTTGTTTCCATGCTCTAGCTATTGTAAATTGTGCTACAGTGAACAACTGGAGTACATAATTTTTTGAATTTTAATTGCACAGCAAAGGAAACTACAAACAAGGCGAGAAGTCAACCCTCAGAATCAGAAAAAAAAAAAAAAAGCAAGGGAAAGTTTGGATAGGATATATGCCTAGAAGTGGGATTGCTGGGTCATACAGTGGTTTTAATCCTAGTGTTTTAAGGAATCTTCATATCATCTTCCATAGGGAAAAAAAATATGCCTTTAGAAAAGAGACTTTTTGGTAAATGTTTGTTTAGCTTTATAAGAAATTGACAATCTGATTTCTGTCTGATTATGTCAAGTCTGGATTCCCACCAACCCAGTGGAAGGTTCTCTTTGTTCCACATCATCACTATAGGTTGTCATTGTCAGATTTTTCTATTTATATTAATCATTCTAGTGGGCAAATAGTGATTTTAATTTGATTAATCTGATGAATAATGATGTTGAGCATCTTTTCATATACTTATTAGCTACATGGTTTCTTCATTTTATTGTCTTCCTCTTATATATTTTTAACTGAAGGATAATTGCTTTATAGAATCTTGTTTTCTACCAAATACCAATATGAATCAGGCATAGGTATATATATGTCCCCTCCCTCTTCTACCTCCCTCCTAGCTCTCTTCCCATTCCACCCCTCCAGGTTGTTACAGAGCCCCTGTTAGAGTTTCCTGAGTCACACAGCAAATCTCCATTGGCTGTCTATTTTATATATGGTAAAGTAAGTTTTCCATACTACTCTGTTCATACATCTCACCATGACCTTCCTCCCCATGTCCATAAGTCTCTTCTCTATGTCTGTTTCTCCATTGCTGCCCTGCAAATAAATTCATCAATACCATCTTTCCAGGTTTCATATATAAGCATTAGTATAATATTTATCTTTCTCTTTATGACTTACTTCACTTTGTATACTAGGCTCTAGGTTCATCCACCTCATTAGAACCAACTCAAATGCATTCCTTTTTATGTCTGAGTAATATTCCATTATACACATATATCCCAACTTTTTTAATCCATTCATCTGTCAATGGACTTTCAGGTTGTTTCCATGCTCTAGCTATTGTAAATTGTGCTACAGTGAACAACTGGAGTACATAATTTTTTGAATTTTAATTGCACAGCAAAGGAAACTACAAACAAGGCGAGAAGTCAACCCTCAGAATCAGAAAAAAAAAAAAAAAGCAAGGGAAAGTTTGGATAGGATATATGCCTAGAAGTGGGATTGCTGGGTCATACAGTGGTTTTAATCCTAGTGTTTTAAGGAATCTTCATATCATCTTCCATAGTGGCGGTATCAATTTACATCCCCACCAATAATGCAACAGGATTCCTTTTTCTCCACACTCTCTTCAGCATTTATTGTTTGTAAACTTTTTGTTGATGGCCATCTGACTGGTATGAGATGATAGCTCACTGTAGTTTAGATTTACATTTCTCTAATAATGAGTGATGTTGAGCATCCTTTCATGTGTTTCTAGTCACCTGTATATCTTTGGAAAAATGTCTATTTAGATCTTTTTCCCGCTTTTAAAAAAATCTTTTTTTAGGATTTTCTTTATTTATTTATTGCTATTCTGGGTTTTCTTTGCTGCCACAGGCTCTTCTCTAGTTGCAGGGAGTGGAGGCTATGCTCTAGTTTGCTTTTTTTTTTTTTTTTTTTCTGATTCTGAGGGTTGACTTCTTGCCTTGTTTGTAGTTTCCTTTGCTGTGCAAGACCTTTAATTTAACTATGTCCATCTGGTTTATTTTTGGTTTTATTTCCATTACTCTAGAAGGTAGACCATAAAGTATTTTGCTTTGATTTATATCATCTACTATTCTGCCTATGTTTTCATCTAAGAGTTTTAGTTTCTGGTCTTTAATTCATTCAGAGTTTATTTTTGCCTGTGGTGTTAGGAAATGTTCAGATGTTATTCTTTTACATTTTATCTGTCCAGTTTTCCCAGCACCACTTGTTGAAGAGTCTGTCTTTGTGCCATTGTGCATTCTTGCCTCTTTTGTCAAAAATAATGTACCCGTAGTGTTTGGGTTTATCTCTGAGCTCTCTATCTTGTTCCATTGGCCTATATTTCTGGTTTTGTGCCAGCACCATACTGTCTTGATAACTGTCACTTTGTAGTATAATCTGAAGTCAGGAAGGTCGATTCCTCCAGCTTCATTCTTCTTTCTCAAGACTGCTATGGCTATTTGGGCTCTTTTGTACTTCCATATGAATTGCAAAATTTTTGTTCTAGTTCTGTGAAAATGCCAGGTGACAGGATTCCTAAAGAAGCTACAAACAAGGCGAAGTCAACCCTCAGAATCAGAAAAAAAAAAGCAAGGGAAAGTTTGGATAGGATATATGCCTAGAAGTGGGATTGCTGGGTCATACAGTGGTTTTAATCCTAGTGTTTTAAGGAATCTTCATATCATCTTCCATAGTGGCGGTATCAATTTACATCCCCACCAATAATGCAACAGGATTCCTTTTTCTCCACACTCTCTTCAGCATTTATTGTTTGTAAACTTTTTGTTGATGGCCATCTGACTGGTATGAGATGATAGCTCACTGTAGTTTAGATTTACATTTCTCTAATAATGAGTGATGTTGAGCATCCTTTCATGTGTTTCTAGTCACCTGTATATCTTTGGAAAAATGTCTATTTAGATCTTTTTCCCGCTTTTAAAAAAATCTTTTTTTAGGATTTTCTTTATTTATTTATTGCTATTCTGGGTTTTCTCTGCTGCCACAGGCTCTTCTCTAGTTGCAGGGAGTGGAGGCTATGCTCTAGTTTGCTTTTTTTTTTTTTTTTTTTCTGATTCTGAGGGTTGACTTCTTGCCTTGTTTGTAGTTTCCTTTGCTGTGCAAGACCTTTAATTTAACTATGTCCATCTGGTTTATTTTTGGTTTTATTTCCATTACTCTAGAAGGTAGACCATAAAGTATTTTGCTTTGATTTATATCATCTACTATTCTGCCTATGTTTTCATCTAAGAGTTTTAGTTTCTGGTCTTTAATTCATTCAGAGTTTATTTTTGCCTGTGGTGTTAGGAAATGTTCAGATGTTATTCTTTTACATTTTATCTGTCCAGTTTTCCCAGCACCACTTGTTGAAGAGTCTGTCTTTGTGCCATTGTGCATTCTTGCCTCTTTTGTCAAAAATAATGTACCCGTAGTGTTTGGGTTTATCTCTGAGCTCTCTATCTTGTTCCATTGGCCTATATTTCTGGTTTTGTGCCAGCACCATACTGTCTTGATAACTGTCACTTTGTAGTATAATCTGAAGTCAGGAAGGTCGATTCCTCCAGCTTCATTCTTCTTTCTCAAGACTGCTATGGCTATTTGGGCTCTTTTGTACTTCCATATGAATTGCAAAATTTTTTGTTCTAGTTCTGTGAAAAATGCCATTGGTAATTTGACAGGGATTTCATTGAATTTGTAGATTACATCTGGTAGTATAGTCATTTTTGTTATATTGATTCTTCCAACCCAGGAACATTTCTCCATCTGTTTATGTCTTCTTGATTTCTTTCATAAGTGTCTTATAATTTTCTGTGTACAGTTATTTTGTCTCCTTCAGTAGTTTTATTCCTAGACAGTCTATTCTGTTTGTTGCAGTGGTGAATGGGATTGCTTCCTTGATTTCTCTTTCTGATTTTTCATTGTCAGCATATAGGAATGCAAGTGATTTCTGTGTATTGACTTTGTATCCTACAACTTTGCTAAAAATCCCTACTAAATAAGTCTCTACATGCTGTTGTCACCATAGAGCATGGTTACCATGACTTTCTTAAAGAAAAAACTGAATGCCATGGTGGCCTTCAGCACTGGTGTCCTTCTCTAACATGACCATATCTGGCATCTGTACTTAATTTCCCACCTTTGTTTCTACTCTAAATACCAAGATTCTTCTAGAAACATTTTTACAGCTTCAATTTATTTGTCTCCATCATGCCCCAAACCTTCCCTGCTGTAACTTTAGTCCTTCTAAAGCATGGCCCCCATCAGATCCCTCTGCAAGTTTAAGGCTCTTGATCGACTTACCAGCATCCTGCAAGTCAAATGTTCCAAATTCCAGCCTCGGTGCCCTTGTTTACAAGTATTCCTGTTGATCAATAGCAGTTCCAAATTTCCCAAAGGGGAACTCTAGAACAGCCATTTGATGGTGAGGGCTGAGTGCTGTTATAAGAGGACTTACTTTGAAGCTATACTAAAGCCTATGTTTGGGTTTATTCTGAGCTCTCTTCTTGTCCATAATGTCCCGTAGTGTTTGGGTTTATCTCTGAGCTCTCTATCTTGTTCCATGGGCATATTTCTGGTTTTGTGCCAGCACCATACTGTCTTGATAACTGTCACTTTGTAGTATAATCTGAAGTCAGGAAGGTCGATTCCTCCAGCTTCATTCTTCTTTCTCAAGACTGCTATGGCTATTTGGGCTCTTTTGTACTTCCATATGAATTGCAAAATTTTTTGTTCTAGTTCTGTGAAAAATGCCATTGGTAATTTGACAGGGATTTCATTGAATTTGTAGATTACATCTGGTAGTATAGTCATTTTTGTTATATTGATTCTTCCAACCCAGGAACATTTCTCCATCTGTTTATGTCTTCTTGATTTCTTTCATAAGTGTCTTATAATTTTCTGTGTACAGTTATTTTGTCTCCTTCAGTAGTTTTATTCCTAGACAGTCTATTCTGTTTGTTGCAGTGGTGAATGGGATTGCTTCCTTGATTTCTCTTTCTGATTTTTCATTGTCAGCATATAGGAATGCAAGTGATTTCTGTGTATTGACTTTGTATCCTACAACTTTGCTAAAAATCCCTACTAAATAAGTCTCTACATGCTGTTGTCACCATAGAGCATGGTTACCATGACTTTCTTAAAGAAAAAACTGAATGCCATGGTGGCCTTCAGCACTGGTGTCCTTCTCTAACATGACCATATCTGGCATCTGTACTTAATTTCCCACCTTTGTTTCTACTCTAAATACCAAGATTCTTCTAGAAACATTTTTACAGCTTCAATTTATTTGTCTCCATCATGCCCCAAACCTTCCCTGCTGTAACTTTAGTCCTTCTAAAGCATGGCCCCCATCAGATCCCTCTGCAAGTTTAAGGCTCTTGATCGACTTACCAGCATCCTGCAAGTCAAATGTTCCAAATTCCAGCCTCGGTGCCCTTGTTTACAAGTATTCCTGCTTGATCAATAGCAGTTCCAAATTTCCCAAAAGGGGGAACTCTAGAACAGCCATTTGATGGTGAGGGCTGAGTGCTGTTATAAGAGGACTTACTTTGAAGCTATACTTGAAAAGATAGTCCACTGGTTTTATTTAGGTTAGCTTCATTTGTTGGGGCTTGGAGGCATGGTGTGTGTGTGGGGAGGGGGGGCACAAATTATGGTTGTTAAGATTATGGAGTGTGGAGATACAGATGCCAAAATCCCTTCCACTCCAAGCCACAGTGTGACTACTGAATTTTTATTTCCCCACATGCATTCCATGCTATCACCTGTCTAAGTCTCATCTTACAGAGCAGAAACCCTGACCTCAAGTTCTCACTTCTTACAGTTGCTCTCAAAAACCTTAATGTTCTTTGTTTTATCCTCATATTGTTAATTACATTTGGAAATATATCTGGCTCAGACTGGGGAGGAGGAATACATCTTACACCAAGCACCTATCTAGTATCTAACATGGAGACAGCAGACATTTGATCTGTATTTTCTGTCCATTCATTCAAATAACTAAAATGTCAATGGAAAGAATAAAAACTTAAGTTCATGCAAGAAACTATGATTAATTAAAGAGAGTCTAGAGTCAGTCACTTGCTTGTTCAGTTTCCTGACTCTCAGAAGGAAGGAAGAGGACCAGGAGTAAGGACCAAATAGAAAGTGGATGTGAAAATGCTTTTAAACTGTGAATCTTCACACAAATGATAATCCACAATGCAGCCAGGATCCTTTTTTCAAGTATAATGATCCTGTTGTAAGATTCTTAAGTTTAAAACTTTTCAAACATGATATTTGCCTAAAATAAAGACACTTTCTAACCTTTGTCTCTAAAACCTCTCTCTCTCACACACACACACTTCCCTCTCTCCAACCTACTCAACCCCCTTTCCATTCTGTGGCCTTTTAAAGAAGGAAATAGTAACCTGCTCCAATATTCTTGCCTTAAAAATTCCATGAGCAAAGGAGTCTGGTAGGTTACAGTCCACAAAGAGTTGGACACGACTGAATACAACTTCAGTTCTTCAATGACTGTCTTTCTTACCTTCAGATCTTGGTTCAAATTTCACCTCTGTAGACACCTTTCCAGACAATTCTATTTAAACTTCATCCATTGTCAAGTTATTTTTCATCATATCACCTTGTTTATTCACCTCCTGATACTCTCCCTGGTTTGAAATCACCTTATTTCATTATTATTCATAGTCTCTCCCTGGTAAAGTATAGGCATACTACTTTGTGAAAGCTGTACATATCAGAAAATGACTCAAATAGCAATCAAAGCCCAGACATAGGAATTTCCCTGGTGCCTCAGTGGTAGGGTGTCTGCCTGTCAATGCAGGAGACACAGGTTCAGTTCATCATCTGGGAAGATCCCATATACCTCAGAACAACTAAACCCGTGTGCCGCATCTATTGAGCCTGTGCTCCAGAGTCCAGACCTACTGAGCCCATGTACCATAACTACTGAAGTCCTGCACACGCTAGAGCCTGTTCTCAGCAACAAAAGAAGCCACTGTAATGAGAAGCCTGCAAATCAAAACTAGAGAGTAGCTCCTCGCTTTCCACAATTAGAGAAAAGCCCTCTCAGCAACAACGACCCAGTACTGCCTAAAGTAAATAAAGAAATAATAAAGGTATATAAAATAAAAGATCCCAGACCTAAGAGGGCCAAGTGGATAAGCAGAAGAAAGTTCAGGTGGTGTTAGCCATTGTAGATATGAAGCTGATGGATACAGTAAAAAAATTGGATAAGAAAAAATATAAAATTAAAAATTACAGAAGATATTACATTCCTCTGGGTGAGTCAGAACATTATTAAGTTTAGGAGGTAACATGTTTAGGTGCAAAAGTCACATTCAGTCCATCATTTTCAAGACTATGAGTGACTGTGGGGCACTGCGGGAGTAGATGCAGGCCAGGTTCCTGTAGAACAGAGCCACAGCCCGGGTCAGAGTGTGTGCCTGGGATAGCCTTTTTGTCCTGATTGTTTTAGGGTCATGTTTCTTTTCCAAAAAGAAAAAATGTGCACCTCATTTGGAGCCAGCATAGCATGATGGATAGCTGGTGCATAGGAGACATGGTCTGGTGACAGCTAACTTCCTTCCATGGAGTCCACTGAGCTGGAAGAATGTCTGGGTTGGATTCTTCTGGAAGCTCCTAGTGAGGTGATGCTGACCCGAAGAGCTTACTTTCATTTTTATTATTTAAATTAGTCCTTCCTCATTTAAACTTCATCCATTGTCAAGTTATTTTTCATCATATCACCTTGTTTATTCACCTCCTGATACTCTCCCTGGTTTGAAATCACCTTATTTCATTATTATTCATAGTCTCTCCCTGGTAAAGTATAGGCATACTACTTTGTGAAAGCTGTACATATCAGAAAATGACTCAAATAGCAATCAAAGCCCAGACATAGGAATTTCCCTGGTGCCTCAGTGGTAGGGTGTCTGCCTGTCAATGCAGGAGACACAGGTTCAGTTCATCATCTGGGAAGATCCCATATACCTCAGAACAACTAAACCCGTGTGCCGCATCTATTGAGCCTGTGCTCCAGAGTCCAGACCTACTGAGCCCATGTACCATAACTACTGAAGTCCTGCACACGCTAGAGCCTGTTCTCAGCAACAAAAGAAGCCACTGTAATGAGAAGCCTGCAAATCAAAACTAGAGAGTAGCTCCTCGCTTTCCACAATTAGAGAAAAGCCCTCTCAGCAACAACGACCCAGTACTGCCTAAAGTAAATAAAGAAATAATAAAGGTATATAAAATAAAAGATCCCAGACCTAAGAGGGCCAAGTGGATAAGCAGAAGAAAGTTCAGGTGGTGTTAGCCATTGTAGATATGAAGCTGATGGATACAGTAAAAAAATTGGATAAGAAAAAATATAAAATTAAAAATTACAGAAGATATTACATTCCTCTGGGTGAGTCAGAACATTATTAAGTTTAGGAGGTAACATGTTTAGGTGCAAAAGTCACATTCAGTCCATCATTTTCAAGACTATGAGTGACTGTGGGGCACTGCGGGAGTAGATGCAGGCCAGGTTCCTGTAGAACAGAGCCACAGCCCGGGTCAGAGTGTGTGCCTGGGATAGCCTTTTTGTCCTGATTGTTTTAGGGTCATGTTTCTTTTCCAAAAAGAAAAAATGTGCACCTCATTTGGAGCCAGCATAGCATGATGGATAGCTGGTGCATAGGAGACATGGTCTGGTGACAGCTAACTTCCTTCCATGGAGTCCACTGAGCTGGAAGAATGTCTGGGTTGGATTCTTCTGGAAGCTCCTAGTGAGGTGATGCTGACTGACCCTGAAATGAGCTTTTGTCTCTTTATGGCTCCTCAACTTGGGTTTATTCATCAACATGTCTAACAAAGCAGGAATTCGTGGACACAGAACATGTCCATGGAAATTCCCCCTCAGAGCCTTTGGTTGCGGCTCAAGAGGCACTGACTTGGATTGTGACTCACTGAGCCCACTGGAGGTCTCATCCTGGACTGCAGAGGGCTCTGAGGGGCTTCAGGGTCCTCACAGGTAGAGCATCCACCCGAGTCCAGTTCTGAGTGCCAGTGGTCGGGGCACTGGGACTTTCCAGCAGCCAAGGCTGAGACCTAGGTCTGATTCATGGCCTGCCAGCCCTACCAGGGTGGCCCTTTGAGGCCAGTTGAACAGGTCTGGCACCCTGCCCAGGTCAGAGGCTGAGATCTCTGGGGGAGAGAAGTGAGGCTGCTTCAGGGAAGACTGGAGGAAGGTGAACCTCTGCTTCCTGGGCAGCATGTCATCCCCAGGGTATCTCCCTTGAGCCACCACAAGGAGTCTCTTCCACCTACTTCCTGCCTTCCTAGTCCCGTGCCTTCCAGTGCCCTAGTGGCAGAACCTAAGATAACCAACTGGCTATGGAAAAACTATTTAAACATGTCCTCACAAATCACAAAAGCAGGTGCAGACAGGTGAATTTGAGCTGAAAGACTCCATTTTAATAGCAAGCAGAGTCTCATAACTGATTTACCTATAAACCCTAGTCCTTTTAGAACCCACATCTAGTTATCTACTTCACCCAGCCCTGTTGCACCCCCAACGTTTGGATGAAATTCAGAGCTCTTGCCTGGCCCCATGTCTGCCACTGACTCCTGCCTCTCCCCTATGCACCACACAGGGCCCTTTCTTTCTGTCCTCAGGCTCATTGTGCTGACTACAGACAAAGAGACTTTGCAGCCACATCTCTGCATCTGCCATCATCTCTGCTTCCAGTTTTCATCTCTTCCTCCTTCACAATCTACTTCAATTCCCACCTCTCCCTGACCTAAATTAAACCCTCCATCATAGTCTCATAACACCACACAGTGACACTTCACAGTGTGTTTCACATGTGATCGTTATGGACACTTACACTACACTTGTGAGGTTCTTCTGTTTGCCTCTAGAGTAGATATAAGCTCCATGGGGCAAGCTCTAAGACCAAGCATCTAACATCTTGCCTGGCACAAAGCACTAAACAGGACTCTTTGCCTAAATTTAGTTTAAGTCACAGAATCTCTAGAGCTAGAACCAACTTTTTAAGGTAAGGGTCTTCACCTTTCTGTTCACTTATGCAACCCCAATGGCTCACAAGAGCCATACATGAGGGCGGCTGGACCCTGCCCATCACGAGGCTAGGGGGATCCCCGTCCAGTTCTGAGTGCCAGTGGTCGGGCACTGGGACTTTCCAGCAGCCAAGGCTGAGACCTAGGTCTGATTCATGGCCTGCCAGCCCTACCAGGGTGGCCCTTTGAGGCCAGTTGAACAGGTCTGGCACCCTGCCCAGGTCAGAGGCTGAGATCTCTGGGGGAGAGAAGTGAGGCTGCTTCAGGGAAGACTGGAGGAAGGTGAACCTCTGCTTCCTGGGCAGCATGTCATCCCCAGGGTATCTCCCTTGAGCCACCACAAGGAGTCTCTTCCACCTACTTCCTGCCTTCCTAGTCCCGTGCCTTCCAGTGCCCTAGTGGCAGAACCTAAGATAACCAACTGGCTATGGAAAAACTATTTAAACATGTCCTCACAAATCACAAAAGCAGGTGCAGACAGGTGAATTTGAGCTGAAAGACTCCATTTTAATAGCAAGCAGAGTCTCATAACTGATTTACCTATAAACCCTAGTCCTTTTAGAACCCACATCTAGTTATCTACTTCACCCAGCCCTGTTGCACCCCCAACGTTTGGATGAAATTCAGAGCTCTTGCCTGGCCCCATGTCTGCCACTGACTCCTGCCTCTCCCCTATGCACCACACAGGGCCCTTTCTTTCTGTCCTCAGGCTCATTGTGCTGACTACAGACAAAGAGACTTTGCAGCCACATCTCTGCATCTGCCATCATCTCTGCTTCCAGTTTTCATCTCTTCCTCCTTCACAATCTACTTCAATTCCCACCTCTCCCTGACCTAAATTAAACCCTCCATCATAGTCTCATAACACCACACAGTGACACTTCACAGTGTGTTTCACATGTGATCGTTATGGACACTTACACTACACTTGTGAGGTTCTTCTGTTTGCCTCTAGAGTAGATATAAGCTCCATGGGGCAAGCTCTAAGACCAAGCATCTAACATCTTGCCTGGCACAAAGCACTAAACAGGACTCTTTGCCTAAATTTAGTTTAAGTCACAGAATCTCTAGAGCTAGAACCAACTTTTTAAGGTAAGGGTCTTCACCTTTCTGTTCACTTATGCAACCCCAATGGCTCACAAGATCCATACATCCAGACTCATGTCTATTTGCTGGGGTAAGGTGACCCCACCAACCAGCCTGGGGACACTAGTTTGGCAGAGTAAACCAGATCAGAGATAACCTAGAGTGCATGCATGGTAATCTGCTGTTAAACAGCAATGTATGGGAATCTGTATTCCATGTATGGGAATGAGCAATGGAAATTCTGAAAATACTTCTCAGGAAACATCCCTTGGCAAAAGAACCCTAATTTAGGAAGTTTGCACAACATTTCTCAGCATATGATGAATTTTGAGTTTCTAATCTATGTGCTAGCAGGTTCAGAGTGATTAGGTTTATCTTCCTTTACTTCTTTCTTTGCCTTTTTATAATGCTAAATAATAAGCCAGCCAAATATTGGTGGGTGGGGGTTCCACTGAAAGAAATTTCTTTGTTCCCTGAAGATGGTGTTTCTCTGTAGAACCACCCTGCACTGCCCTCCATATGGTGGGTGCCACAGATCTTGAGCAAATGGAATAGGAGGACATGTTGAGCTGAAGTTTCCAACTGCTAATTCAATGGCTGGTATTGAGTAGAGTTTCATATGAATTATAAGACAGATCTAAGGTGAGGATGCTTCTGACCTACCTGACTCATGTGTTCCAGGTTCTAACACTGAAGTTAGTATACAGCTAACGATTTGAAATAAGGCTAACTGAACCTGCCCTCAAGTGAATGACAGTTCCCAAATCAGTTCTAGGGATCTGTTCTTGGTTAACATCCTAACGTTGTAAATTACCTGAAACCCTCGAAGTGTAATGCCAAGCACTCTCCTACAGACAAAGAGACTTTGCACAATCTACTGCAATCTCCTCCTTTTCATTTTCCCAAAAAGACCTAAATTAAACCCTCCATCATAGTCTCATAACACCACACAGTGACACTTCACAGTGTGTTTCACATGTGATCGTTATGGACACTTACACTACACTTGTGAGGTTCTTCTGTTTGCCTCTAGAGTAGATATAAGCTCCATGGGGCAAGCTCTAAGACCAAGCATCTAACATCTTGCCTGGCACAAAGCACTAAACAGGACTCTTTGCCTAAATTTAGTTTAAGTCACAGAATCTCTAGAGCTAGAACCAACTTTTTAAGGTAAGGGTCTTCACCTTTCTGTTCACTTATGCAACCCCAATGGCTCACAAGATCCATACATCCAGACTCATGTCTATTTGCTGGGGTAAGGTGACCCCACCAACCAGCCTGGGGACACTAGTTTGGCAGAGTAAACCAGATCAGAGATAACCTAGAGTGCATGCATGGTAATCTGCTGTTAAACAGCAATGTATGGGAATCTGTATTCCATGTATGGGAATGAGCAATGGAAATTCTGAAAATACTTCTCAGGAAACATCCCTTGGCAAAAGAACCCTAATTTAGGAAGTTTGCACAACATTTCTCAGCATATGATGAATTTTGAGTTTCTAATCTATGTGCTAGCAGGTTCAGAGTGATTAGGTTTATCTTCCTTTACTTCTTTCTTTGCCTTTTTATAATGCTAAATAATAAGCCAGCCAAATATTGGTGGGTGGGGGTTCCACTGAAAGAAATTTCTTTGTTCCCTGAAGATGGTGTTTCTCTGTAGAACCACCCTGCACTGCCCTCCATATGGTGGGTGCCACAGATCTTGAGCAAATGGAATAGGAGGACATGTTGAGCTGAAGTTTCCAACTGCTAATTCAATGGCTGGTATTGAGTAGAGTTTCATATGAATTATAAGACAGATCTAAGGTGAGGATGCTTCTGACCTACCTGACTCATGTGTTCCAGGTTCTAACACTGAAGTTAGTATACAGCTAACGATTTGAAATAAGGCTAACTGAACCTGCCCTCAAGTGAATGACAGTTCCCAAATCAGTTCTAGGGATCTGTTCTTGGTTAACATCCCTCCAGGAACCGTTGTAAATTATGCCTGAAATTCAAACATATTTTTCCTATCAAAATGACCAGTGTAATGCCAAGCATCACCAGAAAGTGTTTTAGGAAAAGAAATGCAGACAAAATTAGGCCAAAATTGCACAAAAACAACTGAACATATGTCCTTGGATAAAGCAAGATAATGCATGTAAAACACTTGATGCAAAGAGCTACACATACCTTCACTATCGTTACAATTAGCTGAGTTCTAGTCTTGAGCCATGGTAATTGTATTTCACTCTTTCATTCAACAAAATAAGTGCCTTTCACATGCCAAAGAGTTCTGTGGACCTCTGATATAGAACAATGATCAAAAAGAGACAAAAATTCCTCACCTCCTGGACTTTCTAATGAGGAATAGGAAAATAAGGAAGTTAAATTAGCAAAATAAATTTCATATTAGATGCTTAGAAGTCCTAAGAGAAAAATAAAGCAAGAAACAGGGATAGACAGCATGGGGAAGGGTGGAATTCTTGGTGAGGTGTAGGGAATGACTTCTCCTGATGTGACACTGGAGTTAAGTTGAGGCACCAGTGTGGCTGCAGCACTAACTGAGAGGAAAGAAGCAGGAAGGCAAGGATCACAGGGGTCAGATTCTGTAAAGATATGATTTAAAAGACTTTTTCAAGGATTTGGTTTTTGCTTTAAAATAGAGTCACCAAAGGGTTCTGAACACAGGAATGGCACATATTTTAACTTTTTCACTTTGCCAACTGTTTTGAACCTTTTCTTGGCCTGAGTTTCCTTGTCTCTAAAAGAGAAAATAATGAGTTTTTGTGACTACCACGTGCCAGACCATGTTCATCATGGATTTTGTGATCTCAGTTTTACTCTAGAGGCTAACAAGAGTAAAGAAACAATATTAAACTGTCTTAGCATTTTATCAGCCTCCTACAGTTCACAGGCTTGCCTGGTGGCTCAGTGGAAAAGAATCTGCTTGCCAATGCAGGGAGACATGAGTTTCATCCCTGGGTCAGGAAGATCCGCTGGAGAAGGAAATGGCAACTCAATTGAGTATTCTTGTCTGGGAAATCCCATTGAGAGAGGATCCTAACAGGCTGCAGTCCATAGTGTCACAGAAGAGTTGGACACAACCTAGCGACTAAAACAATGAGAACAAGAGTAGTCTAAAGGCCAGGTCCAATGTAACAAATACATTGAATTTCACAAAACAAATCTTTCAGAAGACTGATCATCTGATCCTGGGAACATAGGTACATAAAAAGTAGTCACTGAAGCCCTAGTAAAATAGTAGACTACAACTGTATAGTAGACTATTTGCAAACAATTCTCACATCTATTATATTATATGATAAGCATAGTAGTAACAAAAGCAGTAGCACCTTTTGTTTTGCAAACGTTTAATTTTTCAATAAGATTGCAAAATTCATACTTAAAATGAAGAAAGTAGAGAAAAACCACTAAATCATTCAGGCATGACCTAAATCAAATCCCTTATGATTATGCAGTGGAAGTGACAAATATATTCAAGGGATTAGGTCTGATAGAATTCCCAAAGAACTATGACAGAAGATCATAACATTGTATAGGAAGTGGTAACAAAAACCATCCCCAAGAAAAAGAAATGTAACAAAATAAGATGGCTGTGTGAGGAAGCCTTACAAATAGCTAAGAAAAGAAGAGAAGCAAAATGCAAAGGAGAAAAGGAAAGAAAAATATACCCATCTGAATGGTGAGTTCCAAAGAATAGCAAAGAGAGAAAAGAAAGCTTTGTTAAGTAAACAATGCAAAGAAAGAAAGGAAAACAATAGAATTGGAAAGACTAGAAAGTTCTTCAAGAAAATTAGAAATACCATGAACATTTCATGCAAAGATGACCACAATAAAGAACAGAAATGATAGACGACCTAACAGAAGAGAAAAATATTAAGAGGAAGTGCCAAGAATACACGGGAAAACTATAGAAGAAAGATCTTAATGACCTGGATAATCATAACAATGTCATCACTCACACAAAACCAGACATCCTGGAGTGTGAAGTCAAGTGGGCCTTAGAAAGCATTACTACAGACAAAGTTAGCAGAGATGATGGAATTCCAGCTGAGCTGAACTATTTCAAATCCTAAAAGATGATGCTGTTAAAGTGCTGCACTCAGTAGGCCAACAAAGTTGGAAAGCTCGTCAGTGGCCACAGGACTGGGAAAGGTCAGTTTTCATTCCAATTCCAAAGAAGGGAGATGCCAAAGAATGTTCAAACTATTCACCATTGTACTCCTTTCACAGGGGAGCAAGGCAATGCTCAAAATCCTTCAAGCTAGGCTTCAACAGTACAAGAACTTCCAGTTGTGCAAGCTGGATTTAAAGAAGGCATAGGAACCAGAGATCAATTTGCCCAACATTGTTGGATCATAGAAAAATCAAGGGAATTTCCCCCCAAAAAAATTTGCTTCTACTTTATTGACTATACTAAAGTCTTTGATTGTGTGGATCACAACAAACTGTAGAAAATTCTTAAAGAGAGGGAAATACCAGGCCACCTTACTTGCCTCCTGAGATACGTGTATGCATATCAAGAAGCAACAGTTAGAGCCTTACATGGAACAATGGACTAGTTCAATATTGGGAAAGGAATACATCAAAGCTATATATTTTCAGCCCCTTTGTTTAACTTATATTCAGAGAACATTATGCAAAATGCCAGGCTGGATAAAGTACAGGCTGGAATCAAGATTGCCAGGAGAAATATCAATAAGCTCAGATATTCAGATGACACCCACCCTGGTGATAGAAAGTAAAGAGGAACTAAAGAGCCTCATGATAAAGGTAAAAGAGGAAAGCAAAAAAGCTGGCTTAAAACTCAACATTCAAAAAAATATCATGGGATCCAGTCCCACCACTTCACGGCAAATAGATGGGCAAACAATCAAAACAGTGACAGAATTTATTTTCTTGGATTTCAAAATCCCTGCAGACGAGGACCCTGGCCATGAAATTAAAAGACACTTACTCCTTGGAAGAACATCTAAAGAGCATATTAAAAAGAAGACAAATCACTTTTCCAACTCAGGGCTGTATAGTCAAAGCTATGATTTTCCCAATAGTCATGTATAGGTATGAGAGTTGTACCATAAAGAAGGTCGAGCCCCAAAGAATTAGTGCTTTGGAACAGTGTTGCTGGGGAAGATTCTTGAGAGTCCTTTGAACAGCAAGGAGATTAAACAAGTCATTCCTAAAGGAAAGTAACCCTGAATATTCAGTAGAAGGACTGATACTGAAGCTGAAGCTTCAATACTTTGGCCACCTAATTTGAAGAGTCAGCTCATTGCAAAAGATCATAATGCTTGGAGAAATAAATGGCAGGAGGAGATGGAGACACCAGTGGATGAGATGGTTGGGTGTCATGACCAACTCATGGACATGAGTTTGAGAAAGCTCTGGGAGATAGTAAAGGACAGGGAATCCTGGAGTTCATGGAGTCACAGAGTTGGACACAATTAAGTGACTGAACAACAACCTTAACTTTGTGTTTTGTGGGGGGTTTTGCTTTGTTTTTGTTTTAATCTATTTATTTATTTATTTGGCTGCACAAGGTCTTGGATAAAGCACATGGGATCTTTAGTTATGGCATGCGACGTCTTAGTTGTGGCATGTGGGATCTAGTTCCCTGACCAGGGATGGAACCTGGCTCCTTGCTCTGCGAGGACAGAGACATAGCCACTGGGCCACCAGGGAAGTACCAATAGTACCTTAACTTACAGAGGTGACTTGCTAAAGTATAGAGTGCAGAATTTCAGATTACCAGTACTTTTTATTCTTCACAAGTTTTACAGTGCTTAGTGCTGAAAAACTACAGAAAAAGCAAAGAACCAAGTGTTAGAGATCAGGGGGCAGAACAGTATGGCGACACCCTGTCTTAATATTACCTGTAACTTTAAGAATTAGAAATGCAAGTCTACAGCTGGGCTTATGAACCTCATAAGGTGATCCCTGAGGGAAATGTGTAGCAGTTGTGACTTGGGTCCCAAACGCATCATTCAGTCATGACCATGCTTTTTGTTTGATTAGCTGACATCTACATCAAATTTGATCTCCTTTTCAATTCCTCACCCTCTTCTTCCACTGATCCACCCACACTCTGTGTCCTCAGCTTGACCCATATCTGAGTAATCCCAGCTCCACCCTGGGGATCATCTCCCTCAGGAAGCTGCATCTGCACTTGGCTGGGGAAGTCTTTGGCCAGAGTTCACTGCTGGGTGTTCCCCTTTCCCACAGGCCTGCCCTCTTCTCTGCCACCCTTTGCTTCCCTTTTGTGGCACAGTGGTCCACCCCCATTAGCTGGTCTGGGTCAAGACCTGAGCAGACCTGCTGAATCAGACCCTGGGGTACAAGCTCGAAGCTTCAATACTTTGGCCACCTAATTTGAAGAGTCATAAAGTTGCTTGGAGAAATAAATGGCAGGAGGAGATGGAGACACCAGTGGATGAGATGGTTGGGTGTCATGACCAACTCATGGACATGAGTTTGAGAAAGCTCTGGGAGATAGTAAAGGACAGGGAATCCTGGAGTTCATGGAGTCACAGAGTTGGACACAATTAAGTGACTGAACAACAACCTTAACTTTGTGTTTTGTGGGGGGTTTTGCTTTGTTTTTGTTTTAATCTATTTATTTATTTATTTGGCTGCACAAGGTCTTGGATAAAGCACATGGGATCTTTAGTTATGGCATGCGACGTCTTAGTTGTGGCATGTGGGATCTAGTTCCCTGACCAGGGATGGAACCTGGCTCCTTGCTCTGCGAGGACAGAGACATAGCCACTGGGCCACCAGGGAAGTACCAATAGTACCTTAACTTACAGAGGTGACTTGCTAAAGTATAGAGTGCAGAATTTCAGATTACCAGTACTTTTTATTCTTCACAAGTTTTACAGTGCTTAGTGCTGAAAAACTACAGAAAAAGCAAAGAACCAAGTGTTAGAGATCAGGGGGCAGAACAGTATGGCGACACCCTGTCTTAATATTACCTGTAACTTTAAGAATTAGAAATGCAAGTCTACAGCTGGGCTTATGAACCTCATAAGGTGATCCCTGAGGGGAAATGTGTAGCAGTTGTGACTTGGGTCCCAAACGCATCATTCAGTCATGACCATGCTTTTTGTTTGATTAGCTGACATCTACATCAAATTTGATCTCCTTTTCAATTCCTCACCCTCTTCTTCCACTGATCCACCCACACTCTGTGTCCTCAGCTTGACCCATATCTGAGTAATCCCAGCTCCACCCTGGGGATCATCTCCCTCAGGAAGCTGCATCTGCACTTGGCTGGGGAAGTCTTTGGCCAGAGTTCACTGCTGGGTGTTCCCCTTTCCCACAGGCCTGCCCTCTTCTCTGCCACCCTTTGCTTCCCTTTTGTGGCACAGTGGTCCACCCCCATTAGCTGGTCTGGGTCAAGACCTGAGCAGACCTGCTGAATCAGACTCCTTAGGGCCTGAAGTGGGTTACAATCGCCTCACGGACTTATTAGAGTACAGCTTGTCAGGTCTCACTCTTGGAGGTTTTGATTCAGTCTCTGTGTGGTACAGTCTGTGCATCTGTGCTCCTAACACATTTGTAGGTGCTATTGATGCTACTCCACTAGGAAATGACTGCTCTAGACCCACCAGTTAAAAGAAAAAGGGGTGCAGCAGAGGAATGTTTAAGAACTCCCAGGGCAGTTATGCATTCTGATGAGTGTTTCCCAAAGAATATTCCTTGGACATTAATCCTTCATGATGCTTAAAAAAAAAAAAAAAAAAAAAAAAAATTTTGGTTTGGGGGAAACACCACAAATTTCCCTCTGGATATTGGTACTGTCTAAGACTTTCTATAGAGGATAAAAGTCCCTGGTATTCTAATGCATGATAGTTTGAACATCTCAATTAGCTTTCGCTCCATTTAAAAATAGTTTTTGCATCTGTCATACACATGCTATGTATTTGGGGGATTTCAAATTACAACCATTGCAAATCAGTCATTCACACTGAGATCTGCACATCACACCCACCAGAGGGCTGCAAGACCAGGTCTCAGGAGTCTTTGTCCTTCATTTGCTGAGGCCTTAGCAGAAACACTTTCATTTCTCTTTCCTCCATTTCTTACATGTAATGGGTACTCAAAGCAAGCCAGGATGTCTGCCAAAACTTAAAGGACACCAGGAAGGTCTCAACTGTCCTTGCATCCAGAGGAAATGGTTATTCTTGGAAATGAGAATCTAAAAAATTTTCCTTGTTTGATTAGCTGACATCTACATCAATTGATCTCCTTTTCAATTCCTCACCCTCTTCTTCCACTGATCCACCCACACTCTGTGTCCTCAGCTTGACCCATATCTGAGTAATCCCAGCTCCACCCTGGGGATCATCTCCCTCAGGAAGCTGCATCTGCACTTGGCTGGGGAAGTCTTTGGCCAGAGTTCACTGCTGGGTGTTCCCCTTTCCCACAGGCCTGCACTCTTCTCTGCCACCCTTTGCTTCCCTTTTTTGGCACAGTGGTCCACCCCCCTTAGCTGGTCTGGGTCAAGACCTGAGCAGACCTGCTGAATCAGACTCCTTAGGGCCTGAAGTGGGTTACAATCGCCTCACGGACTTATTAGAGTACAGCTTGTCAGGTCTCACTCTTGGAGGTTTTGATTCAGTCTCTGTGTGGTACAGTCTGTGCATCTGTGCTCCTAACACATTTGTAGGTGCTATTGATGCTACTCCACTAGGAAATGACTGCTCTAGACCCACCAGTTAAAAGAAAAAGGGGTGCAGCAGAGGAATGTTTAAGAACTCCCAGGGCAGTTATGCATTCTGATGAGTGTTTCCCAAAGAATATTCCTTGGACATTAATCCTTCATGATGCTTAAAAAAAAAAAAAAAAAAAAAAAAAAATTTTGGTTTGGGGGAAACACCACAAATTTCCCTCTGGATATTGGTACTGTCTAAGACTTTCTATAGAGGATAAAAGTCCCTGGTATTCTAATGCATGATAGTTTGAACATCTCAATTAGCTTTCGCTCCATTTAAAAATAGTTTTTGCATCTGTCATACACATGCTATGTATTTGGGGGATTTCAAATTACAACCATTGCAAATCAGTCATTCACACTGAGATCTGCACATCACACCCACCAGAGGGCTGCAAGACCAGGTCTCAGGAGTCTTTGTCCTTCATTTGCTGAGGCCTTAGCAGAAACACTTTCATTTCTCTTTCCTCCATTTCTTACATGTAATGGGTACTCAAAGCAAGCCAGGATGTCTGCCAAAACTTAAAGGACACCAGGAAGGTCTCAACTGTCCTTGCATCCAGAGGAAATGGTTATTCTTGGAAATGAGACTGACTTTTTCAAAAGATAAGGATCTAGCAAAAGCAAATACTATATGTGCTTCTCTGTCAGATTGCTAGTCTTTCACAATGAGAAGAGCTAGGCTGCAATAAAATGAGTGAGGAACCTAGGCTACCTGCAAGGCTTCAATGGCACAAAAGCCTGGTTGCGGCTGCTGAGTTGACTTTTAAAACTCAAATCCAGGCTTCCCTGGTGGTTCAGTGGGTAAGGAGTACACCTTGCAGTGCAAGGGGCACCGGTTCGATCCCTGGCCAGGGAAGATCCCATGTGCTGCGGAGCAGCTGGACCTGTGTATCCAATTACAAGCCAGCTCTCTGCGTGCATGAGCCCAGAGCCGGTGCTCTGCAACTAGAGAGGCCACTGTGATGGGAGGCCCACACAGGCCAAAGAAAAAAGATGGATAAAAGTAAATAAATAAGCAATCAATAAAAAAGGCCAAATTAAAAAAAAAAAAAAAAAAAAGCTCAAATCCATTTGGAAAAGGGACCTAATCATTGAAAAGATACAGGTTTCTAAAGAACAAGATGCACTAATGACCGGTGTGTAAGAGCAGCGGGTGCTGAGTTATCATCATGCACAAGACGGTGACAGCACTGTATTCATTCCCATTTCCTTTCTTGGTGTATTGCCATTCCCACACTACAAACTATGCCTTCAAAATCCCACACCCTGCATGAGGCCAAATTCCTGTCTTTTGAAGGGGCTGAAATTGATTCCCAACAGCAGTTCCTCTATGGCTGTGTTCAAACAAACTTGGAATCTTTTGGCTCATGGCACCACCAGTAATTGAAAGAAGATACCTACTGTGATGTTCTGCATTAGCAGGTCTCCTAGGATGGGTGTGTTTTCTTTCTTGATCACGATTTTACTGTGTTACAGTTTTCTTTGGCCCCAAATGAGCATATTAATCATTCATGGCCATCACTTTTGTTTTTGTTTAGCTGTTTTTCCTTTTTTATTATTCAAGAATAATTTCAATAGCACTGATATATATGTGATAACATCTTAAATATAAACATGGCAAACTAATGTGTATGATACGGTATATGTAATATGTACAGCAGAGACACAGTTATAAATACATACTGCAGAATTTCCAGGGAATCTAAACTTTTCAAGCATATGTAAATGTGTGGTCTCATTAAGAATTTTCTTTGTTGTTTGGGGTGAACAATATTTACACAACCAGAAAAAAAAATTTTTTTTTAATTTACAAATAGTTCTAATATGAAGAAGAATCTGTTTTTGCTTTGCAAAGATGTATTTTCTCTAGAAATATTACTTTGTGCTGACGAGGTTTGAGGGAAGAGTGTATTCAAAGAGAAGGCAAATGTGAAACTAGGTAGAAAAAGAATGACAGGAAATTATTGGCATCTGTAAGTTTTCCTATTTGATTTTCCCTATTAATTAGATTCTTTGAAGGTCTTTTTTTCCCCCTATGGAAGAAATACTTGTCTTAACTCTCCTAAGATTATGATTGCAATAGCACTTTTTCTGCAATATATGTATAATAGTTTCTATGATAGGGAAGTTTTTCAGAGATCAATAAATATAACTACCAAAATGCTACTGGAGTGTCATAAGTCCTTTAAAGCTGGGGCACTAAATAGTAACTGAAAGCAATTAGCTCATTACTGCATTAATGCTATCTTATTTATTAATGAGGATGCTATACTAGAAACTTTCAGTGTGACCTTATAATATCAATAGCATTTACTGAACATATACTGTCATGATGCTCTGCACCAGTACCATACAAGAACAAACTTACTAGATCTTACTGAGGGTGTGAGTGGTGGTAGTAGTAGTTAGTAATAGTGTAATGGTAGTAATAGTGGAATATCCTTTTCTCAAGAGAGAAAATCAAGACAGAGGCTAAGTAATTTGCTGAATGTCACAACTAGTGACAGCATAGGATTCAAATCCTAGTGGTTTAGTTTGTGAAATTCCAAATATTATTTTTAATACTATAGATCCTCTCTCAAGTGAAATGTTTATTAATCAATTCAAATGTACATGGACCTCTCCTTTAAAAACTTTCAGAGCAAAGAAGAACAATTAAATTATGTATTTGTTGCTAGACAAAGCTAACAATGTCATTTGTACAGCAGAGACACAGTTATAAATACATACTGCAGAATTTCCAGGGAATCTAAACTTTTCAAGCATATGTAAATGTGTGGTCTCATTAAGAATTTTCTTTGTTGTTTGGGGTGAACAATATTTACACAACCAGAAAAAAAAATTTTTTTTTTAATTTACAAATAGTTCTAATATGAAGAAGAATCTGTTTTTGCTTTGCAAAGATGTATTTTCTCTAGAAATATTACTTTGTGCTGACGAGGTTTGAGGGAAGAGTGTATTCAAAGAGAAGGCAAATGTGAAACTAGGTAGAAAAAGAATGACAGGAAATTATTGGCATCTGTAAGTTTTCCTATTTGATTTTCCCTATTAATTAGATTCTTTGAAGGTCTTTTTTTCCCCCTATGGAAGAAATACTTGTCTTAACTCTCCTAAGATTATGATTGCAATAGCACTTTTTCTGCAATATATGTATAATAGTTTCTATGATAGGGAAGTTTTTCAGAGATCAATAAATATAACTACCAAAATGCTACTGGAGTGTCATAAGTCCTTTAAAGCTGGGGCACTAAATAGTAACTGAAAGCAATTAGCTCATTACTGCATTAATGCTATCTTATTTATTAATGAGGATGCTATACTAGAAACTTTCAGTGTGACCTTATAATATCAATAGCATTTACTGAACATATACTGTCATGATGCTCTGCACCAGTACCATACAAGAACAAACTTACTAGATCTTACTGAGGGTGTGAGTGGTGGTAGTAGTAGTTAGTAATAGTGTAATGGTAGTAATAGTGGAATATCCTTTTCTCAAGAGAGAAAATCAAGACAGAGGCTAAGTAATTTGCTGAATGTCACAACTAGTGACAGCATAGGATTCAAATCCTAGTGGTTTAGTTTGTGAAATTCCAAATATTATTTTTAATACTATAGATCCTCTCTCAAGTGAAATGTTTATTAATCAATTCAAATGTACATGGACCTCTCCTTTAAAAACTTTCAGAGCAAAGAAGAACAATTAAATTATGTATTTGTTGCTAGACAAAGCTAACAATGTCATTTGTATTTGAGCAAGAATTGCTGACAACTCAATCTAAAGTCCTAGGAAAAGTGCTCTTTATCAGACCGAAATATTTTCTAAATCAGTTGGCAATCACATGCATGTAGTCATTTACTCTCTAGCTCAGTTGCCCTGAGTCACACATCTATGAATAATGTAGTGATGATTCATTGACGGCTATTTACTATCGCTTTCAGACTAGCTATTTTTAAGTATTCCAAGTAGAACAAGTCTGAAAGTAGGACAATGCAGTTGGAAAGGAGACATTTCGTTTTTATTCTAGGGTGGATGACATAAAGCAAGAATGATTTAGTTGTAATCAATTACTCTGTGGAACCTGGTGCCATCTCTACAATTAACACACATCCACTATTAAGCCATTTCTCAACACTTCTGGAGTCAAACTCATGACTCTGAACCTGAAGCTTGGTCCACACAACTGTATTGTCATACCTGGCAAATAGCCTAAAAAGTGTCTTCCAGAACCTTGTGTTATTCTCAGTGTGGAAGCCAGAATGATCCTTAGAAAATATAAAAAATGTAATTCCCTGTGGAAAATGTAAGTTCCCTTTCTCAAAACCATCAGAGAACTTACTACAGGCTGTGAGATACCAGGTCATCTAGTTCCCTATGATGTCTCTGCCTTTATGTCCTCCCACCTGCCTCCTCACTTAATCCTCTCCAACCTCACTAGCTTCTTGTTGCTACTAAAATATGCCAGTGCTGCCTCACCACTTCTATCCTTACACATAAAAGCTCCATTAGTCTGAATGCATGGAATGTATATCCTCCAACATCCTGTTATTTATATATCTCATTATTTCTTGTTCACTATTTATTATCAAGATATCTAATTAGAATGCCAGCTCTAAGCATGTAGAGATTGTGGTCTGCTCCTTTTGAACAAAACAGAATAGTACCTGGAAAACTATAGGCATGGAACAAGTGGGTAAATGAATGATTTATTGCTAATAATCAAACCATGCTTCTATGATTGAACATAAACAATCAACTTTTTTTTTTTTTTTAGAAACAACTAAGAGCTGAAAAGTGGTTGTCTCTAAGTAGAAAGGCTGGGTCCATTGAGGAGGGGAGAAGTGAGGCAGGAAACAGCTGAATTTTGTTGTCTTTAGGATCCTTTGACTCATACATCATATTCAGTCATTACTTTGATAAAAGAACTTAATTTATTAAGTCACTTTAATCAATATGTACACAAGTCATTGGTCTAAAGGCAGATGTTTATCTTGGAATAATGAACTGGCATTCAGAATCAGCATCTTTAGCTTTAAAGGAGGTTAAGATCCAGTAGTAGAAAAGGGCCTTGGCTCTGAAACTGACGACCTCAGTGAGAATCCCTATTCCATCACCTTCCAGTTTGGTGACCTTGGACAAGGTCATTGATATCTAATCCTCAGTTCTCTCACACATAAAACTGTGAAAGCTGCAGTGCCTGCTTCATAACAGTTGTCATGACAATTAAATGAGTACACACATGTAAAATACTTAATATAAAATAACTTCTCAATAAATAGCAACTATTTGTAGAAGTAAACACAATTTAAAATGTGTATATATGTATATATACAGAGAGAGAGAGAGAAAGAGAGAGGGAGAGCCTGAGAACTATCTGAAACATAAAGCACCCCCTTTTAGTTATTATAAACAACAAGTTTTGAAAAAATACTTTCTGATGAACATTATTTTTTAAAACACGAGCCTCAATTGGTCTTGGTCTTTGGTCTTTTAGAATCTCAGGGACTAAAGTGGCAAAACTATCTGCTATTTAATACTAAAATTGAAGTGGACTTCAAACTTTTTGGTCTCAGGATGCCTGCTTAGTCTTAAAATTTTTTGAGCACCCCAGAAAGCCCATACTTACATGCATTATATCGACCAGTATTTTTGGTATTTAAAATAAAAACAACCAGCCAATCGGAAGAATTGATCACAAATCCCACAACCCCTGTCCCTCATCTTGTCTTTAAAAACTTTTCTCTAAAAGCCTTCAAAGGAGTCTTTTCAGCACTTGCTGCCCTGAACTCTCTGCTTGGTGCTTTGGCCTCCTTGTTTAGTACCCTACAATAAACACTTTACTTTCTTAAAAAAGTAAATAAATAAATTAAATTAATTAAAAATAACTTTATAAAGAATTCACTAAACTATCAATAACACAATTAACATTTAAATATAAAACATCTTTATTTTTTAAAACTATTTTTTTAACAGAAAAATTTAGTGATAAGTATAGTGTTTCACAACTTTGCAAGTCTCTTTAATGTCTTGCTTTCATAGAAGAAAGTTGGATTCTTTTATCTGCTTTTGCATTAATCTCTTGTGATATCACACTCATGCAGACTGGAGCACTCCACCATACACTCATGAGAAAATGAGAATGAGAAGCACCAACAACGTCTTAGTGATAGTATGAAAGTAATTCTTCACAAGGTGAAGGTGGTTCAGAGGACTCCCTGACTCCCCCAGTTTCCCTGAAACACACTTTAAGAATGAGTAGACAGGACTGCGGTCTTTTTGTTCTTGTGGCTAATAAAAATAAAAGTATTATTAACACTGCTATGTTTGAAATGGATGACCAACAAAAATCTACTGTACAGCATATGGAACTCTGCTTAATGTTATGTACCAGTTTGGATATGAGGAGAGCTTGGGAGAGAATGGATACATATATATATATGGTCGATCTCCTTCATTGTTCACCTGAAACTATCACAAAATTTTTAATTGGCTATAGCCCAATAAAAATGCTTTTGGTGTAAAAAATAAATAAAAATAAAGTATTATTAATACATGTTTCTTTCAAATATATTCTCTTTTGTTGCTTTGACAGCCAGTGAGACAAAAACTTAAATGAAAGAATTTAAACCCTTCATCCCATACCTTCCACTCTTCACTTGAGGAAACTGAGTTAAGAGTCAGAAAACTAAGATTAGACTTATGTCACCTAATGTAACAAGTAGAAGTCTTTTCACTAGTCATCAGCTGTCCAGGATTCAACCTTTGCCTTCAAATATAATTGTGCGAAAAACTGAGTTTTTTGGGAAAAAAAAATCATTCATAAAACCAAATTCCAAAGCATTATATTTGTTTCTACTATCATGAAAATAAGAAAAATCCTGTGAAAGGTGTCATTCAATTTCCATTAAAATATTTACCAAAATAAATAAAAGAGTTGCACCAATATTGAAAAGTAAGAATAATAGTCAACATCTACCAAAATTTGGAGGCCACTTTACTAGATAAGTCATCACTTAGATGAGATTTTAAAAACACAATTAATGGATAACATCTGCTCTGCTAGCTTAGCCAAAGTAGAGCAATAGGGAAGTAGGAGGAGCCCTGGCCAAGCCTGCCCCTCTGACCTCAGCTCCCACAAGCCAGCAGCTAAGGGATTCCAGCCCACAGCCCTGGCTCTGCAAACTACTGTCATAAAAAAAAAAAAACCTCCATCAATATAAATGTAGGAGAAAATTTAAAGAGCAGAATGTTTGAACCTGTTTTAAAACACAAAGAGCTGAAGGAATCTAAGGAGTCGGCAGTGTGTCTAAAGAGAGTCACTCTCTTTACATTATTGCAGATGATCTAGCAGAGGAGTTGAGGGAGAAGGAGGCCTGTGGAGAAAAGGATACAGGGCAGTCCTGCAAAGCTTGCCTTTGCCTAAGTATATCTGGGGGCAGATGGTGGAGGCTAAGATTGTGGTGCATGTCTAAAGGCTAGACACAGCCTGGGTAATGTCCCCCTACCTCTGTGTCTCTGAACCACAGCCCAAACGCAGTGCCCTTCTCTGCTCAGACCTGAGTGGACCTGCCTGCATGCCTTAAGGAATCCTCTGATATGTGATTAATATTTGCCAGGGCCTCAGCCATACCCAAGTGCTCTGTGAGGATTCTAAGGAGACTCGGTATATGACAACAGTTTAAAAAAAGGTCTGGAAAAATTTCTCTTCATTCTAGGACAAATAAACTTAAATAATCACCATGCATGTGTAGACCAGACTAGCATTCCTAATAGCTTCCTTCCTGCCACCATCCAGACTGCCAGCCCTCTGTGAAAAGTCATTGTTGACAAACTCCTGGGCTCTGGAAAGGAACACTCTAGGCTCTGCCACCGCATGTGACTTCTTATGTGTCTCTTGACTTCCAACTAATCATAAATTGAAATCATTAAAAAATTGTTTTTCTACTATCATGAAAATAAGAAAAATCCTGTGAAAGGTGTCATTCAATTTCCATTAAAATATTTACCAAAATAAATAAAAGAGTTGCACCAATATTGAAAAGTAAGAATAATAGTCAACATCTACCAAAATTTGGAGGCCACTTTACTAGATAAGTCATCACTTAGATGAGATTTTAAAAACACAATTAATGGATAACATCTGCTCTGCTAGCTTAGCCAAAGTAGAGCAATAGGGAAGTAGGAGGAGCCCTGGCCAAGCCTGCCCCTCTGACCTCAGCTCCCACAAGCCAGCAGCTAAGGGATTCCAGCCCACAGCCCTGGCTCTGCAAACTACTGTCATAAAAAAAAAAAAAAAAAAAAAAAAAAACCTCCATCAATATAAATGTAGGAGAAAATTTAAAGAGCAGAATGTTTGAACCTGTTTTAAAACACAAAGAGCTGAAGGAATCTAAGGAGTCGGCAGTGTGTCTAAAGAGAGTCACTCTCTTTACATTATTGCAGATGATCTAGCAGAGGAGTTGAGGGAGAAGGAGGCCTGTGGAGAAAAGGATACAGGGCAGTCCTGCAAAGCTTGCCTTTGCCTAAGTATATCTGGGGGCAGATGGTGGAGGCTAAGATTGTGGTGCATGTCTAAAGGCTAGACACAGCCTGGGTAATGTCCCCCTACCTCTGTGTCTCTGAACCACAGCCCAAACGCAGTGCCCTTCTCTGCTCAGACCTGAGTGGACCTGCCTGCATGCCTTAAGGAATCCTCTGATATGTGATTAATATTTGCCAGGGCCTCAGCCATACCCAAGTGCTCTGTGAGGATTCTAAGGAGACTCGGTATATGACAACAGTTTAAAAAAAGGTCTGGAAAAATTTCTCTTCATTCTAGGACAAATAAACTTAAATAATCACCATGCATGTGTAGACCAGACTAGCATTCCTAATAGCTTCCTTCCTGCCACCATCCAGACTGCCAGCCCTCTGTGAAAAGTCATTGTTGACAAACTCCTGGGCTCTGGAGAACACTCTAGGCTCTGCCACCCACTTTTTGTTGCTCCCCCATCTGGTTTCTCCAGTTTCTGTCCCAGAGGCTCATAACCAGACATTCCTCCTTCCTAACCCATGGTGCTGGACACATTTTGTCATGTGACTTCTTATGTGTCTCTTCCCAGATGACTTCCTTTGGCTTCACACACTTCAGTCTGTGAACAGAGAACTTCATTCTGGAGATTTTCTCAGACTTCTGACTGCTTCCAGCCAAGGCCCAGTATTACAGGCCCCCATTCCTAGGAAGGCAGGACAACACAGAACAAGTCAATAAAGACAACACAGAGCAAGCCATTAAATACAGAAGGGAGGAAACACTGCTTCAGGGCTTGAATGGAAAATTTTCCCTGAAATAGATTTACTACAGGAAACAGAAGAATATTTTTTAAATGCATTTGTTCTATACTCTTTAAAAAAGACACACTTGAGCTGAGGCAAGATGAGACTTTATGGAAACCAAAATCACAAGAGCCTAACTGAAATGTTTGTTGGAAAAAGAACAGTTAACATGATACAGCAAATCACCCTATTGTTGATATGAGGAAGGAATTTGAGAAGTGATCCCAGGGCATGGAGGGAAGGAATGAAAGTGCTGACCAAGGTATTAGACAGGGAACCACAAAACCAGATCTTGAACAATCAGTCCCCCAAGAGGACAAAGCCACACAACAGGAACTGAATAAATAACTCAAGGGAAAAATAAAAGAAATCGATGTGTTCAGGAAGAATATTTCCCAAAAGTTAAAAGTACCTTGAGTCTGGAAATTTAAAAGCAAACTCACCATGTCATGCATGGATAAGTCATCCCTGGAGAGGATTTCTTTTCCACCTCTCTCTTGGATACCTGCCTGCATGCCTTAAGGAATCCTCTGATATGTGATTAATATTTGCCAGGGCCTCAGCCATACCCAAGTGCTCTGTGAGGATTCTAAGGAGACTCGGTATATGACAACAGTTTAAAAAAAGGTCTGGAAAAATTTCTCTTCATTCTAGGACAAATAAACTTAAATAATCACCATGCATGTGTAGACCAGACTAGCATTCCTAATAGCTTCCTTCCTGCCACCATCCAGACTGCCAGCCCTCTGTGAAAAGTCATTGTTGACAAACTCCTGGGCTCTGGAGAACACTCTAGGCTCTGCCACCCACTTTTTGTTGCTCCCCCATCTGGTTTCTCCAGTTTCTGTCCCAGAGGCTCATAACCAGACATTCCTCCTTCCTAACCCATGGTGCTGGACACATTTTGTCATGTGACTTCTTATGTGTCTCTTCCCAGATGACTTCCTTTGGCTTCACACACTTCAGTCTGTGAACAGAGAACTTCATTCTGGAGATTTTCTCAGACTTCTGACTGCTTCCAGCCAAGGCCCAGTATTACAGGCCCCCATTCCTAGGAAGGCAGGACAACACAGAACAAGTCAATAAAGACAACACAGAGCAAGCCATTAAATACAGAAGGGAGGAAACACTGCTTCAGGGCTTGAATGGAAAATTTTCCCTGAAATAGATTTACTACAGGAAACAGAAGAATATTTTTTAAATGCATTTGTTCTATACTCTTTAAAAAAGACACACTTGAGCTGAGGCAAGATGAGACTTTATGGAAACCAAAATCACAAGAGCCTAACTGAAATGTTTGTTGGAAAAAGAACAGTTAACATGATACAGCAAATCACCCTATTGTTGATATGAGGAAGGAATTTGAGAAGTGATCCCAGGGCATGGAGGGAAGGAATGAAAGTGCTGACCAAGGTATTAGACAGGGAACCACAAAACCAGATCTTGAACAATCAGTCCCCCAAGAGGACAAAGCCACACAAAAGGAGCAGAATAAATAACTCAAGGGAAAATAAAGAAAAGAAATTGATGTGTTTGGGAAGAATATTTCCCCAATAGTTAAAAGTACCTTGAGTCTGGAAATTTAAAAAGCAAACTCACCATGTCATGCATGGATAAGTCATCCCTGGAGAGGATTTCTTTTTCCACCTCTCTTTCTCCTCCTGCCACACACCTCGCCCCAACGATGTAGGCAAACCTGGTTACAAAGCCCAATTCAAATCTACCTCTGCCATGAAGCAATTTCATGATTTTTCTTAACTGTTGCACTGCTCTCTTTAAAGCTTACAAAGACATTTGATCATATTCTGTCAGAATTGATTGCAACAATGAAAGTTTCTTGTGTTAGTCTAAGTCCCCCAAGAAGTAGATGCCAAGAACGAATGAAACATGCAAGCATGTTATGATGGGGAAACACCTGTGGGAGAGCATGGGAGTAGGTGGGTGGCTGGTAGTGTGGGCAGACGTGATGTAACTCTTAGTCAAACTGAAGGAGAAGCGGGGAGGGGTAGAAACATCCCAGAAGGCTGTGCAGTACTTGCACATTTTGTCAGTCTGCTGGGGGATCCTAGAGCCAGTAGAGGGGTCCAGCATCTCTCAGAAACCAGTCTGCACTAAGTCACAGGGTGAAAGGAGTGTGTGGAAGCTATGCAGATGTGTCAACTCAGCAGCAAATTGAGAGCATGACAACTAAAGCCCTTGAATCAGTCACACGCTCTGTAGTTGGTCTATCAGATATAGTCTTAATGGCCACCACGTGCACGCTAACTCACTTCAGTTGTGTCTAACTCCTTGAGACCCTATGGACTATAGCCCACCAGGCTCCCCTGTCCCATGAGATTCTCCAGGCAAGACTACTAGAGTGGGTTACTTTGCCCTCCTATAGGGGATTTTCCCGACCCAGGGATGGAACCCACATCTCTTGTATCTCTTGCATTGGCAAGTGGGCTTTTAACTGTATTTATTGAGCACCACCTTGGAGTGCTCAATAAACATGAATTCAGCATTCAATTATCAAGCACCAAATGCCACCCTTAGCACACAAAAATTGTGCATGCAAAAAAAAAAAAGTGTGCATGCTCCAAAAGGGTAAAGGCTGCATTCTTACATTTACAGTGTTCACAAATGTAACAAGAAGACAAACATGGAAGTGTGCAATCACTGCATGAAAGTATGAGAGTAGAGGCACGTCCCAAATGCTCCAGGAACAATAAACTCTGCCTGCAAAGTAAGATATGCTATAAAGAATGTCGAGGAATGCACAAGCAGAGATTCCACCAGAAGGAAATCGCCTGTTTGATGGGCTCTTATTGTTTATCTCAAATCTCTGTAGCCCCTCCCTGGAAGATGGGTGTACTCCCCTGTCTCACTAATACCAGACTTTACCACATGGAATGTGAACAGAAATGGCTTGAGGCACTTCTGGGTAAGCTTTAATAGCCAGTTCTTGGTGTGTCTGACATGTTCCCTGTTTTCTCTGACCAGAAAGCATCCAGAGAGGCAGCCCCATCAGCCTGCATTCCAGAGTGAAGATGACATGAATCAGAGCAGCCACTGTCTCACTAGGGACACATAGCGTGAGTGGAAAATAAGCCATTAAGATGTGTGAGCACCCCACCCCCTATCTGACTGATGCAGTGTCAGAGGTGGGATAGAATCCTGACCACGTCTCCTTTGACATATTTCAGTTGTGGTAAATAACCTACCACATCTCCACTGGGAGTCAAGTAGAGCCCCAGCTTTAACAAGGGAGCAGAAATTAACAAATCTGGTTTATAAATTGTGATTAGGAAGCCTACAGCGCTGCATCATAATTATCCAGAGAAGGCTCTGTGAGAACTAACTCAGTGACAGTGATGACCAGTGAAGGTAGAGAGGAAGGGTGGATGTCAGTGACCTGCAAGGGGAGAGGGCAAAGTGTGGGAAGAACTGTAGTGTTTCTGCTGCCTCCTCTCCCTCTGCCACCGGGAGGCAGGGGAGCTGAAGAAACAGGAAGTTCCTTTGAGATATGCATGGGAGAGTAAGCAGTAAGTTCTTGAAAATATATGTTTGGAATTTAGATGAATTCTTTGAATTTTAGAGAATTTTAATCTTTTCCTCCTTTTCTCTAAATGGCCACTACTAGTAAGTTTGGACAATTAAGAAAATGGTGGCAGGTGGATGAGTTGCCCCACTTTCTGGACCACAGGACCGTCACTTGAACAAGCTTTACCTACTCTCGGTGGCCTTGATTCTGAACTTTGTGTTAGCTTTTTTTTTCCCTAACACAAATGCAGAGGGGTGAGAGCTCATCTTAGTCCACATTGTCGTTTAACTTCACCCTCCACTGTCATCTCCCACTTTTCCTATGATAAATCATTCTACTTTAACATGCACATTTTCATTTGTATGTATTCTTAGAAGATGCGTATTTGGGAGACCTCATGATTTGCAGTTGAGCTAAATAGTACGGCACTGTGTTTCACTGTGCTTTAACACTTGACTCTCCATGGCATAGACAGCAGTTTTTCCTTCTACCTTCTGGTGCTGTTTCCCAGGTCACCTCCTACTCCTACCATTGAGACTTCACAAGAGATTGTAACTTGAACCCACTGCCTTTTCATTAAAAGCACATACGTGGGACTTCCCTGGAGGTCCAGTGGCTAAGACTGGGCTCCCAGAGCAGGGGCCATGAATTCAGTCATTGATTAGGGAACTAAGATCCTACATGCTGCACAACTTGGCCAAATAAATAAATAAAATCATATACCTGGTCTCAGAACTTAGTGAAGCTCAGGTTCTTGATGTCTCATGTCAGAAAGAATTCAATGAGAGACAAAGCAGTATGTAAGAAGTGGATTAATATAGAGAGAAACACATTTTGTAGACAGAATGTGGTCTGTATCAAACAGTAGCCCTGAGAGAAACATACTCCACAGAGTATGGACCATCTCAGAAGGCAAGAAGCTCCAAACTATGGCATGGTTAGCTTTTATGGGTTGGATAGTTCCATAGGTTAACAAGTGAGAGAATTATTTTGACTATTTCAGGGAAGGGGTGAGGATTCCCAAGAATTAGGCGACTGCTCACTTTTTGACCTTTTATTTATTTATTTATTTATTTATTATTATTTTTTTTTTGACAGGGTTTTGCTTTTTACTGCCACACATGGACCAGAATCCACCATAAGTATATGACCATTCTTAGAACTATCATGGAACCTGTGGATGTGTCATTTAGCATATGCTAATCTATTACAATGAGTATAATAAAGCTCAAGGTCCACTGCAAGTTAAATCTTCTGCCATCTTGGACCTAGTTGGTTCTAACCAGTTTACGTCCTAGCCAAGGCTATATCATTCTTTAAAATGTTGTACCCTGCCCTCTTCCTTTTGCTTCACTCTCTAAATGAATTCCACACACATAGACTGTATCCCCTTTAAAAAAAGATTTTCATTTGTATGTATTCTTAGAAGATGCGTTTGGGAGACCTCATGATTTGCAGTTGAGCTAAATAGTACGGCACTGTGTTTCACTGTGCTTTAACACTTGACTCTCCATGGCATAGACAGCAGTTTTTCCTTCTACCTTCTGGTGCTGTTTCCCAGGTCACCTCCTACTCCTACCATTGAGACTTCACAAGAGATTGTAACTTGAACCCACTGCCTTTTCATTAAAAGCACATACGTGGGACTTCCCTGGAGGTCCAGTGGCTAAGACTGGGCTCCCAGAGCAGGGGCCATGAATTCAGTCATTGATTAGGGAACTAAGATCCTACATGCTGCACAACTTGGCCAAATAAATAAATAAAATCATATACCTGGTCTCAGAACTTAGTGAAGCTCAGGTTCTTGATGTCTCATGTCAGAAAGAATTCAATGAGAGACAAAGCAGTATGTAAGAAGTGGATTAATATAGAGAGAAACACATTTTGTAGACAGAATGTGGTCTGTATCAAACAGTAGCCCTGAGAGAAACATACTCCACAGAGTATGGACCATCTCAGAAGGCAAGAAGCTCCAAACTATGGCATGGTTAGCTTTTATGGGTTGGATAGTTCCATAGGTTAACAAGTGAGAGAATTATTTTGACTATTTCGGGGAAGGGGTGAGGATTCCCAAGAATTAGGCGACTGCTCACTTTTTGACCTTTTATTTATTTATTTATTTATTTATTATTATTTTTTTTTTGACAGGGTTTTGCTTTTTACTGCCACACATGGACCAGAATCCACCATAAGTATATGACCATTCTTAGAACTATCATGGAACCTGTGGATGTGTCATTTAGCATATGCTAATCTATTACAATGAGTATAATAAAGCTCAAGGTCCACTGCAAGTTAAATCTTCTGCCATCTTGGACCTAGTTGGTTCTAACCAGTTTACGTCCTAGCCAAGGCTATATCATTCTTTAAAATGTTGTACCCTGCCCTCTTCCTTTTGCTTCACTCTCTAAATGAATTCCACACACATAGACCTTGAATCCTTTTGAAGTAATTTTTATTTTTTTACAATGTTTAGGTAGATTCATGGTATATTTTATGTTCACATTCTTTACCTGATTTAGCAGATCACACCAGGCAGGTACCAGTCTACTTTCATACACAGACATTCTCAAACCTTGTCATCTCTGCCAACACATGGCATTGTGCAGTGTTCTAATATTTGTCAATCTAGAAATATTAAGCTGTATCTTATCTTTTTCAATTCCTATTTTAAGGATCTCAGATGAGTTTGAGTATCTCTTCATAAGCTTTTTTGGTTTTGTTTTCCTCTTCTGTTTTTAGTTTCTAGAGTGTATGTTTCATTGAAAATGGAAATTAATGTTTTATTATTGTTGTTGTTTTTACTGATTGGTGGGATTTTCTTTTGCATTTGAGATAGCAATTACGTATCATATTTACACTTTTTTGTAGCTATCCCACAGTCCTTGGATATTCTGGTGGGTTTTTTGTTTGTTTGTTTTTTTCTTTGCTTTTCCATTTAAGGAAGTTTCTATTGCACTGATTCTTTCCTCAGATGTGTCTAGTCTGCTGGTGAGCCCATGAGAGGCAGTCTTCATTTCTGTTTCAGTGTTTCTAATTCTCACATTTCCTAATTTTTTTTCTAAAAGTCCCCATTCTCTCTGATGACATTAGTCACCTATTCTTGTAAATGGACCATTTTTCCATCAGAATTCTTAGCATAGTAATCAGAGTTATTTTAAATCCTTGGTCTGATTATTCCAAAATCCCTATTCTTGCCATTTCTGAATCTGGAATTCTTTCTTTGCCTCTTTGGATTGTACTTATTTTCTTTTATCATGCCATGCAAACTTTTGTTGAAAGCTGTGTGCGAAAAGAGCTGGATAAAAGGAATTGAGGTTAATAGGCTTTTAATGTGAGGTTTTATATCTATTTGGATAGGAGGTAGGCAGTATTTAATGTTTGTAGTGGTCAGAGGATTAAATTTTCTGAGAACTTTTAGAAAAAAAAAAAAAAAATCTCACCTGTGTTCTTTGTGTTTTCCTAGATACTGCTACTGCTGCTTCTTCTTCTTTTTTTTTTTTTTGATACTGCTTCTTAAATGGAGGATGAGCCTAGCAGATATTTTTGTTGCAAAGCCCTGTTCTTACACAGGAGAGCTGATGTGGCCACCTAGGGTGGTAGTGGGAGGGTGTCATTTACATGGTATATTTTATGTTCACATTCTTTACCTGATTTAGCAGATCACACCAGGCAGGTCTCTATTTTTGTCATCTGCCAACACATGGCATTGTGCAGTGTTCTAATATTTGTCAATCTAGAAATATTAAGCTGTATCTTATCTTTTTCAATTCCTATTTTAAGGATCTCAGATGAGTTTGAGTATCTCTTCATAAGCTTTTTTGGTTTTGTTTTCCTCTTCTGTTTTTAGTTTCTAGAGTGTATGTTTCATTGAAAATGGAAATTAATGTTTTATTATTGTTGTTGTTTTTACTGATTGGTGGGATTTTCTTTTGCATTTGAGATAGCAATTACGTATCATATTTACACTTTTTTGTAGCTATCCCACAGTCCTTGGATATTCTGGTGGGTTTTTTGTTTGTTTGTTTTTTTCTTTGCTTTTCCATTTAAGGAAGTTTCTATTGCACTGATTCTTTCCTCAGATGTGTCTAGTCTGCTGGTGAGCCCATGAGAGGCAGTCTTCATTTCTGTTTCAGTGTTTCTAATTCTCACATTTCCTAATTTTTTTTCTAAAAGTCCCCATTCTCTCTGATGACATTAGTCACCTATTCTTGTAAATGGACCATTTTTCCATCAGAATTCTTAGCATAGTAATCAGAGTTATTTTAAATCCTTGGTCTGATTATTCCAAAATCCCTATTCTTGCCATTTCTGAATCTGGAATTCTTTCTTTGCCTCTTTGGATTGTACTTATTTTCTTTTATCATGCCATGCAAACTTTTGTTGAAAGCTGGGTGCGAAAAAGAGCTGGATAAAAGGAATTGAGGTTAATAGGCTTTTAATGTGAGGTTTTATATCTATTTGGATAGGAGGTAGGCAGTATTTAATGTTTGTAGTGGTCAGAGGATTAAATTTTCTGAGAACTTTTAGAAAAAAAAAAAAAAAATCTCACCTGTGTTCTTTGTGTTTTCCTAGATACTGCTACTGCTGCTTCTTCTTCTTTTTTTTTTTTTTGATACTGCTTCTTAAATGGAGGATGAGCCTAGCAGATATTTTTGTTGCAAAGCCCTGTTCTTACACAGGAGAGCTGATGTGGCCACCTAGGGTGGTAGTGGGGAGGGTGACTCTCAGCTTCCTGCCCCAGCCCCACACTTGTGAGACAAGAAGGCTAGAAAGAGATACAATTGCGTATTTTTTTATCCATGTGTGGAAGGCTGGGAAATGCTGGAGTTGGAGTTTTCCCTCCCCTCTGTCCCCTTTCGTTTGGCTATGGTAAAACCTTATTATGACTGTCAAAGTAGTTTTTTCTTGAGGGCAGATCTTTGTTAAAGAGAATGGAATGCTCTGGGTATGTTTCAAAATAGTGACTTTTCCCCTTACCTTGCCAGAAGTGTGAGGGCTTTTTTATCCTATCTTTACCCTGAGAATCTGGAAGTAAAGTTAAGATTGGATCTCCTGGAGTTCTTATCTCACAAACTGGCCCAGCTTAAGCTCCCACCTTCAACTGTTCTTTCCGACAGCAGCTTTGTTCACTGTAATCTGTGATTCTACAGAGAATCTGCCCAGCTATCTCTCCAGTTTGGGGCATGCTAGCTCTGTCAGTTCTCTGACAGAGATGAGAAAAGTTGATTTTTATTTAAGTTCTTTTTCTTGTTTCTGAGGATGAGACTTCCACCATTTTTATAGGTTCGTCCAGAAACCAGAAATTGCATGTCACTCTTAGGTATTATAAATATCTTTTCTCACTCAGTCAAGTTTCTGTTACCTTTAGTTACCTTTCATGGACTGAACATCTTTAATTTGTCTATCAAAACATCACCACTATGCTTGCCTTTGAATCTGCTCTTAAAAATTTTGCTCAAGAAGACTTTTCCTGTTCCTTGAAAAGATATCCTTCTATATTTTTCTTTGCTGACTTTGTAGTTTTACCTTAACACTTGAGTCTTTAATTCATCTGGTGTCAAGGAATGATTTGGTTTTGTTTTTCTCCATAGAGTGAGCCAGTTTTCCCAGTGAAATCCATGAAGCAGTCCATTCTTTCCCATTCGATTTATGGTAACTTAAGTTTCCCATTTATATAACCACTTTTCTCCCAGGTCTCTATTAAATTGCCTTGGTCTATTTGTCTATTCTTTTGCTAGTTCTTCTGTGTTTTAATGCCATGTCAATATCTGGTAAGACAAATCCCTTTTCTTTCTTCTTTTCTTTTAAGTTGAATGCATTTAAATGTACTCTTGAAGTAAATTTATTCTGGGTTTATCTTTGAAGCTGGTTTCTGCCATCTTTAATATAAAAAGAAAACAAATTCTGTTAAGGCAGTATTTCAGACAAACAAAGAAACCTTTTTATGACTGTCAAAGTATTTTTGAGGGCAGATCTTTGTTAAAGAGAATGGAATGCTCTGGGTATGTTTCAAAATAGTGACTTTTCCCCTTACCTTGCCAGAAGTGTGAGGGCTTTTTTATCCTATCTTTACCCTGAGAATCTGGAAGTAAAGTTAAGATTGGATCTCCTGGAGTTCTTATCTCACAAACTGGCCCAGCTTAAGCTCCCACCTTCAACTGTTCTTTCCGACAGCAGCTTTGTTCACTGTAATCTGTGATTCTACAGAGAATCTGCCCAGCTATCTCTCCAGTTTGGGGCATGCTAGCTCTGTCAGTTCTCTGACAGAGATGAGAAAAGTTGATTTTTATTTAAGTTCTTTTTCTTGTTTCTGAGGATGAGACTTCCACCATTTTTATAGGTTCGTCCAGAAACCAGAAATTGCATGTCACTCTTAGGTATTATAAATATCTTTTCTCACTCAGTCAAGTTTCTGTTACCTTTAGTTACCTTTCATGGACTGAACATCTTTAATTTGTCTATCAAAACATCACCACTATGCTTGCCTTTGAATCTGCTCTTAAAAATTTTGCTCAAGAAGACTTTTCCTGTTCCTTGAAAAGATATCCTTCTATATTTTTCTTTGCTGACTTTGTAGTTTTACCTTAACACTTGAGTCTTTAATTCATCTGGTGTCAAGGAATGATTTGGTTTTGTTTTTCTCCATAGAGTGAGCCAGTTTTCCCAGTGAAATCCATGAAGCAGTCCATTCTTTCCCATTCGATTTATGGTAACTTAAGTTTCCCATTTATATAACCACTTTTCTCCCAGGTCTCTATTAAATTGCCTTGGTCTATTTGTCTATTCTTTTGCTAGTTCTTCTGTGTTTTAATGCCATGTCAATATCTGGTAAGACAAATCCCTTTTCTTTCTTCTTTTCTTTTAAGTTGAATGCATTTAAATGTACTCTTGAAGTAAATTTATTCTGGGTTTATCTTTGAAGCTGGTTTCTGCCATCTTTAATATAAAAAGAAAACAAATTCTGTTAAGGCAGTATTTCAGACAAACAAAGAAACCTTTTTCTTTGTATATAAGGACATAGTTGTTAAATATCATGCTGTTGGGACCTGTACTTCAGGCTGTTTTTGCAGTAGCTCCATTATGTGCCTCTTACTCCTTTCCCTCAGATCACCTCAGAACAGAGGGCACACACTTTTCACAGAGCTGACTGAGGTGCTGATGGTTAGAGGGCTCTTCTATTGGGACTATATCATGGATTCATCACTGTTGTTTTTCTACAAAAGCTAGTCAACCTAAGAAAATCCTCCATTCTTAAAGGCCACCTAATATGTCTGACTTCTTTTCTGGATGAAATAATTGAGGACCAACAAGTTGAGGTTATTCATCAAGATCTCCCAGCTTCCTCTTGACAGGCTAAACATCCAGTCTCTTATTCGAATTCATTGCTGCAGCCACAATCTGCACACCACATGTCTTTCTTCAGCAACAGAGCACATAGAGGCTCTCCATGATAAATTCTGAGAGAGATCCAAATATAAGCACACTGTTCATTTTATGTACATCTGATGGGTGGATGTGAATGCAACACATTCTTTGAGTGAATCATCAAAAATGAATCAGGACCTTGCCTCCAATCACAAGATGGTATTTCTTTTCTTGTTTACTGATAACTTTAGGCCTCTCGGGTTTTAGTATTTAAGTAAAGTAAGGTGGATTTCAAGGTCTATTGCAAATATTTTGAGGACAGCAAAGCTCTGACAGCAGGAAAGGAGCTAAATTAGAAGCTGCAGTGACCTAATTGCTCTACCATTGACAAATGACTAATTGATTCTGTACACACAGCTGCTAGAACCACAACATGGAAACAAGGCTGGCCTGTATCGTTAATATAAACCATGCATCATTAAAAGCTAATATGTGGTTTCCTTTAAACTAAGAGGCTACTCTTGGATGACAGACATATTCATCAAGCAGGAGTTGTAACAGAAAAAAGAGATTCTCATATTACTTTCTATTAAGAAAGAAAATTAATTTACCAAGAAATAATAGTACATAAGATACGTAGTGTTAGTGGTAAAGAACCTGCTTGCCACTACAGGAGGCATGGGTTTGATCCCAGCTTCAGGAAGATCCCCTGAAGGAGAACATGGCAATCTGCTCCAGTATGCTTGAGAGGAGAATCCTATGAACAGAGGAGTCTGGCAGACTACGGTCCAGAGGGTTGCAGAGTCGAACATGACTGAAGCAACTTAGCACACATCACGTTAATACATATATGTTTATTAGAAGTGCTATTATTATACTATTTCTAATGTTTTATGATTCTTCCATCCTATGAATATAGCCAGTTATATATTTTTCTTTTTCTTATTTATTTTCTTATTTATAGCAATATGTATTTTACATAATATTGATATAGTAGGAAAGAGGGGAGGGAACAACCTTTAAAAGAATGACATAGCCCAAGAACACAACACAAATGGATTAGAACCAACTAAGTCCAAGATGGAAGTCAACTTCCACTAGAACTTGACCTCAAGATACACTCATCTGTAACACATCAGTCAGCTAAATGACACACCCACAGGCACCATGACAGTTCCCAGTGAAAGTGAAAGTCACTCAGTGATATCCAGCTCTTTGAGACCCCAAGGACTGGCCTGCCAGGCTCCTCTGTCCTTGGAATTCTCCAAGCAAAAATATGGAGTGCGTAGTTATTCCCTTCTCCAGGGGATCTTCCCAACTGAGGGACTGAACCCAGGTCTCCCACATTGCAGGCAAAATCTTTACACTATGAGCCACCATGAAAGCACCAGGCCCTAAAACCCCGTTTTGGAAATCTCTGCCCTTTCTCCCAAAGTGAGTTTTTGGGCTCCAGAGCCCACAGCAGGAAAGGAGCTAAATTAGAAGCTGCAGTGACCTAATTGCTCTACCATTGACAAATGACTGATTGATTCTGTACACACAGCTGCTAGAACCACAACATGGAAACAAGGCTGGCCTGTATCGTTAATATAAACCATGCATCATTAAAAGCTAATATGTGGTTTCCTTTAAACTAAGAGGCTACTCTTGGATGACAGACATATTCATCAAGCAGGAGTTGTAACAGAAAAAAGAGATTCTCATATTACTTTCTATTAAGAAAGAAAATTAATTTACCAAGAAATAATAGTACATAAGATACGTAGTGTTAGTGGTAAAGAACCTGCTTGCCACTACAGGAGGCATGGGTTTGATCCCAGCTTCAGGAAGATCCCCTGAAGGAGAACATGGCAATCTGCTCCAGTATGCTTGAGAGGAGAATCCTATGAACAGAGGAGTCTGGCAGACTACGGTCCAGAGGGTTGCAGAGTCGAACATGACTGAAGCAACTTAGCACACATCACGTTAATACATATATGTTTATTAGAAGTGCTATTATTATACTATTTCTAATGTTTTATGATTCTTCCATCCTATGAATATAGCCAGTTATATATTTTTCTTTTTCTTATTTATTTTCTTATTTATAGCAATATGTATTTTACATAATATTGATATAGTAGGAAAGAGGGGAGGGAACAACCTTTAAAAGAATGACATAGCCCAAGAACACAACACAAATGGATTAGAACCAACTAAGTCCAAGATGGAAGTCAACTTCCACTAGAACTTGACCTCAAGATACACTCATCTGTAACACATCAGTCAGCTAAATGACACACCCACAGGCACCATGACAGTTCCCAGTGAAAGTGAAAGTCACTCAGTGATATCCAGCTCTTTGAGACCCCAAGGACTGGCCTGCCAGGCTCCTCTGTCCTTGGAATTCTCCAAGCAAAAATATGGAGTGCGTAGTTATTCCCTTCTCCAGGGGATCTTCCCAACTGAGGGACTGAACCCAGGTCTCCCACATTGCAGGCAAAATCTTTACACTATGAGCCACCATGAAAGCACCAGGCCAACCATGAAAGTGAGTGGTAGCCCAGTTTTTGGAAATCTCTGCCCTTTCTCCCAAATAGTTGGAATAATCCTCCAACTCACTAACCTATAAAATTACCCACCCTGTAAAAACTCATGTTCTTGTCTTCCGAGATGGTACATACTCTATCTGTGGGATGTGTGTCTCTCTAAACAAATCCACTTCTTACCTATTACTTAGTCATGCACAGAATTCCTTCTATGATGAGACATAGAGCATTCATTAAATCCTGAAATCAAGTGTGTGATCTCAGTTAAAAGACTATGTGTTCAAGTTCCAATCTGAGCTACACGATTTCAATATCAAATGATTTTGTTAGAAAAAACATTGGCTTATGATTTAATCTTAGGGCTTTTTGGTGATTTAATGTCCCTTGCAATTGTATTTGCTTCTGTACTATAGCTGACCAGAACCACAGAATAGACTGCAGAGCTGGCTTTGGCCTGGACAGAGATGTCTTGGTCTTCCACAGCCTTCCCTTCTGGAAAGACAGCTTTTCAAGTTAGCCTCATGAAATTAGTACATTCCGCCTCTTGGCTCATATGAAATGAAGCTAAACAGAAAAGGTATTTTGGGGCTTGTAAGGTGGTTTGTTTGGAGATCTCATAGACAGCAAGTTGGTGATTATTTTCCATCTAAAGCTGAAGCTGAGAAGAGTATGATAATAAGGATATAGCAAAATCTATATACAGCATTATTTACAGAAATTGTCAACTACAATTGGCATTTACCAATTACATTGACAATGACTAAACAAAGGCATTTGCCATGGAAGTCAACTTCCACTAGAACTTGACCTCAAGATACACTCATCTGTAACACATCAGTCAGCTAAATGACACACCCACAGGCACCATGACAGTTCCCAGTGAAAGTGAAAGTCACTCAGTGATATCCAGCTCTTTGAGACCCCAAGGACTGGCCTGCCAGGCTCCTCTGTCCTTGGAATTCTCCAAGCAAAAATATGGAGTGCGTAGTTATTCCCTTCTCCAGGGGATCTTCCCAACTGAGGGACTGAACCCAGGTCTCCCACATTGCAGGCAAAATCTTTACACTATGAGCCACCATGAAAGCACCAGGCCAACCATGAAAGTGAGTGGTAGCCCAGTTTTTGGAAATCTCTGCCCTTTCTCCCAAATAGTTGGAATAATCCTCCAACTCACTAACCTATAAAATTACCCACCCTGTAAAAACTCATGTTCTTGTCTTCCGAGATGGTACATACTCTATCTGTGGGATGTGTGTCTCTAAACAAATCCACTTCTTACCTATTACTTAGTCATGCACAGAATTCCTTCTATGATGAGACATAGAGCATTCATTAAATCCTGAAATCAAGTGTGTGATCTCAGTTAAAAGACTATGTGTTCAAGTTCCAATCTGAGCTACACGATTTCAATATCAAATGATTTTGTTAGAAAAAACATTGGCTTATGATTTAATCTTAGGGCTTTTTGGTGATTTAATGTCCCTTGCAATTGTATTTGCTTCTGTACTATAGCTGACCAGAACCACAGAATAGACTGCAGAGCTGGCTTTGGCCTGGACAGAGATGTCTTGGTCTTCCACAGCCTTCCCTTCTGGAAAGACAGCTTTTCAAGTTAGCCTCATGAAATTAGTACATTCCGCCTCTTGGCTCATATGAAATGAAGCTAAACAGAAAAGGTATTTTGGGGCTTGTAAGGTGGTTTGTTTGGAGATCTCATAGACAGCAAGTTGGTGATTATTTTCCATCTAAAGCTGAAGCTGAGAAGAGTATGATAATAAGGATATAGCAAAATCTATATACAGCATTATTTACAGAAATTGTCAACTACAATTGGCATTTACCAATTACATTGACAATGACTAAACAAGGGCATTTGCCATCTTCCTCTGTGCATGTTGACACCATGCTGACAGCTGCTGACCTTCAACACTCTCTGAGGCAGAGCAGGGTGGAATGAGGCACTCTGTGCTCCAGGGAATCTGGTGAGGCAGGTCTTTAGATAGGTGGATGTTTTTAGGAACAGATTTATTATCTCAATCCTCATATCTGCTCATATTTAGAAAAGCATTAAATACCTTCAGGTGACATCAGATCCTCATTACTAACCAAAAACCTTTTGTTATTTGTATTAAGCTCCCTCTTCCTCAAAATCTTATATATTGAATCTTCTACTTGCTGCCCCTTTAGAGCAGTCTCTCAGAGCTGTCTGAGATACTGCCTTCAGGGCTGTAGTCCTAATTGTGCCCCAAATAAAACTCAAACCACAGCTCTCAGTCTGTTCATCTTTTTTTAGTCAACAAAATGAATAATGAGAAATAACTTAAGTATTCAGCCATGCAGAACATATTATTCATTAATGTGGTATTTTAAACAGCACAAATAATGACAAAAGAAACATTCATATTGAACAAATAAAGACATTTGAATATGTCAAACTTGAAAATAAAATAACAAGATTTTTTGGTGCCTTTTTTTGTTTTTTAAAGAAGGCAAGACAAGTTTGGGAATTGCAGAGAACTACAACTTGGGATGTGGAAGCTACAGGGAGCCAAAGGCAAATCCAAGTAGACAAAAGGGAGTTCAGCTTTTTTAGGTTTTAGGAGTAACCTTAGGCAACGTTGCTTTGAATACATGTTCACTGGAGAAGAATGAGTTCAAGGTTGGGAAAGGTTTGCCTTGGCTCCAAGGGTAGCTAGTTCACTGTTGCTGGAGCAAGGAGGGCCCTTCCTTATCTTAAAAGTAGAAGATGAAATTTCCACACAAATCTTATCATGACAAGAAATTGAGATGAGAATTTTGTACAAAGAATTCTATAGAAACAGACCTTCTTACCTTTGTCCTTTCTGCTGGCTATGCAGACCACACAGTGATATCTGTGTGAGCGCCTCATCCAGGGCCTCCCAGCTCCATTAATACTTCATTTATCAATTTTCACAAGTGCAAAGCTCCATCTAAAAGATGACTCTAGCACATCACAGCTTTGACATATAACAAATTTTTATCAAGGAAGAGGTGGTTGGTGGTTTATACTATACACACACACTTAAAAGTTATCCTTTGAAGAAAATTCCTGACTTTTCATATCATCTCAGTTGTGAATTCATGAGTTATTCAATATACATCTCTGTATTACTGAAATTTAATGTTGACTACAACTGATATGAATTACTTTTATAGCCAGGCAAATAAAAAGATGTCTAAAAGGAGCTACATTCAATATCATGTAATAACTTTTAAAAGGAAAGAATCTGAACAAAAATAAATATGTGTGTATGTATATGCATAACTTTGCTATATACATGAAACATTATAAATTAACTATATTTCAAGAAGAAAAGCTGAAAAAATAGTTTAATGCCTTTCGTCATCCTATTTCAAATTGTGCCCCAAATAAAACTCAAACCACAGCTCTCAGTCTGTTCATCTTTTTTTAGTCAACAAAATGAATAATGAGAAATAACTTAAGTATTCAGCCATGCAGAACATATTATTCATTAATGTGGTATTTTAAACAGCACAAATAATGACAAAAGAAACATTCATATTGAACAAATAAAGACATTTGAATATGTCAAACTTGAAAATAAAATAACAAGATTTTTTGGTGCCTTTTTGTTTTTAAAGAAGGCAAGACAAGTTTGGGAATTGCAGAGAACTACAACTTGGGATGTGGAAGCTACAGGGAGCCAAAGGCAAATCCAAGTAGACAAAAGGGAGTTCAGCTTTTTTAGGTTTTAGGAGTAACCTTAGGCAACGTTGCTTTGAATACATGTTCACTGGAGAAGAATGAGTTCAAGGTTGGGAAAGGTTTGCCTTGGCTCCAAGGGTAGCTAGTTCACTGTTGCTGGAGCAAGGAGGGCCCTTCCTTATCTTAAAAGTAGAAGATGAAATTTCCACACAAATCTTATCATGACAAGAAATTGAGATGAGAATTTTGTACAAAGAATTCTATAGAAACAGACCTTCTTACCTTTGTCCTTTCTGCTGGCTATGCAGACCACACAGTGATATCTGTGTGAGCGCCTCATCCAGGGCCTCCCAGCTCCATTAATACTTCATTTATCAATTTTCACAAGTGCAAAGCTCCATCTAAAAGATGACTCTAGCACATCACAGCTTTGACATATAACAAATTTTTATCAAGGAAGAGGTGGTTGGTGGTTTATACTATACACACACACTTAAAAGTTATCCTTTGAAGAAAATTCCTGACTTTTCATATCATCTCAGTTGTGAATTCATGAGTTATTCAATATACATCTCTGTATTACTGAAATTTAATGTTGACTACAACTGATATGAATTACTTTTATAGCCAGGCAAATAAAAAGATGTCTAAAAGGAGCTACATTCAATATCATGTAATAACTTTTAAAAGGAAAGAATCTGAACAAAAATAAATATGTGTGTATGTATATGCATAACTTTGCTATATACATGAAACATTATAAATTAACTATATTTCAAGAAGAAAAGCTGAAAAAATAGTTTAATGCCTTTCGTCATCCTTTTGATGGATTTACAAATTTTTTCTTGGCTTTAGCTTAATTGGCATTCACAAAAAAGACAAGTGACTTAAAGACATTTCTTCCAAGAAACTGAATATTGAAGAGAACATTAATAAAGAACACAAACAGTTGGAAAAATTACAAGTCTATTCCTAGGACAAATCTTTACCAGCCACATTATCAAAAAAACACAACTTTAGTTGTTCCACCCTAAGTGGTTTCAAAATATTTAATCATCATTCTTTATGACACTTCAGGCATCTAGAACGAGGATACTTCTATTTGTTTTTAATAAAATTTAATTCAAAGCTAATTCAATGAAATGTTTATGCGATTTCAATAAATTCCAATAGTTTAGAAGCATTTTTTTTAGATTCTTATTTAATAATGAAAGACAAGAATGAAACGTATTTTGAGTCTGGTGCCTTAGACCATTTGGCCATTCCGACACACTTAGAATTCAGCATATTTTGAGTTAACGTTTATTCCTAACTACTGTGCTAATAATTAAAATAAATAAGTGACAATAATAAAGAAGCAAATAAAAAGCTCAATTTTAGCAAATATATGGAAAAAACTGAAAATATTAAGAAACAAATATTAGAACAAATGAACAATAAGAATTCCACTGTACAGTTGGATAGTAGTACACACGTTTTATTCCTTCATGGATCTGATAGGTGATAGATGACTGTAGGTTACTGCTAATGGTGTCAGATTCTTAATTTCCAATGGAGAAGAATTCACATTGGGATCAAAAGACTCGGTGATGGTTGCTCAGAGCTTCATGCAGTGAAAAGTTTATTAAAGTAAAAAAGGATAGGGAAAAGCTTCCAGCATAGACACTGAAAGGAGGAGAGAAGAGTATCCCTGCTTTGCCAGTTTAGGCACGACAATTTGTATTTTGCAGTTGGTTATCGAAACAATAACTTAAGGTCATAAAGGCATTCCAGTCCTATACCCACAACATGAGATTAGCCAGGGCATAATCTCCAGGTTTGGTGAGACATTCTGATGTAAAGGCCTTTCTAGGCCCACAGCATCAACATAAGACAGTAAACTTAGTTTTGAGTTGCTCTTATCATAACAAATATTTCAGGTTAGAAAAATACCTGTCCTTCTTCTTTTTGCCCTTCACCTCCTTCTCCTTATTAAATCTGCCTATCAACCCCTTTCAATTCTGAACCCCTTTCAGATCATACCCTTGCTGTGGCAAAAGGGCTTTCACTACCCAATGAAAAGATGAGCCATCCCCTACCAGGCAGCCCAAGGATGGATAGGTCATATTGGGGACTTCTGATAAAACGTGGTCCACTGGAGGGCATGGCAAATCGCTCCAATATTTTTGCCATGATAATCCTGTGAACAGTATGAGAAAAAAAAAAGATATGACACTGGAAGATGAGCACCCTCAGGTCAGAAGGTATCCAATATGCCACTAGGGAAAAGCAGAGGGCAATTACTAATAACTCTGTAAAGAATAAAGCCAAAGTGGAAATGATGCTCAGTTGTGAATTTGTCAGTGGTGAAAGTAAATTCTGATGCTGTAAAGAACAACATTGCATTAGAATCTGGAACAAACGGTCCATGAATCAATGTAAATTGAATGTGCTCCAGCAGGAGATGTCAAGACTGAATATTGACATCTTAGTGATACTGATCTAAAATGGATGGGAGGGGCTCCCAGGGTGGTCCAGTAGGTGAAGAGTGCATCTTGCAGTGCAAGGGGTGCCAGTTTGATCCCTGGCTCAGGAAGATCCTGCGTGCCACAGAGTGGCTGGACCAGTGTGTCCAGTTGGGAGCCAGAGCTCTGGAGCACATGCGCCCAGACGTGGTGCTCTGCAGCAAGAGGGGCCACTGCAATGGATGGCCTACACAGGCCAAAAGAATAAAAATGGATGAAAATAAACAAACAAACAAAAAGAGGCCAAAATTTTAAAAAATAAATAAATAAAATAAAATGGATGGGAATGGATGAATTTAATTCAGATGAGCATTATATATATATTACTGTGGGCAAGAATCACTTAGCAGCCCTCGTAGTAAACAAAAAATTCGAAATGCACTACTTGGGTGCAGTCTCAAAAAAGACAGTTTGTTTAAAACAAGCTCAGTTTGTTTACAGGACAAACCATTCAACATCACAGTGATCCAAGCCCAATCATTGTTGCCAAAGAAGCTGAAGTTGAGCATTTCTATGAAGACCTACAAGAACTTCTACAACAGGAATGAAAGCTTAAAGTGGGGGAAAATATCATGGGGAGAGCTGGCACAAGGGAACCCAGGGAAGCCTGTACATGGTTCCAAGTTTCTAAGATTCCTTAGCAGCTGGGCACTGGACAAGATTCTTACAAGCAGCTAGAGTCAGAGCTACTTTGTTTCTTTATATTTCTTTCTATAAATGTTTATACTCTCTTTTCAACCTGGAGGAATTTAACCCTGGGCCTATTTAAGAGTTTTTACCAAAAGCCCTGAAGGGAGAGGCAGTGGAATATAGTGGAAAGGGCACAGCATTTCAGAGACTAAGATGGTGCCTCGTGGGGATTTGGGAGAGGGATGTGGACCTCAGAATGCCTACTCTATGCCAGCTCACATATTTTGCCATGAGAATCCTGTGAACAGTATGAGAAAAAAAAAAGATATGACACTGGAAGATGAGCACCCTCAGGTCAGAAGGTATCCAATATGCCACTAGGGAAAAGCAGAGGGCAATTACTAATAACTCTGTAAAGAATAAAGCCAAAGTGGAAATGATGCTCAGTTGTGAATTTGTCAGTGGTGAAAGTAAATTCTGATGCTGTAAAGAACAACATTGCATTAGAATCTGGAACAAACGGTCCATGAATCAATGTAAATTGAATGTGCTCCAGCAGGAGATGTCAAGACTGAATATTGACATCTTAGTGATACTGATCTAAAATGGATGGGAGGGGCTCCCAGGGTGGTCCAGTAGGTGAAGAGTGCATCTTGCAGTGCAAGGGGTGCCAGTTTGATCCCTGGCTCAGGAAGATCCTGCGTGCCACAGAGTGGCTGGACCAGTGTGTCCAGTTGGGAGCCAGAGCTCTGGAGCACATGCGCCCAGACGTGGTGCTCTGCAGCAAGAGGGGCCACTGCAATGGATGGCCTACACAGGCCAAAAGAATAAAAATGGATGAAAATAAACAAACAAACAAAAAGAGGCCAAAATTTTAAAAAATAAATAAATAAAATAAAATGGATGGGAATGGATGAATTTAATTCAGATGAGCATTATATATATATTACTGTGGGCAAGAATCACTTAGCAGCCCTCGTAGTAAACAAAAAATTCGAAATGCACTACTTGGGTGCAGTCTCAAAAAAGACAGTTTGTTTAAAACAAGCTCAGTTTGTTTACAGGACAAACCATTCAACATCACAGTGATCCAAGCCCAATCATTGTTGCCAAAGAAGCTGAAGTTGAGCATTTCTATGAAGACCTACAAGAACTTCTACAACAGGAATGAAAGCTTAAAGTGGGGGAAAATATCATGGGGAGAGCTGGCACAAGGGAACCCAGGGAAGCCTGTACATGGTTCCAAGTTTCTAAGATTCCTTAGCAGCTGGGCACTGGACAAGATTCTTACAAGCAGCTAGAGTCAGAGCTACTTTGTTTCTTTATATTTCTTTCTATAAATGTTTATACTCTCTTTTCAACCTGGAGGAATTTAACCCTGGGCCTATTTAAGAGTTTTTACCAAAAGCCCTGAAGGGAGAGGCAGTGGAATATAGTGGAAAGGGCACAGCATTTCAGAGACTAAGATGGTGCCTCGTGGGGATTTGGGAGAGGGATGTGGACCTCAGAATGCCTACTCTATGCCAAGTGTACAACCTCGAGTCTGTTCTAAAAGAATTGCTCAAAGCAATTGTTGAGACAGGAGAGAAATGATACTGGGAGGAAACCTGGTATATCAAGAATGGAGAAAGAGTACAAGAAATGGTCTTCTTTGTGGCATGTGAGATCTAGTTCCCTGAACAGAAATGGACCCAGATCCCCTGCATTGGCAGTTAGGGTGTCATATCCACCAGACCACTTGAGAAGTCCCCATGTAAAGATTTTCTATTGCAGCAGAAATTATTGTGTAGTAAAGGCTTTTGCAAATTGTTGGAAACTCAAAAAAAAAAAAAGAAGAAGAACTTCTAGAACAAACACCAAACAGAAAAGATAGGGAATTAGAATGTAGAAGTAGGACATCAAGAAGTGATAGGTAAGTTTGGCCTTGAAGTATAAAATGAAGTAGGGCAAAAGCTAAGCAAGTTTTGTTCAAAGAACACACTTCCAACAATACCCTCTTCCAACAATGTGAGATGACTCTACACATGGACATCACCAAATGGTCTTTACCTAAAACAGATTGATTATAATATTTGCAGCCAAAGATGGAGAAGTTCTATAGAGTCAGTAAAAACAAGACTCGGAGCTGACTGTGGCTCAGACCATCTTACCCTCCTCTTGAGAAACCTGTATGTAGATCGAGAAATAAGAGTTAGAGCCTTGCATGGAACAATGGGCTGATTCCAAATTGGGAAAGGAGTATGTCAAAGTTGTATATTGTCATCCAGCTTATTTAACATATATGCAGAGTACATCATGTGAAATGGTGAGCTGGATGAAGCTGGAATCAAGATTGTGGGGAGAAATATCAATAACCTCAGATATGCAGATGACACTACCCTGATGGCGAGAATTGAAGAGAAACTGAAAAGCCTCTTGATGAAGGTGGAAGAGATGAGTGAAAAAGCTGGCCTAAAATTCAACATTCAAAAAACGAAGATCATGGCATCTGGTCCCATCACATCATGGCAAGTAGACAGGCACACAATGGAAACAGTGACAGACTTTATTTCCTTGGTCTCCAAAATCACTAAGGATGATGACAGAGCCATGAAACTAAAAGATGCTTGCTCCTTGGAAGAAAAGCTATGACAAATCTAGACAGCATATTAAAAAGCAGAGATATCACTTTGCCAACAAAGGTCCATATAGTCAAAGCTATTTTTTTTCCAGTAGTTACATTTGGATGTGAAAGTACCATAAAGAAGGCTGAGTGCTGAAGTACCGATGCTTTCAAATTGTGGGGTTGAAGAAGACTTTTGACAGTTCATTGGACTTTAAGGAAATAAAACCAGTCAATTCTAAAGGAAATCAACCCTGAATATTCATTGGAAGCTCCAAATCTTAGCCCACATGATGTCAAGAGATGACTCATTGGAAAAGACCCTGTTGCTGGGAAAAGTAGAAGGCAGAAGGAGAAGGGGATGAGACAGTTGGATGTCATCACCAACTTAATAGACATGAGTTTGAGTAAGCAAAAAAGAAGAAGAACTTCTAGAACAAACACCAAACAGAAAAGATAGGGAATTAGAATGTAGAAGTAGGACATCAAGAAGTGATAGGTAAGTTTGGCCTTGAAGTATAAAATGAAGTAGGGCAAAAGCTAAGCAAGTTTTGTTCAAAGAACACACTTCCAACAATACCCTCTTCCAACAATGTGAGATGACTCTACACATGGACATCACCAAATGGTCTTTACCTAAAACAGATTGATTATAATATTTGCAGCCAAAGATGGAGAAGTTCTATAGAGTCAGTAAAAACAAGACTCGGAGCTGACTGTGGCTCAGACCATCTTACCCTCCTCTTGAGAAACCTGTATGTAGATCGAGAAATAAGAGTTAGAGCCTTGCATGGAACAATGGGCTGATTCCAAATTGGGAAAGGAGTATGTCAAAGTTGTATATTGTCATCCAGCTTATTTAACATATATGCAGAGTACATCATGTGAAATGGTGAGCTGGATGAAGCTGGAATCAAGATTGTGGGGAGAAATATCAATAACCTCAGATATGCAGATGACACCACCCTTATGGCAGAATTGAAGAGAAACTGAAAAGCCTCTTGATGAAGGTGGAAGAGATGAGTGAAAAAGCTGGCCTAAAATTCAACATTCAAAAAACGAAGATCATGGCATCTGGTCCCATCACATCATGGCAAGTAGACAGGCACACAATGGAAACAGTGACAGACTTTATTTCCTTGGTCTCCAAAATCACTAAGGATGATGACAGAGCCATGAAACTAAAAGATGCTTGCTCCTTGGAAGAAAAGCTATGACAAATCTAGACAGCATATTAAAAAGCAGAGATATCACTTTGCCAACAAAGGTCCATATAGTCAAAGCTATTTTTTTTCCAGTAGTTACATTTGGATGTGAAAGTACCATAAAGAAGGCTGAGTGCTGAAGTACCGATGCTTTCAAATTGTGGGGTTGAAGAAGACTTTTGACAGTTCATTGGACTTTAAGGAAATAAAACCAGTCAATTCTAAAGGAAATCAACCCTGAATATTCATTGGAAGCTCCAAATCTTAGCCCACATGATGTCAAGAGATGACTCATTGGAAAAGACCCTGTTGCTGGGAAAAGTAGAAGGCAGAAGGAGAAGGGGATGAGACAGTTGGATGTCATCACCAACTTAATAGACATGAGTTTGAGTAAGCTCCAGGAGATGGTGAAGGCCAGGTAAGCCTGCCATGCTGAGGTTCATGGGGTTGGAGAGTTGGACACAACTAAGTGATTGAATTGACTGGCTGATATGTATATATATTAGGTTTCAGAATGTACTTCAGATTTATATTAACTTTAAAGAAATGTTATTTCAGTTTTCCTTTTTTATTTCTCCCCCCCTTTTAAAGCCTTTGTATATGCTATAAAATTTGCAAAACATTATTATAATTGTTAATTTATATAAATGTTATGTAATTTTTAAAGTTGACAGTAAAAGAAAGAAAAATATATTTCTAGTATTTTTTTCTATTAACCTTTCTTTTTGCCATTTCTGGTTCTCATTCTTGTAGTTTTGAGCTGTTCTCTGCTGTCATTTCCCTACTCCAGTACAGCTGTGCTCTCATTCACTTCTTTCCTGCTGGTATTATCAAATACTATACTTTCCTATGTTATGGGCCTAGTGATAAAAATATGTGCATATTTCTTTATGCAAATGATTTTTATGTAAGTCAAATGATGAAATACGCATTTGTACTGTCTTTCACAATTGCACAATTATCTTAACTGTTCCTGTTTATTTCTTTGTATAAATTTGAATTACTGCATGGGATCCCTTTTTCTAGGTCTAAAAAACTTATTTTAGTGCTTCTTATACAGCAAGTCTGCTAGCCATAGTGTTTCTACAATTTTGTGTACATTTAGATGCTTTCATTTTGGGGGGGGGGATGGGGACGGAGGGGGGCGGGTGGGCCACTTCTATTGGTCTTTCATTTATCTATTTTTCATCCATCTTTGTTCTTTGGCTCATGTGGGCCTCCCATCGCAGTGGCTTCTGTTGTCCCAGGGCACAGGCTCTGGGCGCATGCGCTCCAGAGCTCCGACTCGGTAATTGGACACATCGATCCAGCCCCTCAGCGGCATGTGGGATCTTCCCAGGCCAGGGGTCAAACTGGCACCCCTTGCACTGCCAGGGGGTATCCTTACCCACTGGACCACCAGGGAAGCCCCAGATGCTTTCATTTTAACTTCCTTTTTGAAACATGGTTTTGCTGGATATAAGATTCTCCGTTTGCAGTATTTTTAGATATTTAAATGTCATGCCACTGCCTTCTGGCCTCCATTTTTTCTAGTGAGCAGTCAGCTGTTTATTTTATTCATGTTCCTCAAAACGTGAATGCTGTTGTTTTCAAGAAATTTGTCTTTGAATTTTGCACTATGATGTGTCTGCATGAGAATCTTGATGGGTTTGTATTACTTGCACTGGGCTAGATTTTAGATTCATGCTTTTCATCAGATTTTGAGATATCAGTCATTATGTTTTAAAATCTTTTTCTACTCCATCCTGTCTTTCCTCTACCCATTTACTCCCAATATAATAAGTTGTTGTAATTTATGTATCCCACTTTCTCTAAAGCTCTTTTTAATTTTTTTTTCTGTTATTGCTGTTGTTCAGATTGCATGATCTCTCTCACCTTATTTTTAAATTCAGTGACTTTTTGTTCTGCCAACTCAAATCTACTGTGGAGCTCATTTGGAGATACCTTTATTTTAGTTATCAAAGTTTTTAAATTTAGAATTTCAGCTTGGTTCTTTTAAAATAATTTATCTCTCATTATTCTTAGTTTAATGAGACACGATTTGTACTGTTTTCAATTGCACAATTATCTTAACTGTTCCTGTTTATTTCTTTGTATAAATTTGAATTACTGCATGGGATCCCTTTCTAGGTCTAAAAACTTATTTTAGTGCTTCTTATACAGCAAGTCTGCTAGCCATAGTGTTTCTACAATTTTGTGTACATTTAGATGCTTTCATTTTGGGGGGGGGGATGGGGACGGAGGGGCGGGTGGGCCACTTCTATTGGTCTTTCATTTATCTATTTTTCATCCATCTTTGTTCTTTGGCTCATGTGGGCCTCCCATCGCAGTGGCTTCTGTTGTCCCAGGGCACAGGCTCTGGGCGCATGCGCTCCAGAGCTCCGACTCGGTAATTGGACACATCGATCCAGCCCCTCAGCGGCATGTGCGATCTTCCCACGCCAGTGCTCAAACTCGCACCCCTTGCACTGCCAGGGGGTATCCTTACCCACTGGACCACCAGGGAAGCCCCAGATGCTTTCATTTTAACTTCCTTTTTGAAATATGGTTTTGCTGGATATAAGATTCTCCGTTTGCAGTATTTTTAGATATTTAAATGTCATGCCACTGCCTTCTGGCCTCCATTTTTTCTAGTGAGCAGTCAGCTGTTTATTTTATTCATGTTCCTCAAAACGTGAATGCTGTTGTTTTCAAGAAATTTGTCTTTGAATTTTGCACTATGATGTGTCTGCATGAGAATCTTGATGGGTTTGTATTACTTGCACTGGGCTAGATTTTAGATTCATGCTTTTCATCAGATTTTGAGATATCAGTCATTATGTTTTAAAATCTTTTTCTACTCCATCCTGTCTTTCCTCTACCCATTTACTCCCAATATAATAAGTTGTTGTAATTTATGTATCCCACTTTCTCTAAAGCTCTTTTTAATTTTTTTTTCTGTTATTGCTGTTGTTCAGATTGCATGATCTCTCTCACCTTATTTTTAAATTCAGTGACTTTTTGTTCTGCCAACTCAAATCTACTGTGGAGCTCATTTGGAGATACCTTTATTTTAGTTATCAAAGTTTTTAAATTTAGAATTTCAGCTTGGTTCTTTTTAAAATAATTTATCTCTCATTATTCTTAGTTTAATGAGACACGGATATTATAACTTCCTTTATTTATTTGCATGTGCGAAGTTGCTTCTGTCACATCCGACTTTTCATGACCCTATGGACCTTACCAGGCTCCTCTCTCCATGGGATTACGTAGGCAAGAATGTTAAGCAGTCTTGAAAGGAAAAGAACAAAGCTGGAGGAATAACCCTCTCAGACTTCAGACTCTACTACAAAGCTATGGTAGATTGCCATTCCTTCCTCCAGGGGATCTTCCTGACCTGGGGATGGAACCTGCATATACATCTTTAAAATTTGTTTATATTTTAGTTCTTTGAAATCTCTACTACTTCTTTGAACTCTGTCAGCTAAATTTGAACTCAGTACTGTCTCAAAGAAAGTTCTGTTGCCTGCTTTTTTCCTGTGTACGGATCACATTTTCCTTTTTATTTGGAAAACATAAATTTTTGTTCAAAACTGATCATTTTGGATACACTGTTCTAGCAACACTGAGTGCTGATCCCTCCCAGCTTGCCTCCACAAGTAAAGCTTCTTGTTCTTTGTTAATGTTTGTTGTTGTTGGTTTTTTCTCTTGATCTGTTTTGTGACTTTTCTGATCTATGTAATGAAATCCATTTCCCTGCAGTGTAAAACTTTTGATGCCATGCCTCAGAAACACAGCCTTGGACATGTGCAGTCACCCTGCAATGAGTAGTGGATTTAGCAGAGTTTCATTTGTTATTTTGTTTTCTTTTTATTTTAAACTGTCTACTTACCTTGGTATCACACCAGTTCTTAGCCTCCATTAATTGCAGGCTTTTTTCAATAATGCTTTGGGGCATAAATTGCTACCTATTCTGATCCAAATCTCTGAGCCCACTTGTGCATGTTTGTTCTGGCCAGAGGATGGCTCTTTGTGTTGTCTCTTTCCCTCGCTTTCTCTGATAAACTCCTAGCTTATTTACACTGTAGCCGCTTGCTCCCATGAGCCTACCAACTTCCTTTCATTTGCTTATCATCATTGCTTACTTCTTAGTTTTCCAGAGCACCCTTAGTGTTGAATGCCCCCACGTTCTATTCTAAGTAGTTGGTTCCCTTGGGTAGAGCCTTAAAGCTCTTTGTTCTTCTGACCTACATTTCCTGCTGGGCAAAACCTCTGCACCACTGTTCTGGGGATGCGAACCAACTCAGTGGACCACTTCTCTCAAAGTGACACTCTACTTCACAAGCAGGTAACTGGGCTGGGGAAGCTGCTTATGCACTTCTCTGCTTTCCTCTCCTGGGATGCAGACTCTAGGTTATAAGTTTAGGTGAGGACAGCTAATGCCCCTGAATTCTTAGCTTGGATACTTTCTGTCCTGTAAGTAGGAGTCAGGTGGAGGAGATCCCCAGACTTCTAACTTATCTTACTTCAAATATAGCCTGTGCAATACTGAGCTGGTGACCTGACCCTCAAGTAGAGGTATTACAGCCCTTGACTGGGAGCTGATGGAAAAGGGTGCACTATATTTTTGACTGCACCTCTGAAGAGTAGAGCTTCCTCTCTGCTGAGCTAGAAGGAGGAAAGAACGAGTGAACCTTAACTGCCATAGACTTTCACTGTTTTTACCAACCAAATTTTCCAAACTAAATGCTTCTTCCTTTTCTATGTGTGCTTTCAGAGATTTAAAATGATTGAGCTTCTTTTCTTATTTTTACCAGTTAACTTCACTTCACTGGGGAGAGAGATTCCTGGAGGTCCTTATGAAATTGTCTCCTAATACACAATTTTGAATCAAGAGTTTCAAAATTAGTGAAGCATATTTATTGTGCTCAACTAAAAGAATATCTATGTAATAATATGTTTATTTTTAAGTATTATTTATTGTTTGTCTTGTTATATTTTAGTTATCTATTTGGTGCATTAGAACACACAACAAATTAAGTGCCTAATAACAATCTTCACTCTGCTCATGAATCTACATTTTGACAGGAATCCATAGGAACTCATTTTCACATTATTTCATGTCAGCTAGGATTCCTCAAAGCTTGGGAATTGGAATAATCTAAGGGTTCACCCATTTGTGTTTGTGATGGATGATGTTGGGGGCTAAAGGAGGTGGGGCTTTGGGGGTTATCTCTCTATGTCTTTATGTGACGGGTTCATATATGCTTCAGGGTAGCTGATCTTTTAGTGATGTCACCGGAGACTTTCTGAGACATATATCTTGAGAGAAAGAGTCAAGTGGTATCTTTTCATTTATTAAAAATAAAAATTATTTGCTTTTGGCTGTACTGGGTCTTTAATGCTATAGATGGGTTTTCTCTAATTACAGTGAGTGGGGGCTATTTTCCAGTTGTGGTGCATGGACTTCTCATTGCAATGAATTCTCTTATTTCAGAGCACAGATTTTGGGGCAAGCAGGCTTCAGTAGTAAGTTTAGGTGAGGACAGCTAATGCCCCTGAATTCTTAGCTTGGATACTTTCTGTCCTGTAAGTAGGAGTCAGGTGGAGGAGATCCCCAGACTTCTAACTTATCTTACTTCAAATATAGCCTGTGCAATACTGAGCTGGTGACCTGACCCTCAAGTAGAGGTATTACAGCCCTTGACTGGGAGCTGATGGAAAAGGGTGCACTATATTTTTGACTGCACCTCTGAAGAGTAGAGCTTCCTCTCTGCTGAGCTAGAAGGAGGAAAGAACGAGTGAACCTTAACTGCCATAGACTTTCACTGTTTTTACCAACCAAATTTTCCAAACTTAATGCTTCTTCCTTTTCTATGTGTGCTTTCAGAGATTTAAAATGATTGAGCTTCTTTTCTTATTTTTACCAGTTAACTTCACTTCACTGGGGAGAGAGATTCCTGGAGGTCCTTATGAAATTGTCTCCTAATACACAATTTTGAATCAAGAGTTTCAAAATTAGTGAAGCATATTTATTGTGCTCAACTAAAAGAATATCTATGTAATAATATGTTTATTTTTAAGTATTATTTATTGTTTGTCTTGTTATATTTTAGTTATCTATTTGGTGCATTAGAACACACAACAAATTAAGTGCCTAATAACAATCTTCACTCTGCTCATGAATCTACATTTTGACAGGAATCCATAGGAACTCATTTTCACATTATTTCATGTCAGCTAGGATTCCTCAAAGCTTGGGAATTGGAATAATCTAAGGGTTCACCCATTTGTGTTTGTGATGGATGATGTTGGGGGCTAAAGGAGGTGGGGCTTTGGGGGTTATCTCTCTATGTCTTTATGTGACGGGTTCATATATGCTTCAGGGTAGCTGATCTTTTAGTGATGTCACCGGAGACTTTCTGAGACATATATCTTGAGAGAAAGAGTCAAGTGGTATCTTTTCATTTATTAAAAATAAAAATTATTTGCTTTTGGCTGTACTGGGTCTTTAATGCTATAGATGGGTTTTCTCTAATTACAGTGAGTGGGGGCTATTTTCCAGTTGTGGTGCATGGACTTCTCATTGCAATGAATTCTCTTATTTCAGAGCACAGATTTTGGGGCAAGCAGGCTTCAGTAGTAGTGGCTTGTGGGCTCTAGACTTCAAGTTCATTAGTTGAGGTGCATGGGCCTAGATGCTCAACAGCATGTGGGATCTTCCTGGACCACAAATCGAACTCTTAACCACTGGACCACCACAGAAATCCCAGTATATGATCTAGCCTTGGAAGTCATGCAGTAAGAGGCCCACCAGATTCAATAGGAGTATCAATAAGACACTCCTTTCTCCTGGAAGAAGTGTCAACAATATAACTGAAGAAGAATATATGACATGGGATGCATTGGTGTGGTTGTTTTGGGAAAATACTACCTGCAACAAGGCTGAAATCTGAAAGGTTTCCTATTTATTGTTAGGAAATACAAATATTTTAAATAACTTAAAACAAAATTCAATGTTTGTCTCTTGTCTAAATTCTATTTGTTTATAATGTATGTAGTTCAGTAGAATATGCATATAGTTTATAAATAGTCACACAATGGAATTTTGTTCAAATTATTTTTAAAAATGGTGGTATCATAAAGGAAAATGGAAAACTGTGGCATAGATTCAAAATCAAGTCGAGTGACTTCCTCAGCAGTACACCGATATATATATTGGTGTATAATGATACAATTATTTTGTGATAACTTCCAAGTGAGTATAAAATACAACTATTGGGAAAGAATTACAATAATAATTAGCATTTGGTAAAAACACTCTATATATCAGACATGATCCTATGAATTTTACATAAACACAGAAATGTTTCTTTAGTTCTCTTTACTTTCATTTACAATATGTATACAAACTAAGTATTCAGTATTTCTACTTTGTAGATGATAAAATTGAAACTTGGAAGGAATAAGTCACTCACCCCAACTTGTATGATAGAGCTAAATTCCAGAGCCCATAACCATAACGATCATTCAATGAATGAGTCTCGAACGTCTATTTTGTGTATATTTTGGAAAAGTTTCTTTAGGGCCCAATGTGTGGTGTGTTGAAAAGTCAGGGTTTTTTTTTTTTCTTATTTACAGAGGGCAACAGATGGGGCTATTTTCCAGTTGTGGTGCATGGACTTCTCATTGCAATGAATTCTCTTATTTCAGAGCACAGATTTTGGGGCAAGCAGGCTTCAGTAGTAGTGGCTTGTGGGCTCTAGACTTCAAGTTCATTAGTTGAGGTGCATGGGCCTAGATGCTCAACAGCATGTGGGATCTTCCTGGACCACAAATCGAACTCTTAACCACTGGACCACCACAGAAATCCCAGTATATGATCTAGCCTTGGAAGTCATGCAGTAAGAGGCCCACCAGATTCAATAGGAGTATCAATAAGACACTCCTTTCTCCTGGAAGAAGTGTCAACAATATAACTGAAGAAGAATATATGACATGGGATGCATTGGTGTGGTTGTTTTGGGAAAATACTACCTGCAACAAGGCTGAAATCTGAAAGGTTTCCTATTTATTGTTAGGAAATACAAATATTTTAAATAACTTAAAACAAAATTCAATGTTTGTCTCTTGTCTAAATTCTATTTGTTTATAATGTATGTAGTTCAGTAGAATATGCATATAGTTTATAAATAGTCACACAATGGAATTTTGTTCAAATTATTTTTAAAAATGGTGGTATCATAAAGGAAAATGGAAAACTGTGGCATAGATTCAAAATCAAGTCGAGTGACTTCCTCAGCAGTACACCGATATATATATTGGTGTATAATGATACAATTATTTTGTGATAACTTCCAAGTGAGTATAAAATACAACTATTGGGAAAGAATTACAATAATAATTAGCATTTGGTAAAAACACTCTATATATCAGACATGATCCTATGAATTTTACATAAACACAGAAATGTTTCTTTAGTTCTCTTTACTTTCATTTACAATATGTATACAAACTAAGTATTCAGTATTTCTACTTTGTAGATGATAAAATTGAAACTTGGAAGGAATAAGTCACTCACCCCAACTTGTATGATAGAGCTAAATTCCAGAGCCCATAACCATAACGATCATTCAATGAATGAGTCTCGAACGTCTATTTTGTGTATATTTTTGGAAAAGTTTCTTTAGGGCCCAATGTGTGGTGTGTTGAAAAGCAACCAACCTTCCAAAAATAAACTGTATGCAAGGATTTATCTATATATGCTTACTATAATTTTTACTGTTACAAAGAAAATGCCCATGTAGTTTACAAATAATCTATCTATCTATCTATATGTATATTCTATACCTCAGTTCCCTAACCTGTAACTTCACTGTGGGGCTCTGAATTGAAAGAGGACCGTTGCAAGCATAAGGAAGCTTAAGCACATTGTTTAAAGAAGCTTAAGCACATGTTTGCAGTTTGGAGCTAAAATGGCGCCTACAGGAAGGGACGTGGGAGTGAAAGCAAGCTTAAGCACACTGTTGCAGTTTGGAGCTAAGATGGCGCCTATAGGAAGGGACGTGGGAATGAAGGGAAGCTTAAGCACATTGTTTAAAGAAGCTTAAGCACATGTTTGCAGCTAAGATGGTGCCTACAGGAAGAGACAGGGTGTGATCTAAATTGTTAGTTGATGGTCAAAATTTTTGATTGGTTCCCCTGGTTTCCGCACTCATGGATGATTGCTTGGCCTTTAGCTTGATTGGTGTAATTCAAAACCCCCTTCACTTGCTTATAAAAGCTGTGGATCTGCATTAATAAAGCGGAACTGCTTCGACGGAACCCTTGTCGCGCCTGATTGTCCCGTGCATCTGCCACGGGGCTAGGGGGTCGGGCAGCCAAGATTTGCCTCTCTCCGAGATATCCCAGTTCAGCCGGGGGCAATCCCTCTGCCTTCCCTCTCTGCGGAAGGCCCCCACACTTCACTGCAACTTGCTTTGTTGTCATTGTTCAGTCATTAAGTCATGTACGATTCTTTGTGATCTCATGGACTGTCAGCATGTCATGTATCTCGGTTCTTCACTGTCTCCCTGTGTTTGCTCAAATTCACGTCCATTTAAAGTTAGTGATGCCATCCAACAGTCACATCCTCTGATGCCCTCTTCTCCTTCTGGCCTCAATCTTTCTCAGTATCAGGGACTTTTCTAATGAGTCAACTCTGAGTCAAGTGGCCAAAATATTGGAGCTTTAGCTGCAGCATCAGTTCTTTCAATAATATTCATTTGATTTCCTTTAGGATTGACTGATTTAATCTTACTGCAGTCCAAGGGACTCTCAAGAGTTTTCTCCAGCACTATAGTTCAAAAGCATAAATTCTTCATTGCTCAGCCTTGCTTATGGTCCGATTCTGATACCCATACATAACTACTGGAAAAACCAAAGCTTTGACTATAGGGACTTTCGCTGGCAAAAGGAGGTCTCTGCTTCTTGATACATTCTAGGTTTGTAATAACTATTCTTCCAAGGAGTAAGCATCTTTTAATTTCATTGATTTTGGAGACCTAGAAAATGAAACCTGACACTGTTTCCACATATTCCTCAACTATCTGACACGAGTGCTAAGATCAGATGCATTAATCTTAGTATTTTGAATGCTCAGTTTTAAGCCAGTTTTTCACACTTTCACCTTCATCCAAAGGATCTTTAGCTCCTGTAAACTTTCTGCCATTAAAGTGGTATCATTGCCATCTGAGGTTATTGATACTTCTGCTGGTGATCTTAATTCCAGCTTGTGATTCATTCAGCCAAGCATTTTGCATGACATATTCTGCATATAAGTTAAATAAACAGGGTGCCAATATATGGCCTTGACATACTTCCTTCCCAATTTAAAACCAGTCTGTTGTTCCAATCCCAATTCTAATTGTTGCATCTTGGCCTGCATACAGATTTCTCAGGACACAGCTAAAATGGTCTAGTATTCCCATTTCATTAAGAATATTCAACAGTTTGTTGTGATCCATATACTCGAAGGCTTTAGCAAAGAAGCAGAAGTAGACTCTTTTTGGAATTTCCTTGCTTTTTCTCTAATATTGGGAATTTGATCTCTGGTTCTTCTGTCTTTTCTAAATCCAGCTTGCACATACAGAATTTCTCAGTTCATGTACTGCTGAAGGCTAGCTTGAAGTATTTTGAGCATAATCTTGCTGTCGTGTGAAATGAGTGCAATTGTGCAATAGTTGGAACATTCTTTGACATTGGCCTTCTTTGGAACTGGAATGAAAACTGACCTTTTCCAGTCCTGGGACCACTGCTGAGTTTTCCAAATTTGCTGGTCTAAAAAGTGAAGCACTTTAACAGTGTCATCTTATTTTGTAGGCCCACCTCCCTCAAACACAGTGCTGAACCATTCTCATAACTGTTCACTTACCGTGCTCCCATGTCATGTGAATATCAGTGTTGAGAAGACATTTTTTTTTTAAAGATTTATTTATTTATTTATTTTGGGTGGGGGTCGGGTTGGGGAGGGAGGGGAGTGGGCGGGCCACTTCTATTGGTCTTCCATTTCTCTATTTTTCATCCGTCTTTGTTCTTTGGCTCCTGCGGGCCTCCCATCGCGGTGGCGTCTGTTGTCACAGAGCGCCAGCTCTGGGCGCATGCGCCCCAGAGCTCCGGCTCGGTGATTGGACACATCTGTCCAGCTGCTCCGCGGCACATGGGATCTTCCCAGGCCAGGGATCGAACCGGCGCCCCTTGCACTGCAAGGCGGTGTCCTTATCCACTGGACCACCAGGGGAAGCCCAGAGAAGACATTTTTTTGACATGCATTAGAAGACCTAGTTTTGCAAAGAGTTCAGATTTGTTGTTGTCTAAACCCCTCAATCTCTCATTGACTTTTGCTCTGATTGCATAATGATGATGGACTGAAGGAGGGACAGGCAACAGAAGCATGGCTTTCATTCCAAGACCCAGGAATTTGGGGTAAAGGGGTAACTGACTTTTGAGTAGGGGGAGGGAGTGGGGAAAGGTGTGTTTTTGCACCAAAAAGTAAAAAGTATGCAAGCTTTTCTATTCATATTTCTTTTTCTCTGTGCCTGGCAAATAAATGCCTGTCTTATAGTACAAAACAATAATAATAATACCCAATAAAAGGTCCAGGTTGGAGACAATTCCTTAAATAATGTCTCCTTTTTATGTATATATATTCTTTATTTTGTTTTTTGCTTTTACAGAGTTTTGTTGTTTACAGATATGTATAATTTCAGATTAGTCATATGTATATCCCATTCCACCCACATCCCATCCCTCCAGGCAATCATATAGCCCCCATGTAATATCCCTGAGTCCCACAGCACATTGTCAGTAGTTATCTCTTTCACATATGGTAGTATAGGGTTCCATGTTGCTTTTTCCCTGTCTCTCACTCACTCTTTCTTCTCCCTAAAGTCCATAAGCTTGTTTTCTATGACTGTTTTTCCATAGAAGCTCTGCATGTGTATTCATCAGTATGATCTTACTAGATTCCATATATGTTAGTATACTGTACTTGTTTTTGTCTTTTTGACTTACTTAACTTTGTATAATAGGTTCTAGATTCAGTCACCTCGTTAGGACTGATTCTTCTGCATTATTTAATTTTTTTTTTTAAGAGCAAATTCTTTATTTTGGTTGCTGTGATCACACTCCATATATTAGTAGAAGAAACATTATTTTGTGAAATTAAGAAGGACAATATTTTGAGAATCATGCATAGTTTGAAAGAGAAATGTGAAATAAAACTAAAAATATTTAAATAACTGGAATTTAGAAATAGATTCCTGGATGGACTTTTTTAAAACCAGTAGGGCCATTTTTTCCCCCAGAATTGAGATACCACCAAACTAAAGAGAAGGCACAGATATATCTGCATTATTTTTTGCTGCTAAGAAGTATTCCATTGTATATATGCATCAGAGCTTCTTTATCCATTCATTCATCGATGGACATCTAGGTTGCTTCCATGTTCTAGCTATTGTATAGAGTGCTGCAATGAACATTTGGGTACAGGTGCCTCTTTCAATTTTGATTTCATCAGGGTACATGCCTAATAGTGGGATTGCTGGGACATATGGTGCTTCTATTCTTAACTTTCTGAGGAATCTCCATACTGTCTTCCATAGTGGCTGTATCAATTTACATTCTCACCAACAATGCAAGAAGATTCCCTTTTCTCCACACCCCCTCCAGCATTTATTAGGTGTAGATTTTTTTATCATGGCCATTCTGACTGGTGTAAGGTGATATTTTCTTTTTGATTTGTGTTTCTCTAATAACAAGCAATGTTGAGCATCTTTACATGTGGCTTTTTTTTTTTTTTTGGCCGCTTTTATTGGTTTTTATTTATTTATTTTGGGGGGCAGGTTGGGGAGGGAGGGGGGCAGATAGGCCACTTCTATTGGTCTTTCATTTTATTTATTTCCATCCATCTTTGTTCTTTGGCCCGTGTGGGCCTCCCATTGCAGTGGCCTCTGCTGTCGCAGAGCGCCGGCTCTGGGCGCATGCGCTCCAGAGCTCCAGCTCAGTAATTGGGACCGAACCAGCGTTCATTGCACTGCAAGGCAGTGTCTTTACCCACTGGACCACCAGGGAAGCCCTTTTCATGTGTTTTTTTGGCCATCTGTATGTCTTCTTTGGGGAGTTGTCTGTTTAGGTCTTTTTCCCATTTTTTGATTGGATGGTTTGTTTTTTCAATGTTGAGTTGTCTGAGTCACTTGTATATTTTGGAAATTAATTCTTTGTCAGTTGTTTCATTTGCTATGATTTTATCCCATTCTCTAGGTTGTCTGTTCACCTTGTTTGTAGTTGCCTTTGCTGTGCAGAAGCTTTTAAGTTTAAGTAGGTCCCACATGTTTTTTGGTTTTTTTTGACTGCTTCTATTGATCTTTCATTTATTTATTTTTATCCATCTGTGTTCTTTTGGCCTGTGTGGGCCTTCAATCACAGCGGCCTGTCTCGCAGCAGAACACAGCTCTGGGCGCATGTGTTACAGTGCTTCAGCTCTGTAGTTGGACACATTGGTCCAGCCACTCCACTGCACATGGGATCCTCCCAGGCCAAGGATTGAACTGGCGCCGTGCACTGCAGGGTGGTGTCCTCACCCACTGGGCCACCAGGGCAGCCCCCATATGTTTATTTTTATTTTTATTTCTGGTTTTCTAGTGGGTGGCTCATAGAAGATCTTACTTTGACTTATGTCATTGAGTGTTTTGTCTATATTCTCCTCTAACAATTTTATGGTTTCTGTTCCTACATTTAGGTCTTTAATCCATTTGTGTTGATCTTTGTGTATGGTGTTAGGGAATGTTCCAGCTTCGTTTTTCTGCATGTAGCTCTCCAATTTTCCCATCACCATTTGTTGAAGAGGCTATCTTTGTCCCATTGCATATTTTCACCTCCTTTGTCAAAAATAAGTTACCCATATGTCTGTGGGTTTATCTCTGGGCTCTCTATCTTGTTCCATTTGGCTATATTCCAGTTTTTGTGTCAGTACCATACTGTCTTGATGACTGTTGCTTTGTAGTAGAGTCTGAAGTTGGGGAAGCTGATCCCTCCAGCTCCATTCTTCTTTCTCAGGATTGCTTTGGCTATTTGGGTTCTTTTGTGTTTCCATATGAACTGTGCTCTTATTTGGTCCAGTTCTGTGAAGAATGCTTTTGGTGTTTGATAAATAGGGTAGCGTTCATTGCACTGCAAGGCAGTGTCTTTACCCACTGGACCACCAGGGAAGCCCTTTTCATGTGTTTTTTTGGCCATCTGTATGTCTTCTTTGGGGAGTTGTCTGTTTAGGTCTTTTTCCCATTTTTTGATTGGATGGTTTGTTTTTTCAATGTTGAGTTGTCTGAGTCACTTGTATATTTTGGAAATTAATTCTTTGTCAGTTGTTTCATTTGCTATGATTTTATCCCATTCTCTAGGTTGTCTGTTCACCTTGTTTGTAGTTGCCTTTGCTGTGCAGAAGCTTTTAAGTTTAAGTAGGTCCCACATGTTTTTTGGTTTTTTTTGACTGCTTCTATTGATCTTTCATTTATTTATTTTTATCCATCTGTGTTCTTTTGGCCTGTGTGGGCCTTCAATCACAGCGGCCTGTCTCGCAGCAGAACACAGCTCTGGGCGCATGTGTTACAGTGCTTCAGCTCTGTAGTTGGACACATTGGTCCAGCCACTCCACTGCACATGGGATCCTCCCAGGCCAAGGATTGAACTGGCGCCCCGTGCACTGCAGGGTGGTGTCCTCACCCACTGGGCCACCAGGGCAGCCCCCATATGTTTATTTTTATTTTTATTTCTGGTTTTCTAGTGGGTGGCTCATAGAAGATCTTACTTTGACTTATGTCATTGAGTGTTTTGTCTATATTCTCCTCTAACAATTTTATGGTTTCTGTTCCTACATTTAGGTCTTTAATCCATTTGTGTTGATCTTTGTGTATGGTGTTAGGGAATGTTCCAGCTTCGTTTTTCTGCATGTAGCTCTCCAATTTTCCCATCACCATTTGTTGAAGAGGCTATCTTTGTCCCATTGCATATTTTCACCTCCTTTGTCAAAAATAAGTTACCCATATGTCTGTGGGTTTATCTCTGGGCTCTCTATCTTGTTCCATTTGGCTATATTCCAGTTTTTGTGTCAGTACCATACTGTCTTGATGACTGTTGCTTTGTAGTAGAGTCTGAAGTTGGGGGAAGCTGATCCCTCCAGCTCCATTCTTCTTTCTCAGGATTGCTTTGGCTATTTGGGTTCTTTTGTGTTTCCATATGAACTGTGCTCTTATTTGGTCCAGTTCTGTGAAGAATGCTTTTGGTAGTTTGATAAGGATAGGGTAGTTTGATCCCATTGAATCTGTAGATGATATTTGGTAACACAATCATTTTAACTGTATTGATTCTTGTGACACAGGAACATGGAATATCTATCCATGTGTTTAAGTCTTCTTTGATTTCTTTCATGAGTGCCTTGTAATTTTCTGTACACAGTTCTTTTGTCTCTTTAGGTAGGTTTATTCCTAGAGATGTTATTCTTTTGGATGCAATGGTGAAGGGAATTACACCGTTGGTGTCTTTTCTGATTTTTCATTGTTTGTATATAGGAATGCAAGTGATTTCTGTGTATTGATTTTATATCCTGCAACATTACTGAATTTGTTGATTAGCTCTAGTAGTTTTCAAAATGTGTCTTTGAGATTTTCTATGTATAGTATCATGTCATCTGCAGATAGAGAGAGTTTTATTTCTTCTTTCCCAATCTGGATTCCTTTTATTTCTTTTCCTTCTCTTATTGCTGTTGCTAGAACTTCCAGGACTATGTTGAATAACAGTGGTGAAAAAAACTGGTCTTGTTCCTGATCTTAGAGGGAATGCTTTCTGTTTTTCACTATTGAAAATAATATTCATGGTGGGGTTCTCATATATGACTTTTACTATGTTGAGGTAGGCTCTTTTTAAGCTCATTTTTTGAAGTTTTGTTTTTTTTTTTTAATCATAAATGTGTGTTGGATCTTGTCAAAGGCTTTTTCTGCATCTATTGAGATTATCATGTGATTTTTGTCATTCAATTTGTTGGTATGGTGTATCACATTGAGTGATTTGCAGATATTGAAGAATCCTTGTATGCCTGGGATAAGCCCTACTTGATCATGGTGTATGAGTTTTTTGATATGTTGTTGAATTCTGTTTGCTAGAATTTTGTTGAGTTTTAATCTTTGTCCCATTGCATATTTTCACCTCCTTTGTCAAAAATAAGTTACCCATATGTCTGTGGGTTTATCTCTGGGCTCTCTATCTTGTTCCATTTGGCTATATTCCAGTTTTTGTGTCAGTACCATACTGTCTTGATGACTGTTGCTTTGTAGTAGAGTCTGAAGTTGGGGAAGCTGATCCCTCCAGCTCCATTCTTCTTTCTCAGGATTGCTTTGGCTATTTGGGTTCTTTTGTGTTTCCATATGAACTGTGCTCTTATTTGGTCCAGTTCTGTGAAGAATGCTTTTGGTAGTTTGATAAGGATAGGGTAGTTTGATCCCATTGAATCTGTAGATGATATTTGGTAACACAATCATTTTAACTGTATTGATTCTTGTGACACAGGAACATGGAATATCTATCCATGTGTTTAAGTCTTCTTTGATTTCTTTCATGAGTGCCTTGTAATTTTCTGTACACAGTTCTTTTGTCTCTTTAGGTAGGTTTATTCCTAGAGATGTTATTCTTTTGGATGCAATGGTGAAGGGAATTACACCGTTGGTGTCTTTTCTGATTTTTCATTGTTTGTATATAGGAATGCAAGTGATTTCTGTGTATTGATTTTATATCCTGCAACATTACTGAATTTGTTGATTAGCTCTAGTAGTTTTCAAAATGTGTCTTTGAGATTTTCTATGTATAGTATCATGTCATCTGCAGATAGAGAGAGTTTTATTTCTTCTTTCCCAATCTGGATTCCTTTTATTTCTTTTCCTTCTCTTATTGCTGTTGCTAGAACTTCCAGGACTATGTTGAATAACAGTGGTGAAAAAAACTGGTCTTGTTCCTGATCTTAGAGGGAATGCTTTCTGTTTTTCACTATTGAAAATAATATTCATGGTGGGGTTCTCATATATGACTTTTACTATGTTGAGGTAGGCTCTTTTTAAGCTCATTTTTTGAAGTTTTGTTTTTTTTTTTTAATCATAAATGTGTGTTGGATCTTGTCAAAGGCTTTTTCTGCATCTATTGAGATTATCATGTGATTTTTGTCATTCAATTTGTTGGTATGGTGTATCACATTGAGTGATTTGCAGATATTGAAGAATCCTTGTATGCCTGGGATAAGCCCTACTTGATCATGGTGTATGAGTTTTTTGATATGTTGTTGAATTCTGTTTGCTAGAATTTTGTTGAGTTTTAAGTCTAAATTCATCAATAATATTGGCCTATAATTTTCTTTTTTTGTATTGTCTTTGTCTGATTTTGGTATCAAGGTGATACTGGCCTTGTAGAATGTGTTTGGAAGTGTTTTTTCTTGTGCAATTTTTTGAAAGAGTTTTAGAAGGATAGCTCACTTATCCATTCTTCTGCCTCAGATACTCTGCTCTTAATTCCTACTAGAGTATTTTTTGCTTCCACAATTGAGTTGTTTGTCTCTATTCATTGTTTTTTATGCTCAGCAATTGAGTTGTTTGTCTCTATTTGATGTTTTGATGTTTTTTAAGTTCATATATTTCTTTGTTCACTGTGTTAGTTGATTCTTGTATTTTCTCTAATATTCTATTTTCGATGTTTTGGATCAACATTACTATCATTCTTCTGAATTCTCTTTCAGAAAGTTTATCTAATTCCTCTTCATTTATTTGTACTTGTGTGTTTGTAGATTGTTCCATCATTTGTGAAGTCTTTCTCTGCCTTTACATTATTACTATTAATTTTTTTAACTATGTTTGAGATTTCCTTTTCCCAGGCTTTGGGTTAGGTCTGTGGGTGACTGGTTTTTGTATTTTTGTCTTGTTTGTTGTTTGAATGAGTTGTCTTATTCAGGGTGCTGCTGGTGATTGGGTGAGGTCAAGACTTGCATACAAGTGCTTTGCCTTTGTGGAAGTTCTCACTGTTTAATGCTCCCTAGTGTTAGGCACTCTCTGGTGTAGGGTTTTGGAGTTCAGGTCTGCTTTGTTATGGTATTAAACGGTCTTAAAACATATATACACAAATGAAAAACAGAAGGTGTAACTTTGACACACAGCAATTAAAATATCATGCAAATACTACCTATCATACTGGAATATACACACAAACATATAACAACATAACCAGAAGTTTTTTTTTTTTTAATCATAAATGTGTGTTGGATCTTGTCAAAGGCTTTTTCTGCATCTATTGAGATTATCATGTGATTTTTGTCATTCAATTTGTTGGTATGGTGTATCACATTGAGTGATTTGCAGATATTGAAGAATCCTTGTATGCCTGGGATAAGCCCTACTTGATCATGGTGTATGAGTTTTTTGATATGTTGTTGAATTCTGTTTGCTAGAATTTTGTTGAGTTTTAAGTCTAAATTCATCAATAATATTGGCCTATAATTTTCTTTTTTTGTATTGTCTTTGTCTGATTTTGGTATCAAGGTGATACTGGCCTTGTAGAATGTGTTTGGAAGTGTTTTTTCTTGTGCAATTTTTTGAAAGAGTTTTAGAAGGATAGCTCACTTATCCATTCTTCTGCCTCAGATACTCTGCTCTTAATTCCTACTAGAGTATTTTTTGCTTCCACAATTGAGTTGTTTGTCTCTATTCATTGTTTTTTATGCTCAGCAATTGAGTTGTTTGTCTCTATTTGATGTTTTGATGTTTTTTAAGTTCATATATTTCTTTGTTCACTGTGTTAGTTGATTCTTGTATTTTCTCTAATATTCTATTTTCGATGTTTTGGATCAACATTACTATCATTCTTCTGAATTCTCTTTCAGAAAGTTTATCTAATTCCTCTTCATTTATTTGTACTTGTGTGTTTGTAGATTGTTCCATCATTTGTGAAGTCTTTCTCTGCCTTTACATTATTACTATTAATTTTTTTAACTATGTTTGAGATTTCCTTTTCCCAGGCTTTGGGTTAGGTCTGTGGGTGACTGGTTTTTGTATTTTTGTCTTGTTTGTTGTTTGAATGAGTTGTCTTATTCAGGGTGCTGCTGGTGATTGGGTGAGGTCAAGACTTGCATACAAGTGCTTTGCCTTTGTGGAAGTTCTCACTGTTTAATGCTCCCTAGTGTTAGGCACTCTCTGGTGTAGGGTTTTGGAGTTCAGGTCTGCTTTGTTATGGTATTAAACGGTCTTAAAACATATATACACAAATGAAAAACAGAAGGTGTAACTTTGACACACAGCAATTAAAATATCATGCAAATACTACCTATCATACTGGAATATACACACAAACATATACAACCATAACATAACCCAAACAGTCCAAAAAAAAAAAAAAAAAGTACAAAATGTTAACTTGGTGAATAGAGGAAACCAAGAATGATGTCTACCAGGTAAGAACCAAACTAACTAAAGCACAAATTGGAGAACAATGCTAGAGCAGGATGTCTACTGGGGAAAAGGCAATGGTAACAAAACAGACTAAGAAATATGATGGGGAAAAGGAAGACGAGAAAGTAAGGATAGAAAAGAAATATAGAATAGTAATGCAAAGCTAAATATAAGAATATGAAGATCTGTATTCTAGTTTAGTGCATTAGGAAAAGAAAATCATAAAGCAAAGGAATATTTGTAGAAAAAATAATAATACATATAAAAACTTAAAAAGTAAAACAAAGAGAGAGAAATATAGAAAAACAAATCAAAACAAAAATAGTAAATATAATAAAAACAATGCTCCCACAGATCCACAAAAAGCCAATGTAGAATCAGAAGTATATAACCAAAATAAAATGTGCCATGGAAGAGAAAAAAAAAAAATTGTTCTTTTCTTTTTCTTTTTATACTTGAATATTTTCAATTATACTGATAGGATTGGTAGCTACAACAGCTGAGTGTAATGAAGGGAAAAAGAAAGAAAAAAAGGAAAAAAGGGTGGGGGAGGGCAGCAGAGGAAAAATTTTAAAAATAAAGCATAAATTAAGGAAACCAATCCAATGCCAGTCAAAATGTAAAAATAGTGAATACTATTAATTTTTAACTATGTTTGAGATTTCCTTTTCCCAGGCTTTGGGTTAGGTCTGTGGGTGACTGGTTTTTGTATTTTTGTCTTGTTTGTTGTTTGAATGAGTTGTCTTATTCAGGGTGCTGCTGGTGATTGGGTGAGGTCAAGACTTGCATACAAGTGCTTTGCCTTTGTGGAAGTTCTCACTGTTTAATGCTCCCTAGTGTTAGGCACTCTCTGGTGTAGGGTTTTGGAGTTCAGGTCTGCTTTGTTATGGTATTAAACGGTCTTAAAACATATATACACAAATGAAAAACAGAAGGTGTAACTTTGACACACAGCAATCAAAATATCATGCAAGTACTGTCTATCATACTGGAATATACACACATATACAGCCATATCATAACCCAAACAGTCCAAAAAGTACAGTACAGTATGTTAACGTGGCAAATAGAGGAAACCATGAATGATATCTACCAGCTAAGAACCCAAGTAACTAAAGAACAAGTTGGAGAACAATGCTAGAGCAGGATGTCTACTGGGGAAAAGGCAATGGTAACAAAACAGACTAAGAAATATGATGGGGAAAAGGAAGACGAGAAAGTAAGGATAGAAAAGAAATATAGAATAGTAATGCAAAGCTAAATATAAGAATATGAAGATCTGTATTCTAGTTTAGTGCATTAGGAAAAGAAAATCATAAAGCAAAGGAATATTTGTAGAAAAAATAATAATACATATAAAAACTTAAAAAGTAAAACAAAGAGAGAGAAATATAGAAAAACAAATCAAAACAAAAATAGTAAATATAATAAAAACAATGCTCCCACAGATCCACAAAAAGCCAATGTAGAATCAGAAGTATATAACCAAAATAAAATGTGCCATGGAAGAGAAAAAAAAAAAATTGTTCTTTTCTTTTTCTTTTTATACTTGAATATTTTCAATTATACTGATAGGATTGGTAGCTACAACAGCTGAGTGTAATGAAGGGAAAAAGAAAGAAAAAAAGGAAAAAAGGGTGGGGGAGGGCAGCAGAGGAAAAATTTTAAAAATAAAGCATAAATTAAGGAAACCAATCCAATGCCAGTCAAAATGTAAAAATAGTGAATGTTTATATTTTGGGGACTCTTGGTCCCTTGTTGACTACTCAGGAATTAAGGCCTTATCAGTCTTTTTCTTGCCTCTGGCAGCAGTTGGATCTGAAGCCCTCTTTTACTATTACAGTGCTAAAAGGCCTGCTGAGGCTGGGGGTGGGTCAGGCTCTTGAGCATTAATCCAGTTACCTTTGCTGCTGGGTGGAGCTAAGTTCCCTCCCTGTAGTTTGGCCATAGGCCAAAGGTAGGGGCAATGGCATCTCTCTCACAAAGAGTCTGTTCCCGCATGCTCTATCAGAAGCACTGCAGCAGTGTCCCTGATCCTGCTGCAGGCCACCATCGACCCCTACCACCACCAGCGACTTCAGAAAACTCAGAGGTAAGTTTGGCTCAGTCTCATGCGGGGTCACTGTTCCCCTCTCCCGGATCTTGGTGTGCACAGAGTCTTCAGTCCTACTCAGCAGCTCTATGATTAGGTTAATGATAACCTCCCTCAAGAGGGTTATAGTGCAGCGGTCTTTCCAAAGACTGCTCAAGGGCACTTCTAACCCAAGGAAGCATTTGGATCCTCAGAAGCAGGTCTGCCTCAGTCTCTTGTGGGGATCACTGCTCCTTTCCAGAGGCCTGATGTGTAACAGGCTTTGTGTGCTTGACCCATCCAGTCTCTCTGGTGGGTTTGAGGTCTGATTTTTAAAAGCGTGATTGTGTCTCTCCCACCGTCCTGTTGTGGCTTCTCCTTTGCTCTTGGATGTGGGGTATCTTTTTGTGGTCTAATTCAACCTCCTCCTGTCGATGGTTTTTCAGCAGCTTGTTGCAATTCTGGTATTTTTGCAGGAACAGATGAGTGCACGACCTTCTATTTCGCCATTTTAGCTACCCCCCATAAATTATGTCCTTTCCAGTTGTTGACTAAAAAAAGATAAAACAACTTGAGAGTTGTGGGTTAAGTTTTATTGGGGGTATAATTAGGACTGCAGCCTGGGAGACAGCACCCCAGATAGATCTGAGAAACTGCTCCAAAGAGATAGGGGAGGAAAGCCAATATAAGGGTTTCAGTGTGGGGGGAAATTCAAATCCCATAAAGTAAAAGGTTTCCAAAGGGTTTTTTGTTTTACAAATGGTGCGGGGTCTGACAGGAGGAAGTTTAAGGGTTTTCTTTTACAAATACATTGGGTCTGTCTAGCGCTTTTGGGTGCGAGGAGATGCAAGGATTGAGATGATAAAATCTATTCCTACAAAGTCATTTACCTATCTAAAGACCTGCTCCACCAGATTCCTTGGAGCCCAGAGTGCCTCTATCCCATCCTGATCTCCACCAGGGGATATTGAAGGTCAGCAGTTCTCAACAGCATTGGGTCTGGTCTCTGCAGAGGCAGACGGCAAATTTCCTTGTTGTCCAGACATTGGCAATGTAATTGGTAAATGCCAGTTTGTAGTTGACACTCCTCCCCTTGTGGTCATAAATCTGACCATACTTTGGGGGCATTTCATGACCATTTTGTCCCACATTGCTGGGAAGACTCATTCCCAGTTCTAAAGGTCTTGTTGATAGACCACTTGATGTGCTATTATGGACTAGGTCTTAATAGTCAAATTTCTCTGGACACCTGCCTCCTAGTTATGGTCCAGGAAAGTATTCCCTCTTGTTGCATCTTTTCACATCCCGAGCATTTGGATCTGCCTCCCAGTCTCTTGTGGGGATCACTGCTCCTTTCCAGAGGCCTGATGTGTAACAGGCTTTGTGTGCTTGACCCATCCAGTCTCTCTGGTGGGTTTGAGGTCTGATTTTTAAAAGCGTGATTGTGTCTCTCCCACCGTCCTGTTGTGGCTTCTCCTTTGCTCTTGGATGTGGGGTATCTTTTTGTGGTCTAATTCAACCTCCTCCTGTCGATGGTTTTTCAGCAGCTTGTTGCAATTCTGGTATTTTTGCAGGAACAGATGAGTGCACGACCTTCTATTTCGCCATTTTAGCTACCCCCCATAAATTATGTCCTTTCCAGTTGTTGACTAAAAAAAGATAAAACAACTTGAGAGTTGTGGGTTAAGTTTTATTGGGGGTATAATTAGGACTGCAGCCTGGGAGACAGCACCCCAGATAGATCTGAGAAACTGCTCCAAAGAGATAGGGGAGGAAAGCCAATATAAGGGTTTCAGTGTGGGGGGAAATTCAAATCCCATAAAGTAAAAGGTTTCCAAAGGGTTTTTTGTTTTACAAATGGTGCGGGGTCTGACAGGAGGAAGTTTAAGGGTTTTCTTTTACAAATACATTGGGTCTGTCTAGCGCTTTTGGGTGCGAGGAGATGCAAGGATTGAGATGATAAAATCTATTCCTACAAAGTCATTTACCTATCTAAAGACCTGCTCCACCAGATTCCTTGGAGCCCAGAGTGCCTCTATCCCATCCTGATCTCCACCAGGGGATATTGAAGGTCAGCAGTTCTCAACAGCATTGGGTCTGGTCTCTGCAGAGGCAGACGGCAAATTTCCTTGTTGTCCAGACATTGGCAATGTAATTGGTAAATGCCAGTTTGTAGTTGACACTCCTCCCCTTGTGGTCATAAATCTGACCATACTTTGGGGGCATTTCATGACCATTTTGTCCCACATTGCTGGGAAGACTCATTCCCAGTTCTAAAGGTCTTGTTGATAGACCACTTGATGTGCTATTATGGACTAGGTCTTAATAGTCAAATTTCTCTGGACACCTGCCTCCTAGTTATGGTCCAGGAAAGTATTCCCTCTTGTTGCATCTTTTCACATCCCGAGTTACGCCATTACATTAGTGAACACATATCAAGTTATACATTTAATCAACGGTTTCTAGTCTATTCACTTTCATTTTGTTGGAGGTTCAGTCATAACACTTGGCATTACAAGAAACAATAGTCTTGTAAAACAGGCAAAATACAAATAGTATAGGTGAATATGCTAGCCTTGAGCCTCCCACACCAAACCAGTTTTTGAAAAGATAATTAAAACTAGGGAATTGGTCACGTAAGGCATAAATATGATTTTTTATATGATTCAAATAAACATTAAATGATTCATCAGGTATGGAAATACAGCATTCAGTTTGAATTAAAGCACAGATAGCCTCCCTGAGATGCTATATGGCACTAAGGACCTTGCAGTTGTGTAACACTGCCTTTCTCAATATAGACATCTGGGAATTTCATAGGCTAATAACCCAGTTACTATCATTTAAAGCTTATGAAAATTGCTAAGGCTTTGATATGACCAATTACGTTCTTAGTTCCATTGACTGCACAAAGAATAGTTGTCATATCCGTAGAATATAGTTCTTTTCACCCATTGGGCTGATGCTAATGGTAGATTGGTTGGGATTACCCCTAATTTTTTAACACATATGACCTTAAATTCATGTGAATCTCAGGCTAGACCTTTTATACTCATCTCTATAAATATCAAGACCATAAATTATTGTCATAAATCCATTGAATCCCATACCAGTCACTGTCTCTTTTAAGGGTAATAATAGGCATAGTTCATAAAGTACCCAGCCTAGTTTTCTAATATTACTAGGTTGATTTTTTTTTTAAGTATGATTTAATTGTTCCAAACTTTTTAAGCTTAAATGACCATAGTCTGTGTTAAGACTTATCTTCATCACTTTGACTGAGTTTGAATAACCCTAAGAGAATGGGGTCAGAGCAGGTAATAATTGGATGGCTGAGAGGATCCCATCTAGTAATATCATGAAGACAAAGCAGAAAGAAACTCTCTTATAAAATAAATTTCTTAAGGGATATCTAATCAGAGCCCTGGCAAGGAGAAATTCACCAAGGTAACCCAGAATACTAGACACAGGTAATTAGCTACAATCCAACAATTGGGTTGAGATTTAAGCTAGCATAGAATTATGCCCATGATAGAAAGCATTTGACTAGTAAGTAAAAGTTCAATAAATCAAGAAAACATTATAAAAGATCATACGAGTCAGGCCCATCATCTTGGGTGAGCTCTTTACTTTTGATATCGTCTTCTTCTCGTCCTAGTGTAGTGCAGTTTCCTCTGTTACAGCATCGTTTTAAGGTGAGTCGAGGTCAGCAGAAGTCTCTATGAGTCCAGTGTGGGGATCTTTGGAAGTGGGAATCAATCCAAGAGTCAAACTGTCCTTTAATTTCACTGTGTGTACACTAGTTAAGAGTATTTGATGAAAAGGTCCTTCCATCCAGGTTGAAGACAATCAGACAGTCCCTTAAATTATGTCCTTTTCCAGTCTTGTTTGCAGGTTGTGAGGCAACTGTTCTTCATCCAAAGATATCCAAAGATCTGAAGCTACTAAGACAAGCTTCAGAAACAAACCTAGACTATCCTTCAATAATTTAATTAAATTTTACATTAATGTACCCTAACAGCAAAGAACTGCCCCCAAAATGGGTCTTAATAGATATATATCTCTATTAACAAACTGAGGTTTAACATCAATTGAAGCATCTTTTTGTCCATAAAATCACCTCCATTTTTTCTAAGTATAACCAAATTAAGACTTATTTTTGATATATATCTGGCCTCAAAAGCTTAGCCTGATTATTTATATGATCATAATTGATTGTGGACCTTCTTGCCTTGTTGAAACTTTACAGAGTCACACAATGAACTTTTCAAATACAGCCTTTCAGAACTAGGAAAGTTAAGCCAAAAGCTTATCACAGATTTTAGCAAACAGATCTAGCTGAATTTTTCCCTTCTCAAGTTCTCCAAAATTCCTTTAGAGTTCTGTACCTGTTAGTGAGACAACTTTCCTAACTTATCTGGGAAAGTTACTGAAATCTAAGAATTTCCAGTCTCTGGAGAGGTCAGAGACAGAAAAGTTAAATGTTTCAATTTTTTTATAAATTATAATTTACCAAATTACTATTAAGTCATAATTAGTTTGAGGGGAAAGTTTTCCTACACCTGAAAAACACAGATTCAAACTAGCAATTTTCAGATAGAAGCCATAAAGTTGTAAGCATACTTGCCAATTCATTCAGTCCTTTTGCTAATCTTTGTGAAGTCATCAGGTTTTCTATTAGAATTCTTTAATTTCTTACCCAGTTCAGAAACTGGTATTTATCTAAGAATACTTTCTCTTGATCTTCGTGTAAGTTCCCGAAGATCGTTTTAAGGTGAGTCGAGGTCAGCAGAAGTCTCTATGAGTCCAGTGTGGGGATCTTTGGAAGTGGGAATCAATCCAAGAGTCAAACTGTCCTTTAATTTCACTGTGTGTACACTAGTTAAGAGTATTTGATGAAAAGGTCCTTCCATCCAGGTTGAAGACAATCAGACAGTCCCTTAAATTATGTCCTTTTCCAGTCTTGTTTGCAGGTTGTGAGGCAACTGTTCTTCATCCAAAGATATCCAAAGATCTGAAGCTACTAAGACAAGCTTCAGAAACAAACCTAGACTATCCTTCAATAATTTAATTAAATTTTACATTAATGTACCCTAACAGCAAAGAACTGCCCCCAAAATGGGTCTTAATAGATATATATCTCTATTAACAAACTGAGGTTTAACATCAATTGAAGCATCTTTTTGTCCATAAAATCACCTCCATTTTTTCTAAGTATAACCAAATTAAGACTTATTTTTGATATATATCTGGCCTCAAAAGCTTAGCCTGATTATTTATATGATCATAATTGATTGTGGACCTTCTTGCCTTGTTGAAACTTTACAGAGTCACACAATGAACTTTTCAAATACAGCCTTTCAGAACTAGGAAAGTTAAGCCAAAAGCTTATCACAGATTTTAGCAAACAGATCTAGCTGAATTTTTCCCTTCTCAAGTTCTCCAAAATTCCTTTAGAGTTCTGTACCTGTTAGTGAGACAACTTTCCTAACTTATCTGGGAAAGTTACTGAAATCTAAGAATTTCCAGTCTCTGGAGAGGTCAGAGACAGAAAAGTTAAATGTTTCAATTTTTTTATAAATTATAATTTACCAAATTACTATTAAGTCATAATTAGTTTGAGGGGAAAGTTTTCCTACACCTGAAAAACACAGATTCAAACTAGCAATTTTCAGATAGAAGCCATAAAGTTGTAAGCATACTTGCCAATTCATTCAGTCCTTTTGCTAATCTTTGTGAAGTCATCAGGTTTTCTATTAGAATTCTTTAATTTCTTACCCAGTTCAGAAACTGGTATTTATCAAAGAGTCCTTTCTATTGATCTTAAAGAGAAACCATTTTTAGAAAACTTATAATTATGACAATATTTTAAGATAATAACTAGAATTACTACAGATAACATTTTATCCAAACATATTCAGAATTTCAGAAACCTTTATATCTTTCTATTTTTTAGGATATCTATATTAGTAACATTTATCATATAACCAGAGACTTATTACTCGTTTGACAATACGTCCCATGTAATTCAACACACAAAATGAACTTAATTAGTGTAATGCCTCTCTTTCAGATGTCTCAGGGGCCCCCTGAAACATCACAAAGTTAACCAGAAGTCAAAAATACTCTACCAGAATAATTCAGGAAGTTCTGTCAACAAATACCAAAAGATTTAGAACACAGGATTATAGGTCATTGTGAAGCAATAGCTTATTCACATGGCCAAAGCCAAATATAGAAAAGATCTTTTAAGAGGTATATAAACTTAAATATATTGTCAAAGTCAGTTTAGCGTCTATTCACTTAAAGGTAAACTTAGTTAAACTTTAAACATAGTCAATCCTAACCATGCACAAAACTCTTATCTCAGGATCCATTTTTCACAAATCTTTTTATCACTGTACCCATTGGTTTGTTTTCCCATCTTGAAATAGCCACCCGTAAGTTAGACCTACTTTCTTTTCCCTTCATAAAATGAAATTCCATTTCTTGTACCTTTATATTAAAAACACATTCTATTTTATTTTTCTCAAGCAATCAGAACTGACCTTTGTATTAGCATTGATAAACTGGCAAGCATAAATACCAGTGATAGTTTCTAAAAACATTTGTTTTTTTGTAGAGAATATCTCAGGATGGCACCAAACATTATACATTAATAGTCTCAAATCTCTTTAGCTTTAGTGTTTATCAATAAATGTTTCAAAACCTTACTCTATTTGTAGACAACTTAGCTATTCAATAGACTTCCATCACTTAGTTAGTAGAACCCTTAGAAACTTAAGTTATCTCAGTCTGGAGAAACTATTTTGGACATTCTTAAAGCATAATTATTCTTAATAGATTTATTTATTATCTGATTATAATAGCTCATATCTCATTTAACCCCCTTTTTTGTGTAAGTTTCTTCACTTGAGTTAATTTCCTTGCTGACAAATTTGTAACAGTTATAATATTTAACATATGTTAAGCCTAGGCACAATGAAAATATTCTGAATGACTTAGACATGTCTATATTAAATCAACAAATAAACATTAATACCAGGTATTTAATTTTGAATATTTCCTAGTTCACGTGAACCTGAAAAATCATTTAGGTTTTAATTTCTCTTTTATGTAGAATTGTTTGATCTGTAAGTGCTTCTTTTAGGCCAATTAAACTAGAGCTCATTCACAAACTGATCTCAGCAATCAGCAATATTATGCAAAAAGACAAAGACACACACTGAGACATATGTATAACCAAATAGACACAGCCAGAGATCTTATAGCTTTGTTTCCCAAACTTACTTATGAATCAGATATCACAATATAAAACTCACTAATTGTAAATTATAATTGGAAAAAGAAAATTTAAAAACTTCATTCCCTTTTTCTCTTCTTTTTTCCTCAAGAATTGGAGATGATCTAGATAAGTGGTCTCAAGGCATAGGAGGAGTTATTTTCTCAGAGCAAGAACTTTTAAAGAGAATTGTACTTTTCCAAAGCATTAATTATTTAACCAAAAGTCAGACCAGAGAGGGCTCAAATTGACCCTAATAACTTGGGAAGATTGGTCCCAGCAGGGATTGACCCTCTGGGGAAGCAGGAGTCTTAGTTTGATTAGCCTCAGGCTGTTGATTATAAGAGAAAACTCCTGATCTAAGGGAACTCCAGTCCATTTTCTTATACTGTATTAATAAAGATCTAACATTTTAAGCCATTTTTCTTGCCATTGGATCCTAGCTGTAGGTTGACTAGTCATTTAAAAATTTTTCCACGGGGTTCCCAAGTGGAATATGGAACCTTGGAGGAAGCGCTTTCCATATTAGCTCAAGCAGTTTGTACCAGCTATCTGCACACTCAAACCAGACCAACAAAACCAAACCTAAACCAAACCAGAACCTCACTAGCTGGGAAACACACTCCAAATAAAAAGACAGAGATATCCAGAAACCAAAAGCCAAGTGGCAAGAGCCCCCCAAAAGATGGCAAAGCAATGCCCAGATATTAAAAACCAAATGGCATAAATGTTAAATATTGACTTCCCAGTCCCACTAGACCTGCGACTAGGCAGAATCAGTGCTAGTAACATTTTTAGTTCTGACATAGTTTAAGCAATTTCTTGTTAGATTCCTGTAAAGAACTTACTGTTTCCACTTTTAGAAGCTTCAAGACAGCAAAGTAAGCATGGCCGGCATTCATTTAATTGTGTGTGCAAAAAATATCCATTTTGGATACCAAGATATCAATTTGGGCATTTTAAGTTGAGATGTCTTTTAGTATAACTTCTCAATTAACTAAGCACTTGCAAGTAGGAGCTCCGTATGTATTTTACATGAATCTGGTTGAAGTGTTATACAGACGTTCACCTTAGCTTTCTGATGCCCCTCATTCCTGTTTGAGAGACATTATTTCCGGCAATTTTCTATACTTGTTTCAATTGTAATTATAATTGGAAAAGAAAATTTAAAAACTTCATTCCTTTTCTCTTCTTTTTCCTCAAGAATTGGAGATGATCTAGATAAGTGGTCTCAAGGCATAGGAGGAGTTATTTTCTCAGAGCAAGAACTTTTAAAGAGAATTGTACTTTTCCAAAGCATTAATTATTTAACCAAAAGTCAGACCAGAGAGGGCTCAAATTGACCCTAATAACTTGGGAAGATTGGTCCCAGCAGGGATTGACCCTCTGGGGAAGCAGGAGTCTTAGTTTGATTAGCCTCAGGCTGTTGATTATAAGAGAAAACTCCTGATCTAAGGGAACTCCAGTCCATTTTCTTATACTGTATTAATAAAGATCTAACATTTTAAGCCATTTTTCTTGCCATTGGATCCTAGCTGTAGGTTGACTAGTCATTTAAAAATTTTTCCACGGGGTTCCCAAGTGGAATATGGAACCTTGGAGGAAGCGCTTTCCATATTAGCTCAAGCAGTTTGTACCAGCTATCTGCACACTCAAACCAGACCAACAAAACCAAACCTAAACCAAACCAGAACCTCACTAGCTGGGAAACACACTCCAAATAAAAAGACAGAGATATCCAGAAACCAAAAGCCAAGTGGCAAGAGCCCCCCAAAAGATGGCAAAGCAATGCCCAGATATTAAAAACCAAATGGCATAAATGTTAAATATTGACTTCCCAGTCCCACTAGACCTGCGACTAGGCAGAATCAGTGCTAGTAACATTTTTAGTTCTGACATAGTTTAAGCAATTTCTTGTTAGATTCCTGTAAAGAACTTACTGTTTCCACTTTTAGAAGCTTCAAGACAGCAAAGTAAGCATGGCCGGCATTCATTTAATTGTGTGTGCAAAAAATATCCATTTTGGATACCAAGATATCAATTTGGGCATTTTAAGTTGAGATGTCTTTTAGTATAACTTCTCAATTAACTAAGCACTTGCAAGTAGGAGCTCCGTATGTATTTTACATGAATCTGGTTGAAGTGTTATACAGACGTTCACCTTAGCTTTCTGATGCCCCTCATTCCTGTTTTGAGAGACATTATTTCCCATTTTAAGCTAAATTTGTAAGGGATAAAATTACTAGTGAAATTGTGTCATGGGCCATGTGCTGCTTGTGAGCTTAACTCCTCCGGGAGTCACCCCAGAGTCATTTCAGCTCTCTTACATGTCTCAGAACCTATCTCTGGCAATCTAAGACCACTGTGGCTGCTCAGGTTGCTGAATGGCCAGTTCATGTGTGACCACTGGACGAACAAGTACTCTAATTGATGAATGGGTTTTCCTATGGTACCACTGCACAGTATGAGGACGAGGCCTCCACCACTCCCATAAATTCCTCAGTCACCTGAAAAAACCATAACAAAAGGAGGCCAGGAGGAATCTTGTCCCTTCTCTTCAGAGCAAAGCTCTCATATTTTGCTCACTTTTATTCTGACAAATTCTATAAAGACAGCCAAATTGAGGAAAAGCATCAGATTCGCCTCTTACTTAACTACTCAGCCAAGATGATTCAGCCCCCAACAATGGAATGATCTCAGCATCTTTCAGCTGAGCCCCGGGTATTCCGCAATTTTTTCCATTTGAGCTCCCTTCCCAGCATCTATCCGCTGGGTGGGTAATTCCCCTGGCATTTTCCAGCCAGTCTGGCATCTTTCAGCCATCCCTCTACCCGGTATCTTTCAACCGAGCCCCACTCAAGTGTCTAGACCAAGAGTGGGTATGCCTTGGTGTTTCATCCAGGCCCCTCTGAGTATAAATGTTAAATATTGACTTCCCAGTCCCACTAGACCTGCGACTAGGCAGAATCAGTGCTAGTAACATTTTAGTTCTGACATAGTTTAAGCAATTTCTTGTTAGATTCCTGTAAAGAACTTACTGTTTCCACTTTTAGAAGCTTCAAGACAGCAAAGTAAGCATGGCCGGCATTCATTTAATTGTGTGTGCAAAAAATATCCATTTTGGATACCAAGATATCAATTTGGGCATTTTAAGTTGAGATGTCTTTTAGTATAACTTCTCAATTAACTAAGCACTTGCAAGTAGGAGCTCCGTATGTATTTTACATGAATCTGGTTGAAGTGTTATACAGACGTTCACCTTAGCTTTCTGATGCCCCTCATTCCTGTTTTGAGAGACATTATTTCCCATTTTAAGCTAAATTTGTAAGGGATAAAATTACTAGTGAAATTGTGTCATGGGCCATGTGCTGCTTGTGAGCTTAACTCCTCCGGGAGTCACCCCAGAGTCATTTCAGCTCTCTTACATGTCTCAGAACCTATCTCTGGCAATCTAAGACCACTGTGGCTGCTCAGGTTGCTGAATGGCCAGTTCATGTGTGACCACTGGACGAACAAGTACTCTAATTGATGAATGGGTTTTCCTATGGTACCACTGCACAGTATGAGGACGAGGCCTCCACCACTCCCATAAATTCCTCAGTCACCTGAAAAAACCATAACAAAAGGAGGCCAGGAGGAATCTTGTCCCTTCTCTTCAGAGCAAAGCTCTCATATTTTGCTCACTTTTATTCTGACAAATTCTATAAAGACAGCCAAATTGAGGAAAAGCATCAGATTCGCCTCTTACTTAACTACTCAGCCAAGATGATGCAGCCCCCAACAATGGAATGATCTCAGCATCTTTCAGCTGAGCCCCGGGTATTCCGCAATTTTTTCCATTTGAGCTCCCTTCCCAGCATCTATCCGCTGGGTGGGTAATTCCCCTGGCATTTTCCAGCCAGTCTGGCATCTTTCAGCCATCCCTCTACCCGGTATCTTTCAACCGAGCCCCACTCAAGTGTCTAGACCAAGAGTGGGTATGCCTTGGGTGTTTCATCCAGGCCCCCTCTGAGTATCTTTCCTACTGGGAGGATGCAGGCAACCTGTTCACCACCAAATACAACTCAAAATCTCAACCAATATTGGAGATTCTAGAACTAGCAGGGACTTACCCAAATTTGTCTGCACTCCTCGAGGAAGCAGATGGGTACAAGGGGTCACTGCTGGTACCAAGGCTCCAGTTCCTCGTGGAGTCCAGGCGAAGGAGGAAAGTCTGCTCTGGGTCCCTTCGTGGTCATCAAAACTGTCAACTAAAAAAAGATAAAACAACTTGAGAATTGTGGGTTAAGTTTTATTTGGGGTGTAATTAGGACTACAGCCTGGGAGACAGCACCCCAGATAGCTCTGAGAAACTGCTCCAAGAGATAGGGAAGGAAAGCCAATATAAGGGTTTCAGTGTGGGGGGAAATTCAAATGCCATCAAGTAAAGGGTTTCCAAAGGGTTTTTTTTTTTTTTTTAAAGATTTATTTATTTATTTATTTGGGGGGGTGGGGAGGGAGGGGGGCAGGTGGGCTACTTCTATTGGTCTTTCATTTGTCTATTTTCATCCATCTTTGTTCTTTGACCCATGTGGGCCTCCCATCATGGTGGCCTCTGTTGTCACAGAGCACCGGCTCTGGGCGCATGCGCTCCAGAGCTCCAGCTCGGTAATTGGACACATCAGTCCAGCCGCTCTGCGGCATGTGGGATCTTCCCAGGCCAGGGATTGAACCGGCGCCCCCTGCACTGCAAGGCGGTGTCCTTACCCAGTGGACCACCAGGGGAGCCCATCCAAAGGGATTTTTGTTTTACAAATGGTTCGGGGTCTGACAGGAGGAAGTTTAAGGGTTTTCTTTTACAAATACATTGGGTCTGTCTAGCGCTTTTGGGTGCGAGGAGATGCAAGGATTGAGATGATAAAATCTATTCCTACAAAGCCATTTACCTATCTAAAGACCTGCCCCACCAGATTCCTTGGAGCCCAGAGTGCCTCTACCCCACCCTGATCTCCACCAGGGGGTAATGAAGGTCAACAGTTCTCAACAGCATTGGGTCTGGTCTATGTCCTTGTTGTTCAGACACTGACAATGTAATTGGTAAATGCCAGTTTGTAGTTGACACAGTCTTGGTTGCATTTCTTGAGGCATCTGATCATCATTCAAAGATAGATTACTGAGATAAGTTTCTGAAACAAACAGAGTGTCCTTTAATAATTCAATTAAATTTTACATTAATATACCCTAACAACAAAGAACTATGCAGAAAATGAATCTTAGTAGATACAGACCTCCATTAACTAACTGGGATTTAGCATTCATTAACACCTCTTTTTCTCCCTAAAATCACCCTAATTTTTACCAAATAACCAAATTAAGGCTTGTTTTGATATAGGTCTGGTCTCAGTAAAGTTGCCTTGATTATTTATATAGCCATCATTGATTATAGACCTTTTTGCTTTGCTGAAACTTTTATAGAGTCTTAGAATCACCTTTTAAAACCTTTCAGGGCTAGGGAAGTCATGCCAAAGGATTATCAGATTTCATCTAACAGATCTATGTCGATTCTTCCCCTCTCAAGGTCTCCAAACATCCTTGAGACTTCTGTACCTGTTAATGAGATAACCTTCCTAACATATCTGATAAAGTATCAGGAAACTCTTAGTTTCCAGTCTCTGGAGGAGTCAGATAGAGAGAAAAGATAAACGTTTCAATTTGTTTATAAAGTATAATTTACCAAATTACTACAAAATCATAATAAGTTTGAGGAGGTTTTCTCTTACACCTGGAAAACACAAGATTGAAACCAGTATTTTTCAGATAGAAATCATAAAAGTTACAAGCATATTTATCAGTTATTTTATTCAACCTTTGTGAAATCATCAAGTTTTTCATTAAAATCCTTTAATTTCTTACCCAGTTCAGAAAGTGGTATTTATCCAAAAGTCCTTTTTATAGATCCACTGGAAGAGAAAGCATTTTGTGAAACTTGGTTATTGCTGTGACAGTATTGTAAGATAGTAACTAGAATTTGGACTGATAACATCTTACCCAAATATATCAAAATTTTTGGAACTGCATATAGATTCTAGGATAACTATATTAGTGACATTTAACATATAATATAACCAGAGACTTATTACTCACTTGACAATACTTCCTGTGCAATTCAATATACAAAATGATCCTAATTAGTATAATCTCTCTCTTCAGGGTCCTCTGAAGCATCCCAAAGTTAGCTAGAAGCCAAAATTACTTCATTAGAATGATTTAGGAAATTTTGTCAACGAATATCAAAAAAGTTTAGAACACTCAGTCAGATAAGATTATAGTTCATTGTGCTTTCAGATACAAATATAGAATAGATCTTTTAAGAAGCAAATAAACTTAAATCTATTATCAAAGGTAGTTCAACATCTAAAGACAGTGTGCCCTATTAACAGAGAGAGAAGCCAAACTCAAGTTTTTGCACCAGATTACTTTTAAGTTCATTTAAAGATAAACAATTATTTTAAACATGGTCAGTCCTAACCGTGCACAAACTTTTTTTCAGGGTCCACTTGCACAAAACTTTTTGTCACTTTCTGTACCCATTACTTTGTTCTCCCATTCTGAAACAGCCACCTGTAAGTCAGACCTATTTCCTTTTCCCTTCATGAATGAAATTCCATTTCTCATACCTTCTTCACTGAAAACACACATTCTAATTTCTTTTAACAATCACAAACTGACGTTTATATTAGCATTCTAGAGATTGGTGAGCATAAATACCAGTGATAATGCCTAAAAACATTTACATTCTTATACAGAATATCTCAGGATGGCACCAAACATTATTCATTAATAGTCCCAAATCGCTTTAGTTTCTCTGTAAGAGGAAATTAGGGTTCAGTAATAAATGTTTCAAAATCTTATTTTATTTGGAAATAGCCTATTAGCTATTCAATAGACTTTCACCACTTAATTTAGCAATATGCCTTAGAAATTCAAGTTATCCCAATCTGGACAGACTATTTTAGACAGACATTCCTAAAGTATGATTATTCTTATTACAGTTTTTAATCTAAAAGCTCATTTTTTAGAAATTTCTTCACTCAAATTACTTTCCTTGCTGACAAATTTGTAACAGATACAACAATATTTAATTTATATTAAACCAAGGTAAAATGAAAATATTGTGTTTAATGTTAATGACTCTTAGACGTGTCTATTTTAGATCAACAAATCAAGCATTAATACCAGGTATTTAATATTTAATATTGAATATTTCTTAGTTCAAGTGAACCTGAAATTCATTTAGGTTTAATTTTCTCTTTATTTATAATTGTTTGATTTGTAAGTGTTTGCCTCTTTTTAGGTCAATGAAATGAGAGCTCATTTATAAGCTGATCTCAGCAATTAGCAATATTATCCAAAAACAAAGACACAAAGACATAAATATAACCAAACAGACATGGCAAGGGATTCTATAGCTTTGTTTTCCAAACTTAATTATGAATCATATATCACAATATAAAACTCACTAACTGTAAATAACAGTTGTAAAAAGAAAATTTTAAAAAGACTTCATTCTCTTCCCCCGCCCTCAGGAATTAGAGATGGTCTAAAGAAGGTAAGTGATCCAGAGAGCCCTGATCTCAAGGTATAGAAGGAATTATTTCCTGTTAACCATAAGAGAAACTCCTGGACATATGGGAATTTCAGTTCATTTTCCTATCCTGTGTTAAGCTACTATTTTATGTCATTTTTCTTGTCACAGGGTTATAGCTATAGGTTGACTTGTCATTTAAATATTTTTCTAAGTAGTTCCTAGTTGGAATGTGGAACCTTAGAGGAAGACCTTCCCATATTAGTTCGAGCAGTTTGTACCAAATGTCTGCATGCTCAAACAAAACCAAGCCTAAACTAAACCAGAACCTCACCATTTGGGAGTCACACTCCAAACAATACAAAAGGCAAAGAGATGTCCAGAAATCAAAAGTCAAGTGGCGAGAGTGTCCCAGAAAGATGACAAAGTGATGCCCAGAAATTAAAAATCAAATGGCATAAATGCCCAATGTTGACTTCTCAATTCCACTATACCTGCGACCTTATAGAGTCACTGCAAACAACCTTTCTAATTCTTATGTAGTTTCAAATAATTTGTTGTTGGTTTCCTGTAAAGAAGTTACTCTATTGTTTAGAAATTTCTTCACTCAAATTACTTTCCTTGCTGACAAATTTGTAACAGATACAACAATATTTAATTTATATTAAACCAAGGTAAAATGAAAATATTGTGTTTAATGTTAATGACTCTTAGACGTGTCTATTTTAGATCAACAAATCAAGCATTAATACCAGGTATTTAATATTTAATATTGAATATTTCTTAGTTCAAGTGAACCTGAAATTCATTTAGGTTTAATTTTCTCTTTATTTATAATTGTTTTATTTGTAAGTGTTTGCCTCTTTTAGGTCAATGAAATGAGAGCTCATTTTATAAGCTGATCTCAGCAATTAGCAATATTATCCAAAAACAAAGACACAAAGACATAAATATAACCAAACAGACATGGCAAGGGATTCTATAGCTTTGTTTTCCAAACTTAATTATGAATCATATATCACAATATAAAACTCACTAACTGTAAATAACAGTTGTAAAAAGAAAATTTTAAAAAGACTTCATTCTCTTCCCCCGCCCTCAGGAATTAGAGATGGTCTAAAGAAGGTAAGTGATCCAGAGAGCCCTGATCTCAAGGTATAGAAGGAATTATTTCCTGTTAACCATAAGAGAAACTCCTGGACATATGGGAATTTCAGTTCATTTTCCTATCCTGTGTTAAGCTACTATTTTATGTCATTTTTCTTGTCACAGGGTTATAGCTATAGGTTGACTTGTCATTTAAATATTTTTCTAAGTAGTTCCTAGTTGGAATGTGGAACCTTAGAGGAAGACCTTCCCATATTAGTTCGAGCAGTTTGTACCAAATGTCTGCATGCTCAAACAAAACCAAGCCTAAACTAAACCAGAACCTCACCATTTGGGAGTCACACTCCAAACAATACAAAAGGCAAAGAGATGTCCAGAAATCAAAAGTCAAGTGGCGAGAGTGTCCCAGAAAGATGACAAAGTGATGCCCAGAAATTAAAAATCAAATGGCATAAATGCCCAATGTTGACTTCTCAATTCCACTATACCTGCGACCTTATAGAGTCACTGCAAACAACCTTTCTAATTCTTATGTAGTTTCAAATAATTTGTTGTTGGTTTCCTGTAAAGAAGTTACTCTATTGTTTCCACTTTTAGAACTTCAAGGTAGTAATCAAAGTAAGCAAGGCCAGCCTTTTCTAATTGTGTGCACAAGAGTATCAGTTTTAGACTATCAAAAGTCCCAATTTGGCCATTTTAGTTTGAGAGCTCTTTTAGTATAATTTGCCCAATTAATTAAATACTTGCAAGTATGAACTCTGAAAATTAGGCTGGGGTGCTACTCGAAGGTTGGCTTTCTGACGCCCCTTGTTCCTGTTTATGAGAGATTCTGTTTCCCATTTTATGCTGAATTTGTCAGGGATAAAAATTACTAGTGAAATTGTGTAGTGAGAGATGCGCTGCTTGTGCACTTAAATCCTCCAGGAGTCACCCCAGAGTCATTTCGGTTCCTCTTAAGTGGCTCGGTAACCTGCCTCTGGCAATCTAAGACCACCGTGGTTGCTCAGGTCGCTGAATGACCAGTTCTTATGTGTGACCCCCAGACAGGCAAATATTTTAATCAGTGGGTTTCCCTATAGGACCACTGCATGGTATGAGGACGAAATCTCTGCCATTCTCTCAGTCACCTGAGAAAACCGTAACCAACCAGAAGGAGTTTTGTCCCTTCTCTTCGGAGCAAAGCTCTCATGTATTTTTTTCACTTTTATCTCCCAAAATCTATAAGGCAGCTGAATGAGGAAAAGTCTCATATCACCTTCCTACCTAACCACTTAGCCAAGATGATTCAGTCCCCTACAACAAAGCAACCTCGGCATCTTTCAGCTGAACCCCAGGTATTCATTGATTTTTCTATTCCAGCACCCTCCACAGTACCTTTCCAATGGATGGGTAGTTCTCCTGGCATCTTTCAGCCACTCCCCGTTCCCCCACTGCCTAGTTTCTTTCAACTGCCTAGTATCTTTCAACCAAGCCCCACTCAGTCTGGACCATGAGTGGGTATGCCCCAGATGCTTCATCTGAGACCCACTCTAGTATCTTTCCTACCAGAAGGGGACAGGTAACCTGCTCCACCACCAAATAAAGCTCAAAATCTCAATCAATATGGGAGATTTGAGAACCAACAGAGACTTACCCAAATTCATCTGTACTCCCTGAGAAGATCAATGGGTGCAAAAAGGACTCTGCTGGTACCAAAGCTCTGGTTCGTCATGGAGTTCAGGTAAAGAAAGGAAGTCCACTCTGGGTCACTTCGTCAGTTGACATAACTGTTAACTAAAAAAGATACTCAGCTTAAGAGTTGAGAGTTAAGTTTTATGTGGGGCAAAATGAAGACTGCAACCCAGCTGGGTCACTTCGTCAGTTGACATAACTGTTAACTAAAAAAGATACTCAGCTTAAGAGTTGAGAGTTAAGTTTTATGTGGGGCAAAATGAAGACTGCAACCCAGCTATCTCAGATAGCTCTGAGAGACTGCTCCAAAGAGGCAGTCAGAGGAAAATCAATATATAAGGTTTTGATGAAAGGGGGTTTTGATAGCATTAAACGCTCATTTTAAAAGGAGATTTCAGTTAATCATGAGGATCTGATGTCACTATGAAGGGATTTAGTGCTTTCTCAGATATGAGGTGATGCAAGGATTGAGATCATAAAAACTATTTTTTAAAATCATCTGCCTGTCTAAAGACCTGTCCCACCAAATTCTCTGGAGCAGAGAGTGCCTCACTCCACCCTGAACTCCCTCAGGCAGTTCTGAGAGTCAGCAGCTGTCATAGCACAGTAATCAATATCCACTGAGCTGGATGGCAGATGCCCTTGTTCAGTTATTGGCAATGTAGTTGATAAGTGCCAGTTTGTAGTTGATGAGCTTTTTTGTACTGTTTTTCTATGTATTCTTACCATTTTTTCTTAATCTCCTCTCCTGTTAGGTCCTTGTCATTTTTATCCTTTATTGTGCCTGTCTTGTGTGAAATGTTCCTTTGATATCTCCAATTTTCTTAAAGAGATCTCTAGTCTTTCCCATTCTATTGTTTTCCTCTATTTCTTTGCATTGGTCACTTAAGAAGGTTTTCTTATCTCTCCTTGCTATTTTCTGGAACTCTGCCTTCAGTTGGGCATATCTTTCCCTTTCTCCTTTGCCTTTCACTTCTCTTCCTTTCTCAGCTATTCTTAAGACCCACTCTAGACCCAAAAATAACCTGCTCCACCACCAAATAAAGCTCAAAATCTCAATCAATATGGGAGATTTGAGAACCAACAGAGACTTACCCAAATTCATCTGTACTCCCTGAGAAGATCAATGGGTGCAAAAAGGACTCTGCTGGTACCAAAGCTCTGGTTCGTCATGGAGTTCAGGTAAAGAAAGGAAGTCCACTCTGGGTCACTTCGTCAGTTGACATAACTGTTAACTAAAAAAGATACTCAGCTTAAGAGTTGAGAGTTAAGTTTTATGTGGGGCAAAATGAAGACTGCAACCCAGCTGGGTCACTTCGTCAGTTGACATAACTGTTAACTAAAAAAGATACTCAGCTTAAGAGTTGAGAGTTAAGTTTTATGTGGGGCAAAATGAAGACTGCAACCCAGCTATCTCAGATAGCTCTGAGAGACTGCTCCAAAGAGGCAGTCAGAGGAAAATCAATATATAAGGTTTTGATGAAAGGGGGTTTAGATAGCATTAAACGCTCATTTTAAAAGGAGATTTCAGTTAATCATGAGGATCTGATGTCACTATGAAGGGATTTAGTGCTTTCTCAGATATGAGGTGATGCAAGGATTGAGATCATAAAAACTATTTTTTAAAATCATCTGCCTGTCTAAAGACCTGTCCCACCAAATTCTCTGGAGCAGAGAGTGCCTCACTCCACCCTGAACTCCCTCAGGCAGTTCTGAGAGTCAGCAGCTGTCATAGCACAGTAATCAATATCCACTGAGCTGGATGGCAGATGCCCTTGTTCAGTTATTGGCAATGTAGTTGATAAGTGCCAGTTTGTAGTTGATGAGCTTTTTTGTACTGTTTTTCTATGTATTCTTACCATTTTTTCTTAATCTCCTCTCCTGTTAGGTCCTTGTCATTTTTATCCTTTATTGTGCCTGTCTTGTGTGAAATGTTCCTTTGATATCTCCAATTTTCTTAAAGAGATCTCTAGTCTTTCCCATTCTATTGTTTTCCTCTATTTCTTTGCATTGGTCACTTAAGAAGGTTTTCTTATCTCTCCTTGCTATTTTCTGGAACTCTGCCTTCAGTTGGGCATATCTTTCCCTTTCTCCTTTGCCTTTCACTTCTCTTCCTTTCTCAGCTATTCTTAAGACCTCAGAAAACTGTTTTGCCTTCTTGCATTTCTGTTTCTTTGGGATGATTTTGGTCATCACCTCCTGTACAATATTACAAAGCTCCATCCATAGTTCTTCAGGCACTCTGTCTAGCAGATCTAGTCCCATGAATCTATTCATCATCTCCACTGTATAATTATAAGGAATTTGATTTAGGTCATACCTGAATGGTGTAGTGGTTTTCCCTACTTTCTTAAATTTGAGCCTGAATTTTGCAATAAGGGGCTGATGATCTGAGCTGCACTTGCTCTTTAAAGTAAAATGAAACCAATACTTCTACTGCTAAAGAATGATGTAACAAAACCAGATGGTAAATAACTGCTAGATTACTATCTAATCAGCAAAGAAATTATTCATATTGTCCAAAAAAAGGTTGTTTCAGCATGAATGTTGGTTGTTAATTTGGTTTGTGCTCATGAGTCAGATAAAGTGAAACAACGAAGATATATGTCAATGGAAGTGAGTGGAGAAAACCAACGTTTTAAAAGACATTATTACTATTTAGCAGAAGCATACTAAAACACATTAAAGTAAGGTTCTAGAAATTGCTCCCATATTCTGGAAGGATCTTTTTGATTTTTATTTCGATGAAGTAAAATATTCACAACACAAAGTTAACCTTCTTAACCATTTAAAAGACATTAAATACATTCACATTGTTGTGCAACTATCACTACTATTCATCTTCAGAATTCTTCCATCACCTCAAACTGAACTCTGTATCCCATTAAACATGGATTCCCCACTCATCCCTCTCTTGGCCCCTCAAAAGAAGAGTTCTACTTTCTTTCTTTATGATTTTGCCTATTCTGAAAAGTGAAAGTGTTAGTTGCTCATTCATGTCCAACTCTTTTTGTGACCCCATGGACTGCAGTCTGCCAGGTTCCTCTGTTCGTGGAATTCTCCAGGCAAGAGAATTGGAGTAGGTTATCATTCCCTTCTCCAGGGTATCTTCCCTACCCAGGGACTGAACCCAGGTCTCCTGCATTGCAGACATATTCTTTAGCATCTGAGCCACCAGGGGAAACCCTTGCCTAGTGTAGATAACTCATATAAGTGAAACCATTGTATAACTGTCTTATTGGTTTATATCACTTAGTAACAAATTGTACCATATGTCTGAATTATATTCTTTTTTAAAAGGGTATATAATATTCCATTTTATATGTATGTCTTTTTGTGTGTGGGGGGTGGATGGGATGGGGAAGAAGGGAACGGGCAGGCCATTTCTGTTGGTCTTTCATTTATCTGTTTTCATCCATCATTGTTCTTCGGCCTCTGTGGGCGTCCCATCACGGCAGCCTCTGTTGTCACAGAGCACCGGCTCTGGGCGCATGCACTCCAGAGCTCTGGCATTTTGCAATAAGGGGCTGATGATCTGAGCTGCACTTGCTCTTTAAAGTAAAATGAAACCAATACTTCTACTGCTAAAGAATGATGTAACAAAACCAGATGGTAAATAACTGCTAGATTACTATCTAATCAGCAAAGAAATTATTCATATTGTCCAAAAAAAGGTTGTTTCAGCATGAATGTTGGTTGTTAATTTGGTTTGTGCTCATGAGTCAGATAAAGTGAAACAACGAAGATATATGTCAATGGAAGTGAGTGGAGAAAACCAACGTTTTAAAAGACATTATTACTATTTAGCAGAAGCATACTAAAACACATTAAAGTAAGGTTCTAGAAATTGCTCCCATATTCTGGAAGGATCTTTTTGATTTTTATTTCGATGAAGTAAAATATTCACAACACAAAGTTAACCTTCTTAACCATTTAAAAGACATTAAATACATTCACATTGTTGTGCAACTATCACTACTATTCATCTTCAGAATTCTTCCATCACCTCAAACTGAACTCTGTATCCCATTAAACATGGATTCCCCACTCATCCCTCTCTTGGCCCCTCAAAAGAAGAGTTCTACTTTCTTTCTTTATGATTTTGCCTATTCTGAAAAGTGAAAGTGTTAGTTGCTCATTCATGTCCAACTCTTTTTGTGACCCCATGGACTGCAGTCTGCCAGGTTCCTCTGTTCGTGGAATTCTCCAGGCAAGAGAATTGGAGTAGGTTATCATTCCCTTCTCCAGGGTATCTTCCCTACCCAGGGACTGAACCCAGGTCTCCTGCATTGCAGACATATTCTTTAGCATCTGAGCCACCAGGGAAGCCCTTGCCTAGTGTAGATAACTCATATAAGTGAAACCATTGTATAACTGTCTTATTGGTTTATATCACTTAGTAACAAATTGTACCATATGTCTGAATTATATTCTTTTTAAAGGCTATATAATATTCCATTTTATATGTATGTCTTTTTTTGTGTGTGGGGGGTGGATGGGATGGGGAAGAAGGGGAACGGGCAGGCCATTTCTGTTGGTCTTTCATTTATCTGTTTTCATCCATCATTGTTCTTCGGCCTCTGTGGGCGTCCCATCACGGCAGCCTCTGTTGTCACAGAGCACCGGCTCTGGGCGCATGCACTCCAGAGCTCTGGCTTGGTAATTGGACACAACAGTCCAGCCACTCCGCGGCACATGGGATCTTCCCAGGCCAGGGATCGAACCGGCACCCCTTGCACTGCAAGGCAGTGTCCTTAGCCACTGGACCACCAGGGAAACCCTGTATGTCATATTTTATTTGTCATTCTTACACCACTGGGCATTTGGTTGTTTCTACCTGCTGGCTATTTTGAATAATGTCACTATAAACCCTTGCGTGAAAATATCTATTGAAGTCTTTGCTTCCAATTTTGGGGGTATATACCAGAAGTAGAATAGGGGGTCATATGGTAATTCCATAGTTAATCTTTTGGAAGAATTGTCTTACTGTTTTCCAGTGCCATTCTTTAATTGTATTTATTTGCTTTAGTTTACTCACAGTCTGTATTCTGCCATTATCTTGGAAAACTTCAGTTTTCTCACATCTACTTTGCTTCCACATATGCTCTGATTCCAAAGAAGGGCAATGACAGAGAATGTTCAAACGACTGCACAACTGCACTCATTTCACATGCCAGCAAGATAATGCTCAAAATTCTACAAGCTAGGCTCCAACAGTACGTGAATGGAGAACTTCTAGATGTACAAGGTGAATTTAGGAATGACAGAGGAACCAGAGATCAAATTCCCAACATCTGCTGGATCACAGAAGAAGCTAAACAATTCCAGAAAAACAACTACTTCCGCTTCATTGACTATGCTAACACTGTGTGGACTGAACCCAGGTCTCCTGCATTGCAGACATATTCTTTAGCATCTGAGCCACCAGGGAAGCCCTTGCCTAGTGTAGATAACTCATATAAGTGAAACCATTGTATAACTGTCTTATTGGTTTATATCACTTAGTAACAAATTGTACCATATGTCTGAATTATATTCTTTTTAAAGGCTATATAATATTCCATTTTATATGTATGTCTTTTTTTGTGTGTGGGGGGTGGATGGGATGGGGAAGAAGGGGAACGGGCAGGCCATTTCTGTTGGTCTTTCATTTATCTGTTTTCATCCATCATTGTTCTTCGGCCTCTGTGGGCGTCCCATCACGGCAGCCTCTGTTGTCACAGAGCACCGGCTCTGGGCGCATGCACTCCAGAGCTCTGGCTTGGTAATTGGACACAACAGTCCAGCCACTCCGCGGCACATGGGATCTTCCCAGGCCAGGGATCGAACCGGCACCCCTTGCACTGCAAGGCAGTGTCCTTAGCCACTGGACCACCAGGGAAACCCTGTATGTCATATTTTATTTGTCATTCTTACACCACTGGGCATTTGGTTGTTTCTACCTGCTGGCTATTTTGAATAATGTCACTATAAACCCTTGCGTGAAAATATCTATTGAAGTCTTTGCTTCCAATTTTGGGGGTATATACCAGAAGTAGAATAGGGGGTCATATGGTAATTCCATAGTTAATCTTTTGGAAGAATTGTCTTACTGTTTTCCAGTGCCATTCTTTAATTGTATTTATTTGCTTTAGTTTACTCACAGTCTGTATTCTGCCATTATCTTGGAAAACTTCAGTTTTCTCACATCTACTTTGCTTCCACATATGCTCTGATTCCAAAGAAGGGCAATGACAGAGAATGTTCAAACGACTGCACAACTGCACTCATTTCACATGCCAGCAAGATAATGCTCAAAATTCTACAAGCTAGGCTCCAACAGTACGTGAATGGAGAACTTCTAGATGTACAAGGTGAATTTAGGAATGACAGAGGAACCAGAGATCAAATTCCCAACATCTGCTGGATCACAGAAGAAGCTAAACAATTCCAGAAAAACAACTACTTCCGCTTCATTGACTATGCTAAAGACTTTGACTGTGTGGATCACAACAAACTGTGGAAAATTCTTTAAGAGATGGAATTCCAGAGTGCCTTACCAGTCTCCTGAGAAACCTGTATGGAGGTCAAGAAGCAATAGCTAGAACTGGACATGGAACAGACTTGTTCTAAACTGGGAAAGAAGTATGTCAATACTATATACTGTCACCCTGCTTATTTAACTTATACACAGAGTATGTAATATAAAATACTGGGCTAGATGAAGCTCAAGCTGGAATCCAGGTTCCCAGGAGAAATATCAGTAGCTTCAGATATGCAGATGGCACTACTCTACTGGCAGAAAGGAAAGAGGAACTAAAGAGTCTCTTGATGAAGGTTAAAGAGGAAAGTGAAAAAACTAGCTTAAAACTCAGCATTCAGAAAACATAGATCATTTTATCCAGTCCCATCACTTCATGGCAAGTAGATGGGGAAAAAAATGGAAACAGTGACAGACTTTACTTTCTTGGGTTCCAAAATCACTACTGACAGTGACTTGGAGCCATAAAATTAAAAGATTCTTGCTCTTTGGAAGAATAGCTATGACAAATCTAGATAGTGTATTCAAAAGCTGAGACATCACTTTGCCAGCAAAGGTCCATATAGTCAAAGCTATGTTTTTTTACAGTGTGTATAAACAATATGAAAATTGGACCATAAAGAAAGCTGAGTACTTTTGAAATATGATGCTGGAGAAGACTCTTGAGAATCCTTTGGACTGCAAGGAAATTAAACCAGTCAATCCTAAAGGAAATCAAATCTGAATATTCATTGGAAGGACTACTGATGAAGCTGAAGGTCCAATACTTTGGCCACCTGATACGATGAGATGACTCACTGGACAAGATTCTAATGCTGGAAAAGACAGAGAGCAGAAGGAAAAGGTGATGGCAAAGGATGAGATGATTGGATTGCATCACTGAGCCAATGGACATGAGTCTAAGCAAACTTTAGGATATAGTGCTGAATTTAGGAATGACAGAGGAACCAGAGATCAAATTCCCAACATCTGCTGGATCAGGCTAAACAATTCCAGAAAAACAACTACTTCCGCTTCATTGACTATGCTAAAGACTTTGACTGTGTGGATCACAACAAACTGTGGAAAATTCTTTAAGAGATGGAATTCCAGAGTGCCTTACCAGTCTCCTGAGAAACCTGTATGGAGGTCAAGAAGCAATAGCTAGAACTGGACATGGAACAGACTTGTTCTAAACTGGGAAAGAAGTATGTCAATACTATATACTGTCACCCTGCTTATTTAACTTATACACAGAGTATGTAATATAAAATACTGGGCTAGATGAAGCTCAAGCTGGAATCCAGGTTCCCAGGAGAAATATCAGTAGCTTCAGATATGCAGATGGCACTACTCTACTGGCAGAAAGGAAAGAGGAACTAAAGAGTCTCTTGATGAAGGTTAAAGAGGAAAGTGAAAAAGCTAGCTTAAAACTCAGCATTCAGAAAACATAGATCATTTTATCCAGTCCCATCACTTCATGGCAAGTAGATGGGGAAAAAAATGGAAACAGTGACAGACTTTACTTTCTTGGGTTCCAAAATCACTACTGACAGTGACTTGGAGCCATAAAATTAAAAGATTCTTGCTCTTTGGAAGAATAGCTATGACAAATCTAGATAGTGTATTCAAAAGCTGAGACATCACTTTGCCAGCAAAGGTCCATATAGTCAAAGCTATGTTTTTTTACAGTGTGTATAAACAATATGAAAATTGGACCATAAAGAAAGCTGAGTACTTTTGAAATATGATGCTGGAGAAGACTCTTGAGAATCCTTTGGACTGCAAGGAAATTAAACCAGTCAATCCTAAAGGAAATCAAATCTGAATATTCATTGGAAGGACTACTGATGAAGCTGAAGGTCCAATACTTTGGCCACCTGATACGATGAGATGACTCACTGGACAAGATTCTAATGCTGGAAAAGACAGAGAGCAGAAGGAAAAGGTGATGGCAAAGGATGAGATGATTGGATTGCATCACTGAGCCAATGGACATGAGTCTAAGCAAACTTTAGGATATAGTGAAGGACAGGGAACCCTGGCTTGCCACAGCTCATGGGGTCACAAAGAGGTGGACATAACTGAGTGACTGAACAACGAATGCCCTGATCACATGTTATATCTCATTTTTAAAGTCTCAAACTCACTGTTCTCTCAATCACTACAAACTTAGATTCCATAGTCTAAGGCTTAGCTTGATTTCCAAGAGAGAGAGATAAATATTTGAATATTGACCCTGGTCATGTTCAATAAATGTGTTTTAACTTGTTAAGATTTCTATGCAAAAATAGATTTATACTATGAACAAGAAACAAAAATTCCTTCTAGGGAAGAATCTGTGAGCCAGTGAGAAACACAAATTATAGTACAGACAAGTTATTGTTGTTCAGTTGCTCAGTCGTGTCTGATTCTTTGTGCCCATGAACTGCAGGTCACTATGTTTCCCTGTCCTTCATTATCTCCCTGAGTTTGCTCAAATTCATGTCCATTGAGTCAACGATGCCATTCAACAACAATAATGCTTGTGATATGCGCACAGCACTAATAGGAAATGCAAAATTTCAAGAGAAACTAAATGATGAAGCAATTTACTCTTTTTTTTTAAAAGATTTATTTATTTATTTATGTTGGTGGGGGTGGGGTGGGGAGGGAGGGGAGCAGGCGGGTCACTTCTATTGGTCTTTCATTTGCCCATTTTTCAACCATCTTTGTTCTTTGGCCCGTGTGGGCCTCCCATCACGGTGGCCTCTGTTGTCGCAGAGCACCGGCTCTGGGTGCATGCGCTCCAGAGCTGCAGCTCGGTAATTGGACACATCAGTCCAGCCGCTCCGCAGCACGTGGGATCTTCCCAGGCCAGGGATCGAACCGGTGCCCCTTGCACTGCAAGGCGTTGTCCTTAGCCACTGGACCACCAGGGAAGCCCCAATTTACTTTTTTTTAAAGAAGAATACCTAGATGAGAGGTAACTCTTACGTTGAGCCTATTTAGATCTTAAGTGACAGTTTGTAATGGAGAAAGGGGGATAAGGGCAATCCAGATCAGCAGAATAAAGATGCAGAGGCTCAGAGCTGGCAGGTTGCAGTAAGGGGGCGTAGAGTCTCAGGGCTCTAATATGTACCTGTGGGCGCAATGAAGGGAGGTGGAGTGAAGGTGGTGTCAGTGAACGAGGCTGAATTGGACCTAGACTGGAAATGATTTTGAGTGAGATGCTAAGAAGCTGCTCTTTAATTTAAAACCGATAAAGACTCACAACTGTCTGCAATTAGAGGAGTGATGTGTTAAATTCTACATTTAGAATGCCGTTTCTGTGATCACACAGAGGAAGAATTGGAAGGATTTGAAACTGGGGAATAAGAGAACAGATAGGAGGTCAGTGTCCAAACAGTGCTCTCTGGTGAGAATGACTGGAGGGATAGTTCATGTGTTTTTGTTTCAATGCTATTGTAAATGTCTCAACTTGAAGACAAATATAGAAAGTTACAACAAGAAAAACAAATCTGGGAGGGGAGCTAAGATGGCGGCATAGAAGGACGTGCACTCATCTCTCCTGCAAAATCGCCAGAATTGCTACGAGTTCCTGGGAAACCATCGACAAAAGGAGGTTGGATCTGATCACAGAGAGGATACCCCACATCGAAGAGCAAAGGAGAAGCCGCATCAAGACGATAGGAGGGGCGCAATCGCACTTTTAAAAGTCAAACCTCATACCCGCCAGAGAGGTTGGGCGGGCCAAAGGCGCAAAGCCTGTTGCAGATCAAAACCCGGGAGAGGAGCAGTGACACCCACAAGGGACTGAGCCAGACCTGCTTTGGAGGGTCCAGGTGCCCCCCTGAGCTAGAAGTGCCCTTGAGCAGACCTTGGAAGGACGGCACTCAGTTTCCTTTGGAGGAGGTTACCATTAACCCGATCACAGAACCGCCGAGGAGGACTGGAAAGTCTCTGCGCACTGTCATCCGTGAGAGGGGAATAGCGATCCTGCATGAGACTGAGCCAGACTCACCTCTGAGTAACCTGACGTCTCCCGGGGTGGCAGGGGTCGACGGTGGCCTGCAGCAGGGTCGGGGTCACTGCGGAAGTGCTTCCCATAGAGCGTGTGAGAATAAATCCTCTGTGAGACAGACGCCATTTTCCCTACTGTAGTTTGGCTGCGAGGCAAACTGCAGGGCTGCTGGTCAAGCTACAGGGAGGGAACTTAGCTCCACCCAGCAAGAAAAGGGATTTTGATTAAGAAACTCCCAGGGCCAGCCTGGGCGAGTCTTTTAATTCTGAAATAGGATGAAATAAACAAGCAGTCAAAGAGGTCTTCAGATCCAACCACTGCCAGAGGCGAGAAACAGACTGATAATTCCTGAGTAGTCAGCAAGAGACAGAAGAACATAAACACTATTTTCACGTTTTGTCTGAAGCTGGAGTTACTGCTGGACTTTAAAATTTCATTTTTTGTATTGTATTGCTTTGTTTCAATTTTTTTTTTTTCTCTTTTTTCCAAACCCACTCAGTGCACCCACCACTTTATTTTTTCTTTCTTTTTTTGGGGTGTGTGTGTGTGTGAGAGAGAGTAGGTGTGTTCATTTCCTTCACTGAATTCTATGGAAGCTACTAATCTTATCAATAAGACTGAATATACTCAAGTTTACATAATTTTTTTTTTCTTTTTCCTTTTAAACCACACATTTTACTTTGGTATAAACTTTTGGTTCCCCATTGGCATTTTAAGGTTCTGTGGGGGTTTTGTTTGTTTTTATTATTTTTGCTTTGTTTTTCTATATTTTTCTATAAAATTAGCTCTTTTAATCTTTAATAATTTTTCATTTGTACTACTACTTCCTCTATAATTCTTTGCTTTCTCTGAAGCTCCTTTCCTATAGCACTAAAATCTAATACATACAAATCTTTATCTCCCTTTATTTAACTTTGCAATATTATTCTATATTTCTCTTCTATCCTCCCTTTCTCTTTTTCCCTTTCCCCACCATATTTTTTAGTCTGTTCTGTCCTCATTGCCTTATCCCCAATGGGGATTCTGCTCTAGCATTATTCTCCAATTGGTGCTCTACTTAGTTTGGTTATTAACTGGTGGATATCATTCTTGGTTTTCCCTATTCACTGTGCTAACATATTGTACTGTATTTTTGGTTGGAATGCTTGGGTTATGTTATAGCTGTCTATGTTTATGTGTATACTTCAATATGCTAGATAGTACTTGCATAATTTTTAAATTGCCATTTGTCAAAGGTATACCTTCTGTTTCTCATTCAGGAATATATGTTTTAATATCATTTAATGCCATAACAAACCAGCCGTGAAATCTTCATTCCCTGGTCAGGCAACAAGCCCTGGGGCTTTAGGGAGGGAGCACTGACTCCGAAACTCTACAATACTAGAGAACTCCTAACACTAAAGAGCAGTATACAAGTGAGAATGCCAACAAAGGTAATCACTTGTATGCAAGTCCTGACATCACCAAATCACCAGCTTCACCCAGAATAAGAAACCCCATCCAAACAACAAACACCAACAGATGTAACTCAAAGTCTGGGAAAAGGAAATCATAAACAGAGTCAATTTTAAAAAATAAATAATAACAATGAAATGGCAGAGAAATACCACACAAGTGAAGGAACAATCCACAAACACACAAGTTCAAATTAATGAAGAGAATTTGGACAAACTTTCTGAAAGTGATTTCAGAAGAATGATAGTAAAGATGATCAAAGACACTGAAAACAGAATTTTAGAGAAATTATAAGACACAACTAACACACTGAATAAAGAAATACAAGAGCTTACCATAAAAGTAACAGAGACAAACAACTCAATTGCTGAACTGAAAACCACTGTAGAAGGAATCAAGAGCAGAGTATGTGAGACAGAACACCGGATAAGTGAGCTGGAAGATAAAATGGTGGAAGTAACTACTGAAAAACAGACTCTAGCTCAAAGAATGAAAAGAGCAGAGGATAGCCTCAGAGACCACTGGGATAATATCAAACACATCAGTATTCGAATTATAGGGGTTCCAGAAGAAGAAAAAAAGAAAGGCTATGAGAAAATTTTTGAAGAGATTCTAGTTGAGAATTTCCCCAACATGGGCAAAGAAATAGTCAATCAAGTCCAAGAAGTGCAAAGAGTACCATACAGAATCAACCTTAGAAGAAACACACCAAGACACATATTAATGAAGTTAACACAAATTAAACACAAAGATAGAATTCTCAAAGCAGCAAGGGGAAAAACAACTAGTGACATACAAGGAAAGCCTTTACGTTTAACAGCTGATCTTTCAACAGAAACTCTGCAGGCCAGAAGGGAATGGCAACTACATAGAGAACTCCTAACACTAAAGAGCAGTATACAAGTGAGAATGCCAACAAAGGTAATCACTTGTATGCAAGTCCTGACATCACCAAATCACCAGCTTCACCCAGAATAAGAAACCCCATCCAAACAACAAACACCAACAGATGTAACTCAAAGTCTGGGAAAAGGAAATCATAAACAGAGTCAATTTTAAAAAATAAATAATAACAATGAAATGGCAGAGAAATACCACACAAGTGAAGGAACAATCCACAAACACACAAGTTCAAATTAATGAAGAGAATTTGGACAAACTTTCTGAAAGTGATTTCAGAAGAATGATAGTAAAGATGATCAAAGACACTGAAAACAGAATTTTAGAGAAATTATAAGACACAACTAACACACTGAATAAAGAAATACAAGAGCTTACCATAAAAGTAACAGAGACAAACAACTCAATTGCTGAACTGAAAACCACTGTAGAAGGAATCAAGAGCAGAGTATGTGAGACAGAACACCGGATAAGTGAGCTGGAAGATAAAATGGTGGAAGTAACTACTGAAAAACAGACTCTAGCTCAAAGAATGAAAAGAGCAGAGGATAGCCTCAGAGACCACTGGGATAATATCAAACACATCAGTATTCGAATTATAGGGGTTCCAGAAGAAGAAGAAAAAAAGAAAGGCTATGAGAAAATTTTTGAAGAGATTCTAGTTGAGAATTTCCCCAACATGGGCAAAGAAATAGTCAATCAAGTCCAAGAAGTGCAAAGAGTACCATACAGAATCAACCTTAGAAGAAACACACCAAGACACATATTAATGAAGTTAACACAAATTAAACACAAAGATAGAATTCTCAAAGCAGCAAGGGAAAAGCAACTAGTGACATACAAGGGAAAGCCTTTACGTTTAACAGCTGATCTTTCAACAGAAACTCTGCAGGCCAGAAGGGAATGGCAGTACACATTTAAACGGCTAAAGGAGAATAATATGCAACAAGAATCCTCTACCCTGCAAGGATCTCCTTCAAAACGGATGGAGAAATAAAAAGCTTTACAGACAAGAAAAAATTAAAAGAATTTAGTCACACCAAACCAGCCTTACAACAAATGTCAAAGGAACTTATATAGACAACAAGTATAAAACGAGAAGATCCACGAAACAAACCCATCATAACATCTAAGAAGATGACAATAGGATCATTTGTATCAATAATTACTTTGAATGTCAATGGACTAAATACCCCAACCAAAAGACACAGAGTGGCTGAATGGATCCAAAAACATGACCCATACATATGCTGCCTCCAGGAAACTCACTTCAGACCTAGAGACACTCATAGACTGAAAGTGAGAGGATGGAAAAAGATATTCCATGCAAATGGAAATCAAAAGAAAGCTGGAGTAGCAATCCTCATATCAGACAAAGTAGACCTCAAAATAAAGAAGATTCGAAGAGACAAGGCAGGACACTGCATAATGATCAAGGGATCTATCCAAGAGGAAGACATAACAATCACAAATATCTATGTTCCCAATGCAGGAGCACCCCAATATATAAGACAAACACTTTCAGACATAAAAGAAGACATTGACAGTAACACAATCATAGTAGGAGACTTTAACACTCCTCTCACACCAATGGACAGATCATCCAAACAGAAAGTTAATAAAGAAACACAAGCCTTAAATGCCACACTAGAAGAGATGGACCTCATTGATATCTTTAGGACTTTCCATCCAAAAGCATGAGAATACACTTCCTTCTCAAGTGCTCATGGAACATGCTCCAGGATAGACCACATCTTAGGCCACAAATCAATCCTCAGTCAATTCAAGAAAACTGAAATTATATCAACCATCTTCTTGGACCACAATGCAGTGAGACTAGAGATCAACTACAGGAAAAAAACCGCTAAAAACACAAACACATGGAGATTAAACAACACATACCTAAAAAACCAACTGATCATTGAGGAAATCAAAGGAGAAATAAAAAAATTCCTAGAAGAAAATGACAATGAACACACGACAGTGCAAAACCTATGGGATACTGCAAAAGCAGTTCTAAAAGGGAAGTTTATAGCAATTCAATCCCACCTCAAGAAACTAGGAAAATCTCAAACAGACAACCTTACCTTACGCTTAAAACAAATGGAGAAAGAAGAACAAAAACACCCCAAAGCCAGCAGAAGAAGGGAAATCATAAAGATCAGAGCAGAAATAAATGAAAAAGAAACAATAGTAAAGATAAATAAAACAAAAAGCTGGTTCTTCGAAAAAGTCAATAAAATCGACACACCACTGGCCAGACTCATTAAGAAAAAGAGAGAGAAGAACCAGATCACCAAAATTAAAAATGAAAAAGGAGAGATTACAACAGATAATGCAGAAATCCAAAGGATTATAAGACTATTATGAACAACTCTATGGCAACAAACTAGACAACCTGGAAGAAATGGACAGTAACACAATCATAGTAGGAGACTTTAACACTCCTCTCACACCAATGGACAGATCATCCAAACAGAAAGTTAATAAAGAAACACAAGCCTTAAATGCCACACTAGAAGAGATGGACCTCATTGATATCTTTAGGACTTTCCATCCAAAAGCATGAGAATACACTTCCTTCTCAAGTGCTCATGGAACATGCTCCAGGATAGACCACATCTTAGGCCACAAATCAATCCTCAGTCAATTCAAGAAAACTGAAATTATATCAACCATCTTCTTGGACCACAATGCAGTGAGACTAGAGATTAACTACAGGAAAAAAACCGCTAAAAACACAAACACATGGAGATTAAACAACACGTACCTAAAAAACCAACTGATCATTGAGGAAATCAAAGGAGAAATAAAAAAATTCCTAGAAGAAAATGACAATGAACACACGACAGTGCAAAACCTATGGGATACTGCAAAAGCAGTTCTAAAAGGGAAGTTTATAGCAATTCAATCCCACCTCAAGAAACTAGGAAAATCTCAAACAGACAACCTTACCTTACGCTTAAAACAAATGGAGAAAGAAGAACAAAAACACCCCAAAGCCAGCAGAAGAAGGGAAATCATAAAGATCAGAGCAGAAATAAATGAAAAAGAAACAATAGTAAAGATAAATAAAACAAAAAGCTGGTTCTTCGAAAAAGTCAATAAAATCGACACACCACTGGCCAGACTCATTAAGAAAAAGAGAGAGAAGAACCAGATCACCAAAATTAAAAATGAAAAAGGAGAGATTACAACAGATAATGCAGAAATCCAAAGGATTATAAGACTATTATGAACAACTCTATGGCAACAAACTAGACAACCTGGAAGAAATGGACAGTTTCTTAGAGAAGATTAATCTCCCAAGACTCAACCAGGAAGAAATAGAAACTATGAACAAGCCAATCACAAGCTCAGAAATTGACCTTGTGATCAAAAATCTACCCAAAAATAAAAGCCCAGGGCCAGATGGTATCACAAGTGAATTCTACCAAACATTTAAAGAAGAGCTAATGCCTGTCCTTCTAAAACTCTTCCAACAAATTGCCCAGGAAGGAACACTTCCAAACACATTCTACGAGGCCACCATCACCCTGATCCCAAAGCCAGGCAAAGACATCACAAAAAAAGAAAATTATAGGCCAATTTCACTGATGAATCTAGACGCCAAAATCCTCAACAAAATTCTAGCAAACAGAATTCAACAACACATCAAAAAGCTCATTCATCACGATCAAGTTGGGTTCATCCCAGGCATGCAAGGATTCTTCAACATCCGCAAATCAATCAATGTGATACACCATATCAACGAATTGAGAAACAAAAATCACATGATCATCTCAATAGATGCAGAAAAAGCCTTTGACAAAGTACAGCATCCATTTATGATAAAAACTCTTCAAAAAATGGGCATAGAAGGAACTTATCTTAGCATAGCGAAAGCCATATATGAGAAGCCCACAGCGAACATTATCCTCAATGGTGAAAAATCAAAGCATTCCAACTAAGATCAGGAACAAGACAAGGGTGTCCACTTTCACCACTCTTATTCAACATAGTCCTGGAAGTTCTAGCAACAGCAATAAGAGAAGAGAAAGAAATCAAAGGAATCCAGATTGGAAAAGAAGAAGTCAAACTCTCTCTATTTGCAGACGACATGATATTATACATAGAAAATCCCAAAGGCACTATTACAAAACTACTAGAGTTAATCAGCGAATTCAGCAAAGTCGCAGGATACAAAATCAATATACAGAAATCACTGGCATTCCTATACACAAACAATGAAAAATCAGAAAATGAAATCAAAGAGGCAATCCCCTTCACCATCGCAACCAAAAGAAAAAAATAATTATCAAAAACAAAAAATTAAAAATGAAAAAGGAGAGATTACAACAGATAATGCAGAAATCCAAAGGATTATAAGACTATTATGAACAACTCTATGGCAACAAACTAGACAACCTGGAAGAAATGGACAGTTTCTTAGAGAAGATTAATCTCCCAAGACTCAACCAGGAAGAAATAGAAACTATGAACAAGCCAATCACAAGCTCAGAAATTGACCTTGTGATCAAAAATCTACCCAAAAATAAAAGCCCAGGGCCAGATGGTATCACAAGTGAATTCTACCAAACATTTAAAGAAGAGCTAATGCCTGTCCTTCTAAAACTCTTCCAACAAATTGCCCAGGAAGGAACACTTCCAAACACATTCTACGAGGCCACCATCACCCTGATCCCAAAGCCAGGCAAAGACATCACAAAAAAAGAAAATTATAGGCCAATTTCACTGATGAATCTAGACGCCAAAATCCTCAACAAAATTCTAGCAAACAGAATTCAACAACACATCAAAAAGCTCATTCATCACGATCAAGTTGGGTTCATCCCAGGCATGCAAGGATTCTTCAACATCCGCAAATCAATCAATGTGATACACCATATCAACGAATTGAGAAACAAAAATCACATGATCATCTCAATAGATGCAGAAAAAGCCTTTGACAAAGTACAGCATCCATTTATGATAAAAACTCTTCAAAAAATGGGCATAGAAGGAACTTATCTTAGCATAGCGAAAGCCATATATGAGAAGCCCACAGCGAACATTATCCTCAATGGTGAAAAATCAAAGCATTCCAACTAAGATCAGGAACAAGACAAGGGTGTCCACTTTCACCACTCTTATTCAACATAGTCCTGGAAGTTCTAGCAACAGCAATAAGAGAAGAGAAAGAAATCAAAGGAATCCAGATTGGAAAAGAAGAAGTCAAACTCTCTCTATTTGCAGACGACATGATATTATACATAGAAAATCCCAAAGGCACTATTACAAAACTACTAGAGTTAATCAGCGAATTCAGCAAAGTCGCAGGATACAAAATCAATATACAGAAATCACTGGCATTCCTATACACAAACAATGAAAAATCAGAAAATGAAATCAAAGAGGCAATCCCCTTCACCATCGCAACCAAAAGAATCAAATATCTAGGAATAAACCTACCCAAAGAAACAAAAGAACTGTACACAGAAAATTACAAGACACTCATGAGAGACATTAAAGAAGACTTAAACAGATGGAGAAATATTCCATGCTCCTGGGTCGAAAGAATCAATATTGTGAAAATGACCATACTACCAAATGTCATCTATTGATTCAATGCGATCCCTATCAAACTTCCAATAACATTCTTCACAGAACTAGACCAACGAATAACACAGTTCATATGGAAACACAAAAGACCTTGAATAGCCAAAGCAATCCTCAGGAAGAAGAATGGAGCTGGGGGGATCAGCCTCCCCAACTTCAGACTCTACTACAAAGCGACAGTCCTCAAGACAGTATGATACTGTCACAAAAACAGAAATATCGACCAATGGAACAAGATCGAGAACCCAGAGATAAACCCACGCACCTATGGGTACCTTATTTTTGACAAAGGAGGCGAACATATAAAATGGGACAAAGACAGCCTCTTCAACAAATGGTGCTGGGAAAATTGGACAGCTACATGCAAAAAAAATGAAGCTGGAACATACCCTGACACCATACACAAAGATCAACTCAAAATGGATTAAAGACTTAAATGTAAGGCCAGAAACCATCCAACTCTTAGAGGAGAATATAGGCAAAACCCTCAAGGACATCAATCAAAGCAAGATCTTCTCTGACCCACCTACTAGAATAGTGGAACTCAAAAGACAAATGAACATGTGGGACCTAATGAAACTTAAAAGCTTTTGTACAGCTAAAGAAACTACAAAAAAGCTGAACAGACAGCCCACAGAGTGGGAGAAAATCATAGCAAATGAAACAACAGACAAAGAATTAATCTCCAAAATCTACAAGCAACTCGAACAACTCAGCACTGGAAAAACGAACAACCCAATCAAAAAATGGGAAAAGGGCCTAAACAGACACCTCTCCAACGATGACATACAGATGGCCCAAAAACACATGAAACGATGCTCAACTTCACTAATAATTAGAGAAATGCAAATCAAAACTACAATGAGATATCACCTGACACCCGTCAGAATGGCCATCATCCACAAATCGACAGACAATAAATGCTGGAGAGGCTGCAGAGAAAAGGGAACACTCCTGCATTGCTGGTGGGAGTGTAAATTGATACAGCCTCTATGGAAGACAGTCTGGAGATTTCTTAAAAAACTAAAAATAGAAGCACCCTATGACCCAGCAATCCCACTCTTAGGCTTATACCCTGATGAAATCAAATCTGAAAGAAGCACCTGTACCCCAATGTTCATTGCAGCTCTCTATAGAATAGCTAGAACATGGAAGGAACCTAGATGCCCATCGACAAACGAATGGATCCAGAAGCTCTGGTACATATATACAATGGAATACTACACAGCTGTAAAGAGAAATGCAGAAGAATCAGCCCTCATGAGGTGGCTGGATCTAGAACGTATCCTAAAAAGTGAAGTCAGTCAGAAAGAGAAGGACAAATACAGTATATTAACACATATATATGGAATCTAGTAGGATGGTGATGATGGCACATGCAGTGAAGCGACAGAAAGACAGACATGGACAGTGGACATATGGACATTGTGGGGAAGGAACAGTGGGTGAGAGGCGTAAAGGAAGTAGCATGAAGTCCTGTACTATCATAAGTGAAGAAAATAGCTCTAGTCATTGCTCTGTGAGAAAAGGGGATCCTTCAGGGGTGCTGTGTGATGGTCGGGAGGCGTGGGAAGGGGGGGATATACATATGACTAATCTGGGAACATACATATCTGTAAACAACAAAACTCTGTAAAAATTAAAAGCAAAATAAAGGTTTAAAAAAAAAAATAGAAAAACAAATCTGCTTAGGTAGAGGTGTCAACTTTTACAAGTGACTTTTTAGGAAAATTTCAAGGCTTTTTCAGCATTGTGAAAGAGAAATCACCATCTAGTGAGCTTCTATTCTTCTTTTCTTCTCATAAGAGTTTGTCCTTGAAGTGCAAAGTACAAGTTTCTAGACTAACATATCTCCTTCCTTAAGGCCAGCACAGCTTTCCAACGACATGACCAAAACTAAATGTTTTTAAAAGAGAAATGCAAATCAAAACTACAATGAGATATCACCTGACACCCGTCAGAATGGCCATCATCCACAAATCGACAGACAATAAATGCTGGAGGCTGCAGAGAAAGGAACACTCCTGCATTGCTGGTGGGAGTGTAAATTGATACAGCCTCTATGGAAGACAGTCTGGAGATTTCTTAAAAAACTAAAAATAGAAGCACCCTATGACCCAGCAATCCCACTCTTAGGCTTATACCCTGATGAAATCAAATCTGAAAGAAGCACCTGTACCCCAATGTTCATTGCAGCTCTCTATAGAATAGCTAGAACATGGAAGGAACCTAGATGCCCATCGACAAACGAATGGATCCAGAAGCTCTGGTACATATATACAATGGAATACTACACAGCTGTAAAGAGAAATGCAGAAGAATCAGCCCTCATGAGGTGGCTGGATCTAGAACGTATCCTAAAAAGTGAAGTCAGTCAGAAAGAGAAGGACAAATACAGTATATTAACACATATATATGGAATCTAGTAGGATGGTGATGATGGCACATGCAGTGAAGCGACAGAAAGACAGACATGGACAGTGGACATATGGACATTGTGGGGAAGGAACAGTGGGTGAGAGGCGTAAAGGAAGTAGCATGAAGTCCTGTACTATCATAAGTGAAGAAAATAGCTCTAGTCATTGCTCTGTGAGAAAAGGGGATCCTTCAGGGGTGCTGTGTGATGGTCGGGAGGCGTGGGAAGGGGGGGATATACATATGACTAATCTGGGAACATACATATCTGTAAACAACAAAACTCTGTAAAAATTAAAAGCAAAATAAAGGTTTAAAAAAAAAAATAGAAAAACAAATCTGCTTAGGTAGAGGTGTCAACTTTTACAAGTGACTTTTTAGGAAAATTTCAAGGCTTTTTCAGCATTGTGAAAGAGAAATCACCATCTAGTGAGCTTCTATTCTTCTTTTCTTCTCATAAGAGTTTGTCCTTGAAGTGCAAAGTACAAGTTTCTAGACTAACATATCTCCAATCTCACCTTTAAGGCCAGCACAGCTTTAGTGTGAAACCGTTATATTTACAACATCTTCTTTGCAGAATGATTTTTTAAATCAGAAGCAGAGATAACATCAAGCAACCAAAGTTAGTAAAGACAAGGTTCAAAAGCTCTCTCAGCTCACACTATGCTGATTGCACTAAAAAATGAGACTCTATGGCAGAATTCAAAGGAATGCAGATACTGTCTTGATATATTCTGGGGAGTGGAATTTCTAATAGGTCTATTCTTTGCCCGAAACCTGCAAATTCATGTTATTTTTAATGTTATCAACAGCAAGAATTACAAGCAGAGTTAAATAGGATGAACACAGCGTTTGTTATGGCAGATCTTTCCTTTACCTCTAAAAATCAAAATAGTCTCATACAATAATCTTGGTTTTAGTCCCTGAGGAGAATTACAGTAAGACCCACTAAAATGATTAGTTGAAACTTGAGATAAGGAAAATGCACATAAATCGTCTCAAGTGGAAAAATATTCACCGTGGATGTCTCTCATTTTCAGTCATTAAAGACAAAGCTCTGGGCACCAGTGATTACAGTTGTTCAGTTCCGTTTTGTACTCAGAAGATTCAAAGAGAACTGACATTAGCATTCAAATCACTCTCTTTAGGCAGGAACTGACTGACCACACTCTGTTTTGAATCTGTCTAAATGCCCATCCTTGTGATGGAGACCATGGAGAAAGGAACCAGGAGCTAGTTTCCAACTTGTGAGCTTTAGACTTTTCCAGAAACTCACATGAATGTGAGCACCATGCAACCAAATGCATGTCAGAAGAAGACTCGATATACGGATATGACTAATCTGGGAACATACATATCTGTAAACAACAAAACTCTGTAAAAGTTAAAAGCAAAATAAAGGTTTAAAAAAAAAAATAGAAAAACAAATCTGCTTAGGTAGAGGTGTCAACTTTTACAAGTGACTTTTTAGGAAAATTTCAAGGCTTTTTCAGCATTGTGAAAGAGAAATCACCATCTAGTGAGCTTCTATTCTTCTTTTCTTCTCATAAGAGTTTGTCCTTGAAGTGCAAAGTACAAGTTTCTAGACTAACATATCTCCAATCTCACCTTTAAGGCCAGCACAGCTTTAGTGTGAAACCGTTATATTTACAACATCTTCTTTGCAGAATGATTTTTTAAATCAGAAGCAGAGATAACATCAAGCAACCAAAGTTAGTAAAGACAAGGTTCAAAAGCTCTCTCAGCTCACACTATGCTGATTGCACTAAAAAATGAGACTCTATGGCAGAATTCAAAGGAATGCAGATACTGTCTTGATATATTCTGGGGAGTGGAATTTCTAATAGGTCTATTCTTTGCCCGAAACCTGCAAATTCATGTTATTTTTAATGTTATCAACAGCAAGAATTACAAGCAGAGTTAAATAGGATGAACACAGCGTTTGTTATGGCAGATCTTTCCCTTTTACCTCTAAAAATCAAAATAGTCTCATACAATAATCTTGGTTTTAGTCCCTGAGGAGAATTACAGTAAGACCCACTAAAATGATTAGTTGAAACTTGAGATAAGGAAAATGCACATAAATCGTCTCAAGTGGAAAAATATTCACCGTGGATGTCTCTCATTTTCAGTCATTAAAGACAAAGCTCTGGGCACCAGTGATTACAGTTGTTCAGTTCCGTTTTGTACTCAGAAGATTCAAAGAGAACTGACATTAGCATTCAAATCACTCTCTTTAGGCAGGAACTGACTGACCACACTCTGTTTTGAATCTGTCTAAATGCCCATCCTTGTGATGGAGACCATGGAGAAAGGAACCAGGAGCTAGTTTCCAACTTGTGAGCTTTAGACTTTTCCAGAAACTCACATGAATGTGAGCACCATGCAACCAAATGCATGTCAGAAGAAGACTCTGGATTGGAAATGCGAACGTGGCTGGAAAAAGCATCTCAAGTATAAATGCATTCTCCCTTTATACACAAATACATTAAATCCTTTCAAATACATCCTAGGGTGTCCTTTCTCTGTCACCCACCAACACACACACTCAAGAGATCAGTTTATTGACTGAAAACAGAAACGAAAGTTGTGGCAAGATGCATGCTTGGAGAATAAAGTTTCTTTTCTGTGTCAGAATTCAGATCAAAGCTGGAGGAGAAAGGTAAAAAAAAAAAAAAAAAATGGGCAGAGACTATGAGGACTCTGAAGAGGAAAAAATAGAGACACCCCATTCATCAGTACTGGAAGCTGGTCAAGAATATTTCTTGGAAAAGCCTGGAAGTTTCCTCAGAGCGAGTTGCTATCCTTCCAGTCATCTTTGAAGAACATTCAGGGACTTGCTTCTTACTCACTGAGCATCTCATTTGGGGTCACACTGGTCAGTGATTAGGAAACAGCACAACTTCTCCTGTAGATAAGCACAGGCCAAGGTTTTGAACTCCTAGCCCCAGACAGAAGAGGCTTCTGGGCAAATTGAGAGGACTATTGTTAAACCCTCACCTCCAGTCTAAAAGGGGATTATACTGAACAATTCTTTGTTGCTAATTTCCTGTTTCACACTTATTCTGCCTTAAAAAACCTAGATGAGATGCTACCTGATTCAGAAACTGTTTGATTAAAAATGCACATAAATCGTCTCAAGTGGAAAAATATTCACCGTGGATGTCTCTCATTTTCAGTCATTAAAGACAAAGCTCTGGGCACCAGTGATTACAGTTGTTCAGTTCCGTTTTGTACTCAGAAGATTCAAAGAGAACTGACATTAGCATTCAAATCACTCTCTTTAGGCAGGAACTGACTGACCACACTCTGTTTTGAATCTGTCTAAATGCCCATCCTTGTGATGGAGACCATGGAGAAAGGAACCAGGAGCTAGTTTCCAACTTGTGAGCTTTAGACTTTTCCAGAAACTCACATGAATGTGAGCACCATGCAACCAAATGCATGTCAGAAGAAGACTCTGGATTGGAAATGCGAACGTGGCTGGAAAAAGCATCTCAAGTATAAATGCATTCTCCCTTTATACACAAATACATTAAATCCTTTCAAATACATCCTAGGGTGTCCTTTCTCTGTCACCCACCAACACACACACTCAAGAGATCAGTTTATTGACTGAAAACAGAAACGAAAGTTGTGGCAAGATGCATGCTTGGAGAATAAAGTTTCTTTTCTGTGTCAGAATTCAGATCAAAGCTGGAGGAGAAAGGTAAAAAAAAAAAAAAAAAATGGGCAGAGACTATGAGGACTCTGAAGAGGAAAAAATAGAGACACCCCATTCATCAGTACTGGAAGCTGGTCAAGAATATTTCTTGGAAAAGCCTGGAAGTTTCCTCAGAGCGAGTTGCTATCCTTCCAGTCATCTTTGAAGAACATTCAGGGACTTGCTTCTTACTCACTGAGCATCTCATTTGGGGTCACACTGGTCAGTGATTAGGAAACAGCACAACTTCTCCTGTAGATAAGCACAGGCCAAGGTTTTGAACTCCTAGCCCCAGACAGAAGAGGCTTCTGGGCAAATTGAGAGGACTATTGTTAAACCCTCACCTCCAGTCTAAAAGGGGATTATACTGAACAATTCTTTGTTGCTAATTTCCTGTTTCACACTTATTCTGCCTTAAAAAACCTAGATGAGATGCTACCTGATTCAGAAACTGTTTGATTAAAGCCTTCACATTTTACTCAGTTTCATTTTGCTTATTTATTACTGCTAAGCTCAGGGTATCAGTTTTAGATTGTATTATAAATGTAGTAGTAATACGAGATGAAGCTAAGTATATTTCTTGCAATTACAAGAGGCCTGAGTATTTATCCCACTCGTAACCTAGTAAAACAGTCTGCCACAGTTTTATGGTTGCTAGCAGAAGATATGAGACTACTAGGTCAGAGACAAAAGGTTTTACTTCTCAGGGCATAGCAGGCAACACGAACTTCATGTTAGTATCAGCATCCTTTGCCCCACAAGTTTAATGGAATAATAACACACTTGCATGTTTAATAAAGATTTGTTAGCAGTGACACCTGACTGAGCTTGAAGCTGGTTCTACTAGACTTTTCTACACCAGTAAAAGTACTTCTTTCCTTTCCCGTCTTAGGAACATCTTCATTGAATAATAATATACATTCAGAAAAGTGATTATGTTAAGTGATGAATTATCACACACACAAAAACAAATCATGAAATCAGAAGCCAAATTAAGAGATACAATATGCCAACCCCTCAAGATACTGCATATGATGAATATTATTTATTGACTGTAATGCTGATGAAATTTTTATTAAATTTGGGGGCATTAAAGATAATGCTGCAATAAACATTCTTGTACACATATTTTGGCATATTTCTGTTAAGTTTAAATCTACTAGTGGAATTACAGAGATATGGTGTAGGCATAAATTTAATTTTACTTGATAATAGAAAATATATGATAGTTTCCCAAAGTGACTGTACCCATTTATACTCCAACCAAAGGTGTATGAAAGCTTTATATACTCACCGACTCTTCTTGTCAGCAGCCTATTTGATTTTAGTCATTCTGGTAGATGCGTGGCAGAATCTAATTGTGGTTTTAATTTACATTTTCCTGATGACCAATGATGTGCATTCTTTTCCATATGTTTATTAATCAACTGTATTTCCACTCAGTGAAGCTGTTAAAATCTCTTTCCCATTCTTTCAATTGGGTATAGTCATTTTCTTATTGATTTTTAGATTTGGGTGGGGATTTTTTGGGTTTTTTTGTTGTTGTTGGTTTGTTTGTATTTTGGCCACTTCTCTTGGTCTTTCATTTATTTGTTTTCATCCATCTTTGTTCTTTTGGCCTGTGTAGGCCACCCATCAACAGTGGCCTCTCTCATTACAGAGCACAGGCTCTGGGCTCATGCACTCCAGAGCTCTGGCTAGGTAGTTGGACACATTGGTCCAGCCGCCCTGCGGCATGTGGGATCATCCTAGGCCAGGGTTTGAACAGGTGCCTCTTGTACTGCAAGGTGGTGTCCTTGCCCACTGGACCAGCAGGGAAGCCCCGAAATTTTCATTTTTGATACAAATTCTTTTCAATTATTTTTGTTGCAAATATCTTTTCCAGCCCAATGGCTTGTATTTCACTCTTAATGTGTCTTAGTATTAATGTGTTCTTTCTATAATCATTTTTTCTTATTAGTTAACACTTCTGACAATTAAGAAACTTGCCCTACTCCTAAAGATATACACATTCTCTTGCTATCGCCTTAGAAATGTTATTGGTTTATTTTTCACAGTTATCTCTACAACCTATATGGATTTTATTTTTGTGTAGAGCATAGGCTATGTGTCTAAGAAAAGAAAAAATTCATTGGGTTTTCCTTTACTCCATCGGGGTTTTCCTTACACTCACAATTCACACTTGTGAATTTAGAGATGTGGGTTTTCCACACCAAACTTCTGTGACACCAGCTGAGTGTCTTGCATTTCAATTCAATTCTGTCAGTGACCAGAGGGAATCTGGATCCTGCAGGTTAAAGACTCAACCCCACAAAACTTCCCCACTTCAGATGCCAGTTATGCATAGCAGGTCCTCAGTTTATTCACAACTTCTGCCTGACATGACTGAAAATTGGAGGATCTTCCTCTTCATGTTGGATAATTTTGTAGAAATAGCTCACAGAACTCAAGGGCATTCTTACTTGTGTTTGCTGGTTGATAATATAATTTTAAAAATATGATAAAAGCTACAGATAAACAGCCAGATGAAGAGGAACATAGAGTGAGATCTGGAAGGGTACCCAGCACAAGAGCTTCAATCCTCATGGGTTTGGGGGGCACATGGATGTATTTACCAACCTGTATACTCCTTAGTCCTGCAAATGTGAAATTTTTAAGATTTCATCACATTGTTGTTGTTTAGTTGTTTACTCAGTTAGCAATGTCTGACTCTTTGCAATCCCATGAACTGTAGCCAACCAGCTCCTCTGTCTCTGGGATTTTCTAGGCAAGAATATGGGAGTGAGTTGCCATTGATCAATTTTAACTCCACTTACAGCCTCTCTCTTCTGAGAGGATGGTGATGAGGCTGAAATTCCAAACTTCATGGATAGTCTAAGGCCAGGGTTTGAACAGGGGCCTCTTGTACTGCAAGGTGGTGTCCTTGCCCACTGGACCAGCAGGGAAGCCCCGAAATTTTCATTTTTGATACAAATTCTTTTCAATTATTTTTGTTGCAAATATCTTTTCCAGCCCAATGGCTTGTATTTCACTCTTAATGTGTCTTAGTATTAATGTGTTCTTTCTATAATCATTTTTTCTTATTAGTTAACACTTCTGACAATTAAGAAACTTGCCCTACTCCTAAAGATATACACATTCTCTTGCTATCGCCTTAGAAATGTTATTGGTTTATTTTTCACAGTTATCTCTACAACCTATATGGATTTTATTTTGTGTAGAGCATAGGCTATGTGTCTAAGAAAAGAAAAATTCATTGGGTTTTCCTTTACTCCATGGGGGTTTTCCTTACACTCACAATTCACACTTGTGAATTTAGAGATGTGGGTTTTCCACACCAAACTTCTGTGACACCAGCTGAGTGTCTTGCATTTCAATTCAATTCTGTCAGTGACCAGAGGGAATCTGGATCCTGCAGGTTAAAGACTCAACCCCACAAAACTTCCCCACTTCAGATGCCAGTTATGCATAGCAGGTCCTCAGTTTATTCACAACTTCTGCCTGACATGACTGAAAATTGGAGGATCTTCCCTCTTCATGTTGGATAATTTTGTAGAAATAGCTCACAGAACTCAAGGGCATTCTTACTTGTGTTTGCTGGTTGATAATATAATTTTAAAAATATGATAAAAGCTACAGATAAACAGCCAGATGAAGAGGAACATAGAGTGAGATCTGGAAGGGTACCCAGCACAAGAGCTTCAATCCTCATGGGTTTGGGGGGCACATGGATGTATTTACCAACCTGTATACTCCCTTAGTCCTGCAAATGTGAAATTTTTAAGATTTCATCACATTGTTGTTGTTTAGTTGTTTACTCAGTTAGCAATGTCTGACTCTTTGCAATCCCATGAACTGTAGCCAACCAGCTCCTCTGTCTCTGGGATTTTCTAGGCAAGAATATGGGAGTGAGTTGCCATTGATCAATTTTTAACTCCACTTACAGCCTCTCTCCTCTTCTGAGAGGATGGTGATGAGGCTGAAATTTCCAAACTTCTAATCATGGATTAGTCTTTCTGGTGGACAGTCCCCATCCTGAAGTCCACCATAGGTCACCTTATTAAAACAAAAGATACTCTATCACCCAGGAAAATCCAAGAAATTTAGGATCTCTGTGTCAGGAATCAAGGTCAGAAACTAAATATCAGAACAAAAGATGTTCCTGGTGCTTTTATCACATGTGAAATTACAAGGGTTTTAGCACAGCTGTGACGGGAGATAGAGACAGAGACCAATACATGTATTTTCTCTTTCACATTGTGAGTTAAAGATTAATTATTTTCTTATGGACATATAGCTTGTATACCTGTTCAGCACCATTTATTTATTGTCCTTCTTTCTTGCTCTCCAACAATATCTTTGTCAGGAATCAAACGATTGCATGTATTGAGTTTATTTCTATGCTCTGTTCTGTTCAGTGGCTGGTTTCTCTCTCTTTGCACAATTAACACATCTTTTTAATTATTCTAGCTTAGTCACAAGTCTTTATATCCAATGTATAAATCTTTCAAAATTTAAAATTCTTCTTCTAGTTTTTCTTGGGACTAAAATTCTGCATTAATCTGAAAATTAGTCTATCAGTTTGCTCCTATGTACGTATACATGCTTGCTGGCTTTTTTAAAATAAAGATTTTATCAATTAAATAGATTTCTAAAAAATAGGTGTCTTAATAATACCCAATCTTCTAATTCAAGAACAAAATATGTTGCTGTACTCATTTATATGTTTAATTGCTCTCAATACTGTTTTAAAGTTTCCAGTGTCAAGTTTCTTGTGCATTTATATTTACCCCTAAATACTTGTTTTATTATGTTATTGTGAAATCTGATTGTAATTTCATTTTCTAATTGTCAGTGATACAGAGTAAAATTGTGTTTTGCATATTTAATTCTATCAACAAAAGTCCCACCTTAATGACCATTTTTCACATTTAATTCAAAAACCACAGAAAGTATATAACTTTTTGCTTTCCTTTCTAATTACATCTCAACCTAATTTTCCACTGATTACTATACTAATCATGATGGCACTATATGGGCCATGCAAGGGACAGTCACCATCCACATACAGCCAGCCAGATATGTGTCCTTATTTCCATTTGACCAATGAGTAATTCAGCTCTAAAATTTCCCCTTAGTACCCATTTTATAAGATTCCTTTTGATGCCAAATGTACTAGTTTGGGACTCCTCCAAAGCAGAGCCTTGAGACTAGAACTCACAAGCTAGTGCTTTACTTGGAAAGTGATCCCAGGAGGCAGGAATGAGCAATCAGAGGAGTGAAACAAGGAAAGAGGGATAACCAAACAAGGAAGCCGGGTCACACTTGCCCACCAGATGTGAAGAGTGCCTTCGGTTGAGTTTCCGAGGGAGGAAAGCAGGCCATATACCATCTCTTCCATCATCCATGTGCAGTGGAAACTCCCACAAGCATTATCTGCCTACACTTTCAGTTGTGCATGGTGACCACAGAGTGGACTGATGAGCCTCGCAAACACAGCAGCAGGAAAACAGGGACCCAGAGCACTTGGCACCAGGGGAGGGGCTGTCAGGTTGCACCCACACAAAGCTGATGGAAGCCTGTGTGCAACTGACTGCTCCATCCATGGCTCAGGTAAGAGGTGGACATGGGAAAACTTGGGTGACATAAAAGAAGTGTCCAACGCAGATATTGCATTTGGACAACAACTAAGGATGATTTACAGTTGTTTCTGCAGGTGGCTAGGGGCACAAGTCTGATGCCTTTCATCCAGTGTGAGTAACTGAGGTGATTCCCAGCTGGGCTGCAGTCCCTGAAGATCTTACTGCCTTTCAGTTCACTTTTGGAGAGCAGGTTTCCAAGGTCCAATCAAAAGTAACAGGGTTACCAGATATATCCCTCCTCTGGGAAATCTTGGAACCTCTACCTGTGAGCCTGCCTACATTGCAGCAAAAGGACAAAGACCACTAAACCTCAGGCTGCCTGACTGATTTCATTCTCTCTCTGTCTCTTGGCTCAGTGGTCACTGAGTTAGGTCTCTGATGCACCTTGCAGGTATGTTGCCACATTTTCTAGTTGCTTTGAGTGGATGAGTTGGTCCAAATTACTTACCCATCCATTTCACATAACAAAGTCATCTTTTAAGTAAAGGTCATGAAACAATAAATCACAATATAAATTACAAATGGTTAGTAAGCATTTGAAAGGCATCAGCCTCCTAATTTTAAAATTAATTTTTAAATTAAAAATGGTATGATTTCAAATGTTAAGGTACAAAGATGAAATAACCAGATGGAACTTATTGGGAAAATTATTCAGAGACTTTTCTGAAAGTTTCTGCTTGACTCTCACTACCAGTATGTGAGGGGACCCAATAACTTTTGTCTGTTTACTTTGGGAATTATTAGAATCTTGGCAATATTAACAAGAATGGTGTTATTTTTCAAGCATATTGACATAGTAATTCCACTTCTGAGTAACTTATTTATTCTGAGGAAATAATCTAACTGGTAACAGATACTACAAGCATTATCTGCCTACACTTTCAGTTGTGCATGGTGACCACAGAGTGGACTGATGAGCCTCGCAAACACAGCAGCAGGAAAACAGGGACCCAGAGCACTTGGCACCAGGGGAGGGGCTGTCAGGTTGCACCCACACAAAGCTGATGGAAGCCTGTGTGCAACTGACTGCTCCATCCATGGCTCAGGTAAGAGGTGGACATGGGAAAACTTGGGTGACATAAAAGAAGTGTCCAACGCAGATATTGCATTTGGACAACAACTAAGGATGATTTACAGTTGTTTCTGCAGGTGGCTAGGGGCACAAGTCTGATGCCTTTCATCCAGTGTGAGTAACTGAGGTGATTCCCAGCTGGGCTGCAGTCCCTGAAGATCTTACTGCCTTTCAGTTCACTTTTGGAGAGCAGGTTTCCAAGGTCCAATCAAAAGTAACAGGGTTACCAGATATATCCCTCCTCTGGGAAATCTTGGAACCTCTACCTGTGAGCCTGCCTACATTGCAGCAAAAGGACAAAGACCACTAAACCTCAGGCTGCCTGACTGATTTCATTCTCTCTCTGTCTCTTGGCTCAGTGGTCACTGAGTTAGGTCTCTGATGCACCTTGCAGGTATGTTGCCACATTTTCTAGTTGCTTTGAGTGGATGAGTTGGTCCAAATTACTTACCCATCCATTTCACATAACAAAGTCATCTTTTAAGTAAAGGTCATGAAACAATAAATCACAATATAAATTACAAATGGTTAGTAAGCATTTGAAAGGCATCAGCCTCCTAATTTTAAAATTAATTTTTAAATTAAAAATGGTATGATTTCAAATGTTAAGGTACAAAGATGAAATAACCAGATGGAACTTATTGGGAAAATTATTCAGAGACTTTTCTGAAAGTTTCTGCTTGACTCTCACTACCAGTATGTGAGGGGACCCAATAACTTTTGTCTGTTTACTTTGGGAATTATTAGAATCTTGGCAATATTAACAAGAATGGTGTTATTTTTCAAGCATATTGACATAGTAATTCCACTTCTGAGTAACTTATTTATTCTGAGGAAATAATCTAACATGTGGAAAGGTATTTAAGTCAAATGTATTTAACAGAGTTATTTTTAAATAAAGAAAATACATAAAATTCTCTATAATATGTGTGTGTGCTAGTTGCTCAGTTGTGTCCAACTTTTTATGACCTCATGGATTGTAGCCCACCAGGCTTCTCTGTCCAAGGGATTATCCAGGCAAGAATACTGGAGTGGTTGCTATTTCTTTCTGCAGGAGATCTTCAAGACCCAGGGATCAATAATTAAATCATAATATATCAAAGAAATAAAATTCAATCTTAAACATCACTGAATTTAATTTCCCTCTGCCAGTGAAAATGTCTTTAAATATCACCATCAAAAGAAAAATTTTAAATATGTAAAAAATGAATTCAATTAGGCTAAAAAATGCAAAGGGGAAAGTCTTGAAAAAATATTCCAGATGTTAAAATTGGTTTCTTAGACATGGAGTTATAGATGTTTTCTTCTCCACATTTTTATAGCTTCAACTGCTTCTCAAATTTTCTACTGAGTGGGCAATTCTTTTACAATCAGAAATAAGAATGGAAAAGAAAGAAAAAGTAGCCTCTATATTAGAATTAATAGTAGTAAATTATTTATCCAGCATAAGATAAAGAATGATGATTGGTTTAACTTTCAGGTAATTAAATGTTTATGATATGTCTGCTACAAATAGAGTGACTTTCAGGAATACATAATAAAATAAATCTAATATCAAAACTGCACAAACAAATCAGCTTTTCTCTTATAAATCATAAGAAACTTCAACTGTAATAATTCATAAGGATCGCTTAACTTTGAGGGTCACTAGTACCAAAAAAAAATTTTTTGGTATGATTTCAAATGTTAAGGTACAAAGATGAAATAACCAGATGGAACTTATTGGGAAAATTATTCAGAGACTTTTCTGAAAGTTTCTGCTTGACTCTCACTACCAGTATGTGAGGGGACCCAATAACTTTTGTCTGTTTACTTTGGGAATTATTAGAATCTTGGCAATATTAACAAGAATGGTGTTATTTTTCAAGCATATTGACATAGTAATTCCACTTCTGAGTAACTTATTTATTCTGAGGAAATAATCTAACATGTGGAAAGGTATTTAAGTCAAATGTATTTAACAGAGTTATTTTTAAATAAAGAAAATACATAAAATTCTCTATAATATGTGTGTGTGCTAGTTGCTCAGTTGTGTCCAACTTTTATGACCTCATGGATTGTAGCCCACCAGGCTTCTCTGTCCAAGGGATTATCCAGGCAAGAATACTGGAGTGGTTGCTATTTCTTTCTGCAGGAGATCTTCAAGACCCAGGGATCAATAATTAAATCATAATATATCAAAGAAATAAAATTCAATCTTAAACATCACTGAATTTAATTTCCCTCTGCCAGTGAAAATGTCTTTAAATATCACCATCAAAAGAAAAATTTTAAATATGTAAAAAATGAATTCAATTAGGCTAAAAAATGCAAAGGGGAAAGTCTTGAAAAAATATTCCAGATGTTAAAATTGGTTTCTTAGACATGGAGTTATAGATGTTTTCTTCTCCACATTTTTATAGCTTCAACTGCTTCTCAAATTTTCTACTGAGTGGGCAATTCTTTTACAATCAGAAATAAGAATGGAAAAGAAAGAAAAAGTAGCCTCTATATTAGAATTAATAGTAGTAAATTATTTATCCAGCATAAGATAAAGAATGATGATTGGTTTAACTTTCAGGTAATTAAATGTTTATGATATGTCTGCTACAAATAGAGTGACTTTCAGGAATACATAATAAAATAAATCTAATATCAAAACTGCACAAACAAATCAGCTTTTCTCTTATAAATCATAAGAAACTTCAACTGTAATAATTCATAAGGATCGCTTAACTTCTTTGAGGGTCACAGTTACAAACTTTGTCATTCCATAGAAGTATCTAAATCTCTTAAAATGCCCTTGTTTCCCTAGGAGGTGCTGGCTTGTTCAGCGCTTGTTAAGCCTGATCTTCTCATTAATTGTATCCACATTTTATTTAAGGTAAACATTATTTTATGTACAAATTAGCATTGTACTTTGCAAAATTTTGCATCAAACATTAGAGGTGGGACTTAAACACCAGTCTCACTCCCTACCCAGGCTGAATCTCTGGCTCTTGGCTAAAAATACTGGGGACCGGTAATTATTTGCTGGTTTTATATAATTTGTTTAGTCACTCGAGGACGACTGATTTGCATTTTCTCTCTTTTTATATTGATCTGTAACCCGCTCTGTCTTCTATATAGCGGGTGTTTGGGCACGAACTGGCCAGTGTCACTTTCCTGTCTTTTCAGGCGGGGTTTAGCCCCCAGGGTTCTCTGGCAGCTGCCTCCGTCTCTATGGTGACTCCGTGTCAGCTCTGACACCAAAGCATCAGCAGCTGCGCTGAGTCCTTCCTGGCTCTATGCAGAGCGCAACACACTTGGCACTGCGGGCGGCAGGGTCTGCGCCGAGCTGCGCGGGGCCTCTGTCCCTCCCTAGGCAAGAAAGAGTTCACTTCCAAAGACAGACAGTCTGGCTGTGATCCAAGCCATGAATGCCTTGAACTTCGCTCTGGACTTTATTTCTTCTTTAACCAACAGAAGAAACACAACAAAGCAAAACACCCATCAGTGTATACTGGTGTAGTGCTGTCTCCTGAATCTTGGAAACATTTCCGTAGAATTAACAATCTTTCATTTCCAAGGCGCAGGCGGGGAGATCTATTCTGATTAACACCCAGGGAACGTCCCATAGCCTACTCTAATCAATATAACGTGGAATGCAACACTGCAGTACTATAGCTTGAAAATTACATAGGAACATATAAATATAAACTTATAAAATACTATTAACTTTAAAAACTAAGATGTAGAATCATACGAAAACTCAAAATACCACTAAATGAAAATACTCATATGCAAGTAAAGTTAAAAATATATACCAACAGGATTCATAGAGGCTGAATATTCCATGATAGAAAGTGGCAGATACATTGTTTGCTATCACACTTAAAATGAATGTAATTTTACCCTGCCATGTTCAAAATGGATACCAACAAAAAACTATTGTATAGCACATGGAATTCTGCTTAATATTACGTACTAGTATGGATGGGAGTGGGTTTTGGGGGAGAATGAATACGTGTATGTATATATGGCCAAGTCCCTTCACTGTTCTCCTGAAACTATCACAAAATTGTTAATTGGATATACCACAACAAAAATGTTTCTGGTGTCAGAAAAAAATTGAATATAATTTTTAAACATGTCATTACATTTTATTTATTTATTTATGGCTGGGCTGAATCTTCGTTGCAGTACAATTGATTCTTATTGAAGTGGCTTCTCTTGTGGAGCACTGATTCTTAGGTGTGCAGGTTTCAGTAGCTACAGCATGCAGACTCAGTAGTTCAGCATGCGGCTCATAGGCTCTAGAAGATGGACTCAGTTGCCTCATAGTAGGTGGGATCTTCTTGGATCAGGGATCGAACCCCTGTCCGCTGCATTGGCAAGCAGATTCCTAACCATTGGTCCACTAGGGAGGCCCCTAAAATATGTCATTACATTTTATCAAATTGCAATGGACTCTCTATAGCAAGAGAGAATAACTCTTTAAACCCAATAAATAATTGAGGTAGAAAACTGTCATTTTCTTGTAATTTGAAGCACAAAAACACATTTCAAAAAGGAAACTATCTTTTTTTTTTTTTTCAAGAAAACCAAAAAGATATGTCTTTGAAATAACATCCTGAAAGAATCTGAAACACCAGAAAGTGAATGTCCCACCTGGGCTCCCCACTTCCTCTCCTTTGGCAGCATACTGGTGTAGTGCTGTCTCCTGAATCTTGGAAACATTTCCGTAGAATTAACAATCTTTCATTTCAAGGCGCAGGCGGGGAGATCTATTCTGATTAACACCCAGGGAACGTCCCATAGCCTACTCTAATCAATATAACGTGGAATGCAACACTGCAGTACTATAGCTTGAAAATTACATAGGAACATATAAATATAAACTTATAAAATACTATTAACTTTAAAAACTAAGATGTAGAATCATACGAAAACTCAAAATACCACTAAATGAAAATACTCATATGCAAGTAAAGTTAAAAATATATACCAACAGGATTCATAGAGGCTGAATATTCCATGATAGAAAGTGGCAGATACATTGTTTGCTATCACACTTAAAATGAATGTAATTTTACCCTGCCATGTTCAAAATGGATACCAACAAAAAACTATTGTATAGCACATGGAATTCTGCTTAATATTACGTACTAGTATGGATGGGAGTGGGTTTTGGGGGAGAATGAATACGTGTATGTATATATGGCCAAGTCCCTTCACTGTTCTCCTGAAACTATCACAAAATTGTTAATTGGATATACCACAACAAAAATGTTTCTGGTGTCAGAAAAAAATTGAATATAATTTTTAAACATGTCATTACATTTTATTTATTTATTTATGGCTGGGCTGAATCTTCGTTGCAGTACAATTGATTCTTATTGAAGTGGCTTCTCTTGTGGAGCACTGATTCTTAGGTGTGCAGGTTTCAGTAGCTACAGCATGCAGACTCAGTAGTTCAGCATGCGGCTCATAGGCTCTAGAAGATGGACTCAGTTGCCTCATAGTAGGTGGGATCTTCTTGGATCAGGGATCGAACCCCTGTCCGCTGCATTGGCAAGCAGATTCCTAACCATTGGTCCACTAGGGAGGCCCCTAAAATATGTCATTACATTTTATCAAATTGCAATGGACTCTCTATAGCAAGAGAGAATAACTCTTTAAACCCAATAAATAATTGAGGTAGAAAAACTGTCATTTTCTTGTAATTTGAAGCACAAAAACACATTTCAAAAAGGAAACTATCTTTTTTTTTTTTTTCAAGAAAACCAAAAAGATATGTCTTTGAAATAACATCCTGAAAGAATCTGAAACACCAGAAAGTGAATGTCCCACCTGGGCTCCCCACTTCCTCTCCTTTGGCAGCCTCAGCGCACAGATGATCCAACCCAATCCTGGAATATATGAGGTCCTTAGCTATGGCTGGTAGCATTGATCCCCAAAGAACACTACTTTTCATTTACTTTATCTTATTTTATAAAACATATTTCATCTAGAAGTGTATATCTAATTACATAGAAAAAATAAGAAAAGATCAATATACCTTTACAGTATTTGACATCTGCTGAGTATGAACTTTACACATAGTTTTTCATTTAATCTTCACAGCAATCCCATATGGTAGACACTGTTTCCTGACTATACACTGTTATCCTCATTGTTGAAGACACTGAGGCCAGAGAGGTTGAGTATTGTGCCCAAGGTCACACAGTTGTAGCAAGTTGGGTCAATCCCTTGACAGGACTGGTTCCTTTACCCTCCCTTTCCTCCTCTTCCATCTTTCTCCTTTCTCACAATTCAATAAGCACAGATAGAGAGACAGACATACACACGCAGAGTGTTGCTGTAAATAAATGTGATTATACAACAAATACTTACTTTTATTGTTTTGAGGATTTTCTTTTCTTAGTTATTATTTTTTTTTTAAACTTAGGAGATATACCTGGGCCTAGAAAAACCTTGACTTTATTCAACTGGCCATGTGAATCCCCATTTCCCAGCAGTTCCTGAGGAGACTAAGGCTTCAGAGTAGCCTTGCTCTAGTGAGTGTCTTGACCTGAGTCGGTGGAAAACACACGTTGTGCGGGCAAGGGAGGGGTTTATCATCTCCCACAGTGAACCATTCATCTTATAATTGAGAGACTTAAAATGAAGCAAATTCTATGAACAGAACAGTGCAACTACCCTACCATATGTAAAAGAGACAACCATTGTGAATATGCTATAAGATTAAGGGGATTTACAGGGGGCTATGCAACAATCTGGAGGGGTGGAATGTAGAGGGACTGGGAGGGAGGTTCAGTTGGGAGGGAGCAAGGGCATACCTATGACAGATTCGGATTTATGTATAACTGTAAACAACAAAACTCCGTAAAAGTAAAATAAAAATAATTATATATATGAAAAAAAAAATCACTTATGGCACTGTGGAGCCACAGAGTCAACCAGCTCACACCTGGCGTCTGAACTCCCATCTTATGAAATAACAAGGTTCCTTCTCATGATGTAACTGAGTTTGATTTACTCATTCTTTTACTTTCAACTGACCTGATCCAACATGGGTGAGAGTTTCTACAAGATGTGTTTTTACAAGTAGACTTGTTTATTCAAAGTGCATGCAGTGCTAGTCAATACTTGATGCCTTCATGGAGGTAGAGGCAGGGAGCACAGGAATGTTTTGAGTAGCATATGTTAATTTCTGTAAGTACTTCCACCATAACTACCAACAGGGCATCACTGAAGGCAGCTAAGGAAAGATGTGCACACTTGATTCTTGGCCTCCTGTGATACTTTGCTGATTAATCTTCCAATTGCCAGTATAGAGTAATATCCACTTGGGGTTCTCTGTCAGGAGTTCCCAACCTCCAGGATCTAATGCCTGATAATCTGAGGTGGAGCTGAGGCAATAATACTAGAGATAAAGTATACAATAAATGTAATGTGCTTGAATCATCCAGAAATCATCCCCCTAACCCCACCCTGATCGATGAGAAGATTGTCTTCCATGAAATCAGTCCCTGGTGTCAAAAAGTTGGGGGCCGCTGCTCTATAACACTGATTTAAAACTGGCCATGTGAATCCCCATTTCCCAGCAGTTCCTGAGGAGACTAAGGCTTCAGAGTAGCCTTGCTCTAGTGAGTGTCTTGACCTGAGTCGGTGGAAAACACACGTTGTGCGGGCAAGGGAGGGGTTTATCATCTCCCACAGTGAACCATTCATCTTATAATTGAGAGACTTAAAATGAAGCAAATTCTATGAACAGAACAGTGCAACTACCCTACCATATGTAAAAGAGACAACCATTGTGAATATGCTATAAGATTAAGGGGATTTACAGGGGGCTATGCAACAATCTGGAGGGGTGGAATGTAGAGGGACTGGGAGGGGGGATCAGTTGGGATGTGGCAAGGGCATACCTATGACAGATTCGGATTTATGTATAACTGTAAACAACAAAACTCCGTAAAAGTAAAATAAAAATAATTATATATATGAAAAAAAAAATCACTTATGGCACTGTGGAGCCACAGAGTCAACCAGCTCACACCTGGCGTCTGAACTCCCATCTTATGAAATAACAAGGTTCCTTCTCATGATGTAACTGAGTTTGATTTACTCATTCTTTTACTTTCAACTGACCTGATCCAACATGGGTGAGAGTTTCTACAAGATGTGTTTTTACAAGTAGACTTGTTTATTCAAAGTGCATGCAGTGCTAGTCAATACTTGATGCCTTCATGGAGGTAGAGGCAGGGAGCACAGGAATGTTTTGAGTAGCATATGTTAATTTCTGTAAGTACTTCCACCATAACTACCAACAGGGCATCACTGAAGGCAGCTAAGGAAAGATGTGCACACTTGATTCTTGGCCTCCTGTGATACTTTGCTGATTAATCTTCCAATTGCCAGTATAGAGTAATATCCACTTGGGGTTCTCTGTCAGGAGTTCCCAACCTCCAGGATCTAATGCCTGATAATCTGAGGTGGAGCTGAGGCAATAATACTAGAGATAAAGTATACAATAAATGTAATGTGCTTGAATCATCCAGAAATCATCCCCCTAACCCCACCCTGATCGATGAGAAGATTGTCTTCCATGAAATCAGTCCCTGGTGTCAAAAAGTTGGGGGCCGCTGCTCTATAACACTGATTTAAAATGCTACATTTATGAAATTCAAAAAATTCTGTATTCACATGGGTATACGCTATTGATCTCTTTTCAATTCTTAATTAGTTTTAATTGCCTTAGTTGCACTCTATGTTTGATTTCTAGTGGGATAAACTAGGATGAGGAAACATTGTTCTACTGTTAATCTGCAAACTTGCCCTTGACTAATCCTGCACATCACTATTTCAGATTAACTTCAAAATCAGTTTTTCAGTTTCTGCAAAAACTATTTCAGGATTTTTGTTTTACAGAGCCATTCCAGATTAATTGCATGCTTCAGTCAATTAAAATAATCTTTCTTACCGTGAACATTATTTATATTTGTTTATTTTTAATCTTTTTATAAATTGTATATTTTCCATACAGGTATCTCATGTAACCCACATTTATTCTAGAATATGTATAGTTTGAGTTGTAAATTGAATTATTTCATATTACTTCTTTATAATAGTGTATTGTTACTATATAAGAAAGCAATTGATATTATATTTTGATCTTTTTTTGTTGTTGTATATTGAGAATTTCTATGTAAACACAGCAGCTGCCAAAGACTACTTATCTCAATTTTGTAAGCTTATGTTTTGTTATCATTTTACATTGTCATGAAACTCCAGAATAGAGATGAATAAGTGGCATTAAGATTTCACATTTTTCTATTCTCTGATTTCACAAAATCAATTCTAAACTTTGACTGCTAAGAATGATGCTTGCAAAAATTAAAAAAAAAAAAAAAAAAAAGATGCTGCTGTTAATTTTCCAGTAGGATGACTGACTTTTTAATATGTGGATTTTCTCTCTATTAAAGGTTATTCATAATTTTGTTAGAAATGAATACTGCAGTTTTTATGCTATTCAGGCATCTGACAATATATGAACATTTCTTCTAATTCCTTTGTTCCTTCATTCTAATATTTTAAAGTTCAGTTTTTAGGGCATCTTATTATTAACGCCAAACAATATTCTGTATTTTTGCTTGGTTTCTTTTTTAAATGTTTATTTATTAGTTTATTTCCCAAGCAGTGTTCTAAATTTTCCACATACATTTATTCATTTACCTCAACATTTAATGAGGTAGCTGCAATTATAATAACTACTTTACAAATGAAGATCCCGAAAGATGTGAACAGGCAGACTTGGTAAGGAGGCCAGCGGTTTCCAAGGAGAAGGAGGAGGGGGAGGAGAGGGAACAAACATTTTCTAACCTAAAATGTTTGCCACGATAAAGATCTACTCTGAAACTAACTTTACTGTTTTTTTTTTTTTTTTTTTAAAGATTTATTTATCTATTTATTTTTGGGCAGGGGTCGAGTTGGGGAGGGGGACGGGCGGGCCACTTGCGTTGGTCTTTCATTTCTCTATTTTCATCCGTCTTTGTTCTTCGGCTCCTGCGGGCCTCCCATCGCGGTGGCATCTGTTGTTGCAGAGCGCCGGCTCTGGGCGCATGCGCTCCAGAGCTCCAGCGCTCCGGCTCGGTAATTGGACACATCGGTCCAGCCGCTCCGCGGCACGTGGGATCTTCCCAGGCCAGGGATCGAACCGGCGCCCCTTTCACTGCAAGGCGGTGTCCTTACCCACTGTGCCACCAGGGGAAGCCCACTTTACTGTTTTATGGAGGCAAATTATTTTACATTGGAATGTCTCCTCTAGTCTGGATGGCCAGAGACCATCCTCTGGCTAATCTTATGTTAATGGTGTGGGTGTGAGCCTAGGAAGACCTTCACAGCCTTAAGATGTTCATTTGATCTATTGTTAATAGCCAACTGGAAAGTGCAAAATGCCTTGCCTAAACTAACTTCAGGAGATAGCTACTTTTCTATCCCCCTTGCCGTTCCTTTACCTGGAAGCTTTATCTTTTCCTTTTTTCTTTAATAAATTTCCCTGCACAAAGCTCTGAGTGACCAAAGCCAAGTCTTTTTGATCCCAATGTGAAATCCTCACCTTTGGAGATCAAGAATCCAACACTGTTAACAGTAAACGCCTCACTTTTAACCCTGACAAATTATATTTTAAAGTTCTAGTTCTTTAAAAGGGCATCTTATTATTAACGCCAAACAATATTCTGTATTTTGCTTGGTTTCTTTTTTAAATGTTTATTTATTAGTTTATTTCCCAAGCAGTGTTCTAAATTTTCCACATACATTTATTCATTTACCTCAACATTTAATGAGGTAGCTGCAATTATAATAACTACTTTACAAATGAAGATCCCGAAAGATGTGAACAGGCAGACTTGGTAAGGAGGCCAGCGGTTTCCAAGGAGAAGGAGGAGGGGGAGGAGAGGGAACAAACATTTTCTAACCTAAAATGTTTGCCACGATAAAGATCTACTCTGAAACTAACTTTACTGTTTTTTTTTTTTTTTTTTTTTAAAGATTTATTTATCTATTTATTTTTGGGCAGGGGTCGAGTTGGGGAGGGGGACGGGCGGGCCACTTGCGTTGGTCTTTCATTTCTCTATTTTCATCCGTCTTTGTTCTTCGGCTCCTGCGGGCCTCCCATCGCGGTGGCATCTGTTGTTGCAGAGCGCCGGCTCTGGGCGCATGCGCTCCAGAGCTCCAGAGCTCCAGCGCTCCGGCTCGGTAATTGGACACATCGGTCCAGCCACTCCGCAGCACGTGGGATCTTCCCAGGCCAGGGATCGAACCAGCACCCCTTGCACTGCAAGGCGGTGTCCTTACCCACTGTGCCACCAGGGGAAGCCCACTTTACTGTTTTATGGAGGCAAATTATTTTACATTGGAATGTCTCCTCTAGTCTGGATGGCCAGAGACCATCCTCTGGCTAATCTTATGTTAATGGTGTGGGTGTGAGCCTAGGAAGACCTTCACAGCCTTAAGATGTTCATTTGATCTATTGTTAATAGCCAACTGGAAAGTGCAAAATGCCTTGCCTAAACTAACTTCAGGAGATAGCTACTTTTCTATCCCCCTTGCCGTTCCTTTACCTGGAAGCTTTATCTTTTCCTTTTTTCTTTAATAAATTTCCCTGCACAAAGCTCTGAGTGACCAAAGCCAAGTCTTTTTGATCCCAATGTGAAATCCTCACCTTTGGAGATCAAGAATCCAACACTGTTAACAGTAAGATATCTGCCATCATCTTTTAACCCTGACAAACAGAGTTTGAGTAACTTATCCAAGGTTTTAAGGCTAGAAACTGGCAGACCTAAAATTCAAACCCAGATAGTCTGGTTGCAGAGCCCATAAACTTAACCATGTCGGTTAGCCTCTTATCATGTAAATCACATAAGCATATTTCTTAGTGTTAAACAATCTTTGCATTCTTGAGAGAGCCTTCTTAGTCTTGAGATAGTCCCAAGTGGAATTTTTAACAATATACTTGAGATTTTTAAGATTAGTCATTATTAAAACCAAATATAATTTTTGGTATTATTGTTATTGCTTTCATGACAATTCATATCTCATAGATTACATTTAAGCTTTCCATTTTTCCTAAGCATATAGGATACTTTAATCACAGTGAAAGGCCCTCAGTCATGTCTGACTCTTTGCTATCCCATGGACTGAAGCCTGCCAGGACCTTCTGTTCATGGAATTCTCCAGGCTGGAATATTGGAGTGGGTTCCCATACCCTCCTCCAGGGAATCGTCCCAACCCAGGGATCAAACCAAAGTTTCCCACATTGCAGGTGGATTCTTTACCATCTGAGCCACCACGGAAGCCCCAGTAGTATGACTTTTGGGTGTGTGGGGGGAAGGGGGGTTTGATAAAAGTCATTCACAAAACTACTAAGGCCCAGTACATTTCTGTCTCTATCTCTGTCTCCATTTCTCTCTCAGTATAGATTTTTGGATATATTCTCTTTTTGAGATTGGTTTATTTGTTATTTATTTTCTTTTGTTTAATCTGACGATGTCATCTTAATTCCTCAAAGTTATTATTTTGTAACTGCTTATTTTCTAACCTATTGTTTTCTAAAAACTGTGTATATGGCTATACACTTTCTTCCAAGTACAGCTTAGAATACATATTACAATTTTGGTTATAAAGTTTCCATCTTTGTTTCATCTTAGTTTTCAGTTTCTATTTGAGTTCCTCTTTGAGTTATTTAATATATCATATTATCGGGCTTCCCCTGGTGGTCCAGTGGGTAAGGACACCGCCTTGCAGTGCAGGGGGCGCCAGTTCGAGCCCTGGCCTGGGAAGATCCCACGTGCCGCGGAGTGGCTGGACTGATGTGTCCAATTACCGAGCCGGAGCTCTGAGCACATGCGCCCAGAGCCGGCGCTCTGCAATGACAGACGCCACCGCGATGGGAGGCCCACAGGAGCCAAAGAACAAAGACAGATGAAACTAGATAAATGAAAGACCAATAGAAGTGGCCCGCCCGCTCCCCTCCCTCCCCAACCCAACCTCCGCCCAAAATAAATAAATAAAATAAATCTTAAAAAAAAAAAAAAATATATATATCATATTATCATCTTCATTTAGATAGATATTTATTCTTATTTTCTTTTTTGCATATATATATTTTCATGACAATTCATATCTCATAGATTACATTTAAGCTTTCCATTTTTCCTAAGCATATAGGATACTTTAATCACAGTGAAAGGCCCTCAGTCATGTCTGACTCTTTGCTATCCCATGGACTGAAGCCTGCCAGGACCTTCTGTTCATGGAATTCTCCAGGCTGGAATATTGGAGTGGGTTCCCATACCCTCCTCCAGGGAATCGTCCCAACCCAGGGATCAAACCAAAGTTTCCCACATTGCAGGTGGATTCTTTACCATCTGAGCCACCACGGAAGCCCCAGTAGTATGACTTTTGGGTGTGTGGGGGGAAGGGGGGTTTGATAAAAGTCATTCACAAAACTACTAAGGCCCAGTACATTTCTGTCTCTATCTCTGTCTCCATTTCTCTCTCAGTATAGATTTTTGGATATATTCTCTTTTTGAGATTGGTTTATTTGTTATTTATTTTCTTTTGTTTAATCTGACGATGTCATCTTAATTCCTCAAAGTTATTATTTTGTAACTGCTTATTTTCTAACCTATTGTTTTCTAAAAACTGTGTATATGGCTATACACTTTCTTCCAAGTACAGCTTAGAATACATATTACAATTTTGGTTATAAAGTTTCCATCTTTGTTTCATCTTAGTTTTCAGTTTCTATTTGAGTTCCTCTTTGAGTTATTTAATATATCATATTATCGGGCTTCCCCTGGTGGTCCAGTGGGTAAGGACACCGCCTTGCAGTGCAGGGGGCGCCAGTTCGAGCCCTGGCCTGGGAAGATCCCACGTGCCGCGGAGTGGCTGGACTGATGTGTCCAATTACCGAGCCGGAGCTCTGAGCACATGCGCCCAGAGCCGGCGCTCTGCAATGACAGACGCCACCGCGATGGGAGGCCCACAGGAGCCAAAGAACAAAGACAGATGAAACTAGATAAATGAAAGACCAATAGAAGTGGCCCGCCCGCTCCCCTCCCTCCCCAACCCAACCTCCGCCCAAAATAAATAAATAAAATAAATCTTAAAAAAAAAAAAAAATATATATATCATATTATCATCTTCAGTTAGATAGATATTTATTCATATTCTCTTCTTTGCATATATATATTGTTCAGTTTAGATAGTATGGCCTTATATTATTTTAAAAATCTTCTTTATATGGACATTATATATAATCTAATACCAGATCAATATTAAGTGATCCACTGGCATTTGAAAAAAATGTTTCTATAGAGAGCTAGTTTGTTATAAATCAATAAAAATTGAAACTGTCAGTGATACTGCTCAAATATTTTGTAGATTGTTTTTTTCTTGAGCTGTCAGTTTCTGAGTTTTTCTTTCCACTCTGCCTGTGGATTTGTTAATAATTCCTTGTATAATTAATAGTATTTATTTAAATATCATAATATAATACATAATATATAACACAATAATAATATAATACAATAATATAATCTTTGTAAGTATTCATCTTATTTTGGGAGCACAAAAATTGATTACTGTCATCTTTATGAATTGCTTTTTATTCATAATAATATCCCAATTTTTCATCTTTTATGCTTTTACTACTGGTTTCATTCATCTTGTTAATGTTGACGCTCATTTTATTTCTGTTGCACTTTTCTTTGTATATCATTCATTCTTTCATTCTTTCTAGATAGGTCTTTATGGTTTTTTGTTTGTTTATTTGTTTTTAGTATACTTCCTATAAAGAGGTTCTTTTTTTTTTTTTTCCTGACTTTAGCTATCAGTTTTTTCTTTTTTTAACTCTCTCTATTTTAGGTAGGAAGTTTAGCTCATTCCCATGTTATATTTATTTATAGTCTGAAATTATTCCTTACCAGCTTGTATGCCATTGTTTTTATTTTCTACCCTCTTTATTATGTATCAGTTTTCAGTCATAATTTTTTAGCTTATTTTATCTAAAATTTCAGCCCAATGTCCTTGAAAATAATTTTCCTGATTATTTTTTTCTTTTTTCATGGGATGGTAAATAGAATTGTTTCCTTAATTTCTTTGTTTGATATTTTGTTTTTAGTGTATAGAAATGGAACATATTTATGTATATTAATTTCATACCTTGCAACTTTATTGAATTCATTGATTAGTCTTATTAGTTTTCTAGTGGCATCTTTAGGACCTTCCAGCTATATAGTATTGTGTCAACTGTGAATAGTGACAGTTTAACTTTCTCTTTTCTAATTTGGATTCCCTTTACTTCTTTTTTGTCTCTAATTGCTATAACTAGGACTTTCAAAGTTATGTTGAATAAAAGTGCAACGAGTGCACATCCTTGTCTTGTTCCTTATCTTAGAGAAATGCTTTCAGCTTTTCATTATTGAGTATGATGTTAACTGTGGGCTTGTCATATATGTCCTATATACTATTGACATATATTCATTCTATGCCTACTTTCTGAAGAATTATTTCTAAATGGATGTTAAATTTTATCAAAATTTTTTCTGCATCTGTTGAAATGATCATATGGTTTTTATTTTTTAATTCATTAATATGATATATCACACTGACTGATTTGTGGGTATTGAAAATTTCTTACACCCCTGAAATTAACTCCAGTTGGTCCTGGTGTGTGACATTTTTAATGTATTGTTAAATTGATTGTGGTATATGATACTCTTTAGCGAATTGCTAGTATTTTGCTGAAGATTTTGTTATGTACATTCACCAGTGATATTATTTTATGATTTTTTTTCCTGTGTCATATTTATCTGGGTATCAGGGTAATGCTGACCTTGTGAATTAGTTCAGAAGTGTTCTTTCCTCTGCAATTTTTTGGAATAGTTTCAGAAACATAAGCATTGTAAATGCTTAGTAGCACAGTCATGCCCAACACTTTGCAACCCTTTGGACTGTATCCCACCAAGTCCCTCTGTCTATGGGATATTTTTCAGGTAAGAATACTGGAGTGTATTGCTGTTTCTTCCTCTATGGGATCCTCCCAAGCCAGGAATTGAACCCATATCTATGTCTCTTGCATTGCAGGTGGACTTTTTACCTGTTGAGTCATCAGGGCATTGACTCTTCTCTAAATGTCTGGTAGAACTCACCTATGAAATCATCTGATCCTGGACTTTTGCATGTTGGGAGTTTTTAAATTACTGATTCAGCTTTCTAACTGGTAATTGATCTGCTCATATTTTCTCTTTCTTCCTGGTTCAGTTTTGGAAGATTGTTCCTTTCTAAGAATATGTCATTTTCTTGTCAGTAACCCATTTTACTAGTATGTAGTTGCATGTAGTTGCATATAGTTGCATCTCTCTCTTTTTTTTTTTTTTTTTTTTTTAGAGTTTACCAATAATTCTATATTTTGCTAAGAAGATTGAATAACATCAAAGGATTGTCAGTTTGGGCATGTGGCCTACTAAAAGGCATGGAGACAGTTTGGAGCCTCTGCAGTTTTTTTGTTTTTTTTTTTTTAAACCTTTATTTTACTTTTAACTTTTACAGAGTTTTGTTGTTCACAGACATGCATGTTCTCAGATTAGTCACATGTATATCCCCCCCTTCCCTCCCCCCCTGACCATCACACAGCACCCCTGAAGGATCCCCTTTTCTCACAGAGCAATGACTAGAGCTATTTTCTTCACTTATGATAGTACAGGCCTTCATGCTACTTCCTTTACGCCTCTCACCCACTGTTCCTTCCCCACAATGTCCATATGTCCACTGTCCATGTCTGTCTTTCTGTTGCTTCACTGCGTGTGCCATCATCACCATCCTACTAGATTCCATATATATGTGTTAATATACTGTATTTGTCCTTCTCTTTCTGACTGACTTCACTTTTTAGGATACGTTCTAGATCCAGCCACCTCATGAGGGCTGATTCTTCTGCATTTCTCTTTACAGCTGTGTAGTATTCCATTGTATATATGTACCAGAGCTTTTGGATCCAATTTTTTGGAATAGTTTCAGAAACATAAGCATTGTAAATGCTTAGTAGCACAGTCATGCCCAACACTTTGCAACCCTTTGGACTGTATCCCACCAAGTCCCTCTGTCTATGGGATATTTTTCAGGTAAGAATACTGGAGTGTATTGCTGTTTCTTCCTCTATGGGATCCTCCCAAGCCAGGAATTGAACCCATATCTATGTCTCTTGCATTGCAGGTGGACTTTTTACCTGTTGAGTCATCAGGGCATTGACTCTTCTCTAAATGTCTGGTAGAACTCACCTATGAAATCATCTGATCCTGGACTTTTGCATGTTGGGAGTTTTTAAATTACTGATTCAGCTTTCTAACTGGTAATTGATCTGCTCATATTTTCTCTTTCTTCCTGGTTCAGTTTTGGAAGATTGTTCCTTTCTAAGAATATGTCATTTTCTTGTCAGTAACCCATTTTACTAGTATGTAGTTGCATGTAGTTGCATATAGTTGCATCTCTCTCTTTTTTTTTTTTTTTTTTTTTAGAGTTTACCAATAATTCTATATTTTGCTAAGAAGATTGAATAACATCAAAGGATTGTCAGTTTGGGCATGTGGCCTACTAAAAGGCATGGAGACAGTTTGGAGCCTCTGCAGTTTTTTTGTTTTTTTTTTAAACCTTTATTTTACTTTTAACTTTTACAGAGTTTTGTTGTTCACAGACATGCATGTTCTCAGATTAGTCACATGTATATCCCCCCCATCCCTCCCCTCCTGACCATCACACAGCACCCCTGAAGGATCCCCTTTTCTCACAGAGCAATGACTAGAGCTATTTTCTTCACTTATGATAGTACAGGCCTTCATGCTACTTCCTTTACGCCTCTCACCCACTGTTCCTTCCCCACAATGTCCATATGTCCACTGTCCATGTCTGTCTTTCTGTTGCTTCACTGCGTGTGCCATCATCACCATCCTACTAGATTCCATATATATGTGTTAATATACTGTATTTGTCCTTCTCTTTCTGACTGACTTCACTTTTTATGATACGTTCTAGATCCAGCCACCTCATGAGGGCTGATTCTTCTGCATTTCTCTTTACAGCTGTGTAGTATTCCATTGTATATATGTACCAGAGCTTCTGGATCCATTCGTTTGTCGATGGGCATCTAGGTTCCTTCCATGTTCTAGCTATTCTATAGAGAGCTGCAATGAACATTGGGGTACAGGTGCTTCTTTCAGATTTGATTTCATCAGGGTATAAGCCTAAGAGTGGGATTGCTGGGTCATATGGTGCTTCTATTTTTAGTTTTTTAAGAAATCTCCAGACTCTCTTCCATAGAGACTGTATCAATTGACATTCCCACCAGCAATGCAGGAGTGTTCCCTTTTCTCCGCAGCCTCTCCAGCATTTATTGTCTGTCGATTTGTGGATGATGGCCATTCTGACGGGTGTGAGGTGATATCTCATTGTAGTTTTGATTTGCATTTCTCTAATTATTAGTGAAGTTGAGCATCGTTTCATGTGTTTTTGGGCCATCTGTATGTCATCATTGGAGAGGTGTCTGTTTAGGTCCTTTTCCCATTTTTTGATTGGGTTGTTCGTTTTTCCAGTGCTGAGTTGTCCGAGTTGCTTGTAGATTTTGGAGATTAATTCTTTGTCTGTTGTTTCATTTGCTATGATTTTCTCCCACTCTGTGGGCTGTCTGTTCAGCTTTTTTGTAATTTCTTTAGCTGTACAAAAGCTTTTAAGTTTCATTAGGTCCCACATGTTCATTTGTCTTTTGAGTTCCACTATTCTAGTAGGTGGGTCAGAGAAGATCTTGCTTTGATTGATGTCCTTGAGGGTTTTGCCTATATTCTCCTCTAAGAGTTGGATGGTTTCTGGCCTTACATTTAAGTCTTTAATCCATTTTGAGTTGATCTTTGTGTATAGTGTCAGGGTATGTTCCAACTTCATTTTCCTGCATGTAGCTGTCCAATTTTCCCAGCACCATTTGTTGAAGGGGCTGTCTTTGTCCCATTTATATGTTCGTCTCCTTTGTCAAAAATAAGGTACCATGTGGCTTTTCAATATACCTAGTATTTGCCCACCCACTGTTCCTTCCCCACAATGTCCATATGTCCACTGTCCATGTCTGTCTTTCTGTTGCTTCACTGCGTGTGCCATCATCACCATCCTACTAGATTCCATATATATGTGTTAATATACTGTATTTGTCCTTCTCTTTCTGACTGACTTCACTTTTTAGGATACGTTCTAGATCCAGCCACCTCATGAGGGCTGATTCTTCTGCATTTCTCTTTACAGCTGTGTAGTATTCCATTGTATATATGTACCAGAGCTTCTGGATCCATTCGTTTGTCGATGGGCATCTAGGTTCCTTCCATGTTCTAGCTATTCTATAGAGAGCTGCAATGAACATTGGGGTACAGGTGCTTCTTTCAGATTTGATTTCATCAGGGTATAAGCCTAAGAGTGGGATTGCTGGGTCATATGGTGCTTCTATTTTTAGTTTTTTAAGAAATCTCCAGACTCTCTTCCATAGAGACTGTATCAATTGACATTCCCACCAGCAATGCAGGAGTGTTCCCTTTTCTCCGCAGCCTCTCCAGCATTTATTGTCTGTCGATTTGTGGATGATGGCCATTCTGACGGGTGTGAGGTGATATCTCATTGTAGTTTTGATTTGCATTTCTCTAATTATTAGTGAAGTTGAGCATCGTTTCATGTGTTTTTGGGCCATCTGTATGTCATCATTGGAGAGGTGTCTGTTTAGGTCCTTTTCCCATTTTTTGATTGGGTTGTTCGTTTTTCCAGTGCTGAGTTGTCCGAGTTGCTTGTAGATTTTGGAGATTAATTCTTTGTCTGTTGTTTCATTTGCTATGATTTTCTCCCACTCTGTGGGCTGTCTGTTCAGCTTTTTTGTAATTTCTTTAGCTGTACAAAAGCTTTTAAGTTTCATTAGGTCCCACATGTTCATTTGTCTTTTGAGTTCCACTATTCTAGTAGGTGGGTCAGAGAAGATCTTGCTTTGATTGATGTCCTTGAGGGTTTTGCCTATATTCTCCTCTAAGAGTTGGATGGTTTCTGGCCTTACATTTAAGTCTTTAATCCATTTTGAGTTGATCTTTGTGTATAGTGTCAGGGTATGTTCCAACTTCATTTTCCTGCATGTAGCTGTCCAATTTTCCCAGCACCATTTGTTGAAGGGGCTGTCTTTGTCCCATTTTATATGTTCGCCTCCTTTGTCAAAACTAAGGTACCCATAGGTGCGTGGCTTTATCTCTGGGTTCTCGATCTTGTTCCATTGGTCGATATTTCTGTTTTTGTGACAGTATCATACTGTCTTGAGGACTGTTGCTTTGTAGTAGAGTCTGAAGTTGGTTAGGCTGATCCCTCCAGCTCCATTCTTCTTCCTCAGGATTGCTTTGGCTATTCGAGGTCTTTTGTGTTTCCATATGAACTGTGTTATTCTTTGGTCTAGTTCTGTGGAGAATGTTATTGGAAGTTTGATAGGGATCGCATTGAATCTATAGATGACATTTGGTAGTATGGTCATTTTCACAATATTGATTCTCCCGACCCAGGAGCATGGAATATTTCTCCATCTGTTTAAGTCTTCTTTAATGTCTCTCATGAGTGTCTTGTAATTTTCTGTGTACAGTTCCTTTGTTTCTTTGTGTAGGTTTATTCCTAGATATTTGATTCTTTTGGTTGCGATGGTGAAGGGGATTGCCTCTTTGATTTCATTTTCTGATTTTTCATTGTTTGTGTATAGTGATTTCTGTATATTGATTTTGTATCCTGCGACTTTGCTGAATTCGCTGATTAACTCTAGTAGTTTTGTAATAGTGTCTTTGGGATTTTCTATGTATAATATCATGTTGTCTGCAAATAGAGAGAGTTTGACTTCTTCTTTTCCAATCTGGATTCCTTTGATTTCTTTCTCTTCTCTTATTGCTGTTGCTAGAACTTCCAGGCCTATGTTGAATAAGAGTGGTGAAAGTGGACACCCTTGTCATGTTCCTGATCTTAGTTGGAATGCTTTGAGTTTTTCACCATTGAGGATAATGTTCGCTGTGGGCTTCTCATATATGGCTTTCACTATGTTAAGATAAGTTCCTTCTATGCCCATTTTTTGAAGAGTTTTTATCATAAATGGATGCTGTACTTTGTCAAAGGCTTTTTCTGCATCTATTGAGATGATCATGTGATTTTTGTCTCTCAATTTGTTGATATGGTGTATCACATTGATTGATTTGCGGATGTTGAAGAATCCTTGCATGCCTGGGATGAACCCAACTTGATCGTGATGAATGAGCTTTTTGATGTGTTGCTGAATTCTGTTTGCTAGAATTTTGTTGAGGATTTTGGCATCTAGATTCATCAGTGAAATTGGCCTATAATTTTTTTTTTTTTTGTGATGTCTTTGCCTGGCTTTGGGATCAGGGTGATGGTGGCCTCGTAGAATGTGTTTGGAAGTGTTCCTTCCTGGGCAATTTGTTGGAAGAGTTTTAGAAGGACAGGCATTAGCTCTTTTTTAAATGTTTGGTAGAATTCACTTGTGAAACCATCTGGCCCTGGGCTTTTATTTTTGGGTAGATTTTTGATCACAAGGTCAATTTCTGAGCTTGTGATTGGTTTGTTCATAGTTTCTATTTTTTCCTGGTTGAGTCTTGGGAGATTAATCTTCTCTAAGAAACTGTCCATTTCTTCCAGGTTGTCCAGTTTGTTGCCATAGAGTTGTTCATAATAGTCTCTTATAATCCTTTGGATTTCTGCATTATCCGTTGTAATCTCTCCTTTTTCATTTTTGATTATGGTGATCTGGTTCTTCTCTCTCTTTTTGTTGATGAGTCTGGCCAGTGGTGTGTTGATTTTATTGACCTTTTCGAAGAACCAGCTTTTTGTTTTATTTATCTTTACTATTGTTTCTTTTGTTTCTTTTTCATTTATTTCTGCTCTGATCTTTATGATTTCCCTTCTTCTGCTGGGCTTTGGGGTGTTTTTGTTCTTCTTTCTCCAGTTGTTTTAAGCGTAAGGTAAGGTTGTCTGTTTGAGATTTTCCTAGTTTCTTGAGGTGGGATTGTAATGCTATAAACTTCCCTTTTAGAACTGCTTTTGCAGTATCCCATAGGTTTTGCACTGTCGTGTGTTCATTGTCATTTTCTTCTAGGAATTTTTTTATTTCTCCTTTGATTTCCTCAATGATCAGTTGGTTTTTTAGGTATGTGTTGTTTAATCTCCATGTGTTTGTGTTTTTAGCGGTTTTTTTCCTGTAGTTGATCTCTAGTCTCACTGCATTGTGGTCCGAGAAGATGGTTGATAGAATTTCAGTTTTCTTGAATTGACTGAGGATTGATTTGTGGCCCAAGATGTGGTCTATCCTGGAGAATGTTCCGTGAGCACTTGAGAAGAAAGTGTATTCTTCTGCTTTTGGATGGAAAGTCCTAAAGATATCAATGAGGTCCATTTCTTCTAGTGTGGCATTTAAGGCTTGTGTTTCTTTATTAATTTTCTGTTTGGTAGTTGCATCTCTTATGATGCTTTGTGTTTCTGTAGTGTCAATATAATTTTTCCTTTTTCATGTTTGATCTATTGATTTGAGCCCTCTCCTCCTCCCCTCCTTTTTTTTCAATGAGTCTGGCTAAAGATTTATCAATTTTATTTATCCTTTCAAAGAAACAGATTTTAGTTTCTTTGAATATGTGGATCATAGCAAACTGTGGGAAGTTCTTGAAGAGATGGGAATACCAGACCACCTTACCTGTCTCCTGAGAAACCTGTATGTGGGTCATAAGCAACAGTTATAACCCTATATGGAACAAATGATTGGCTCAGAGTTGAGAAAGGAGCATGACAGGGCTGTCTGTTGTCACTCTGTTTGTTTAAGATATATACTGAACACATCATGAGAAATGACGGGCTAGATGATCTACAAGCTGGAATCAAGATAGGCAGGACAAACATCAACAATCCCAGATATGCAGATGATACCACTCTAATGGAGAATAACAAAGAGGAACTAAAGAGCTCTTGATGAGGATGAAGGAGGAGAGTGAAAGAGCTTTCTTAAAATTAAATATTAAAAGAAAAATAAAAAAAAAAAAACTAAGATCATGTATTTGACCCCATTGCTCCATGGCAAATAGTACATGAAAAAGTGGAAGTAGTGACAGAGTACCTCTCTGGGGCTCCAAAATCACTGTGGACAGTGAGTGCAGCCATGAAATTAGGAGATGATAGCTTCTTGGCAGGAAAGCCATGACAAACCTAGACAGTGTGCTTTTAAAGCAGAGACATTACTCTGCTGACAAAGGTCCGTATAGTCAAGGCTATGTCTTCCCAGTGATCGCATATGATTGTGAGACCATAAGGAAGGCAGAACACCAAAGAAATGATGCCTTCAAATTGAGTTGTTGCAGAAGACCTCTGAGAGTCCCTTGGACAGCGAGGAGATCAAGCCAGTCAATCTTAAGGGAAATTAACTCTGAATATTCATTGGAAGGGCTGATGCTGAAACTGAAGTTCCAGTGTTTGGGTCATCTGATGTGAACAGATGACTCATTGGAAAAGTCCCTGATGCTGGGAAAGATTAAGGGCAGAAAAAGAAGAGGCATCAGAGGATCAGATGGCTGGACAGCATCACCAATGCAATGGACATGAATTTGGTCAAACTCAAGGAGATGATGAGGGACAGGGAGGCAAGGGGTCACAAAGAGTTGGACATGATTGGGCAACCGATCAACAACAGGCAACTTATACACAAGTCTTTTTTTTTTTTTTTTCTGTAATCCATTCAGACATTATCAGTGTTTTACCTAGAACATTTAGGCCATTTACGTTTTAGGAAATTACTGATTTTTTCTTTCTTATTGCCATTTTGTTAATGGTTTTAAATTTGTTTTTATAGATCTCCTTCTTTTGTTCTCTCATGATGTGGTGACTCTCTTTAGTGTTATGTTTGGATCCTTTTTTCTATTTTGTGTGTATTCTATTATAAATTTTTGGTTTACAGTTACCATGAGGTTTTAAGTTATGATGTCTTAGTTATATATATATATATATATATAATTAATATTTATTGATATATTGTATCATTAATTATATCATAATTTTATATATATCCCATGGAGGAGCCTGGCAGGCTACAGTCTATAGGGTCACACAGAGTTGGACACAACTGAAGCAATTTAGCACTAGTTCATGCATACACATATAGTTCAGTAACTATATAGATAGATAGACAGATCACTCATATGTAACTATCTATATAGTTCAGTAACTATATAGATAGATAGCTAAACAGATCTCTCATATATATAGAGTGAGAGAGGGAGAGAAAGAAAAAGAGATGATTGTTTCAAGTTACTGATCTTTTAATTTCAAATACGCTTCTAAAACCCTGTATTTGTACTCTCTTCTAGTGATTACTGTTTTTTATGTCAAATGTTGCATCTAAATGTTTTCTGCATCCCTTAGCTGTTTATTGTGGATGTAGGAGATTTTACTACCTTTGTCTTTTAACTTACCTACTAGCTTTGCGTGTGGATGATTCCCTACCTTTACTGTATGCTTGCTTATACTGGTGAGCATTTTCCTTTTGTAGTTTTCTTATATTCTCTAAAAGAGAATACACTTACTTGGCAGGGGAGATACCATGATCATAAAGGTGATTTTCCCAGTGCAAGGCTTATCCATTGCTAATCCTGAATGTGCAGACCCCTGCAATTTCCCCAAATGTGGGGAATTTGTGGTAGTTAGTAACTGAGTTTGTGCTCTCTCTAGCTTAAGAAAATCTGGGAAAAAAAAGTCTTGTAAGTTAGAGTTTATTTGGTTGGTTTTTATTAAGTCTTTATTGAATTAATTACAATAAGGCTTCTGTTTTATGTTTTGATTTTTTGACTGTAAGGCATGTGAGATCTTAGCTCCTTGGTCAGGGATCAAACCCACACACTAAAAATGCTTAAAATGTGACTTTGCAGTCACAAAATATGTCTGCCACCAGTGTCCATGTCCTCAGAGTGAGCCACACTCAACCCTGGCTCTCCAGGAAACTCTCCAAGACTAGCAGGTAGGTCTGGCCCCGAATCCTATCAAGTTACTGCTTTTGCCCTGGGTCCTGGGGCATGTCAAAATTTATGTGTGTGCCCTTGAAGAGTGAAATTTCTATTTCCCTTGTCCTGTGGGGCTCCTGAAATTAAGACCTTCTGACCTTCAGGGCCAAAGGCTTTAGGGACTCATCTTCCTACTGCCTTACTCCTGGGCTGGGGAGTCTAATGCGGAGCTCAGAAGTCTCACTCTTACGGGAGAACTTCTACAATATTTTCCAGTGTGTGAATCATACACCTGGCAGGCATTGGATCTGATTTTATCACAAGTTCACCCCTCCTCCCAGTCTCATTGTTTTATGTCTTTATTTGCATAAGATTTTTTCTGGTAGGTTCCAGTATTTTCCCTTTATGGTTGTTTTGCAGATTATTGTGAGTCTGGTGTGTCCATGAGAGGAAGTAAGTTCAGAGTATTTCTATATTTCATCTTGGCCACTCTTCCTAGATGACACTCTTAAAGAAACTTTCCCTTGCTTCAAGTTTGAAGCAGTAGAGGTCAGTTTTTGGATCCTTATATTCCCTGCATCCTGATTTCACATATTTATGTTTCATAATTTGTATTATAGCTATTCATGGGTTTTCAAAGAGTCAGATACGACTTAGCAACTGAACAACAGCAAACTTTAAAACATTTAAAGACTACATACCCATATGATACAATGAAGGTATATTTTTTCTAGCTCATTTCTAAAATCCAATTAAAATCACAAAGAATGAAAATATGGGGGTTCGGGGGGAAACACTTATCATTAATAAAATGAAGAAATGCTTTCCATGTCCTTCATTATCCCCCGGAGTTTGCTCAAACTCATATCCATTGAGTCATTGATGTCACCCAACCATCTCATCCTCTGTCACCCTCTTCTTCTTCTGCCTCTATTTTTCCTGGAAACTTTCAGTGGTTTGCTCTTCTAGCTTAAGAAAATCTGGGAAAAAAAAGTCTTGTAAGTTAGAGTTTATTTGGTTGGTTTTTATTAAGTCTTTATTGAATTAATTACAATAAGGCTTCTGTTTTATGTTTTGATTTTTGACTGTAAGGCATGTGAGATCTTAGCTCCTTGGTCAGGGATCAAACCCACACACTAAAAATGCTTAAAATGTGACTTTGCAGTCACAAAATATGTCTGCCACCAGTGTCCATGTCCTCAGAGTGAGCCACACTCAACCCTGGCTCTCCAGGAAACTCTCCAAGACTAGCAGGTAGGTCTGGCCCCGAATCCTATCAAGTTACTGCTTTTGCCCTGGGTCCTGGGGCATGTCAAAATTTATGTGTGTGCCCTTGAAGAGTGAAATTTCTATTTCCCTTGTCCTGTGGGGCTCCTGAAATTAAGACCTTCTGACCTTCAGGGCCAAAGGCTTTAGGGACTCATCTTCCTACTGCCTTACTCCTGGGCTGGGGAGTCTAATGCGGAGCTCAGAAGTCTCACTCTTACGGGAGAACTTCTACAATATTTTCCAGTGTGTGAATCATACACCTGGCAGGCATTGGATCTGATTTTATCACAAGTTCACCCCTCCTCCCAGTCTCATTGTTTTATGTCTTTATTTGCATAAGATTTTTTCTGGTAGGTTCCAGTATTTTCCCTTTATGGTTGTTTTGCAGATTATTGTGAGTCTGGTGTGTCCATGAGAGGAAGTAAGTTCAGAGTATTTCTATATTTCATCTTGGCCACTCTTCCTAGATGACACTCTTAAAGAAACTTTCCCTTGCTTCAAGTTTGAAGCAGTAGAGGTCAGTTTTTGGATCCTTATATTCCCTGCATCCTGATTTCACATATTTATGTTTCATAATTTGTATTATAGCTATTCATGGGTTTTCAAAGAGTCAGATACGACTTAGCAACTGAACAACAGCAAACTTTAAAACATTTAAAGACTACATACCCATATGATACAATGAAGGTATATTTTTTCTAGCTCATTTCTAAAATCCAATTAAAATCACAAAGAATGAAAATATGGGGGTTCGGGGGGAAACACTTATCATTAATAAAATGAAGAAATGCTTTCCATGTCCTTCATTATCCCCCGGAGTTTGCTCAAACTCATATCCATTGAGTCATTGATGTCACCCAACCATCTCATCCTCTGTCACCCTCTTCTTCTTCTGCCCTCTATTTTTCCTGGAAACAGGGTCTTTTCCAGTGAGTTGGCTCTCTGCATCAGGTGGCTGAAGTATTGGAGCTTCAGCCTCAACACCAGTTGATTTCCTTTAGGACTGACTGGTTTGATCTCCTTGCAGCCTAAGGGACTCTGAGGAGTCTTCTCCAGCACCACAGTTCAAAGGCATTGATTCAGTGCTCAGGTTTCTTTATGGTCCAACTCTTGCATCCTTGCATGACTATGTGGATCTTCATCAGTAAAGCTATGTCTTGGCTTTTTAATATTCTGTCTAGATTTGTCATGGTTTTAAAGTGATGGACTAATAAAAACAAAATGTAGAGTAGTGGCTACTTCTGGTGGTGTCAGGGGAATGGGACTGAGAAAGAGTATGCAAGCAAGTTGATGCAATGGTGTAAATCATACTCTAGCTTTTAGGTTGGCAGCTGGATTCCCAGCTTATCATCTCATCATGCTTCATTACTTAATTTATTTTTCATATATTTTAATCAATTGTTGCATAAGTAAAAAATTAATCATGCATGATCTGCTCCTTCCAGAATAAAGGATTAATTAAATAGAGATTTGCTAGAGAAAGAGGAAAAACCACTATGAGCTGAAGGTACAGATTTTCCTCAACTTACAATGGGGCTGTTTGTTGTTGTTGTTTAGTCATTAAGTTGTGTCCAATTCTTTTGCAATCCCATGGACTATAGCCCACCAGACTCCTCTGTCCACGGATTTCCTAGACAAGAATAGTGAAGTGGATACCCATTTCTTTCTTCAGGGGCTCTTCCCTATCCAGAGATTAAACCTGTGTCTCCTGCATTAGAAGCTGATTCTTTACCTCTGAGCCACTATGGAAGCCCACTACAATAAGGCTACATCCCAATAAATCCACTGTAAGTTGCAAATATTATAAGTTTAATATGCTTTTCATACACCTAATAGGACCTCATAGCTTATTCTGTCTACCTTAGGCATGCTCAGACTTAGCCAACATTTGAACAAAATCATCTAACACAAAGCCTTTTTAATAATAAAAATATGAATATCTCATATAATTTATTGAATATTATTGAAAGTAAAAAACAATGACTGTCTGGGTACAGAATGGTTGTCATCCCATGATTCTGAGCTGAGGCGGAGGGGAGCTGTGGCTACCATAGCTCAGTATCAAGAAAGAGGGTCAAATTACATCACATTCACTTTTGAAAGATCAAAGTTCAAATGAAGTTTCTACTGAATGCATATCAATTTTACACCACTGTAAAGTTGACAAAACCTAAGTTGACACATTGTAAGTCAGGGACCACTGATCCTATTACTGTGTCTTTATTCAATTTCTAAGACTGGCCTGAGTTAACTGTGAGGCTGAGTTCAATAAAGGCCACCCTGAAAAGGACTCTGCTGTCATCTCTCCCCTTCCCTTCTGCTGGTTTTCTGTTCTCTTTTATCATCAGAATTTTAGCTACTTTATCTTATTTAGTACTTGCAACCCAAATCCAGGAAATAATAAGAAAAATGTGAAGATGCTAATATGACACCCGAGGAAATGAGGCTGCCTGCAGGTCAAAAGATATGTGGGTTGGAGTTCAAGACAACTCTTATGTGTAGGCATATTTGGCCTGCAGTTAATTATTAATACATTTTAAATTGTTGCATAAGTAAAAAATTAATCATGCATGATCTGCTCCTTCCAGAATAAAGGATTAATTAAATAGAGATTTGCTAGAGAAAGAGGAAAAACCACTATGAGCTGAAGGTACAGATTTTCCTCAACTTACAATGGGGCTGTTTGTTGTTGTTGTTTAGTCATTAAGTTGTGTCCAATTCTTTTGCAATCCCATGGACTATAGCCCACCAGACTCCTCTGTCCACGGGATTTCCTAGACAAGAATAGTGAAGTGGATACCCATTTCTTTCTTCAGGGGCTCTTCCCTATCCAGAGATTAAACCTGTGTCTCCTGCATTAGAAGCTGATTCTTTACCTCTGAGCCACTATGGAAGCCCACTACAATAAGGCTACATCCCAATAAATCCACTGTAAGTTGCAAATATTATAAGTTTAATATGCTTTTCATACACCTAATAGGACCTCATAGCTTATTCTGTCTACCTTAGGCATGCTCAGACTTAGCCAACATTTGAACAAAATCATCTAACACAAAGCCTTTTTAATAATAAAAATATGAATATCTCATATAATTTATTGAATATTATTGAAAGTAAAAAACAATGACTGTCTGGGTACAGAATGGTTGTCATCCCATGATTCTGAGCTGAGGCGGAGGGGAGCTGTGGCTACCATAGCTCAGTATCAAGAAAGAGGGTCAAATTACATCACATTCACTTTTGAAAGATCAAAGTTCAAATGAAGTTTCTACTGAATGCATATCAATTTTACACCACTGTAAAGTTGACAAAACCTAAGTTGACACATTGTAAGTCAGGGACCACTGATCCTATTACTGTGTCTTTATTCAATTTCTAAGACTGGCCTGAGTTAACTGTGAGGCTGAGTTCAATAAAGGCCACCCTGAAAAGGACTCTGCTGTCATCTCTCCCCTTCCCTTCTGCTGGTTTTCTGTTCTCTTTTATCATCAGAATTTTAGCTACTTTATCTTATTTAGTACTTGCAACCCAAATCCAGGAAATAATAAGAAAAATGTGAAGATGCTAATATGACACCCGAGGAAATGAGGCTGCCTGCAGGTCAAAAGATATGTGGGTTGGAGTTCAAGACAACTCTTATGTGTAGGCATATTGGCTGTGGGCTCTCTCTAGACAGTTTTCCAAATTTTTTGGTATCAGAATCTTTTACCCTTGTGAAGAACATTGAGAATTTCAATGAGATTTTCAGAAAAGTAGAGAGTGGAAGATAAAAGATAAGTTGTTTCAGCAAAAGACTAGACTCAAGACAAGTCTAGCCCAGTGTAAGAACAGGAGGTATGGATGAAGCATAGAGTACAAGGTTGAGAATGACAGTAAATTGGAGAAATTGACACAAACCTCATATGGCCAAATCCTGCCTTAAAGTTACAGAACTAAGATCTCAGGAAGAATTGTGGAAGGGTTGTCATCTGGGAAACAATATAACTTAAAGATAGCTTTTGGAAAATCCATTCTGCTTGCAGTCTGCAAATGGAATAGAAAAAGAACAAACCTGAAAATACTAAGATTAGATTAGGGGCTCCTGAAGCAGTTCAAGAAAGACATAACATAGCCCTCAATAGGAAGGCTGACAAGAGAGTTGGAGAGAAGTGAATATATTTGTGAAGTATTTAGAACATGGAAAGCATCACAACTATGTGACAGATTAGATAGAGGGAGAGGGTAGGTGAAACAATGAGAAGAAGCAAGGATAATATCCAGATTTTTGCCTTGAGCAAATGAATAAGTTATGATTTTTCACTGAAATATGGAAGAAACACATTTAAGAGTAGATAGATATTTATACACAAATTTGTTAACTATGCCAAAATATCAAGCCAAATGATTCACTATTACTGTAAAGTTGACAAAACCTAAGTTGACACATTGTAAGTCAGGGACCACTGATCCTATTACTGTGTCTTTATTCAATTTCTAAGACTGGCCTGAGTTAACTGTGAGGCTGAGTTCAATAAAGGCCACCCTGAAAAGGACTCTGCTGTCATCTCTCCCCTTCCCTTCTGCTGGTTTTCTGTTCTCTTTTATCATCAGAATTTTAGCTACTTTATCTTATTTAGTACTTGCAACCCAAATCCAGGAAATAATAAGAAAAATGTGAAGATGCTAATATGACACCCGAGGAAATGAGGCTGCCTGCAGGTCAAAAGATATGTGGGTTGGAGTTCAAGACAACTCTTATGTGTAGGCATATTGGCTGTGGGCTCTCTCTAGACAGTTTTCCAAATTTTTTGGTATCAGAATCTTTTACCCTTGTGAAGAACATTGAGAATTTCAATGAGATTTTCAGAAAAGTAGAGAGTGGAAGATAAAAGATAAGTTGTTTCAGCAAAAGACTAGACTCAAGACAAGTCTAGCCCAGTGTAAGAACAGGAGGTATGGATGAAGCATAGAGTACAAGGTTGAGAATGACAGTAAATTGGAGAAATTGACACAAACCTCATATGGCCAAATCCTGCCTTAAAGTTACAGAACTAAGATCTCAGGAAGAATTGTGGAAGGGTTGTCATCTGGGAAACAATATAACTTAAAGATAGCTTTTGGAAAATCCATTCTGCTTGCAGTCTGCAAATGGAATAGAAAAAGAACAAACCTGAAAATACTAAGATTAGATTAGGGGCTCCTGAAGCAGTTCAAGAAAGACATAACATAGCCCTCAATAGGAAGGCTGACAAGAGAGTTGGAGAGAAGTGAATATATTTGTGAAGTATTTAGAACATGGAAAGCATCACAACTATGTGACAGATTAGATAGAGGGAGAGGGTAGGTGAAACAATGAGAAGAAGCAAGGATAATATCCAGATTTTTGCCTTGAGCAAATGAATAAGTTATGATTTTTCACTGAAATATGGAAGAAACACATTTAAGAGTAGATAGATATTTATACACAAATTTGTTAACTATGCCAAAATATCAAGCCAAATTTCTTTGGATTCCAAATATGTTATCACACAATAAGGAATAATTAATATTTATTAAATTCTTATTCAAGCCTTTATTTATATATATGTACATATATATGTATATTTATTTCTCATAAAATCCTTATGAATTAAGGACTATTAATATTCCTGCTTTATGTTTCTTAAAAAGAGGCAGAGACTGGTTAAGTAGACTTCTCAAGGGCCCACGGCTTTGTGTTGGTGCAGAGACAAGAAAAATCTGACTCTGGTTGGCATTGATAGCCACTAGACTGCATTGTTCAGTGGTGTGTACACATACATGTGTGTGTTTTCCTAACTAGTCCTGGGTTTGGATGCAAACAAATTATCGGTGGAGCCCATTTTCTCCACTGATAACTTAATATTTTCCATCCTCATTTATTCAATCTTTATTTATTGAGCAACATTGCATTTATCTGCCCTTGAGTTAGATTAAAAATTCAAGTATGAAAAACCTAATTACGCCCTTAAATTTGTCTAGTGGGATGGGAGGCAAGTGAAAGGACAATGACAACACAGTGCGACAAGGTGGGCTCAGCGATCATGAGAGCACAGAGGAATGAATCTTAAATCAGACTGAGGGACGGCTGGGGCATATGTATATCCTGAAGAAGACATGAAAAAGTTGTTCTAGTGCTAGAAGAGTCACACTTGTGCAGAAAGAAGAAGGAGAAGCTTGAAGAAAGAATAAAGAAGCAACTGAGAATCAAGTGAATTTGGGGAAACTATAAATTGTACTGTTTAGGCCTTCACAGCCTCCTTCATGTCATAACATTCACAAAAATGTGAAGATGTTAATATTACACCTAAGGATATAGGGCTGCCGGCAGGTCAACAGATACGTGTGTTGGAGTTTAAGACAACTCTGAGATGCACAATATTCTGGCGCATCATGACTGCTACCTTTACAGAAGAATCAATATGCACATTGCACATTGTCAAAGGCTCAAAACAAATGTTGGAATTTAGGGAAAGAAGTGGAGAAATAAATAATTATGTGTTTGTATATTCAAGTATAAGATGCTTTTATTTAAGACAAACTAAACTTTTGGGGGGAAGAAGAGAAAACAAGTAGCTAAAGGGATGATGTAGGAAGAACACTTGTTATGACCTTCTCTTTCTCCCATCTTGAATTTTGGTTGTTGGAAAATATGACTTATTCTCATATGCAAACACAAAGTTCACACTTTGACAGGTTAGTGGGTTATAACGAGTAGAGAATAACATTCTGTTTAATTATACTGCAAATATGAGCTCTTATCCTATTTTATGTCCTGTATGGTCAAGCATAATGGCTTATTTTACACAATTTAAATTAGACACTTTTTAAACAATTGGTCAAAGTAGCTAGTACCATTTCTTCTCTTTGTTATGCTCATATTTATATGTTAATCATAATAATCAGAGCTGAACAACCTCAAATATTCCACAAATTCAATTACGGTGTGGAAAAACCTCATCATCTGGTGAAGAATTTTGACCTCAACAGTTTTGTTCCAAACTATCTGGCAAAACTTTATGACCAAACCAATACCAGAAAGTTCCACCTGCTTCTCTAGGGAAAAAAGTTCAGGATGGGAGGCAGATTTAGCTGTTAAATGTTGGGTTATAAATCTTGTATCCAGAGATGAAGAAGAAGTTATAGCCTGGAAGCAGGTCTCTGAGGAAATTGCAACATCATCACATGTCTGAGGTCATCTTGTCCTCAGACCTCAAGGACATTTTTCTCACTGAACTGAACTCTAAGCTTCTCAGGGGAATTGAGCATAAAAATTATAGAAATTAAAGATGATTTTCTTCAGTCTCTTCATTTTACAGCTGCAAAAAAAAGGTACTCATTGAGGTTGACTAAATAGCCTGAACCAGTTGCAAAACTAGACTAGAATCCAAGAACTTGCCATGGGACTGAATGGGTGATGCCACAGCACGATCCCAATTGCTATGATTCCAGAGACTGGTAATCTGGGACATTCAATCCACATGTTAAAAAAAGTTCCTTAATCAGTCTGAGAACTGAATCAATTAACTAGAGGAAAACAGAGAGTTTTGTGTTTGGTTGGTAAGTTGGTTGGTTTGGTTTTACTACAGGAGTCTTTAGGGCCTTTATATCTGAGTTGTTCTTTAAGGGGGTGTATTAAAAATAATATGTTTCAAATTGTTGTGCCACAGAGCATCATTTTCATGGAACAACTATTATCACTTTACTTCTATGGAGAAATATTGGCTTATAAAGTTCAAGAAGGTTTATCATGACTTTCATTTTTTTCTACAGTATGAATACAAACAACTTTTTAAGTCAATACATGTTTCAAATTCTTCATGAAATTCATGACTTCCCATACTCTCTTCCAACTCCACTTGGAACTTCATAACCTTTCTTCATAGAATTACCTCTAATCCTTTCTGTTAGAGTTCACTTACATTCACTTTTTTGTCATTCAGCAAGCCTTTCTTTAATTTGATGTACATTTGGAAAGTGTCTGCTATGTTGGGAAGTGGGTAAACATCTGTGAACAAAATAAAAATTACTATCCCATGGAGCTTATAGTCTTCTGAGATGCAGAGATGGGGAAAGAGAAAAAATTATTTAAAATTAATAAGTATACCTATAACAAAATTTTATCTCTAATATGGTATTTTTATGATATCTTAGGGTTTTTACACATTTGTCTCTGTTGGATTTGTTGAGGGTAATGCCATATTAGTCAGCTCAGGATGCCATATAATAAAATACCATGGACTGGGTGGCTTTAACAATAGAAATTTCTTTCTTGCAATTCTGGAGCCAGGAGTTCAACATCAAGTTGAGGACAAGGTGGGTTCCATTCTGAGGCTTCCTCTCTGGACCGGTGTTGGCCACCATCTATCTCACACATCCCAAACAAGAGAAAACTCTCTTCTCTCTCCCACTTTCCATAAAAGCACTCACCCCACCATGGGGCCCCACTCCAATAATCTTAACTAAACCTAATAATCTCTCAAATACCATCACATTATGTGTGTGTGTAGGGAGGGGATATTCAGCACACAAAATGGAGGGGCCATAAACATGCAGTGCACAACTATAGTGTTTCTCAATGGTCTTCATCTTTCAGAGTTCAGCAACCTCTTCCCATCTAGTAAACCTTCAATAAATATGACTGAATTAATGCTTCAGATTCAGGGAAGGGGATCGATCAGCTTAGAGCAAAGGGGAATGAACCCGAATGCACTGCATTTTATTTCAGTTAAACATAAATGCACGAATATTTAAGAAAACGGAACGGGCATGGAATAGGACTGCCCCAGGGTGAAGGAGGAGCAAGGCTTCCAGAGATTGTCTGTACATGGGGCCTTCTTCTGAGGGAAGGAAAGGATGTGGAAGGATGGTAATCTTCATGGTAGGTTTGCCAGTCATCCTGAATGCTTCAGTTTCTTCCTGTATTGACTTCATTGTTATTGATTATTTAGTTGCTGCTTGTGTCTGACTCTGTAGCCCACCAGACTCCTCTGTCCATTCGATTTCCCAGGCAAGAATACTAGAGTTGGTTGCCATTTCCTTCTCCAGGAGATCTTCCTGACTTAGGGATCAAACCCCCATCTACTGCTTGCAGATTCCAGTTTACTTCATGAGGATACCCTAAAATGTTCTATATCGAGGTGGTTGTTTTTGTTTTTTGTTTTTTTGGCAAATCACAAAAATTTGGCAGTTAGAGCTATTTTTCAAATTTAACTAGCATCCTGTATTTTTATTTGCTAAATATCCAACTTTACCTTTTGGGTATGAAAGATGACTGAAATCTTCATTTCTATATTGCTTTTTTCAGGTAAAAACACAAATCCCAGTGAAAGCCAGCAAAGTTATTTTCTGCTTAAGCACTTGTATACATATAAGTCTTAATAGAAAAGAAGCTGCCTCTCTCCTTCATGTATGAAAGATGAATTTCCTTTGCCTAGATGGGAAGAATCTAGACAAGTTTTACTGCATGGCTGGCATACCAGCTGGCTGGCCTATCAGCTTAACAGAAGCTTTTCCCCAACCTTATAAGAATAGGAAGGACATCCTCTATAAACCTTGTAATACAGTATGATCACCACCTGTTTGCTCAAACAACATCCATCAAGCATCTGAGGAAGGTCTGGCTCTCCTTCGAGTTGCATGATATCTGAGATAATACACATGTATCAGATGGTTCTCAATGGTCTTCATCTTTCAGAGTTCAGCAACCTCTTCCCATCTAGTAAACCTTCAATAAATATGACTGAATTAATGCTTCAGATTCAGGGAAGGGGATCGATCAGCTTAGAGCAAAGGGGAATGAACCCGAATGCACTGCATTTTATTTCAGTTAAACATAAATGCACGAATATTTAAGAAAACGGAACGGGCATGGAATAGGACTGCCCCAGGGTGAAGGAGGAGCAAGGCTTCCAGAGATTGTCTGTACATGGGGCCTTCTTCTGAGGGAAGGAAAGGATGTGGAAGGATGGTAATCTTCATGGTAGGTTTGCCAGTCATCCTGAATGCTTCAGTTTCTTCCTGTATTGACTTCATTGTTATTGATTATTTAGTTGCTGCTTGTGTCTGACTCTGTAGCCCACCAGACTCCTCTGTCCATTCGATTTCCCAGGCAAGAATACTAGAGTTGGTTGCCATTTCCTTCTCCAGGAGATCTTCCTGACTTAGGGATCAAACCCCCATCTACTGCTTGCAGATTCCAGTTTACTTCATGAGGATACCCTAAAATGTTCTATATCGAGGTGGTTGTTTTTGTTTTTTGTTTTTTTGGCAAATCACAAAAATTTGGCAGTTAGAGCTATTTTTCAAATTTAACTAGCATCCTGTATTTTTATTTGCTAAATATCCAACTTTACCTTTTGGGTATGAAAGATGACTGAAATCTTCATTTCTATATTGCTTTTTTCAGGTAAAAACACAAATCCCAGTGAAAGCCAGCAAAGTTATTTTCTGCTTAAGCACTTGTATACATATAAGTCTTAATAGAAAAGAAGCTGCCTCTCTCCTTCATGTATGAAAGATGAATTTCCTTTGCCTAGATGGGAAGAATCTAGACAAGTTTTACTGCATGGCTGGCATACCAGCTGGCTGGCCTATCAGCTTAACAGAAGCTTTTCCCCAACCTTATAAGAATAGGAAGGACATCCTCTATAAACCTTGTAATACAGTATGATCACCACCTGTTTGCTCAAACAACATCCATCAAGCATCTGAGGCAGGTCTGGCTCTCCTTCAGTTGCCAAGAGTGTAAAAATGAGCATGATATCTGAGATAATACACTGTTTATTTATTTTTCCACTTGACTATTTGCTTACTTAATTATACACATATAGTTTTCAGACTTGATCTAAATGTACTTAGAACAATGTTTGACATACACTACTGCACACCAAAAATACATTCAAAATAAGTGAGGAATATACAGCTCTAAAGTCTAAGTAGACTGAAAATTTCCAAGAAAGAAAATAAGAAGAAACATACTAGAAGAAATGGCAATGGAGTATATATACCTAGATAAAACTATACATAATTTAATTCTTATGTGCATTATACAACTCCATCCACAAAATAAAAAGGGAAATAAAAGAAGAAAGCCTATGCAATCTTTATAAAATACAAGTGATCAATATTCTTTGCAGATAAAAAACTTTCATAAACAGTAAGAAAAATGTAAACATTCCCATTCAAATGATGCTGAAGAACATAAAGCATACATTAAGAGCTCAAAATAAGTTTCCTCCTTTCTAGCTTTGTCTCAGACAAAAGTAATGTTATTTTGGAAAGGAGAAATCCACCAGAAATAGTAAAAGAAGGGATCACAAGGACGGGAGAAGACCTCAAAAAGTTTAAAGTCAGAAAGCATAGCCAGGTAACTGGAACTGAAAATAAGAAAACTTTCTAAGAGGCAGGAAAGGGGCAGGTTCTTCACAATGGGCCATGGAAGCAGGATCTTCCCAGGCACTTTTCACAGAACTACTTTTGCTGCCATTAAATTTCCTAGTTATGAGGACAGATACCATTTTAAAGTTGATAAAGTCAGTGGAGCAAACTTGGATACTGGAGCCAGGTTAACCCGAATTAGACTCCTGTCCCACAACATACCTCAGGCTGATGTTAAAAAGCTATGTCACCTTTCTGGAGTCTCAGTTATCTCACCTGTAAGATAGGGACATTAGAGCCTGTCTCACTGAATTGCTGCAAGTGATACTGAGTTGCTAAACACCATTGATGTTGGGGATGATTCTCAAGCAATGTCTGTCTCCCTCCTATGTCTGTGTTGATACATGATCATAAATAATACAAGGCCAAAGAGCAGAGGAGTTAAAGTGGAATATTCAGTTAAACAAAAGTGTGTGTTGTGTTCCAACAAAACAGTTGCCAACGTGAAATATTATTCCTGAAGGAACCTTCTTGGAAAGGCCATCTTTAGTCAAATAAGTCTGAGAAATGGTGTGGACTCTTTTCCCACTTACAGATTTGTACTCTATTAAAAAGATTTTCACCTGTTAAATGTACTTCTGTGTCCATTAGTAAAGTAACATTTTCAACTTTGTTTAATCTGGCAACTTCCAGGTCTCCAAATGTTTTAATTATGAAGCAAGAAGAGAGGGTTTTGTTTTGCTAGCCATTACAATCTCATAAAAATAATTTTCAGTAGAAAGTATTCTCAGAAACTTCAGTGATTTAAGCTTTATACTTGTTAGAAAATACAGTTCTTTTTCCATTTACAAATGTTAGCATGATATTCATATCTTATTTAATATTAATTTATAGGCTCAGTGGATATATTTGAGGCATTCACTAAAGTTTGGAAATTTAGGATATAAGAGGCAGGTCCTGACCTCACAAAAATGAAAAGGCAGCACTGTTAACAGCAAACACAAGTGATATGTTGAAGATGAACAATATCCAAAGAGTATGTTCAGGATGGAAAGCAAGTGTTAATTCTAAGACCAGTAGAAAGTTTCAAGATCGTTTATTAAAAATAATGTATATTCCACAATTTAAAAAATGTGTGTGCACTCATATCAGGGCATATAAAGACATCTCATTTTTTTAAAAGTGATTTATTCAAGGTCCCAAGGTTAGGAGGCAGGGAAAAACATTAATTTGCATTATAGAATTTGGAAGGTTTTATTCTGTTATTTTGAAATCAGGAAGAATTCCTTCAAAATGCTCAATAATCATACTCACCTCTCACCTATAATGAATGGATGCAAAGAAGACCAGGGGAAAGTTCTAAGCAACCTCCTTTCAGAGGCATTATTCAAATGTTTATATTTCTCTTGAAACTTGAGAGTTTTCATGATCCTTCAGTCCATCAACTAAGCTAAGATTTTCAGTGTAGAAAAGTGAGGATAATGAAGGTGTTCTCTGGATCAATAAAATGAAAAAAAGTGCAGGAAGTCTAGTACAAATGTGTTCATTCAGCCCCTTAGTCAGTGAGTTATCCTGAAAGTTAATTTAGCTTATTATCTGTAAACATCCTATTCACCTAACTCTCAAGACACTAATTGTCAGTGTTAAGGAGACACTCCTGAACTTATTTCATTTCTAAAGAATGGACTATTTTCCCACTTACAGATTTGTACTCTATTAAAAGATTTTCACCTGTTAAATGTACTTCTGTGTCCATTAGTAAAGTAACATTTTCAACTTTGTTTAATCTGGCAACTTCCAGGTCTCCAAATGTTTTAATTATGAAGCAAGAAGAGGGTTTTGTTTTGCTAGCCATTACAATCTCATAAAAATAATTTTCAGTAGAAAGTATTCTCAGAAACTTCAGTGATTTAAGCTTTATACTTGTTAGAAAATACAGTTCTTTTTCCATTTACAAATGTTAGCATGATATTCATATCTTATTTAATATTAATTTATAGGCTCAGTGGATATATTTGAGGCATTCACTAAAGTTTGGAAATTTAGGATATAAGAGGCAGGTCCTGACCTCACAAAAATGAAAAGGCAGCACTGTTAACAGCAAACACAAGTGATATGTTGAAGATGAACAATATCCAAAGAGTATGTTCAGGATGGAAAGCAAGTGTTAATTCTAAGACCAGTAGAAAGTTTCAAGATCGTTTATTAAAAATAATGTATATTCCACAATTTAAAAAATGTGTGTGCACTCATATCAGGGCATATAAAGACATCTCATTTTTTTAAAAGTGATTTATTCAAGGTCCCAAGGTTAGGAGGCAGGGAAAAACATTAATTTGCATTATAGAATTTGGAAGGTTTTATTCTGTTATTTTGAAATCAGGAAGAATTCCTTCAAAATGCTCAATAATCATACTCACCTCTCACCTATAATGAATGGATGCAAAGAAGACCAGGGGAAAGTTCTAAGCAACCTCCTTTCAGAGGCATTATTCAAATGTTTATATTTCTCTTGAAACTTGAGAGTTTTCATGATCCTTCAGTCCATCAACTAAGCTAAGATTTTCAGTGTAGAAAAGTGAGGATAATGAAGGTGTTCTCTGGATCAATAAAATGAAAAAAAGTGCAGGAAGTCTAGTACAAATGTGTTCATTCAGCCCCTTAGTCAGTGAGTTATCCTGAAAGTTAATTTAGCTTATTATCTGTAAACATCCTATTCACCTAACTCTCAAGACACTAATTGTCAGTGTTAAGGAGACACTCCTGAACTTATTTCATTTCTAAAGAATGGACTATTGTTCCCTTGCTCATTGACATATAATAAGATACTATAATAGGAGTTGCACATGTGTAGAAACTTGGGAAATAAAAGATTTATATGACATCGTCTTGGCTTCCTAACTGTACAAAGTTAAAATGAATTCCATGTGCAAAAATAATAATAATAATAATAATTCTCATGAGAATGGAGTTCAGGGAAGACTGTCAGAGAAGGCAATGATGAACACCCAGGGTATTTCACAACTTTAGTTAATAGCCACTTGTCTTATCATGTGTAAATGGGACTTTTCTAAATAATTAATTCAATGTGTTCCAAGTTTTGATATGTTTTCCATGTAGACATGTCCATTCATTAGATCAAGTTTCCGCTAATCTACATTGGTTTTGTCACATTGTTGTTTTTCCTTTGTAAGAAATTTCTCCTTTGCCTCAGTCTATTAGGGAAAAAAATATAGACCTGGACCAGATTGAATCAAACATTTATGTGAAAGGAATTGCTCCAGTGAGAAAATGGCCAAAAAATCTGAAGAGAAAATGAAACAAAATATAGAATAGCTCAAGTGCTCATAGCTTGATAAATGACCTGATTTATTATGAAACTAAGTGTCCATATCCAAATTCTGACCTAATTTTCCTTCTATTTTATCTTAACATATTATTTTTTGCACAGAAAGACTTTATGTTTAAAAATAAGAAATCAATGTACTATAATAACATTTGAACAAGATTTTCAGTGGTGGAGCCAAAAAAAACCCAACTCTTACAAGGCTGTGGGGAATCCACAAACAGCTATTAGAACTTCTCAAATTTTCTATTTGGAGATTTGAAAAAGACTTTAGATTTTAAATTGTTTTCTTAAATGTATGATGAATAGAGAAAAGAGTGTGACTGATGTATGCTCGCTTACATGTTTGTGTGTGTGTGGCCAGATTCAACAGAATAAAGCAAATACTGGGCAATCCATTTCAGGACAAAATGTCTTTTCAACAAATGGTACTAGAATAATGGGATGTCCTCTGCAAAAGAAATTAATCTTGACCAGTATCTCACATCTTATATATAGTATACCTCAAAATAAATCATAGACATAAATGTAAAATGCAAAACTACAAAAAAAATTTTAAAAATTCTCTGTGATATTGAAGTAGACAGAGTTCAAAATGTCTCCAAAAGCCCTACCCATGGAAAAAGAAAATTGGATTCATCAATATTTAAAATCTTTTGCTATTCAAAAAACACTGTTTAGAGAATGAAACCACATGTTACAGAAAGAGACACAATAATCACAAATAGCATTCTGACAACAAGCTTGTATCTCGAATGCAAATTCAACATTTAGAAAACAGTCTAATTTTTTAATAAGCAGAACAATTTAATTTTTAAATAAGCACATATGTCTAACAAAAGAAGGCTTATATCGATGGCAAATAAACATATGAAAATATTTTGCTTTCATTAAGAAATGTAAACTAAAAAAATCACAATGCATACCATTACACAACTCACAGAATGGCTTAAAAAAAAAAATTGGCAATACCAAGAATTCCTCATAAGTGTAAAAGTCATTAATTACAAGGAAAAAACAAGGCGACATGTCACAGTCCAGAGGATAGTAAGGAAATTCCGGGGGCTCAAGTGCTTCATAGCTTGATAAATGACCTGATTTATTATGAAACTAAGTGTCCATATCCAAATTCTGACCTAATTTTCCTTCTATTTTATCTTAACATATTATTTTTTGCACAGAAAGACTTTATGTTTAAAAATAAGAAATCAATGTACTATAATAACATTTGAACAAGATTTTCAGTGGTGGAGCCAAAAAAAACCCAACTCTTACAAGGCTGTGGGGAATCCACAAACAGCTATTAGAACTTCTCAAATTTTCTATTTGGAGATTTGAAAAAGACTTTAGATTTTAAATTGTTTTCTTAAATGTATGATGAATAGAGAAAAGAGTGTGACTGATGTATGCTCGCTTACATGTTTGTGTGTGTGTGGCCAGATTCAACAGAATAAAGCAAATACTGGGCAATCCATTTCAGGACAAAATGTCTTTTCAACAAATGGTACTAGAATAATGGGATGTCCTCTGCAAAAGAAATTAATCTTGACCAGTATCTCACATCTTATATATAGTATACCTCAAAATAAATCATAGACATAAATGTAAAATGCAAAACTACAAAAAAAATTTTAAAAATTCTCTGTGATATTGAAGTAGACAGAGTTCAAAATGTCTCCAAAAGCCCTACCCATGGAAAAAGAAAATTGGATTCATCAATATTTAAAATCTTTTGCTATTCAAAAAACACTGTTTAGAGAATGAAACCACATGTTACAGAAAGAGACACAATAATCACAAATAGCATTCTGACAACAAGCTTGTATCTCGAATGCAAATTCAACATTTAGAAAACAGTCTAATTTTTTAATAAGCAGAACAATTTAATTTTTAAATAAGCACATATGTCTAACAAAAGAAGGCTTATATCGATGGCAAATAAACATATGAAAATATTTTGCTTTCATTAAGAAATGTAAACTAAAAAAATCACAATGCATACCATTACACAACTCACAGAATGGCTTAAAAAAAAAAATTGGCAATACCAAGAATTCCTCATAAGTGTAAAAGTCATTAATTACAAGGAAAAAACAAGGCGACATGTCACAGTCCAGAGGATAGTAAGGAAACATGGTACTGAATGCAAGGTGGGATCCTAGAGAGGATCCTGGGACAAAAAAAAAAAAAAAAAAAGATATCAATGAAAAACTGATGCAATCATTTTGGAGTTTTGTTAATATTAATGTACCAATGTCAGAAGATCTCCACCAAAAGAATTACTACAAGAGTTCTTTGTGCAGAAGAAATATGATTCCAATCAGAACCAAAATGCATGAAGAAATGAAAAACAAAGAGAAGAATAAATATATTGGTAAATGTAAATGAAATTAGTTTTATAAAGCAACAATAATAATATCTTCATAGTGTGAAATACTTGAAAAGTAAAATATATGACATAACACAAAAGATGGGAGATTAAATGTAATACATGCGTTCTCAAATTCTTACATTGTCTGAGAAGTGATAAAACTACTATTTCCTGTTAGATTCTCATGAGACAAAGGTATGTGTTGTAATCTTTAGAGTAGCCACTAGAAGAATCATAAAAGAAAATTTAACTAGTTAATGGTTAGAGAACTGAAATAATACAAAGTGAACAATTCAGCCAAACAAGCAAAAGAAGAAAGGAAAGATAAAAAAAACAGGAAAACAAGTAGAAAGCAATATTTTCAATTCTCTCAATCTATCAACAAATAGATTTCAAGCCAATTATTATATATAGTTACATCTAGAATTGTGTTCAATGTAAATGGATGAAGTGTTTAAATTAAAATACAAAGATTGTTAATCTATACTAAAATAAATTCCTCAGAAAAGCATTTATTCATGCTTTTAAAAGGCATTTTGTATGTTGACTTTCATTACTATACATTAATTTCCTATTAAATAATTTCTGTTTTTATTTATTTCCCTCCTTTGGGGTAAAGGATTTAACCTGCTATTCTTTTTATAAACTTTTGAGATATTACTGTAAATGTTGCTTCTCATAGTGTATTTTGATAAGAACTATACAACTTCCCCTTGATGCTGGGAAAAATAAATGGCAGAAGGAGAAAGGGATGACAGAGGACAAGATGGTTGGGGTGGCATCACAGACTCAAAGGACATGAGTTTGAGCAAACTCCCGGAGAGGGCAAAGGACAGGGAAGTCTGACATGCTGCAGTCCATGGGACAGCAAAGAGTTGGACATGACTGAGTGATGGGACTGAACTTACTGAGACAACTTAAATTATGTTCTGTCAATAAATAAATAAATTGACAAAGTTTTAAAATAAAGTATGTTCTCTCTTATGTAATGATTATACAGACAAGAATGAATCCTTTTTTAGAACAGAAAGAGACCAGGACCTATTTCTACTGAGATGAGCAAAGAGCTAGTGGGCAAAGATCTAGTGTCAAAAGGCCTGTAATTAACCCCACCAGCTGTAAAGACAAACTTCTGCCACTGAAAAGCCTTATTATAATGTTCGACTTTAGGTTGCATTGTTGAGATCTTGATCCCATGAGACCCTTCTCCTGCAGTGGTTAAACGTGTTACTTTAATTGCTGTATGCTAATGACCAAAGTTTAGAAGTGGACATCATGCAAAACAATGCCCTGGAGTCAAGTGCAGGCTAAATGATATTGCAGCACATTGGAGTAATGAAGAGATAGAATTTGCTAGAGTAGAACAAAGCAGTGGAGAAGTGAGTTAACTTGCAGAGTAGGTCAGTGTAATCAGCTAGAGAAACTCAGCAGTCAGCACTTTATTGTGCTGATGCAGAATTCAGTCACCTTTGTGCCAGTTTGAAACATGCTTTTAGTAGCAGGAATACTAGTTAATAAGCAATGATCTTTACAAAGAGATTTTAAAAAATTATTAATACATTTTTAAGTGCACAACTAAGTTGATGCTCATACCTTAATAGTATAGCAGTGATTTACATTATAATGGTGTGTGTAAAATAGACAGCTAGTGAAAAACTGCTATGTAACACAGGTAGCCCAACCTGGTGCTCTGTGATGACCTACAAGGGTGGTGGAATGCGAGATATGAGAGAGGCTCAAGGAGTGGATACAAGTATGCTTGTGGCTTTCATTACTATACATTAATTTCCTATTAAATAATTTCTGTTAAGGTAAAGGATTTAACCTGCTATTCTTTATAAACTTTTGAGATATTACTGTAAATGTTGCTTCTCATAGTGTATTTTGATAAGAACTATACAACTTCCCCTTGATGCTGGGAAAAATAAATGGCAGAAGGAGAAAGGGATGACAGAGGACAAGATGGTTGGGGTGGCATCACAGACTCAAAGGACATGAGTTTGAGCAAACTCCCGGAGAGGGCAAAGGACAGGGAAGTCTGACATGCTGCAGTCCATGGGACAGCAAAGAGTTGGACATGACTGAGTGACGGGACTGAACTTACTGAGACAACTTAAATTATGTTCTGTCAATAAATAAATAAATTGACAAAGTTTTAAAATAAAGTATGTTCTCTCTTATGTAATGATTATACAGACAAGAATGAATCCTTTTTTAGAACAGAAAGAGACCAGGACCTATTTCTACTGAGATGAGCAAAGAGCTAGTGGGCAAAGATCTAGTGTCAAAAGGCCTGTAATTAACCCCACCAGCTGTAAAGACAAACTTCTGCCACTGAAAAGCCTTATTATAATGTTCGACTTTAGGTTGCATTGTTGAGATCTTGATCCCATGAGACCCTTCTCCTGCAGTGGTTAAACGTGTTACTTTAATTGCTGTATGCTAATGACCAAAGTTTAGAAGTGGACATCATGCAAAACAATGCCCTGGAGTCAAGTGCAGGCTAAATGATATTGCAGCACATTGGAGTAATGAAGAGATAGAATTTGCTAGAGTAGAACAAAGCAGTGGAGAAGTGAGTTAACTTGCAGAGTAGGTCAGTGTAATCAGCTAGAGAAACTCAGCAGTCAGCACTTTATTGTGCTGATGCAGAATTCAGTCACCTTTGTGCCAGTTTGAAACATGCTTTTAGTAGCAGGAATACTAGTTAATAAGCAATGATCTTTACAAAGAGATTTTAAAAAATTATTAATACATTTTTAAGTGCACAACTAAGTTGATGCTCATACCTTAATAGTATAGCAGTGATTTACATTATAATGGTGTGTGTAAAATAGACAGCTAGTGAAAAACTGCTATGTAACACAGGTAGCCCAACCTGGTGCTCTGTGATGACCTACAAGGGTGGTGGAATGCGAGATATGAGAGAGGCTCAAGGAGTGGATACAAGTATGCTTGTGGCTGATTCACATTATTGTATGGCATAAACCAAAAGAACATTGTAAAGCAGTTATGAACCAAAATAAAATAAATACAAAGTAAAATAAAAGCAAAGAACACGACACCACCCAACATAGGAAATGACAATTGATGTCTTTAAAAACACAAATTATCAACTATTATGAATGATTGTAACTGAAATGATTAAAAGGAAATAAAACTTTATATGTATATATACATTATAAATATTATAAAATGTAATACAAATAAAAACTGTTTTTTACTAAAAAAGCAAACAAAAAAATGATAATGGTGATGGCTTGTGTGGTAGTCCTGCAGGCTTGAATTTAGGTGTTAAGACAGGAAAGTGTAAAACATAAAATGTCATCTCCCAACTATGAATTCCAATGATTATCACCAGTCACCATGAATTAATGTTGCTTTTGATTGTTATGGTATTTGCTTAGTAAATGTATTTGGTTTTAGAGCTGTGTAGGAACTACAAATGCAGGAATTTATACTAAGTACAGCTAAAAATAACACAAATAATTTATCAACACAGAATATATTGTGTTTTTTATTTCCTTTAACGGAAGTCTTTCTTGAGAAAAACACATCAACATCAACTGTGGAGCTTTGTTAAAATTAATGAACACTGCAGGTCAGATGACATAAGTCAGGATCTCCTGGGTGGCAGCCTGGAGATGTGGGTGAGTCTGTGATCCAGATACATAATCACAGGTACCAAAAGCTTATGAGCTCATTTATTTTATTAAATATGTTCCTTTTCTCTTTCAAATTATTTACTTTATGTTTTGTAGTTAATTTTTTTGGGGGGAAACATGTATTAAGAAAAGCAATGATCTTTACAAAGAGATTTTAAAAATTATTAATACATTTTAAGTGCACAACTAAGTTGATGCTCATACCTTAATAGTATAGCAGTGATTTACATTATAATGGTGTGTGTAAAATAGACAGCTAGTGAAAAACTGCTATGTAACACAGGTAGCCCAACCTGGTGCTCTGTGATGACCTACAAGGGTGGTGGAATGCGAGATATGAGAGAGGCTCAAGGAGTGGATACAAGTATGCTTGTGGCTGATTCACATTATTGTATGGCATAAACCAAAAGAACATTGTAAAGCAGTTATGAACCAAAATAAAATAAATACAAAGTAAAATAAAAGCAAAGAACACGACACCACCCAACATAGGAAATGACAATTGATGTCTTTAAAAACACAAATTATCAACTATTATGAATGATTGTAACTGAAATGATTAAAAGGAAATAAAACTTTATATGTATATATACATTATAAATATTATAAAATGTAATACAAATAAAAACTGTTTTTTACTAAAAAAGCAAACAAAAAAATGATAATGGTGATGGCTTGTGTGGTAGTCCTGCAGGCTTGAATTTAGGTGTTAAGACAGGAAAGTGTAAAACATAAAATGTCATCTCCCAACTATGAATTCCAATGATTATCACCAGTCACCATGAATTAATGTTGCTTTTGATTGTTATGGTATTTGCTTAGTAAATGTATTTGGTTTTAGAGCTGTGTAGGAACTACAAATGCAGGAATTTATACTAAGTACAGCTAAAAATAACACAAATAATTTATCAACACAGAATATATTGTGTTTTTTATTTCCTTTAACGGAAGTCTTTCTTGAGAAAAACACATCAACATCAACTGTGGAGCTTTGTTAAAATTAATGAACACTGCAGGTCAGATGACATAAGTCAGGATCTCCTGGGTGGCAGCCTGGAGATGTGGGTGAGTCTGTGATCCAGATACATAATCACAGGTACCAAAAGCTTATGAGCTCATTTATTTTATTAAATATGTTCCTTTTCTCTTTCAAATTATTTACTTTATGTTTTGTAGTTAATTTGTTTAGCCCACTTTTCTTAGATTTATTTAATTTTTCTGATGAATATTAAATTGATTTATATTCATTCATTTTTTAAAAGCAAAAAGATTGCTTAAAATATGCCCTTTACATACAATTCTATTGAACATTTATTCTTTTCATAGTGGCTATTTCCTAAATAGTCTAGAATTTACAAGAGTCCAATTATGTCTTTAACTTAATAGTTATATACTACTGTTACTCTTTTTTTCTTAGCATTTCCTTATATATATTTCAAAGTGCTTTTGTTGCATGTTTCATTTTCTGCTATACATGGCAATAAATATTCAGTTGTTCCTTATTGATGTTTTTATTCTAAATTTCCAAGGTTTTGGATTTTGTTTTGGGTTGGCTGAACTTTTGTTATTGACATCTATTGTCACTGAATGTAATCAGGGATACTTCTATATATTGAAATTTATTAAAAGCTTTTATTTGTCTTTCTAAATATTCACTTTATATTTGCAAAGTAAATGTACTTTCTATTTATCAGATTAAAAATTCTAAGTATACCAATTAAAGCAAGCATACTGATTATATTTTTCAAATTCACTCTATCCTTACTTAGTATTGCCTTTTATCTATTAAAAAAAATAGGAGAAATGATACCATAGTTCATTTCAATTGAGATTGTTATCCTTTTAGGGAGGATTTAAGAGAATTTTTTGTGTTTTTTTCATTCTTCTTCAAGAGTTTTTGTTTTATTTTGATGCTGTATCATTTCACATTAATAGCTTGCAAATGGCATAATTCCACTGTAGAATTTACCACCTTTTTTTTTTTTTTTAAAGGTTTATTTATTTATTTTACATTTTGGGCGAGGGTCGGGTTGGGGAGGGAGGGGAGCGGGCGGGCCACTTCTATTGGTCTTTTAATTTTTCTATTTCCACCCATCTTTGTTCTTTGGCTCCTGTGGGCCTCCCATCACGGTGGCATCTGTCGTCGCAGAGCTCTGGCTCTGGGAGCATGCACTCCAGAGCTCCGGCTCGGTAATTAGACACATTGGTCCAGCCGCTCCGCGGCACGTGGGATCTTCCCAGGCCAGGGATCGAACCGGCGCCCCTTGCACTGTAAAGCGGTGTCCTTACCCACTGGACCACCAGGGGAAGCCCAACTTACCACCTTTTATTAGTCCAGTCTAACCCCCCTTGAATTCTTTGAGCTTTGTCCATGAAGTTCTATTTGTCTACTTTCAAAATCATCTTTATTACTAGCCAAACTCCCAAGCCTGCTCTCTCAACGTTGTATTGTTTCAAGTATACTATTACTTATTCTCTCTCTCTCTCTTTTTTAATTAAACTGTTACTCTTTCACTTTGTTTGGGTGTATCTCTTATGTACAGGTACATTTTATGCTATTTTTCGGTGTGTGGGTTTTAGTATAGATTTAATCAATCATATGTATCCATATGTATTTTTATGTATCTTGGTACATTTACTTTTACCTCCAACAGGCTTTTTCTCACATTTTCTTTTTCTGTGATTATTATTCCCTTTTCATATTTTCATATTCTCTTTGTGATTTAAAATTTCAAAATCCTTATCATCATTTCACATGTGACTAATTTTAAATATAAAAATATTGAAAATACTGTCAGTATAAAGATGTAACGTCCAATATCATCAGCTGTGAAAGATAAGAAGTTTAGAATGCTTTTACACTTTCTGTTTTCTAACTCAGCTTCCAATATTTCACAGTTGTTTCTCTAATTTCAAAAACAGAATTCTTATTTTTTATACTGTGCACCTTTTACTTTCACTTTAATGTGTGTATTTCTTTATAACAGCACTGACAGCTGTTATTTCATTGTTTAATATCATTTCCTCTAAATCTGTCATTTTCTTATTCTTAATTACTATGATTAATTTCTCTCTGTGTAAGACCAATTCTTCAGGGATGTTTCTCCCCCAAAGACACATGATTGAACTGTGTCCCCCAATGCCCTTCAAAAGATATGTCAAAACCTCCTCCTTCTGAAGTTCAGAGGTGGTTCTTTGGACACGTTTTCCATTTACTTACTAAGCAATGGTTTCTGTTATAGTTACCAGGTTCTTGGTTCAGTTTGCTTGAGATAATTTCCTTTCATTTCCTTAAATGTTTCCAGTGATCATATAGCTTTTTCTGTACTATCATATTCTTTGTTCAGTCTAATTGATGTCTGGTAAGGGTGGATTTTCTCAGTGAAAAGATAGACTTTAGGAGATACATCAATAATACAAGGACAAGAAACACCATCAGCCTTGTCATGTCCATCTATTGGGATGGTTTCATGCATCATTGACACTTCAACAGAGCATGAGTTTACTTCAAAGCAAGAAGTTTGGGGCATATGGCAGAATTATTAACTGTCAGAAAAAAGAATTGGGGCATCACTTCTCCCTCTGACAGAACATCACTCTGGAACAAGAAGCCTTGTTTTAAGTTCCAAAAACACCAGCCCTTGGACCAGTTCCTCCTGAGTGCACAGCCCCTCTGGATATCAACACTTTGGCCACATGATTTGAAGAGCTGATTGAGGACAAGAAGAAGAGAGGTGACAGAGGATGAGATGATTGGATGGCACCATTGACTCAATGGACATGAGCTTGAGCAAACTCTGGGAAATAGTGGAGGATAGGGAAACCTGGTGTGGGGCAGTCCACGGAGTCAAAGAGTCAAATATGACTGAGTGACTGAAAAATAACTGGATGTCAGACTGAAATGGCTTCCTCTGATGCAGAAGTCTATCTCCTGAGCCTGGTAGGGCACATGCTCCATGGCCTGAGCCACAGGGAGTGCAAACCATCTGGTCTTGGAAGGAGTCTATGGTAGTATCAGGAATTTGGGTGTCTCCATTGCTATGGAGGTTTTTTTACAATGAAAAACATGAGGAGAATTCTGGGTCATTTAACATGTGGTGATATTTAGTGACTTTTCTAACATTAAAGCCACAAGCCTGAGTCTGAAAGCTAGAATTTCTCAACCAACTCTCATGCAGACCTTCCAACCATATCAGCTAGAGGGACAGTTGACAACTGTGGACATAAAAGTCTAAAGAAGGGCCTTCCCTGGGGGTCCAGAGGGTGGAGAAACCACCTTGCAATCCCTGGCCTGGGAGGATCCCGTGTGCCACGGAACAGCTAGGCCAATGTGTCCAACTACTGAGCCAGCACTCTGGAGCGCATGTGCCCAGAGCTGGTGCTCTGCAATGAGAGAGGCCACTGCAATGGGAGGTCCACATAGGCCAAAGAACAAAGATGTAAATGAATGAAAGACCAATGGCCAAAGAAAAAGTCTAAGGAGCCTTTGAAAGGTGAGTTGCAGCACCCTGAGTGCCCTTCAAGGGGAATGCCCCATGCAGACTTTGGTACAGAATAACTACATATAAAGTAAAAATGGTGAATGCCCCATGCATCATTGACACTTCAACAGAGCATGAGTTTACTTCAAAGCAAGAAGTTTGGGGCATATGGCAGAATTATTAACTGTCAGAAAAAAGAATTGGGGCATCACTTCTCCCTCTGACAGAACATCACTCTGGAACAAGAAGCCTTGTTTTAAGTTCCAAAAACACCAGCCCTTGGACCAGTTCCTCCTGAGTGCACAGCCCCTCTGGATATCAACACTTTGGCCACATGATTTGAAGAGCTGATTGAGGACAAGAAGAAGAGAGGTGACAGAGGATGAGATGATTGGATGGCACCATTGACTCAATGGACATGAGCTTGAGCAAACTCTGGGAAATAGTGGAGGATAGGGAAACCTGGTGTGGGGCAGTCCACGGAGTCAAAGAGTCAAATATGACTGAGTGACTGAAAAATAACTGGATGTCAGACTGAAATGGCTTCCTCTGATGCAGAAGTCTATCTCCTGAGCCTGGTAGGGCACATGCTCCATGGCCTGAGCCACAGGGAGTGCAAACCATCTGGTCTTGGAAGGAGTCTATGGTAGTATCAGGAATTTGGGTGTCTCCATTGCTATGGAGGTTTTTTTACAATGAAAAACATGAGGAGAATTCTGGGTCATTTAACATGTGGTGATATTTAGTGACTTTTCTAACATTAAAGCCACAAGCCTGAGTCTGAAAGCTAGAATTTCTCAACCAACTCTCATGCAGACCTTCCAACCATATCAGCTAGAGGGACAGTTGACAACTGTGGACATAAAAGTCTAAAGAAGGGCCTTCCCTGGGGGTCCAGAGGGTGGAGAAACCACCTTGCAATCCCTGGCCTGGGAGGATCCCGTGTGCCACGGAACAGCTAGGCCAATGTGTCCAACTACTGAGCCAGCACTCTGGAGCGCATGTGCCCAGAGCTGGTGCTCTGCAATGAGAGAGGCCACTGCAATGGGAGGTCCACATAGGCCAAAGAACAAAGATGTAAATGAATGAAAGACCAATGGCCAAAGAAAAAAGTCTAAGGAGCCTTTGAAAGGTGAGTTGCGCAGCACCCTGAGTGCCCTTCAGTAATGGTGTGTAATGATGCCCCATGCAGACTTTGGTACAGAATAACTACATATAAAGTAAAAAATGGTAAAGAATTCATCTGCCAATGCAGGCAATGCAGGTTATGAAATCAAATGTACACAGAAAAAAAAAGAAAATAAAAACAACAGCATTGGGTTTATTCTAGGCTAACTGATGCAGAAAGAGTTCAGAATTAACAAAAGGTGTTGAAATAGAAGTGATTCTCTGAGCCAAGAGACAAACTGTTGAAAGGACTTTAAATATAAATACTTTGTGATGTCAAGAAAGGGCTTATACCTGCCAGATAAAGTTGGAAGTGATCCAACTTTATTTGTGATCATTTACATTTTTATGGGTTTGAAGTATGAATTTTAATAGTTTAATTTACCAGAAAACTATCTTTTCATTGAGATTTATTTGCATGCATCTGTGCATCATAGTCTCTTGTAATTATATTCCACATATGCAGATTATTTTCACTTTCACTTCTGAAATGTTTATAGGTTTTTACCCAGAATTAAATTTTCTAATTTATGTGATAGTTCTTCTAAGTTTACTTTCCAGTAAACTGGTATAATATTTTAAAAGCCAACTCTTTTTATCACTCTTTATTTTCTCTTTGTTCTAATTGCCAATTTTAGTCCTCTTTTTTTTTTTTTTAATACTACAGCTTTTATAAAGAAAACTTTTTGCTTTGCAGTGTAGCTGATTAACAATGCTGTGATAGTTTCAAGTGGACGGCAGAGCAATTCAGCCGTACCTATACATGTATTCATTCTTCCCCAAACTCCCTTCCCATCCACGCTGCCACGTAACATTGAGCAGAGTCCCACATACAGTAGGTCCTTGTTGGTTATCCATTTTAAATATAGCAGTGTCTATATGTTCATCCCAAATTCCCTTACTCTCCCTTCCCTCCAGCAACCGTAAGTTCTTTTTCTAAATCTGTGAGTCTCTTTCTGTTTTGTAAGTAAGTTTATTTGTATCAGAGCTGGTGCTCTGCAATGAGAGAGGCCACTGCAATGGGAGGTCCACATAGGCCAAAGCGATGTAAATGAATGAAAGACCAATGGCCAAAGAAAAAGTCTAAGGAGCCTTTGAAAGGTGAGTTGCAGCACCCTGAGTGCCCTTCAGTAATGGTGTGTAATGATGCCCCATGCAGACTTTGGTACAGAATAACTACATATAAAGTAAAAAATGGTAAAGAATTCATCTGCCAATGCAGGCAATGCAGGTTATGAAATCAAATGTACACAGAAAAAAAAAGAAAATAAAAACAACAGCATTGGGTTTATTCTAGGCTAACTGATGCAGAAAGAGTTCAGAATTAACAAAAGGTGTTGAAATAGAAGTGATTCTCTGAGCCAAGAGACAAACTGTTGAAAGGACTTTAAATATAAATACTTTGTGATGTCAAGAAAGGGCTTATACCTGCCAGATAAAGTTGGAAGTGATCCAACTTTATTTGTGATCATTTACATTTTTATGGGTTTGAAGTATGAATTTTAATAGTTTAATTTACCAGAAAACTATCTTTTCATTGAGATTTATTTGCATGCATCTGTGCATCATAGTCTCTTGTAATTATATTCCACATATGCAGATTATTTTCACTTTCACTTCTGAAATGTTTATAGGTTTTTACCCAGAATTAAATTTTCTAATTTATGTGATAGTTCTTCTAAGTTTACTTTCCAGTAAACTGGTATAATATTTTAAAAGCCAACTCTTTTTATCACTCTTTATTTTCTCTTTGTTCTAATTGCCAATTTTAGTCCTCTTTTTTTTTTTTTAATACTACAGCTTTTATAAAGAAAACTTTTTGCTTTGCAGTGTAGCTGATTAACAATGCTGTGATAGTTTCAAGTGGACGGCAGAGCAATTCAGCCGTACCTATACATGTATTCATTCTTCCCCAAACTCCCTTCCCATCCACGCTGCCACGTAACATTGAGCAGAGTCCCACATACAGTAGGTCCTTGTTGGTTATCCATTTTAAATATAGCAGTGTCTATATGTTCATCCCAAATTCCCTTACTCTCCCTTCCCTCCAGCAACCGTAAGTTCTTTTTCTAAATCTGTGAGTCTCTTTCTGTTTTGTAAGTAAGTTTATTTGTATCATTTATTTTTAGATTCCACATACAAGGAAGAACTAAGGCTTTTTGTTGCTTTGCTACTGGTAAAGAATCCGCCTGCCAATGCAGGAAACTTAGGAGAAATGGTTTTAATCCCTAGGTCAATCCCTAAATCAGGACAATCCCCTGTAGAATGGCATGTCAACCCACCCCAATATTCTTGCCTGGAGAATCTCATGGACAGAGGAGCCTGGTGGTTTATAGTGTATGGGGTTGCAAAGAGTCAGACATGACTGAAGTGACTTAGCTAGCAAAACATCTTTTTTGTACATGACGGCATCTAATGGAATGTATTAGTTTCTTTCTAAGTTACTTCTGGCTATAAAATTATTAGAAGCTTGAAGAGATACTTCAAAGAGGAAGATATATAAATGCCTGATAAGGATATGATAAAGTGTCCAGAAGTGTTAGTCATCAAGTAAATACCAAATCAGTAGTCACAAACCCACCCATCAGAATGGCTAAGATAAGGAGAATGATGCTGGAATTCTCCAACATCATTGGTGGCAGTGAAAATGGAGCAGCCGTTTTGGAAAAAGCCCTGTTGTTTTTCATTAAACACACATCTACCCTTGTAGACCAATAATTCCACTCCTAAAAATAAGATCATATGACCACAAAAAATATTTGTACATAAATGTTCACAGCAGTTGTATTATAATATGCAAAATAATAATAATATCCACCAACAGAAGATTGAAGACAAAATGTGAGACAGCCATACACCAGGGCTCTCATTGCTCGGCATTAAAAGAGAAATTAAAATAATAGCAATATGGGTGAGTCTCAAAAATGTGTCACTGAACAAAGGTAGTCATTTATACAAAGTTCTAAAATAATAAAATATAACAACAAAAAAAATTAGAATCTTGATTGTCTTTTGGGTGAGGGAATGGGAAGTGTAGAAATAAATAGAGAAATAGCCCTATTTTCTGGAATTTCCTGTATTCTAGTTATTTTTCTATTATGTTGATAGAAGTTTGTCTAAATTGCAAATAATACACATATGTTCATCCCAAATTCCTTACTCTCCTTCCTCCAGCAACCGTAAGTTCTTTTCTAAATCTGTGAGTCTCTTTCTGTTTTGTAAGTAAGTTTATTTGTATCATTTATTTTTAGATTCCACATACAAGGAAGAACTAAGGCTTTTTGTTGCTTTGCTACTGGTAAAGAATCCGCCAATGCAGGAAACTTAGGAGAAATGGTTTTAATCCCTAGGTCAATCCCTAAATCAGGACAATCCCCTGTAGAATGGCATGTCAACCCACCCCAATATTCTTGCCTGGAGAATCTCATGGACAGAGGAGCCTGGTGGTTTATAGTGTATGGGGTTGCAAAGAGTCAGACATGACTGAAGTGACTTAGCTAGCAAAACATCTTTTTTGTACATGACGGCATCTAATGGAATGTATTAGTTTCTTTCTAAGTTACTTCTGGCTATAAAATTATTAGAAGCTTGAAGAGATACTTCAAAGAGGAAGATATATAAATGCCTGATAAGGATATGATAAAGTGTCCAGAAGTGTTAGTCATCAAGTAAATACCAAATCAGTAGTCACAAACCCACCCATCAGAATGGCTAAGATAAGGAGAATGATGCTGGAATTCTCCAACATCATTGGTGGCAGTGAAAATGGAGCAGCCGTTTTGGAAAAAGCCCTGTTGTTTTTCATTAAACACACATCTACCCTTGTAGACCAATAATTCCACTCCTAAAAATAAGATCATATGACCACAAAAAATATTTGTACATAAATGTTCACAGCAGTTGTATTATAATATGCAAAATAATAATAATATCCACCAACAGAAGATTGAAGACAAAATGTGAGACAGCCATACACCAGGGCTCTCATTGCTCGGCATTAAAAGAGAAATTAAAATAATAGCAATATGGGTGAGTCTCAAAAATGTGTCACTGAACAAAGGTAGTCATTTATACAAAGTTCTAAAGTAGTAAAAATATAACAACAAAAAAAATTAGAATCTTGATTGTCTTTTGGGTGAGGGAATGGGAAGTGTAGAAATAAATAGAGAAATAGCCCTATTTTCTGGAATTTCCTGTATTCTAGTTATTTTTCTATTATGTTGATAGAAGTTTGTCTAAATTGCAAATAATACACATAGGATTTGTGCATTCCACTACATATAAATTTTACCTTAAGAAATTAAGAAGCAAAAATAAATGCTGATAAAACAGTTGAAATATTTAGAAGTAAAGCATATTGACAGTCACAACTTACTTTGAAGTGCATCATAAAACTAGAAGGATTGATGAATAGATACACTTATTATAAATACTTGGGTTAGCTAGAACCCAAGAAATTCCTTTGGGCCACATACCTACCAATTTTCACTCTACCTATTCCCATTCTACCTATTGCCTCACTCCAAAAGCAATCATGGTTCTGAGTTTTGTTTTTTTATTTTACTTTTTTTTTTTTCTATTTTAGAACTTTGTATAAATGGAATCATACAGTACGTTCCCTTTTGTGAAATTAATCTTAAAAAAATTAAGCATCAGAAACAAATATTGATAAGACAATTGAAATATTTAAAAGTAAAGCATACTTACTTTGAAGTGCATCAAAAGATAAGATAGATAAATGGAAGGAGAGATTTACTATAAATGTTTCAAAACCAATGTTACAAAATGTTAGCAATCATGGGACCTAGGTTGTAGGTATGTGGATATTCATTAATTAGCTATTTCAACTTTTCTGTGTAATTGAAAATTTTCATTGGGTTACATTTATTGAAATGAAATATAAGGAAAATATCTTCAAACACAGTTAAGGTGTAGATTGACGGTGAACCCCTTGGAGGAAGCCTTGGACCATAAGCAGAAACTAAATAACCTAGTTTTTTTTTTTTGTTATAAATATGCAATATAAACCCAGAAGATTGAAGACAAAATGTGAGACAGCCATACACCAGGGCTCTCATTGCTCGGCATTAAAAGAGAAATTAAAATAATAGCAATATGGGTGAGTCTCAAAAATGTGTCACTGAACAAAGGTAGTCATTTATACAAAGTTCTAAAGTAGTAAAATATAACAACAAAAAATTAGAATCTTGATTGTCTTTTGGGTGAGGGAATGGGAAGTGTAGAAATAAATAGAGAAATAGCCCTATTTTCTGGAATTTCCTGTATTCTAGTTATTTTTCTATTATGTTGATAGAAGTTTGTCTAAATTGCAAATAATACACATAGGATTTGTGCATTCCACTACATATAAATTTTACCTTAAGAAATTAAGAAGCAATTGCTGATAAAACAGTTGAAATATTTAGAAGTAAAGCATATTGACAGTCACAACTTACTTTGAAGTGCATCATAAAACTAGAAGGATTGATGAATAGATACACTTATTATAAATACTTGGGTTAGCTAGAACCCAAGAAATTCCTTTGGGCCACATACCTACCAATTTTCACTCTACCTATTCCCATTCTACCTATTGCCTCACTCCAAAAGCAATCATGGTTCTGAGTTTTGTTTTTTTATTTTACTTTTTTTTTTTTTCTTTTAGAACTTTGCATAAATGGAATCATACAGTACGTTCCCTTTTGTGAAATTAATCTTAAAAAAATTAAGCATCAGAAACAAATATTGATAAGACAATTGAAATATTTAAAAGTAAAGCATACTTACTTTGAAGTGCATCAAAAGATAAGATAGATAAATGGAAGGAGAGATTTACTATAAATGTTTCAAAACCAATGTTACAAAATGTTAGCAATCATGGGACCTAGGTTGTAGGTATGTGGATATTCATTAATTAGCTATTTCAACTTTTCTGTGTAATTGAAAATTTTCATTGGGTTACATTTATTGAAATGAAATATAAGGAAAATATCTTCAAACACAGTTAAGGTGTAGATTGACGGTGAACCCCTTGGAGGAAGCCTTGGACCATAAGCAGAAACTAAATAACCTAGTTTTTTTTTTTTTTGATAGGTAAGAAATGGATTTATCCAGATTCAGAGACAGGCACACCCCACAGACAAGAGTTTGGGTTATCACAGAGGTCAAGTGTGACAGCCTCAAAATATGGCATGCTTAAATTTTTACGGCCTGGATAATTTCATATGCTAATGAGTGGGAAGATTATTTCAACTATTTTGGGGAAAGGGCAGAACTGTCATGGTGCTCTGGGGTGTCATTTAGCTTGCTGATTGAGAATCAAGGTCTAGTCTGCCATCTTGGATACATTTTATTATAATTGGTCTATGTTTTGACCTTTGGCTATATTATTCTTTCAAAAGTTGTGCCCTGTGCCTTTCCCTCTTATTACATTCCCCCCTCAGAGATTTTATTCCCATATTCTTAGGAAGGCAGAAAGGTGAAGGTACATCTTGTGTAATTGCTTCAAGGCTGAGTAGGGACTATGATCCTGCCTATTATGAAGTAAAAATCTATGGATACCTGCTCTATGGGCCCCAGGGGAAAGGCAGCTTCTTGTTATAGGAGTGGAAATCTCTACATAGCCATCATCTTGGTGTAGAACTTTTATGATTGGTTCTTTTATGATTGGTTCTTTTGTGATTGGGCCTTCCTATGGAACTTCCTGATGATGAAGCACTTTGTACCAGCACCAGCGTACAAAATATTTACAAATGGCAAAAGACTTAAAAGGAATTGAATGACCTGGACTTTAACTGGAATGAACGATTACGAAATATTTAAGAGGCAGGCTATTGTGTGTGTGCTTCAGTTTCCAGCTGAGGAAAAAGAAAGCCATTCATGTGATACCTGTGATTACTCACAAGCAGCCTCATCACAGCCCTAGTCTCACCCTTGTGTTACTTTGCTGTTTTAATTTGTATATCACCTTGTAATTCATGAACTCATATTGTTTTATGACTTGGATATAAGGAAAATTAAGTACAATAAGAATTTTAATAATATGATATGGCCTTTAATTCTTTAAAAACAAAATATAGGTCAGAATTGAAATGTCTCACAAAACGGTGGGAAACAATGAGCATGGATTAATGGTTAATATTTTATCTAATTGTAATATTTTTAAACACATTTACAGAGACTTACAATGTTTAAAAGACATAATATGATGATTCAAATATGAAATACTATTAGAAAGGTCAAAATAATTATAAAACATTTTGAAAACATTGTTTTTAAAAATTCTAAAATGGGCTTCCCTGGTGGTCCAGTGAGTAAGGACACCACCTTGCAGTGGGAAATTTAACCCATTAATGAATAGATGGTCATACCCAGAGTAAAAGCCACTGTGATTGAGAATCAAGGTCTAGTCTGCCATCTTGGATACATTTTATTATAATTGGTCTATGTTTTGACCTTTGGCTATATTATTCTTTCAAAAGTTGTGCCCTGTGCCTTTCCCTCTTATTACATTCCCTGAGAGATTTTATTCCCATATTCTTAGGAAGGCAGAAAGGTGAAGGTACATCTTGTGTAATTGCTTCAAGGCTGAGTAGGGACTATGATCCTGCCTATTATGAAGTAAAAATCTATGGATACCTGCTCTATGGGCCCCAGGGGAAAGGCAGCTTCTTGTTATAGGAGTGGAAATCTCTACATAGCCATCATCTTGGTGTAGAACTTTTATGATTGGTTCTTTTATGATTGGTTCTTTTGTGATTGGGCCTTCCTATGGAACTTCCTGATGATGAAGCACTTTGTACCAGCACCAGCGTACAAAATATTTACAAATGGCAAAAGACTTAAAAGGAATTGAATGACCTGGACTTTAACTGGAATGAACGATTACGAAATATTTAAGAGGCAGGCTATTGTGTGTGTGCTTCAGTTTCCAGCTGAGGAAAAAGAAAGCCATTCATGTGATACCTGTGATTACTCACAAGCAGCCTCATCACAGCCCTAGTCTCACCCTTGTGTTACTTTGCTGTTTTAATTTGTATATCACCTTGTAATTCATGAACTCATATTGTTTTATGACTTGGATATAAGGAAAATTAAGTACAATAAGAATTTTAATAATATGATATGGCCTTTAATTCTTTAAAAACAAAATATAGGTCAGAATTGAAATGTCTCACAAAACGGTGGGAAACAATGAGCATGGATTAATGGTTAATATTTTATCTAATTGTAATATTTTTAAACACATTTACAGAGACTTACAATGTTTAAAAGACATAATATGATGATTCAAATATGAAATACTATTAGAAAGGTCAAAATAATTATAAAACATTTTGAAAACATTGTTTTTAAAAATTCTAAAAAATGGGCTTCCCTGGTGGTCCAGTGAGTAAGGACACCACCTTGCAGTGCAAGGAGCACCAATTTGATCCCTGGTCTGGGAAGATCCTATGTGCCGTGGAGCGGCTGGACCAATGTGTCCAACTACCAACTCAGAGCTCTGGAGTGCATGCACCCAGAGCCGTTGAGCACCGAGGGAGGCCACTGTGATGGGAGGACCACACAGGCCAAAAAACAAAGATAAATAAATGAAAGATCAATAGAAGCAGCCAAAAAAAAAAAGAAAGAAAGAAAGAAAAAAAATGAAAAGAAAGAAAAAAATTCTAAAAGTTCAAAAGTACAAGTACACTAATAGGAAAAAGGTACACCAAGAATGCAAAAAGTGTCTTAAATGAATAAACCAAGTTCTCCATGTGATAGCAACTAAAATACGATTACTAATTTTTATTCAAATCTTAGGTAGCAATGCCTTTAGAAAACTGGATATCTTTGAGATATTCAGAGGTTAGAAAAATATAAATAGGTATATCTTAATTTTTTTTTTTCAAATAGTGTTGAAACAATCCTACTACACATAAAATAAAAATAGGTAATAGTATGATGCAATGTCCCAGAACACCGGCCAAAGACCAAATCAAATCCTTTTCATGTGTAAGCCCAGATTGCTTAGGATAAAATCCTGCTCAACATAAGTCCCCAATCTAAAATAAGCACTACAATGAGGGCAAGATGGTGGAGGAATGAGAGGAGGATTTCACAAGCTTCCCAACAGAATCATCAGGACTAATCAAGAAATGAAACACCACCAAGAAACCAGCCTCTAGACGACAAAAGAAGTTCTCAGTTCTACAAGGGATGGAGAGCGAGCAGCCCAAACTTTCCTGGAGCTCCGACAGATCCCGAAGCTCCCACACCCCAGCTCCCACACTGGACCGGGCAGAGAGAGCTCTGGTAAGTGCACTGGGTGGACAGAAAGCAACACTCAGCATGAGAATTGCGCCAGGGTCAGTACTGTGACAGGGACATGCCAGGTGAGTATGAGACTGAACAGTAGCAGGGCATGGGGCACAGAACAGGAAATTTCCCTTGGATCACAGTCCAGAAGCCTGGCTTGAGCTAGACGATGGCTCGATGGGAAGCTGTTGCCCACGTTTGGGGCAAGAGGTGAGCCATAGTCCCGTGGGATAGGAGTGCGCTGGCAGCTCGAGCAAACTCGTGCAGCACCAGAACTGCAGCAAGGAAGCCAGGCATCCGGGATTAGATCTGGGACAAGAAGCACTCAGTCCCGCCAGCAGCAGGGTCAGGAGGCACCAGGAATGGACCAGAGACTGAAGGCTAATGGGAGATATGCAATAAAACTGGGGAACCCCCTCCAGCACAGAGTCAGGGGCACAACCTCCGCAGATCGATTGACTGGGGATCGCCTGCCGTGCCCTCCCCAGCCAGCATCAGAGACAGAGAGACAGCGGTCAGCTGTGTTGGCTCCAGAGCCTTTGGTTTGCTGAAACCAAAACAGAAACCAGAGCAACAGGTTCTGCAAGGGTCCTGACTACAAAAAAAAGCTGACCCTCACTGAAACCTAAGACATAAGCAGCTGTCCAGCCCTCACACCTGACCCCCCACCATACAGACTAGGGAAATCTAGGACAGCATCAAGAGCAAACTGGTGGAAGATTCACATGCAGATGAGAAGATAAAAACCAGGGACACTAATTTTTTTTTAATTCATTTTCAATAATTAAAAAATATTTTAATTATTATGACTATTTTTTTCCTTTTCTTTTTCTCACACCACAAATTCCTCTCTCTATGCTCTAACTGTAAAATCTTTTTATATCTACTATTACCCTCTCGATAAATATTTCCTACCTTGCTGTCTCTAATGTTTTCTTCCAACTGTACTAAACTCTGCTACATACTATTCTCTGTTACCTAACCCTAAAAAACCCTTGCAACACGAATCTATTCCTTCTAATTACCTACACACTCTCCTCCTTCTCCCAACATAGGTCTTAGTCAAAAACTGCTTTCATTGCAATTTTCCCAGGTGAGACATTGTTCTGAATGTGCCTTTCCAGCCAGTGTTTTAATTAATTTAGAGCTGAATTGTTAGGTGCCAACTTTTTTTTAATATTTTTTTTGGAGGGCAAAGTAAAGTTTATTAGATTGTGGGAAGGGAGAGTCGGCTTTGCCAGTAAAAGCGGGCCAGTTTCAAGGGAGAATCAGCACGGAAGACTACTCGATGGCTCGATGGGAAGCTGTTGCCCACGTTTGGGGCAAGAGGTGAGCCATAGTCCCGTGGGATAGGAGTGCGCTGGCAGCTCGAGCAAACTCGTGCAGCACCAGAACTGCAGCAAGGAAGCCAGGCATCCGGGATTAGATCTGGGACAAGAAGCACTCAGTCCCGCCAGCAGCAGGGTCAGGAGGCACCAGGAATGGACCAGAGACTGAAGGCTAATGGGAGATATGCAATAAAACTGGGGAACCCCCTCCAGCACAGAGTCAGGGGCACAACCTCCGCAGATCGATTGACTGGGGATCGCCTGCCGTGCCCTCCCCAGCCAGCATCAGAGACAGAGAGACAGCGGTCAGCTGTGTTGGCTCCAGAGCCTTTGGTTTGCTGAAACCAAAACAGAAACCAGAGCAACAGGTTCTGCAAGGGTCCTGACTACAAAAAAAAGCTGACCCTCACTGAAACCTAAGACATAAGCAGCTGTCCAGCCCTCACACCTGACCCCCCACCATACAGACTAGGGAAATCTAGGACAGCATCAAGAGCAAACTGGTGGAAGATTCACATGCAGATGAGAAGATAAAAACCAGGGACACTAATTTTTTTTTAATTCATTTTCAATAATTAAAAAATATTTTAATTATTATGACTATTTTTTTCCTTTTCTTTTTCTCACACCACAAATTCCTCTCTCTATGCTCTAACTGTAAAATCTTTTTATATCTACTATTACCCTCTCGATAAATATTTCCTACCTTGCTGTCTCTAATGTTTTCTTCCAACTGTACTAAACTCTGCTACATACTATTCTCTGTTACCTAACCCTAAAAAACCCTTGCAACACGAATCTATTCCTTCTAATTACCTACACACTCTCCTCCTTCTCCCAACATAGGTCTTAGTCAAAAACTGCTTTCATTGCAATTTTCCCAGGTGAGACATTGTTCTGAATGTGCCTTTCCAGCCAGTGTTTTAATTAATTTAGAGCTGAATTGTTAGGTGCCAACTTTTTTTTAATATTTTTTTTGGAGGGCAAAGTAAAGTTTATTAGATTGTGGGAAGGGAGAGTCGCTGCCAGTACAGCGGGCCAGTTTAAGGGAGAATCAGCACGGAAGACACTGCTAGAACAGCAGGTTGGCTCAAAGGAGAACTGACACTATCAAAACAGCAGATCGGCTCAAAGAGAACTGACCAGGTACCAATTTTGATTGCGTTGTCTGCCAGAACAATTTCCTGTACTTTATCCCTTTAAGACTGTTCAGTTATGTTTATCGATGTGTATGTATGTATATTTTTCCATTATGTTAGAAAATATTTGCATGATTTTATGACTGTCAACTATCAGGAATGAACCTTTTGTCCCTCACATGCCTATATTTGAACTAATACCACTGAACAACATAGCAAACCAGACATAGAGCCTACACTCCCCAGCCAGAGATCAAACCAAGGATCCTCGAACTGGAAACCCTGACTCCAAGACCCTACACTATCAGAGAACACACAACACTAGAGATTATTCACTTGCAAACAAGACTCAACACAAACCACAGATACACACACAAAGAAACAAAAATTAACATAAAAATGAAAAGACAGAGAAACACTGCATAAATGAAAGAACAAATCAGAGAGACACAATTACAAATGACAGTAAATGAGATAGGCCAATTATCTCAAAGAGAATTCAGAAGAGCAATACTGGGGAGGATCCAAAACTCTGAAAACAGAATATTAGAGGAAATCAGTGCACTGAGAAGAGACATGCAAGAAATGAAAAATAAACAGACAGACAACTCAATTGCTGAACTCTAAAATACTATAGAAGGTCTCAACAGTAGAGTATCAGAGACAGAAGAACGGATGAGTGAGCTGGAAGACAGAATCGTGGAAATAACTGCTGAAAAACAGAGCAAAGCACAAAGAATCGAAAGAACTGAGGATAGCCTCAGAGACCTATGGGACAATATCAAATGCACCAACATTAAAATTATAGGGGTCCCTTAAGGAGAAGAGGGATAGAAAGGCTATGAAAAAATTCTTGAAGAGGTTATACTTGAAAACTTCCCCAGCATGGGACTGGAAATAGAAAAGCAAGTCCAAGAAGCACAGAGAGTTCCATACAGGATAAACCCCAGAAGAAACACACCAAGGCACATTTTAATCAAGCTAACACAGACTAAAAATAAGGACAGAATACTTAAAGCAGCTAGGAACAAATAAGATGTAAAGGAAACTGCATATGGTTAACTGCGGATCTTTCAACAGAAATCCTGCAAGCCAGAAGAAAATGACAAGACACATTTAAATGGCTAAAAGAGAATAACCTACAACCAAGAATTCCCTAACTGACAAGGATCTCATTCAGAATTGATGGAGAAGTCAAAAGCTTCACAAACAAGCAAAAACTGAAAGAATTTTGTACCATGAAACCAGCCCTACAACAAGTGTTAAGGGCCTGATATAGTCAATAAATATAAGAGTAAGAGAATTCCTACAAATGAAAACACAAACATCTAAGAAGATGACAATACAAACATTTGTATCAATAATTACTTTGAATGTAAATGGACTAAATGCTCCAACCAAAAGACACAGGCTGGCTGCATGGATACAGAAGCAAGATCCATATATATATATGCTGTTTATAAGAGACCCACTTCAGACCTAGATACACTGATAGACTGAAAGTGAGAGGCTGGAAAAAGATATTCCATGCAAATGGAAATCAAAAGAAAGCTGGAGTAGCAATCCTCATATCAGACAAAATAGATTTTAAAGTAAAGAAGATTCTAAGAGGCAAGGCAGGTCACTACATCATGATTAAGGAATCCATCCAAGAGGAAGATATAACAGTCATGAATATCTATGCACCCAACCCAGGGGCACCTCAATACATAAGACAGATACTTTCAGACGTAAAAGAAGAAATCAACAATAACACAGTAATAGTAGGAGACTTTAACACTCCTCTCACACCAATGGACAGATCATCCAAACAGAAAATTCATAAAGAAGCACAAGCTTTAAATGATAAACTAAAGAGATGGACCTCATGCATATCTTTAGGACCTTCCATCCAAAAGCAGAGGAGCACTTGAGCACAGTTTCTTCTCAAGCGCTCATGGAACATTCTTCAGGATAGACTACATCTTCTGTCATAAATCTAACCTCAGTCAATTCAAGAAAATTGAAATTATATCAACTATACTTCTTTGACCACAATGCAATGAGACCAGAGATCAACTGCAGGAAAAAAAAACCCGCTAAAAACACAAGCACATGGAGATTAAACAACACATACCTAAAAAACAAACTGATTACTCAGCAAATCAAAGGAGAAATTTAAAAATTCCTAGAAGAAAACAACAATGAACACATGACATAACCTATAACAAAATTTATGGGATACTGCAAAAGCAGTTTTAAGAGGAAAGTTTATAGCAATACAATCCTACCTCAAAAAACAAGAAAAATATCAAACAGACAACCTAACCCTACACTTAAAAGAAAGAAGATAGAAGAACAAAAACACCCCAAAGTTAGCAGAAAAAGAGAAACTGTAAAGATCAGAGCAGAAATAAATGAAAAAGAAATGAAAGGAATAATAGTAAAGATAAATAAAACAAAAAGCTGGTTCTTTGAAAAGGTAAATAAAATTGGCAAACCACTGGCCAGACCCATCAAGAAAACAAGAGAGAAGAACCAGATCAACAAAATCAAAAATGAAAAAGGAGAGATTGCAGCAGATAATGCAGAAATCCAAAGGATAATAAGACACTATTATGAACAACTATATGACAACAAACTGGACCACCTGGAAGAAATGGACAATTTCTTGGAGAAGATTATTATTAGAGAGAAGTAACCAGATCAAATTCAAAATGCAAACAATGAAAACGGGTAGAGAGCACGTATCCAGCATCAAAAAACCATCCAAGAGGAAGACATAACAGTCATGAATATCTACGCACCCAACCCAGGGGCACCTCAATACATAAGACAGATACTTTCAGACATAAAAGAAGAAATCAACAATAACACAGTAATAGTAGGAGACTTTAACACTCCTCTCACACCAATGGACAGATCATCCAAACAGAAAATTCATAAAGAAGCACAAGCTTTAAATGATAAACTAAAGAGATGGACCTCATGCATATCTTTAGGACCTTCCATCCAAAAGCAGAGGAGCACTTGAGCACAGTTTCTTCTCAAGCGCTCATGGAACATTCTTCAGGATAGACTACATCTTCTGTCATAAATCTAACCTCAGTCAATTCAAGAAAATTGAAATTATATCAACTATACTTCTTTGACCACAATGCAATGAGACCAGAGATCAACTGCAGGAAAAAAAAACCCGCTAAAAACACAAGCACATGGAGATTAAACAACACATACCTAAAAAACAAACTGATTACTCAGCAAATCAAAGGAGAAATTTAAAAATTCCTAGAAGAAAACAACAATGAACACATGACATAACCTATAACAAAATTTATGGGATACTGCAAAAGCAGTTTTAAGAGGAAAGTTTATAGCAATACAATCCTACCTCAAAAAACAAGAAAAATATCAAACAGACAACCTAACCCTACACTTAAAAGAAAGAAGATAGAAGAACAAAAACACCCCAAAGTTAGCAGAAAAAGAGAAACTGTAAAGATCAGAGCAGAAATAAATGAAAAAGAAATGAAAGGAATAATAGTAAAGATAAATAAAACAAAAAGCTGGTTCTTTGAAAAGGTAAATAAAATTGGCAAACCACTGGCCAGACCCATCAAGAAAACAAGAGAGAAGAACCAGATCAACAAAATCAAAAATGAAAAAGGAGAGATTGCAGCAGATAATGCAGAAATCCAAAGGATAATAAGACACTATTATGAACAACTATATGACAACAAACTGGACCACCTGGAAGAAATGGACAATTTCTTGGAGAAGATTATTATTAGAGAAATGCAAATTAAATGCAAACTAAAACTACAACAACGTATCACCTCACGCCAGTCAGAATGGCCATCGTCAAGAAATCTAGAGACAATAAATGCTGGAGAAGGTGCAGAGAAAAGGGAACACTCTTGCATTGCTGGTGGGAATGTAGATTGATACGGCCGCTATGGAGGACAGTATGGAGATTCCTTAAAGAACTAAAAATAGAAGCACCATATGACCAAGTAGCCCCACTATTAGGTTTATATACTGATGAAATCAAAACTGAAAGAAGCACCTGTACCCCAATGTTCATTGCAGGTCTCTATACAGTAGCTAGAACATGGAAGCAACCTATATGTCCATCGATGAATGAATGGATAAAAAAATCCTAGTACATATATAAAATGGAGTACTTCTCAGCTATAAAAAAAAAAAATGCAGAAGAATCAGCCCTAATGAGGTGGATGAATCTAGAACCTATCATAAAAAGTGAAGTAAGTCAAAAAGAGAAAGACAAGTACAGTATACTAACACATATATATGAAATCTAGTAAGAGGGTAATGGTACCACATGCAGTAAAGTGATGGAAAAACAGACATAGAGAACAGACATATGGACATTGTGGGGTATTAATGTGGGTGGGAGGCATAGAAGGAGTAACATGGAAGCCTATACTATCATATGTGAAAAGGATAGCTATTGTCATTGCCCTGAGGGAAAAGGAGATCCTGCAAGGGTGGGTTGCGATGGACTGGAGAGTGGGACGTGGGGGGAACTGGAAGGGGGTAGTGTACCAGGGATATGCATATGACTGAGTTGGGAATATTCATGTCTGTGAACAACAAAACTCTGTAAAAACTGAAAATAAAAATAACATCAAATAACTTTAAAGAATTTTAAAAGAGATAAAATAAGCACTACAGGAAGAGAAAAAAAGAGAGAAGAACCAGATCAACAAAATCAAAAATGAAAAAGGAGAGATTGCAGCAGATAATGCAGAAATCCAAAGGATAATAAGACACTATTATGAACAACTATATGACAACAAACTGGACCACCTGGAAGAAATGGACAATTTCTTGGAGAAGATTATTATTAGAGAAATGCAAATTAAATGCAAACTAAAACTACAACAACGTATCACCTCACGCCAGTCAGAATGGCCATCGTCAAGAAATCTAGAGACAATAAATGCTGGAGAAGGTGCAGAGAAAAGGGAACACTCTTGCATTGCTGGTGGGAATGTAGATTGATACGGCCGCTATGGAGGACAGTATGGAGATTCCTTAAAGAACTAAAAATAGAAGCACCATATGACCAAGTAGCCCCACTATTAGGTTTATATACTGATGAAATCAAAACTGAAAGAAGCACCTGTACCCCAATGTTCATTGCAGGTCTCTATACAGTAGCTAGAACATGGAAGCAACCTATATGTCCATCGATGAATGAATGGATAAAAAAATCCTAGTACATATATAAAATGGAGTACTTCTCAGCTATAAAAAAAAAAAATGCAGAAGAATCAGCCCTAATGAGGTGGATGAATCTAGAACCTATCATAAAAAGTGAAGTAAGTCAAAAAGAGAAAGACAAGTACAGTATACTAACACATATATATGAAATCTAGTAAGAGGGTAATGGTACCACATGCAGTAAAGTGATGGAAAAACAGACATAGAGAACAGACATATGGACATTGTGGGGTATTAATGTGGGTGGGAGGCATAGAAGGAGTAACATGGAAGCCTATACTATCATATGTGAAAAAGATAGCTATTGTCATTGCCCTGAGGGAAAAGGAGATCCTGCAAGGGTGGGTTGCGATGGACTGGAGAGTGGGACGTGGGGGGAACTGGAAGGGGGTAGTGTACCAGGGATATGCATATGACTGAGTTGGGAATATTCATGTCTGTGAACAACAAAACTCTGTAAAAACTGAAAATAAAAATAACATCAAATAACTTTAAAGAATTTTAAAAGAGATAAAATAAGCACTACAGGAAGAGAAAAAAAAATGAATGAGAGTCTAAAGCAAGAGAAAATCAGATTTAGACCACTAATATTTTTAAATAACAGAATATTCTAATGAGGAATATAAATGCTGCATATTCAAAGTTTTAAACAATTAAGTTGAGAATACAGGTAAAAAAGGTAAACATTTTTACAGAAACAGAGTTTATTACATTAATACCATACACATAGGTAAACTTAAAATGGATTAAAAACCTAACTGTAAGACCAGAAATCATAAAATTCTAAGAGGAAACATAGGTAGAACACTCAGTGATATAAATCAAAGCATCATCTTTTATGACCTGCCTCTTAGAGTAATGATAATAAAAAAAAATAAAAATAAAAAAGTGGAATCTAATTAAACTTAAAAGCTTTTGCACATCAAAAGAGAAGCTATATACAAGGTCAAAAACAACCTTCAGAATGGGAGAAAATAATAACAAATTAAACAACCGACAAAGAATTAATTTCCAGAAGATGTTCAACATCACTTAGAGAAATGCAAATCAAAACTACAATGAGATATCACCTCACACCAGTCAGAATGGCCATCATCAAAAATCTGCAGGTAATAAATGCTGGACAGGGTGTGGAGAAAAGGAGACACTCTTGCACTGTTGGTGGGAATGTAAGTTAATACAGTCACTATAGAAGACAATGTGGAGATTCCTTGAAAAACTAGGAATAGAATCACCATATGACCCAGCAATCCCACTATTAGGCATATTCTCTGAGGAAATCAAAATCGAAAGAGGCACCTGTACCCCAATGTTCACTGCAGCACTCTTTACAGCAGCGAAAACATGGAAGAAACCTAGATGTCCATCAACAAATGAATGAATAAAGAAATTGTGATATATATATATATATATATATACATATATACAATGGAATATTTCTCAGCCATAAAAAAATGCATTTGAGTCCATCCTAATGAGGTGGATGAACTTAGAACCTTTTATGCAAAGTGAAGTAAGTCAGAAAGAGAAGGATGAATATAGTATAATAACATATAGAGAGAGAATCTAGAAAAATGGTACTGATAAATATATATGCAGAGCAGCAATGGAGAATCACAGGTGGAAAACAGATTTGTGGACAATGAGTGGAGGCAAGAGGTACGGAAAGAGTAATGTGGACACTTACATTACCATATGTAAAAGAGACAACCAATGTTTAAATAACAGAATATTCTAATGAGGAATATAAATGCTGCATATTCAAAGTTTTAAACAATTAAGTTGAGAATACAGGTAAAAAAGGTAAACATTTTTACAGAAACAGAGTTTATTACATTAATACCATACACATAGGTAAACTTAAAATGGATTAAAAACCTAACTGTAAGACCAGAAATCATAAAATTCTAAGAGGAAACATAGGTAGAACACTCAGTGATATAAATCAAAGCATCATCTTTTATGACCTGCCTCTTAGAGTAATGATAATAAAAAAAAATAAAAATAAAAAAGTGGAATCTAATTAAACTTAAAAGCTTTTGCACATCAAAAGAGAAGCTATATACAAGGTCAAAAACAACCTTCAGAATGGGAGAAAATAATAACAAATTAAACAACCGACAAAGAATTAATTTCCAGAAGATGTTCAACATCACTTAGAGAAATGCAAATCAAAACTACAATGAGATATCACCTCACACCAGTCAGAATGGCCATCATCAAAAATCTGCAGGTAATAAATGCTGGACAGGGTGTGGAGAAAAGGAGACACTCTTGCACTGTTGGTGGGAATGTAAGTTAATACAGTCACTATAGAAGACAATGTGGAGATTCCTTGAAAAACTAGGAATAGAATCACCATATGACCCAGCAATCCCACTATTAGGCATATTCTCTGAGGAAATCAAAATCGAAAGAGGCACCTGTACCCCAATGTTCACTGCAGCACTCTTTACAGCAGCGAAAACATGGAAGAAACCTAGATGTCCATCAACAAATGAATGAATAAAGAAATTGTGATATATATATATATATATATATACATATATACAATGGAATATTTCTCAGCCATAAAAAAATGCATTTGAGTCCATCCTAATGAGGTGGATGAACTTAGAACCTTTTATGCAAAGTGAAGTAAGTCAGAAAGAGAAGGATGAATATAGTATAATAACATATAGAGAGAGAATCTAGAAAAATGGTACTGATAAATATATATGCAGAGCAGCAATGGAGAATCACAGGTGGAAAACAGATTTGTGGACAATGAGTGGAGGCAAGAGGTACGGAAAGAGTAATGTGGACACTTACATTACCATATGTAAAAGAGACAACCAATGTGAATGAGTTGAAAGACTAAGCAAAGATATACAGGGGGTATGCAACAACCTCAAAGGGTGGAATGGGGAGGGAGATGGGAGAGAAGTTCAAGTGGAAAGGGTCAAGTGTATACCTATGATTGAATCAAGTTTATGTATAGCAGTAAACAACAAAACTCTGTAAAGGGAAAATAAAAATTTAAAAAAAAAAAAAAAGGTTCAAGAGCCAGCTTGATAAGTTAGAGAAACAACAGTAGTGTATTTTGAAAGAAAGCTGAGGAAGGCAAATAAAACATAGGAACATACATAAAAGCAAGTAAATACAATAAAGATCAACAAACCTGTAAGTTGGTTCTCGCGGAAGGCTAATTAAATTCTCAAATCGATTGCATGATTGATGAAGAGAAAAAAAATAAGGAAAGAAAGAACTAACATGGGGACACAGGTAGATATTTATGCAGAATTAAAATGGAAAGGAATATTTTCAACACTATACCAAAAAATTTGAAAACTTGGGTGAAACGCACAATTTCCAAGAGAAATATGTTCAATTAAATAGACTCAAGAAAAAAATAGTTATAAAAATAGGGGGAAATGTAGTAAAAACAAGGGAGAAAGGAAGGGAGGGAGAGAAGGAAAAGAAGGGAAGAAAAAAGGGAAAAAGAAAGAAAAGAGTCTTTTAAAATTAGAACAGAAAAAAGAGCTTATTATCAATATTCCTACTGCATTTACTGCAGTAAAATAAGAAAGAATACAAGACACAGATATATGAGGGTAGATAGCTTACTATGAACGGTGTCGAATTCTTGATCTTCTAAGGAGAAGATTTCATATTGGGATCAAAGAGAATTGGCTTTGGTCACTCAGAGCTTCATGCAGGAAAAGTTTTATTAAAGAAAAAAGGGATAGAGAAAGCTTCCAACTAAAGGAACTCAAAAGGGAGATAGAAGAATACCCCCAGAAGCCAGTTTAGGCAAGGCATTTGTTACTTTTCCAGTTGGTTATTAACAAGAGATCAAAAAAATATCTTAAGGCTGTAAAGGTCTTAATAGACCCACTCCCACACCATTAACATAAGATTAGCCAGAGGATGGTCTCCAGACATCAAGACTAGATGAGACATTCCAATGCAAAGCTGTTTGCATCCATAAGACAAGTCTGCCTGTTCACCCTTTTTAATATCAATATAAAATGGAAATATTGGAAAAAGAAACAATTCAACTTATTAATTATTAAGCTACTTCTGCTTCATTGAATATACTGAAGCTTTTTATTGTGGATCACAACCAGCTGTGAAAAATTCTGAAAGAAATGGGAATACCAGACAACCTAACTTGTCTCGTGAGAAACCTGTATGCAGGACAAGAAGCAACAGTTAGAACTGGACATGGAACAAAGGACTGGTTGCAAATTGGGAAAGGAGTACGACAAGGCTGTATATTGTCACCCTGCTCATTTAACTTATATGCAGAGAAACATCATGTGAAATTCCAGTCTGGATGAAGCAAAGGTTGAAATCAAGATTTCCAGGAAAATATCAATAATCTCAGGTATGCAGATGACATCACCCTTAAGGCTGAAAGCAAAGATGAACTAAAGTGTCTCTTGATTAAGGTGAAAGAGGAGAGTGGAAAAGCTGGCCTAAAACTCAAGATTAATTAAAAAGAAGTTCATGGCATCTGGTCCCATCACTTCATGGCAAAGAGAGGGGCAAACAATGGAAACAGTGACAAAGTGCTTAGGAATAAATTTAACAGGAGAAGTGCCTGAAGACTTCTACACTGAAAACTACAAAAAAGTATTGAAAGAAATTGAATAATATCTAAATAAATAAAAAAAATCACAGGTTCATAGGTCAGAAAACTTAACATTGTTACAAGGAAAACACTATTGAAATTCATCTGCAGATTCAGTGGGCAACCCCTATCAGAATATCTGTTTATTTATTTATTTATTTTTTGTAGAAATTGACAGTTGACTCTAAAATTGAATGGAACTGCAAATAATCCAGAACACTACCTCATATTTCACAATAGCTTCTTTGGTGCAACACCAAAAGCACAATCAACAAAAGAAAAGCAGATAAATTTAACTGTTAAAATACAGAACTTCTGTACATCAAAGATAAAATCAAGAATCTGAAAAGTAACCCATAGAATAGGAGAAAATATCTGCAAATCATGTGTCACATGAGGATCTAGTATCCAGAACATAGAAAGAATTCCTGCAACCCAACAACAGAAAGACAAAGTACTCAGTTAAAAACTAAATCAAAGATTTAAATAGATATTTCTCCAAAGAAGATATACAAATGGTCAATAAGCACATGACAAATAATCATCCTCATTAACCACTAGGGAACTGCAAACAAAAACCACAGAAAAATAACACTTCACACCCACTAGGATGTCTATAGCAAGAAGGATAATGGAAAATAAGTGTTGACAAGGATATGGAGAAATTGGACCCTCTTTGGTTGCTGGTTGAAGGGTCTCGTGAGAAACCTGTATGCAGGACAAGAAGCAACAGTTAGAACTGGACATGGAACAAAGGACTGGTTGCAAATTGGGAAAGGAGTACGACAAGGCTGTATATTGTCACCCTGCTCATTTAACTTATATGCAGAGAAACATCATGTGAAATTCCAGTCTGGATGAAGCAAAGGTTGAAATCAAGATTTCCAGGAAAATATCAATAATCTCAGGTATGCAGATGACATCACCCTTAAGGCTGAAAGCAAAGATGAACTAAAGTGTCTCTTGATTAAGGTGAAAGAGGAGAGTGGAAAAGCTGGCCTAAAACTCAAGATTAATTAAAAAGAAGTTCATGGCATCTGGTCCCATCACTTCATGGCAAAGAGAGGGGCAAACAATGGAAACAGTGACAAAGTGCTTAGGAATAAATTTAACAGGAGAAGTGCCTGAAGACTTCTACACTGAAAACTACAAAAAAGTATTGAAAGAAATTGAATAATATCTAAATAAATAAAAAAAATCACAGGTTCATAGGTCAGAAAACTTAACATTGTTACAAGGAAAACACTATTGAAATTCATCTGCAGATTCAGTGGGCAACCCCTATCAGAATATCTGTTTATTTATTTATTTATTTTTTGTAGAAATTGACAGTTGACTCTAAAATTGAATGGAACTGCAAATAATCCAGAACACTACCTCATATTTCACAATAGCTTCTTTGGTGCAACACCAAAAGCACAATCAACAAAAGAAAAGCAGATAAATTTAACTGTTAAAATACAGAACTTCTGTACATCAAAGATAAAATCAAGAATCTGAAAAGTAACCCATAGAATAGGAGAAAATATCTGCAAATCATGTGTCACATGAGGATCTAGTATCCAGAACATAGAAAGAATTCCTGCAACCCAACAACAGAAAGACAAAGTACTCAGTTAAAAACTAAATCAAAGATTTAAATAGATATTTCTCCAAAGAAGATATACAAATGGTCAATAAGCACATGACAAATAATCATCCTCATTAACCACTAGGGAACTGCAAACAAAAACCACAGAAAAATAACACTTCACACCCACTAGGATGTCTATAGCAAGAAGGATAATGGAAAATAAGTGTTGACAAGGATATGGAGAAATTGGACCCTCTTTGGTTGCTGGTTGAAGGGTAAAATAGTGCAGTCACTTTGGAAAACAGTTTGGCAGTTACCCAAAATGTTAAACATAAAGTTAATATATGACTCAGCAATTCCATTTCTAAGTATATACTCAGAAGAATTGAAGACATATGTCTACACAAAACCTTGAGCATAAAGTTTCTACACATTTGTGCATTGCAGTATTGTTCATAGTAGTTCCAAACTGGAAACAACTCAAACATCCACCAATAGTTAAATGGGTAAGCCAACTGTGGTATACCCATAAGAGAGGTGATTATTCAACTGGGAATAAGGAATGATTCATGTAACTTTGTGGATGAACTCTAAAAAAATGTGCTGAATGAAAGAAGTCAGACACAAGGTGTGTCCAATTACAAGTCAGCACTCTGGAGTGTGTGCACCCAGAGCCGGTGCTCTGCAAGGAGAGAGACCACTGCAATGGGAGGTCCACACAGGCCAAAGAATAAAGATGGATGAAAATATACAAATAAAAAACCACTAAAAGAGGCTAAAATTAAAAAAATAAAAAGCAAAAAAAAATTGTAATGGGTGAGCTAATATTTCATTTTAGAAACTAAATGTTATTTATCTAATTCAGGAAACAGTGGTAACATGATTTTAACAAGATAACCCAGCAGTTATAACATCCTGGCAAGTTAGACTAAAGAGGCAATTTGAAGTTATTTCATAAAACTTTTGCCCAAGTTACCATGGGCAAAAGTTAATTTAATTTATTTAATTTATTTATCATTATAAATAAACTCTCATAGATAAATAAGCTAAAAGTTCATTTAGTTTATTTATCACCCCTTTAAATGTGATGAAGTTTAATTCAGACTTCCCTAGTGGCTCAGAGAATCTGCCTGCAATCCAGGAGACCAGGGTTCCATCCCTGGGTCAGGAAGATCCCCTGGAGAAGGAAATGGCAATCCATTCCATTATTCTTGCCTGGAGAATTCTGTGGACAGTGGAGTCTGGTGGTTTACTGTCCATGGAATCGCAGAGTTAGATACAACTGAGCAACTAAGCACACAAGAGTCTAATTCATGATACATGACAAACAAAATCATGATAACAATTCTTTAGTTCATTTGCAGCATAATAGTAATCAAATTACCAGCATTCTTTGGATCATAGAGAAAACACGAGAATCCCAGGAAAGCATCTACTTCTGCTTTATTGACTACATGAAAGCCTTTGACTGTGTGATTCACAACAATTATGGAAAATTCTTAAAGAGATGGGAATATCAGACCACCTTACCTGTCTCCTGAGAAACCTGTATGCAGTTAAGAAAAAGAAAAAGAAGCAATAGTTAGAACCAGACATGAAACAATGGGCTGGTTCAAAATTAGGAAAGGAGTACACCAAGGCTATTTATTGTCACCCTATCTATTTAACTTATATGCAAAGTATATTATGTGCTAATGATGAATCACAACTGGGAATAAGGAATGATTCATGTAACTTTGTGGATGAACTCTAAAAAAATGTGCTGAATGAAAGAAGTCAGACACAAGGTGTGTCCAATTACAAGTCAGCACTCTGGAGTGTGTGCACCCAGAGCCGGTGCTCTGCAAGGAGAGAGACCACTGCAATGGGAGGTCCACACAGGCCAAAGAATAAAGATGGATGAAAATATACAAATAAAAAACCACTAAAAGAGGCTAAAATTAAAAAAATAAAAAGCAAAAAAAAATTGTAATGGGTGAGCTAATATTTCATTTTAGAAACTAAATGTTATTTATCTAATTCAGGAAACAGTGGTAACATGATTTTAACAAGATAACCCAGCAGTTATAACATCCTGGCAAGTTAGACTAAAGAGGCAATTTGAAGTTATTTCATAAAACTTTTGCCCAAGTTACCATGGGCAAAAGTTAATTTAATTTATTTAATTTATTTATCATTATAAATAAACTCTCATAGATAAATAAGCTAAAAGTTCATTTAGTTTATTTATCACCCCTTTAAATGTGATGAAGTTTAATTCAGACTTCCCTAGTGGCTCAGAGAATCTGCCTGCAATCCAGGAGACCAGGGTTCCATCCCTGGGTCAGGAAGATCCCCTGGAGAAGGAAATGGCAATCCATTCCATTATTCTTGCCTGGAGAATTCTGTGGACAGTGGAGTCTGGTGGTTTACTGTCCATGGAATCGCAGAGTTAGATACAACTGAGCAACTAAGCACACAAGAGTCTAATTCATGATACATGACAAACAAAATCATGATAACAATTCTTTAGTTCATTTGCAGCATAATAGTAATCAAATTACCAGCATTCTTTGGATCATAGAGAAAACACGAGAATCCCAGGAAAGCATCTACTTCTGCTTTATTGACTACATGAAAGCCTTTGACTGTGTGATTCACAACAATTATGGAAAATTCTTAAAGAGATGGGAATATCAGACCACCTTACCTGTCTCCTGAGAAACCTGTATGCAGTTAAGAAAAAGAAAAAGAAGCAATAGTTAGAACCAGACATGAAACAATGGGCTGGTTCAAAATTAGGAAAGGAGTACACCAAGGCTATTTATTGTCACCCTATCTATTTAACTTATATGCAAAGTATATTATGTGCTAAGTGGATGAATCACAAGCTGAAATCAAGATTACTGGGAGAAATATCAATAACCTCAGATATGGAGATGACATCACTCTAATGGCAGAAAGTGAAAAGGAACTAAAGAGTCTCTTGATGAGAATGAAAAAGTTGGTTTAAAACTCATTAAAAAAAAAAAAAAACTAAATTTCTGCATTGCAGGTGGATTCTTTCCCCACTGAGTCGCCTGGACTACATGAGAATCTTTTACTTTTATCTAATTTGTCTCACTTTTTCTATTTCATGTTCAGTGCTTCCAGTTCATTTAGTTTATGCTTTCCAATTTCTCCATCTCTTCTTTGTTTATGATGTTCTTTCTCAAGTCTTTATCAAGCATAGTAGAAAAGCTTTTGTACACACATATATAAATAATATTTATGATATATATATTTTAGAAAATTTAAGAATTTTTGCCTCACTAAAAAAGTTATGGCAACTTGATTCCACAATTTGGCTTAGTATGAATCAAATGCTAGATTTTCTAGTTAAAAAAAATAGATATGCAACAAGCAACAAAAGTTTACCATATAGCACAGGGAACTATAGTCATTGTGTTGCAATAACCCATAATAGAAAATAATTTTTAAAATAGCATGTATATGTATAACTAAATCACACACAATAAAAGAATTCTACTTTTTGAAATTTAGTAATGTTTATTGTTTTGCCAGTTTTTCTAAATGTCATATAGACAGCTAGTAACAATGTATGAGCTACAAAATTCTAAATATATTTATGTAGGATACAAATAATATAAAATTAATTAAATATAAACCTTTTATATTTGTTATTAATAGCATCATTCAAGATGCTCCTATTTTCCTTTTTTTCTGCAATTGATAAAATATTCTTACTATGATTATATACTTTTCCCTTATGTTTTTTCTGATTTTTGCCTTATGAATCTTTGCTTGTGTTATCGTGTATAATGGTTTATAATATCTATTTTCTTTGTGAATTATATCATTAAAATATCCATCTTTGCTTCATTTAAAAATAAATAAATACGTTTCTAAAAACTAAGAAAAGAAAGCTAAGATCATGGCATTCGATCCCATTACTTCGTGGCAAATAGAAGGGAAAAAATTGGAAACGGTGGTAAGTTTTATTTTATTGAACTCCAAAGTCACTGAGGATGGTTACTGTAGTCATGAGATTAAAAGACACTTGTTCTCTGGAAGGAAAGCTATGTGTATTAAAAAGCAAATATATTCTATTAAAAAGCAGAGACATTACTTTGCCAACAAAGGCCAAAGCTATGGTATTTCCAGTAGTCCTGTACAGATGTGATAGTTGAACCATAAAGAAGGGTGAGCACTGGACATAGAGAGCTGGTGTGGGCCACAACCAGCCCCTGCCAAGCCAGAGCCAAAAAGCTACTGGGACAGCATCAGAAACAAACTCCAACCAATGATCCACACACAGATGAGAAGATAAGCTCATAACTGAGAACAAGGAACAGGTTTTGATTTTTTTTTCTCTTTTTTTCTTTAGTTTGTTTGTTGCCCATTCCCTGTTTTCTACTTTTGTTTTGTTCTTGTTGTTGCTGTTGTTAACCACAGTTTTCTCTCTCTTTGCTTTAATGGTTGCAAATTATAATATTTACTGTTAATCACTTTATAACTATTCCTTTCCTTGCTTTCTCTACCACTTTCTTCATGCTTTACTAAATCTTAACATGTGCAGATCTCTGCAATCTATCACTATATAATCCTGCAACACAACTCCATTTCTCCACATTACCTGTATATTCTCCTCTTTCCCTTCCCCATTATATGCACTAGTGAATAGCTGCTTTTAGTACTGTAACTCCAGCTGGGACCTTGTTCTAGCTTTGCTATTCAGGATGTGTTTTAATTAGCTGAGATCCTAACAGTTGAGTATCTGCTTAGGTTGTGTCATTTGCCATAAAAATCTCCTGTAAGTTTTCCATCTTAAACTGTCCTGATTAGGTTATCGATACATATGTATGTATGTCTTTCCATTACATTTAATAATAGTGGCAGGATTCTATAATTGCCATTTATCAGAGATGCACCTTTTGTCCCTCATATGTTTACATTTGGCTTAATACCACTGAATGTCCTAACAAAACAGATGTGAACTCTCCAATTTCTGGTCAAAGATCAAGCCCAGGAACCTCAGAGAGAAAACACCAATTCTAAGATTCAACCATAAAAATTCAAAAGTAACAATAATAATAAAAAGACAGAGAAACACCTCACAAATGAAGGAACTAAAAACATACAAACCCAGATGACTGAAAAAAAAATAATCAAACTATGATAAAAAGAATTCAGAAGAGTGACACTAAGGATGACTCAAAACTCCAAAGATAGAATAATAAAAAGAATTGACGCACTGGATAAAGATGTATAAGAAATGAAAAAACAATAAAAAGAGACAACTCATTTGCTGAATTTAAAATACTATGGAAGGACTCAATGATAGAATATCTGAGGCAGAAGAATGGATAAGTGAGCTGGAAGATAGAATGGTGGAAATAACTGTGGAAGAACAAAACAAAGAACAAAGAATAAAGAGAATTGAGGATAGTCTCAGAGACCTCTAGGATAATATCAAACACTCCAACATTAGAGTAATAAGAGTCCCAGAAGAAGAAGAAGAAGAAGAAGAAAAGAAAGGATATGAAAAAAATTTTGAAGACATTATATCAGAAAATTTCCCCAGCATAGGAAAGGAAATATGTAATCAAGTTCAAGAAGCACACAGAGTTTCATACAGGATAAACCCTGGGAGGAACACACCAAGACACATAGTAATCAAGCTAACACAGACTAAACACAAAGACAGAATACTCAAAGCAGCAAGGGACATGCAACAAGTAATGGGAAATCCTATACGTTTAACTGCTGACATCTCAACAAAAAACCCCAGGCCAGAAAAGAATGGTAAGACACATTTAAAGCACTGAAAGAGAAAAATCTACAACCAAAAATACTCTACCCGGTAAGGATCTCATTCAAAATTGATGAAGAAATCAAAAGCTTTACAGATAAGCAAAAACTAAGAGAAATGAGCATCACAAAACCAGTGCTAAAAGGACTTATTTAGGGAACAAATACAACAGAAGAAAAAGATCTACAAAACAAACCACATCATGCCATTTAAAAAGATGACAATAGTACCATTTGTAGCAATAATTACCTCAAATGTAAATAGACTAAATGCCCCAAGCAAAACACGTAAACTGGCTGAATGGATATGAAAACAAGACACATACATTTGCTGCCTACAAGAAACCCACTTCAGATCTAAAGACATTTATAGACTGAAAGTGAGATGATGGAAAAATATGTTCCATGCAAATGGAAATCAAAAAAAGCTGGAGTAGCAATTCTCATATCAGACAAAATAGACCTTAAAATAATAAAAAAGACCATAAAACACAAGGCAGAACAGTACATAATGGTCAAGGGATCTGTCTACGAGGAAGACGTAACAATCATAAATACCTTTACACCGAAAATAGGAGCACCTCAATACATAAGGCAAATATTTGCAGACATAAAAGGAGAAATTAACAATAACACAATAATAGTAGGAGACTTTAACACTCCTCTTACATCAATGAACCGATCATCAAAACAGAAAATTAATAAGGAAGCACAAGCCTTAAATGACACATTAGAAGAGATCTATCTCACTGATATCTTTAGGACCTTCCACCTAAAAGCAGAAGAATATTCTTTCTTCTCAAGCGCACATGGAATATTCTCCAGGAGAGACCACATCCTAGGCTGCAAATCAAACCTCAGTAAATTCAAGAAAATCGAAATTATATCAGCCACCTTCTCTAACCAAAATGTTATGAAACTAGATATCAATTACAAGAAAAAAAAACCTCTAAAAATACAAGCACATTGAGATTAAACAACACATACCTAAGAAAACAGATTACTGAACAAATCAAAAAAGAAATATAAAAAAATTCCTGGAAAAAAACGACAATGAAAACATGACAGTGCAAAATCTATGGAATACAGCAAAGGCAGTTCTAAGAGGAAAGTTTATACAACCAAAAATACTCTACCCGGTAAGGATCTCATTCAAAATTGATGAAGAAATCAAAAGCTTTACAGATAAGCAAAAACTAAGAGAAATGAGCATCACAAAACCAGTGCTAAAAGGACTTATTTAGGGAACAAATACAACAGAAGAAAAAGATCTACAAAACAAACCACATCATGCCATTTAAAAAGATGACAATAGTACCATTTGTAGCAATAATTACCTCAAATGTAAATAGACTAAATGCCCCAAGCAAAACACGTAAACTGGCTGAATGGATATGAAAACAAGACACATACATTTGCTGCCTACAAGAAACCCACTTCAGATCTAAAGACATTTATAGACTGAAAGTGAGATGATGGAAAAATATGTTCCATGCAAATGGAAATCAAAAAAAGCTGGAGTAGCAATTCTCATATCAGACAAAATAGACCTTAAAATAATAAAAAAGACCATAAAACACAAGGCAGAACAGTACATAATGGTCAAGGGATCTGTCTACGAGGAAGACGTAACAATCATAAATACCTTTACACCGAAAATAGGAGCACCTCAATACATAAGGCAAATATTTGCAGACATAAAAGGAGAAATTAACAATAACACAATAATAGTAGGAGACTTTAACACTCCTCTTACATCAATGAACCGATCATCAAAACAGAAAATTAATAAGGAAGCACAAGCCTTAAATGACACATTAGAAGAGATCTATCTCACTGATATCTTTAGGACCTTCCACCTAAAAGCAGAAGAATATTCTTTCTTCTCAAGCGCACATGGAATATTCTCCAGGAGAGACCACATCCTAGGCTGCAAATCAAACCTCAGTAAATTCAAGAAAATCGAAATTATATCAGCCACCTTCTCTAACCAAAATGTTATGAAACTAGATATCAATTACAAGAAAAAAAAACCTCTAAAAATACAAGCACATTGAGATTAAACAACACATACCTAAGAAAACAGATTACTGAACAAATCAAAAAAGAAATATAAAAAAATTCCTGGAAAAAAACGACAATGAAAACATGACAGTGCAAAATCTATGGAATACAGCAAAGGCAGTTCTAAGAGGAAAGTTTATAGCAATACAATCCTACCTCAAGAAACAAGAAAAACATCAAAAAGACAACCTAACACTACACCTAAAACAACAAAAACGAAGAAGAGAACTCATAAAGATCAGAGGAGAAACAAATGAAAAAGTAATGAAAGAAAAAATAGTAAAGATAAATAAAACAAAAAGCTTGTTCTTCAAAAAGATAAAATCGACAAACTGCTAGCCAGACTCATCAATTACATGAGGGGCCTCTCATGTAATATCCCCCTCACAATCATCGTTACTACATCCTGAAGCAACCTCGATGTGCTTTCTGTCACTATACATTAGTTTGCCTTCTAGAATGAGAAATCTATGAATTGATTTGTGTTAGCTTCTTCTACTAGCAAAATAATCTTAAAATTATTTGGGGATTTATCCATCTCCCATTTCTTTTCCTGACTAATATTCCAATCTATGGATATAGTCATTCATCTCTTAATGGACATTTGGATTGTTTTATCTAGTTTGGGGCTATTACAAATTCACTTGTTTTAGCATTTGTTTAGAAATCTTTGTACAGACACATGTTTAATTTTTTATTGCCTCATTCCTAGACATAGAATGACTGGATCATGCCCAGGTTCATATTTAACTTTTAAAGAACTAGCAAATCTTTACCAAAGTGGTTGCACAATTTTCCATTTCTACCAGAACTGCATGACAATTCTAATTTCTTTATATCCTCAGTTAGGTTCTGTTCTCAGAACTGATACATTAGAAGAGATCTATCTCACTGATATCTTTAGGACCTTCCACCTAAAAGCAGAAGAATATTCTTTCTTCTCAAGCGCACATGGAATATTCTCCAGGAGAGACCACATCCTAGGCTGCAAATCAAACCTCAGTAAATTCAAGAAAATCGAAATTATATCAGCCACCTTCTCTAACCAAAATGTTATGAAACTAGATATCAATTACAAGAAAAAAAAACCTCTAAAAATACAAGCACATTGAGATTAAACAACACATACCTAAGAAAACAGATTACTGAACAAATCAAAAAAGAAATATAAAAAAATTCCTGGAAAAAAACGACAATGAAAACATGACAGTGCAAAATCTATGGAATACAGCAAAGGCAGTTCTAAGAGGAAAGTTTATAGCAATACAATCCTACCTCAAGAAACAAGAAAAACATCAAAAAGACAACCTAACACTACACCTAAAACAACAAAAACGAAGAAGAGAACTCATAAAGATCAGAGGAGAAACAAATGAAAAAGTAATGAAAGAAAAAATAGTAAAGATAAATAAAACAAAAAGCTTGTTCTTCAAAAAGATAAAATCGACAAACTGCTAGCCAGACTCATCAATTACATGAGGGGCCTCTCATGTAATATCCCCCTCACAATCATCGTTACTACATCCTGAAGCAACCTCGATGTGCTTTCTGTCACTATACATTAGTTTGCCTTCTAGAATGAGAAATCTATGAATTGATTTGTGTTAGCTTCTTCTACTAGCAAAATAATCTTAAAATTATTTGGGGATTTATCCATCTCCCATTTCTTTTCCTGACTAATATTCCAATCTATGGATATAGTCATTCATCTCTTAATGGACATTTGGATTGTTTTATCTAGTTTGGGGCTATTACAAATTCACTTGTTTTAGCATTTGTTTAGAAATCTTTGTACAGACACATGTTTAATTTTTTATTGCGCCATTCCTAGACATAGAATGACTGGATCATGCCCAGGTTCATATTTAACTTTTAAAGAACTAGCAAATCTTTACCAAAGTGGTTGCACAATTTTCCATTTCTACCAGAACTGCATGACAATTCTAATTTCTTTATATCCTCAGTTAGGTTCTGTTCTGAAGAACAGAAATTTTCAGTTTTGATGAGGGTCCAGTAATCATTTTCTTTTGCATATAGGCAGTTAAAATATCCATCTAGACACATAATTAAAATTATTATTTTGGCCATATCTACTTTCATTCAAACTTTTTTCTTCCATTTTAGGGAAAAACTTGTGCCTGTTGTGACAATCCTGAGGTAATAGCCATCTCTGCTCTGCCCCTCATCCAGGTTCCTGTCCATTTCTAGGAGCCCATGTGAGGCGAGCTCTCTCCTTTTTTACCTACAATAGCAAGCCTTACCGACTGGCTATTGAAGCTTGAGACTGAAGTTTGAGGCTGACCTGCTTACCACAAGATTGTTCACCTGTGTCCTTAGGGTTTCTGACTGTCTCATCACTGCAGATGCCAGCATATTTTGGCTCTGGATTTCTCTAAGGACTCTCTTGGAATAATCTGAGAAGATTCTAGAGTTGTTACAGTGACTCAACTCTGATTTCCCTGCCATTCCTATCTCATTTCTTCTCTGTGTTTCTAGGATAGCTCAAAATTTCTGATGTATTCATGTCATCATTCACATTTTCCAGAATGATTACATCTTCATTGAATTTAGATTTTTATTTCATTTGTAGGAATTTGAGAGGCAAGTAAGACAGCCACATGTGCTGTGATCACCACCCAACTGAAGTGTTCAGCCTTTTTACATGGACTCCTTCTGTTGGACGTATTTCCTTCAGTAGAAAGTGACAGACATTATCTAGTTTTGGGGGGGAAAGGCAGAGGCAGGAGCAGAAGACATATATACTCATGTTACTGGAAAACGGAAGCACTTCTGCATCTGAAGATTCCCAAATTGCCTCCTGATCTCTGTCTTTCCCTGCTCCCTCTGCTTGTCTTATTCGCCACATGACAGTAGGATGGCTTCTGGCAGTTCCTAGCCTGTACCGGCCTCACTGGTCTTGATCCCAAAGAGAGACATTTTCTCTAGCAACATCTACCTTCCATATTTACTTAGGAAAGTCTGCCTGTCCTGTGTTGGGTCACATGACTCATCCCAAATCATCAAATCATGGCCAAGCAGATGGACATCATGGTCATGTTCACAACTATGGGCAGTAAAGTGGGGGAAGTGGAGCTGGGAAAGTTGAAGAAAGGTCAACCATATCCAAAAACACAGAATGATTTCCCCTGCTATAATTATGAGTCTTGAATATAGAAAAAGAGGAATGGGATATTGGACAAATATCCACCTGTAATTAACAAATCCATGAGTTGAATCACAATATCTAGAATCTAGAAGAGACTATTAATAAAGTATGTAAGAGTGTAGGAACAAGTCAGCTGCATATAAGAAGCAAATATATTACCAAAGCAGTATTCCTAGTAAATGGGGAACCACTAGAATGTTAAATTAATAGTACTGGTACAAATGAATATCTGTTTAAAAAGAGAAAAAAGATAGGAATTTCTCTTCACTCATTGAACCAAATATACCATGTAAGATTCAAACTGTGACAAAAAAGAAATGAAATTTAAGCCTCAGCATGGAAGACTTTCTAAGGACCTATTGAGTCAACACATACTTACTGAATATTTTCTACATCCAGGGACATTCTAATTATTTGGGATATATCTGTAAACAGTGCAAAATGTCTACCCTAATGGAACTTATGTTTTAGCAAGACAAATACATGATCAGAAGAACAGACAAAATAAATGTTATGCAGTATGTTAAGAAGTGAGACATATTATGGAAAACCAAAATTCTAGCAGAATAAGAAGGTGATGTTTCAGCAGAGTTGGAGATGAGAGTCAGGTATGGGGAAATGCAGGCAGAAAAACTTTCCCAGTGGAAACCACTCAGGGAATGTACCTGAACGAGAAAGTCCCTGGTGTATTAGAGAAGCAAAAAGAGACCAGGATGGCCTGGAGGGAGGAAGAAAAATGAGCAAGGGCAGGAGGTGGGATTGGAGAGGCAGAGTTGGATTACAGTCCCTGCAGGCCGCTATAAGGACTTGGGCTTTTACGCTGAGCCATTGCCAGTTGGCCCCCAGCAGACCCAGCACGGCCACTGTGTTGGCTCAAACTTGAGAGGCAAAGAGGAGAAGGGGAGCAGAGTTCAAGTTAGGGGTTAGTCCCAGGTGAGAGGAGCTCAGAAAGGGAGGTGTCTGCAGCAGAGATGGGGAGGAGTGGTCAAAGGCCAGTGCAGCTGAAGAGGGAGCACTGAACCTCCTGAGAGACTGGACTGGGGGTTGAGAGAGAAGAATGAGTAAGAATGAGTTCTGCTTTGGCCTGAGCATCTGACATGGGGAAGCTGCTGGCAGTACTGGCCTGAGGGAAGCTCTGGAGTTTAGACATTCTAAGCATAAAATGCTCATCTGGCAGCTCAGAAAGGCTAGCAAAAAAACAGATGGCTGTACAGCTCAGTGAGGAGGGTGGTGCCTAGTCAGAGATGAGGGAGCTGCGACACCCCAGGTGACATGAAGTCTGACCTGGATACAGGAAGAACATGGCTCCGGGGGCAGGTACAGACAGAGAGTGTGGGTAAAAGGGACACAAAAGCAGAAAGCATAGTGGATAATTTAGCAATTTACTTGTTGAATAATGTAAAACTTCTCTGCATTCAAAAGGTAAAATATAACACAAATGGAAAATAAACTTGAACCACATATGACAAACATAAGAAAATGTAAAGTCACTTTCTAAGGACCTATTGAAACACATACTTACTGAATATTTTCTACATCCAGGGACATTCTAATTATTTGGGATATATCTGTAAACAGTGCAAAATGTCTACCCTAATGGAACTTATGTTTTAGCAAGACAAATACATGATCAGAAGAACAGACAAAATAAATGTTATGCAGTATGTTAAGAAGTGAGACATATTATGGAAAACCAAAATTCTAGCAGAATAAGAAGGTGATGTTTCAGCAGAGTTGGAGATGAGAGTCAGGTATGGGGAAATGCAGGCAGAAAAACTTTCCCAGTGGAAACCACTCAGGGAATGTACCTGAACGAGAAAGTCCCTGGTGTATTAGAGAAGCAAAAAGAGACCAGGATGGCCTGGAGGGAGGAAGAAAAATGAGCAAGGGCAGGAGGTGGGATTGGAGAGGCAGAGTTGGATTACAGTCCCTGCAGGCCGCTATAAGGACTTGGGCTTTTACGCTGAGCCATTGCCAGTTGGCCCCAGCAGACCCAGCACGGCCACTGTGTTGGCTCAAACTTGAGAGGCAAAGAGGAGAAGGGGAGCAGAGTTCAAGTTAGGGGTTAGTCCCAGGTGAGAGGAGCTCAGAAAGGGAGGTGTCTGCAGCAGAGATGGGGAGGAGTGGTCAAAGGCCAGTGCAGCTGAAGAGGGAGCACTGAACCTCCTGAGAGACTGGACTGGGGGTTGAGAGAGAAGAATGAGTAAGAATGAGTTCTGCTTTGGCCTGAGCATCTGACATGGGGAAGCTGCTGGCAGTACTGGCCTGAGGGAAGCTCTGGAGTTTAGACATTCTAAGCATAAAATGCTCATCTGGCAGCTCAGAAAGGCTAGCAAAAAAACAGATGGCTGTACAGCTCAGTGAGGAGGGTGGTGCCTAGTCAGAGATGAGGGAGCTGCGACACCCCAGGTGACATGAAGTCTGACCTGGATACAGGAAGAACATGGCTCCGGGGGCAGGTACAGACAGAGAGTGTGGGTAAAAGGGACACAAAAGCAGAAAGCATAGTGGATAATTTAGCAATTTACTTGTTGAATAATGTAAAACTTCTCTGCATTCAAAAGGTAAAATATAACACAAATGGAAAATAAACTTGAACTACATATGACAAACATAAGATTACTTATCACACTATGTAAAAAATGTCTTAAGACTAAGAACTACATAATAGAAAGAACTATATCACTAGAAAAGTGAACCAGAGACACCAGGGACAAATAATTAAAACCAGTAAAAGAAAATAAAAATGTGAGGTTTGACATCATCTTAAGTAATAAACAAAAGCTAACAGAAATAGTAGTAAATACTTTGCTTCTATTATCAAATCAGATATTAGTTTTTATGATAAAACACTTGGAGAATACAAGATGATGTGATACTACAAAATAAAAAAACAGGTTGTAATACATACAGAAAACTCATTTTTATAAAAAATATATATTTATACAATGTGACACATTATAGAATAGGAGCCTATACATACCATGTGATACAATTGTAAAGGGGAATGTGTGTATACACACACACACACACACACACAGACATTTTATAAGTGGAAGGAGACAGGCCAAAATGTGGATGATATGTCCTTGATGGAATTGTATAGTTTTTTCTTACATCTTACACTGTCTGTGTTTCTTTTTTTGGGTTTTTTTTAAAGATTTATTTATTTATTTGTTTTGGGTGGGGGTCGGGTTGGGGAGGGAGGAGAGCAGGCGGGCCACTTCTATTCGTCTTTCATTTCTCTAGTTTCATCCGTCTTTGTTCTTTGGCTCCTGTGGGCCTCCCATCGCGGCGGCGTCTGTTGTTGCAGAGCGCCGGCTCTGGGCGCATGTGCTCCAGAGCTCCTGCTCGGCGATTGGACACATCAGTCCAGTTGCTCCGCGGCACGTGGGATCTTCCCAGGCCGAGGATCGAACTGGCGCCCTTTGCACTGCAAGGCGGTGTCCTTACCCACTGAACCACCAGGGGAAGCCCTGTCTGTGTTTCTCAAACTGTCAAACATTAGCATGCGTATTTTTGGTCATCAGGGTGTTTGATAAAAATCTCTGAGAACAAAAATTTCAAATAAATACACAGCTTAGCATTAACTAAACATACAAACAAGTAGCAGTGTAGAAGGCAACCACGGTTTAAATTTTGTCCTTCAGCTACAGATGAAGTACTTCACATAGATTTGCAAGGCTGTGCTACTTCTGTGTATCACTGTTGTATTTTTAAAACAAAATTTGTTAGGTTCTATGATATTGTAGGAGCTTCCCTAGTGGCCCAGTGTTAAAGAATCTGCCTAAAGATGCAGGAGATGCAGGGTCAGTCCCTGAGTCGAGAAGATCCAGGGAGTAGGAAACAGCAACGCTCTCCAGTATTCTTTCTTGGGAAATCCCATGGACAGAGGAGCCTGGTATGCTAGAGTCCATGGGGCTGCAAATAGTCAGACATGACTGAGTGACTAACACTTTCACTTTCACTTCTCTCTTATGAGAAAGGGTTCAACAAACAGGGATGCTGTGGAGGAATTTAAATCTAAAATGGAAATGCCAGGAAGAAAAAGGATGAGGAATTTCCCAGTAGTCCAGTGGCTAAGACTCTGCTCCCAATGTAGGGGACATGGGTTTAATCCTAGGTTGGGAAACTAAGACCCCACATGCCATATTCCATGGCCAAATAAAATAAAGCAAAGTAATAAAATGGAAACAAAGATCTAAGATGGGAAATCTCACAGGTGTGCCTACAGGAAAACAAAACATCAAGACTGAGACAGATCTCCTAAAAATGCCTGATTTACCAAGAAAAAACTGTTAATATTGGAATTTTCTTGTTGATATCACCTCATATCAGCCTTGGGAAGTTTTCCTTATGGTTTTCAGAGGCATGAACAAGAAATGACCCAGATCAGGTCAGTCTAGCAAAGGACACTGAATTGAACTTTGTTTTTGTGACTGGACTGGTTTTGTCTGCTCGGGAAATTTTCAAAGCTGCTTTCCATTTTTTTCTTATTTTGATAAATTATAATTGAACTCTGACCTCTTTACATTTCCTGCCTATATACACAACCCAACCCAGACTCTTCATAGAACTCACTGCAGCCTACTATAGTCTGCCTGTCTAGAGCTACAATTCCTCTGTTGTCCCTAAATTAAATTCATCTTCTTGACACTCTTGAGCTGGCCTCATTTTACCTTTTTGTGTATGTGGACAGAATGTGATCCTGAGACTCAGATACTGAAATATATGGTATCAGCATAGACACTTGGAGCTGTGCCATATCTGCGAGTCCTCAGAACTGACCCCATGGATGTGTTAAGGTTGTCCTAAGAGAGCAAGTGGACCACCTGGTTCCATGACCCCTCCCAACCCAGGAAGGACTCTGCTTGAACTACTGTTGGCCAACACTTTAGAGGACATTGTTACATGCTTGTCATGAAGCTCCAGGCTTCATGACTTGATGGAATAAAATGAAAGAACAACAACAACAAAAAAATCAATTGAAATGAACTGTAAAAATCCTTGAATAAAGTAGGACATAGGATTGGCTTAAAGCTTAGCCAAAGTCCTTGAATTTATTAATTGCACTTTATAACAAAAGTTAGCACATGCCACATTGTCTTCATTTATTTCCTTAATGCCACAGTAATTATAGCAAAGAGGAATGAGTAAGTACCTTGTACATACTGTATCTGAGCCAAATTATTTAGCCTCCCTGAATTATTACCAAATTATTTAGCCTTCTTATTGAATTAGCTGACTTTTTTATTGGTATGTTAATAGTCCTAGTTGTTTACTCATTTTACTAAACTATCTTCAAATTCTGAATAATATTATAATAAGTGTAATCTTGTGCCAATATTGCATATGTGGCAGAGAGAGAGATTGATTTATTCCACAAATATATTCTGGATTTGGTTGGATGTCTGCCTGATACCCCCACATTGTTAGCACATAATATATAAAGTACTTTTTTCCCTTCTTTTCAGTCATGCCACCAAATTTAGTCCTTTTGCAAATAATAGTTACAATGTCTGCTGATGTATTTTGGCATGGATAGAAGAAAATATTTATTTTATTTTATTTCCTGAAACTTGAAGGTTTGCACACCAGGCTCCCCTTGTAAGAGTAAATTCTGGGGTAACTTTGAGAAGTCGGTTGACAGGGAGTTTGGAGGAAGCTGTGTGTGCCATCGTGCAGAGGAACAAGCAGCAGCCGGGAAATTGTGAGTCTTGCCAACTATGGGCCCTACCACAGTGGGATGCAGAAATAAAAAAAAAAAAATTAAAAAGACAAGGCCTGGCTCCTGTGATTTCCCTTTCTCTGGGTCCAGCACTTTGGACTCCAGTCAAGGCCAGCAGCTGGCACCCCAGACGAGTCTTAGTAGGTCAGGTTAGAAGCCTGGCCATTCCCACTCAGCCCTTCATCTGTACCCACCACACACAAGGAGCCATTTGAATGAACACTTAAGAACCAGAGCTCTGCCCATTCTTCATTTTGGGAAAGATTCATCTTTGTTCCTCAAAAAACAATGACTGTGCTCCTTTTCCTCTTGGTTGAACTCTTGGCAACCTACAAAGAGCGGGGCATCTGCCTCTGTGGTCTTAATTTCCCACTGAACACACTGTGTTCTACTGCAGCATCAGGTCGGCAAATGCATCTGAAACACATTCGTAACTCCTGAATGAACACTGAAATTTATAGCTGGTGTGCACATCCCCCATCAGTCGAGTGCCCTTCAGAGCTGATAACAGCATGGAGCTGTGATGAGAGGAGGTAGGGCCAGAAGCAGAAATTGCAACCAGCAGACCATCCAGAGCTGCCACTTTGAAGCAATTTCCCCCTCCATCCATCTGGATAATGTGAACGTTGATGGTGGAGGAAATATTTGGTGGGCTCCAGGATGAATCAGGACTCTGCATGGTGTTGGTAGTGTAAAGTCAGGTAAGAAGTGATCCCAGCCCCTGAGGAATTTCAGTTTAGTGAAGAATATGTTACACTGTGACATCTACTCGCTCACTGAAGAAGGGTGTCCCATGCTCCTGACACGTGCTGGACCTCAGACAGGCCATCTCGCCCTTGGCTCCTGCTTTTCTCTACCACTATGCTATCTGTTTTAGATCCTATCAGCTCTACCTTCAAAACATATTCAGGATCTCTCATCATAACCACCACCACCTGCCTTGAGCCACCAGTGTCTCCTGTGTCAGTTGTTCCTAGAATGCACCCCTTCCCTGGCACTGTTGGCCTCATTGTCCACACAGCAGCCCAGAGTACTCCCTTCAGATGTGAGTCAGTGATGAGACACCCATGTCCAAAACATTTCAAAGGCTTCCAGTAGGTGAGAAGCAAAAGCCTCATCTCCTCACTGATCCAAGTGGCTGCAGGAGGCGGAAGCCACAGTCACCTCTCCCGAATCATTCCCTATGCCTGTCCCCCGCCTTCTCACTGCCTGCCTTCCTCCTGTCCTTCAACTTGCCTTGGCAGGCAAGGGCAAGAGCCTCTGTGCTTGCCTTCCTCCAGCAACTTTCTTCCCTTGGACAGGCATACAGGCTACTACAGCAGTTCGTTCAAATTTGTGTTTAAATATTACATTTACAAGAAGACCTTCTCTGATAGCTTTCAAAATTCTCATCATCAATCTTATTTTACTCATAAATTCCCAACTTATTATTATTTTGAACTAAAAACTAAGCATCATATTTTATAACCCATAAATGTTTTAAAAAGAAAAATTATTTGTTTTAGAAAATAACCCCAAATATCTTTATCACAAAAAGGGGTCGGCAAATGCATGCTGAAAGCAACATTCCGTAACTCCTGAATGAACACTGAAATTTATAGCTGGTGTGCACATCCCCCATCAGTCGAGTGCCCTTCAGAGCTGATAACAGCATGGAGCTGTGATGAGAGGAGGTAGGGCCAGAAGCAGAAATTGCAACCAGCAGACCATCCAGAGCTGCCACTTTGAAGCAATTTCCCCCTCCATCCATCTGGATAATGTGAACGTTGATGGTGGAGGAAATATTTGGTGGGCTCCAGGATGAATCAGGACTCTGCATGGTGTTGGTAGTGTAAAGTCAGGTAAGAAGTGATCCCAGCCCCTGAGGAATTTCAGTTTAGTGAAGAATATGTTACACTGTGACATCTACTCGCTCACTGAAGAAGGGTGTCCCATGCTCCTGACACGTGCTGGACCTCAGACAGGCCATCTCGCCCTTGGCTCCTGCTTTTCTCTACCACTATGCTATCTGTTTTAGATCCTATCAGCTCTACCTTCAAAACATATTCAGGATCTCTCATCATAACCACCACCACCTGCCTTGAGCCACCAGTGTCTCCTGTGTCAGTTGTTCCTAGAATGCACCCCTTCCCTGGCACTGTTGGCCTCATTGTCCACACAGCAGCCCAGAGTACTCCCTTCAGATGTGAGTCAGTGATGAGACACCCATGTCCAAAACATTTCAAAGGCTTCCAGTAGGTGAGAAGCAAAAGCCTCATCTCCTCACTGATCCAAGTGGCTGCAGGAGGCGGAAGCCACAGTCACCTCTCCCGAATCATTCCCTATGCCTGTCCCCCGCCTTCTCACTGCCTGCCTTCCTCCTGTCCTTCAACTTGCCTTGGCAGGCAAGGGCAAGAGCCTCTGTGCTTGCCTTCCTCCAGCAACTTTCTTCCCTTGGACAGGCATACAGGCTACTACAGCAGTTCGTTCAAATTTGTGTTTAAATATTACATTTACAAGAAGACCTTCTCTGATAGCTTTCAAAATTCTCATCATCAATCTTATTTTACTCATATCCTGAACAATATCCCAACTTATTATTATTTTGAACTAAATACTAAGCATCATATTTTTTTACCCATAAATGTTTTAAAAAGAAAAATTATTTGTTTTAGAAAATAACCCCAAATATCTTTATCACAAAAAAGATTAGCAATGATTTCTTAATGTTATATAAAGTCCAGTTGGTATGCAAACTTCCCCCAATGACTAATATGTGTTTTGGGTTTTTTTTTTTTAATTTTGTTCGAATCAGAATTCAAATTAGAATCTCTCTTAATTTGAATTAAGTATTTTGATATTTAATCTTCTCTCTCTCTCCCTTCCTCTCTCTTTTTCTCCCTGATTCTTTCCCAATTTACTTCTTTAAAAAGTGAATTGTTTGTTTTGTAGAATTATACATACTCTATATTTTGCTGATTTCTATATTTTTATAAACTGGTAATTGAATCTAGATGTTTGATCAGTTTCAAGTTCAAATTTCAAATTTTAATCACACAGGTGATGTATATATATTTCTGTTGCGAAGTTCGTCATGTCTTCTTGCTTCCCCATTTCTGATCTTAGCAGCCGCTATTAGACTCAGAAGTGCCTAAATCTATTATCCTATTAGAGGTTAAAAGATGCTGACATTCAGCCCTACCAATCCTTTCTCATGTTTTGCTCCCTGGAAGAGATAACAGTAAGGAAATCATTGGGCCAGATTTGGATGGAGTCATCCACGAAGTAAATAGAGAGAACTCTGGAGAATCTCAACATTTAAAGAGAAAAGAGAAGAGAGGTGTTGAAAAACAACCTGAGAAATAAAAATCCTGTAGGGGAGGAGAATATCATCAAAGAAGCCAATACAGAAGATTCTCAAGAAACAAGAGGCAGGGGTCACAAAGATATCAAAGGCAAAGGATGGAACAGAAACCATTCAGAAAGAGTAGCATGAAATTATAATCCTAATGGCTTCCAGTATTATATTTGAAGACATGAAAGGAAACACATTTATTTACCACCTGACACGACACTTCCCACTTCTATGTGAAGGTCTCTACCCCAAGGGGAAGTTGACTCATAGGGCTAGTGGATATGGCTGGTGCTACTTTGGGAAAACTTCCAAGGAGTTTTTAATAAAGGTAAGCTTACAAGTAGGAATACTTGACTCAGCAGTTCTAATTCTGAGCATTTATCTAAGAAAATAACCCCAAATATCTTTATCACAAAAAAGATTAGCAATGATTTCTTAATGTTATATAAAGTCCAGTTGGTATGCAAACTTCCCCCAATGACTAATATGTGTTTTGGGTTTTTTTTTTTTAATTTTGTTCGAATCAGAATTCAAATTAGAATCTCTCTTAATTTGAATTAAGTATTTTGATATTTAATCTTCTCTCTCTCTCCCTTCCTCTCTCTTTTTCTCCCTGATTCTTTCCCAATTTACTTCTTTAAAAAGTGAATTGTTTGTTTTGTAGAATTATACATACTCTATATTTTGCTGATTTCTATATTTTTATAAACTGGTAATTGAATCTAGATGTTTGATCAGTTTCAAGTTCAAATTTCAAATTTTAATCACACAGGTGATGTATATATATTTCTGTTGCGAAGTTCGTCATGTCTTCTTGCTTCCCCATTTCTGATCTTAGCAGCCGCTATTAGACTCAGAAGTGCCTAAATCTATTATCCTATTAGAGGTTAAAAGATGCTGACATTCAGCCCTACCAATCCTTTCTCATGTTTTGCTCCCTGGAAGAGATAACAGTAAGGAAATCATTGGGCCAGATTTGGATGGAGTCATCCACGAAGTAAATAGAGAGAACTCTGGAGAATCTCAACATTTAAAGAGAAAAGAGAAGAGAGGTGTTGAAAAACAACCTGAGAAATAAAAATCCTGTAGGGGAGGAGAATATCATCAAAGAAGCCAATACAGAAGATTCTCAAGAAACAAGAGGCAGGGGTCACAAAGATATCAAAGGCAAAGGATGGAACAGAAACCATTCAGAAAGAGTAGCATGAAATTATAATCCTAATGGCTTCCAGTATTATATTTGAAGACATGAAAGGAAACACATTTATTTACCACCTGACACGACACTTCCCACTTCTATGTGAAGGTCTCTACCCCAAGGGGAAGTTGACTCATAGGGCTAGTGGATATGGCTGGTGCTACTTTGGGAAAACTTCCAAGGAGTTTTTAATAAAGGTAAGCTTACAAGTAGGAATACTTGACTCAGCAGTTCTAATTCTGAGCATTTATCTAAGACAAATGAAAACTCCTATCCACACAAAAAAGAAACAAATAAAACTTTTGTATAAATATTTGTAATAACCCCAAACTGGAAACAACACAGGTGTCAATTTGTAGGTGAATCAATAAATAAGTTGTGGCCTATTTCTAAAATAGATTAATACTCAGGAATAAGAAAGAACAGATTAGTAACACATACAACAAGTGTTCACTCTCTTTTATATGAATGTCTAACACAGGCAAAACTGTTGAAAAATTCAGAAGACTGGTTGCCTCCAGAAGTGTGGGGTTACAGATCAGTTGGGATGAGGCATGATGGAACATGGTAATGGACTGTGTAATTATAGGGATTTGGGTTGCATAAGTATATGCATTTGTTAACCTCAAATCATATACTTCAGACTTATTCATTTTGTTGTATGAAAAGTTTACCTCAAAACAAATAAAGGATCCACAAAAAATACTGAATTCTGGTTGATGATAATGTATACTGAAGTAATTAGGAAGAAAGTACTAATGTCTGCAAGCTGTTTAAAAATATATTCAAATAGCAAGATAGGCTGATGGATGGATAGAGGGATTTGGAGATGGATAAATATGTGGAAAAGCTAATAAGATAAAAGGTTAAATCTAACATGATAGTACATAAGTCTTCACTGTAAATTTGCTCAAATTTCCCACATATTTAAACATTTCCATAATAAAATTGCTAAAATTTTGCTAGTACATTGTGTAACAACATAACAGGAAAAAAGATAAAGATTTTACAAGACATCATTTTCAAAAACATTGAGAAATGGTAAGTATGAATTTAGCAAAATATATTTCTCTACAGAAAAAACGGTGAAACATTGTTATAAAATGAAGAATGCCTTAATAAACCAAAGAATTCACTATAGTTATGGTCTGGAAGCTACAATGTTGTAGATATGTCAGTTCCCATTCAGAGGATCTGCATCCCATGAGATCCCACCAAGTTCCCTTGAAGGTGTCTATTGTAGTGCTGAAACTGACAAGCCAATTCTAAAAACTTACTAGGAAATACAAAAGATCAGAAATAGATAAATCAATCTTGCAAAATAAATACAAAGCTGGAGGACTTATGCTGACAGTTGTCAGTAGCTTTTATAAAATGGTGGTAAATAAGACAATGTAGAATTTGTCTGAACACTGGCAAATGGATCAATGGACTGAACAGAGAATCCAGAAACAGGCACAAACACAGTCACCAGGTTTAGACTAGTACATGGGACAGAGTCAATAGGAGAGTCCCTTTTGCAAAATTTTGATCTTGGCTCCTACCTTACATTATACACACAAAAAAGAACAATTCCAAATGCACCATAGACTAATCCAGAAGGAAAACAATGAGTCTTTTAGAAAGAACCAACATGGAATGTCTAAACAAGGCACACACACAAAAATGATAAACATACAAAATAAAAAATAATAAATTGGACCATTCTGATTTAAGAAAATCTGTTCATCTGGTACACTATAAGTGGTATAAAGGATATAGTGTGTTTGACGAAAGCTACAGAGATGGGAAGATGTATGCATCATGTATTTCCAACAAAGGGCCATGTCTGATTAAGCAATAGTATAAAGAGCTGCAGTCTAATAAGAGAGAAATCCAACTTTTAAAATAAGTAGAATTTGGTCAAATTCAACATCACAAGAGTTAGAATTCACTTTCTTTTCATCTTCCTGGACTTCTTTTATTCCCCTCCAGTTTTACTGAAATATAATTAATGTAAATCATTGTGTATGTTTAAGGTAGATAGCTTAACTTACAAATATTATGAAATAATTACCAATGATTACGAAATGACTGTTAAAGTTAGTTAACATCCATCATCTCCTATAGACACAATAAAATGAAAAAAGAGAAAGACCTTGTTTTTCTTTGTTATTAAGACTCTTAGGATTTACTCTTTTCATAACTTTCGTATATATCATAGAGCAGGATTGTTTATAGTGATCATGTTGCATCCCTGGCACTTAGAGAAACTTCTCTAGCACTGAATCATAGAAATGATCCCTGAAAGCATAGTCTTTCCAGGGCTTTTTACTTTACTCACTTTAATTATTGAAATTGTAGATATGTCAGTTCCCACGGATCTGCATCCCATGAGATCCCACCAAGTTCCCTTGAAGGTGTCTATTGTAGTGCTGAAACTGACAAGCCAATTCTAAAAACTTACTAGGAAATACAAAAGATCAGAAATAGATAAATCAATCTTGCAAAATAAATACAAAGCTGGAGGACTTATGCTGACAGTTGTCAGTAGCTTTTATAAAATGGTGGTAAATAAGACAATGTAGAATTTGTCTGAACACTGGCAAATGGATCAATGGACTGAACAGAGAATCCAGAAACAGGCACAAACACAGTCACCAGGTTTAGACTAGTACATGGGACAGAGTCAATAGGAGAGTCCCTTTTGCAAAATTTTGATCTTGGCTCCTACCTTACATTATACACACAAAAAAGAACAATTCCAAATGCACCATAGACTAATCCAGAAGGAAAACAATGAGTCTTTTAGAAAGAACCAACATGGAATGTCTAAACAAGGCACACACACAAAAATGATAAACATACAAAATAAAAAATAATAAATTGGACCATTCTGATTTAAGAAAATCTGTTCATCTGGTACACTATAAGTGGTATAAAGGATATAGTGTGTTTGACGAAAGCTACAGAGATGGGAAGATGTATGCATCATGTATTTCCAACAAAGGGCCATGTCTGATTAAGCAATAGTATAAAGAGCTGCAGTCTAATAAGAGAGAAATCCAACTTTTAAAATAAGTAGAATTTGGTCAAATTCAACATCACAAGAGTTAGAATTCACTTTCTTTTCATCTTCCTGGACTTCTTTTATTCCCCTCCAGTTTTACTGAAATATAATTAATGTAAATCATTGTGTATGTTTAAGGTAGATAGCTTAACTTACAAATATTATGAAATAATTACCAATGATTACGAAATGACTGTTAAAGTTAGTTAACATCCATCATCTCCTATAGACACAATAAAATGAAAAAAGAGAAAGACCTTGTTTTTCTTTGTTATTAAGACTCTTAGGATTTACTCTTTTCATAACTTTCGTATATATCATAGAGCAGGATTGTTTATAGTGATCATGTTGCATCCCTGGCACTTAGAGAAACTTCTCTAGCACTGAATCATAGAAATGATCCCTGAAAGCATAGTCTTTCCAGGGCTTCTTTTACTTACTCATCTTCTAAATTATTGAAACTGCACTAGGAATTATCTTGCTTCTCATCGGTTTTATTCAGTAGAAACCTTCTGTTCAGAGACTCCTCAGTTGAGTTGTAATTATTTTTTCTTTCTATCCACTTGTAGGCTATTCCTCTTTATCTGTATAGGCTAAATGATAAGCCATCAAGCAGCTTGAAAACTTGGACCCACCAACAAGGAGTGTTGGTGGGTTGGTGGAACTTCTCAAGTTCTCCTAACCTGATCAAACAGACATTCAGCTCAGTGCTGCAGTTTCTTTTAACCTGATGGTTGGTGTCAGCAGGATAAGGGGACCACACTACTTAAACAAACCTGTTTCCCCAGAGTGTTGATTGGTATATCTTGGTAATCTCTAAAACATGAGCTTTCCCAGGGTCTCTTTGTAAGAAACAAGCCTTCTCCCTGATTTATGGATCCAAGTGTGTATCCTAGGACCACAGATCCACTGGAGTGCCTGGACTTCCAGGTGTACAGCTTATGCAAGCATGGAGTTTGGAAGAAGATGATGCCACATGTGTATGTTTGGGTTTCCATCTTCCAGGGTATCTTCCATGACAAAAGCTGACCTTCAAGTGCTGATTGCTCCATTCATCAAACTCTTCTCTCAATTTTCCAGCACCCTCACACGTGTCCCCTCTATCCATAGGAACTTTGTATGAGTCTCTATTGTACCCTCTGAGGTCTTCTCTCCTGCGTCTCACATGATCATTGGCCTTGGAATTGACTCAACTGCCATATTTAAGTGGATGGCCATTCTTTTCTCCAGGGGGTCTTCCTGACCCAGGGATCAAACCTAGGTGTCCCATATTGTGGGCAGATTCTTTACTGTCTGAGCCACCAGGGAAGCCCATTAGTTAGTGACTTAACAGTTGTGGTTCATAGGCTTAGTTGCCCTGAGGCATTTGGAATCTTCCCTGACTAGGGATGGAACCCATGTCCCCTACATCGACAGGCAGATTCTTTACCACTCAGTCACCAGGGAAGCCCCTATTACTGAGTTTTTATTGTGACAAAATATCGATATCTATTCATAAGAATATTTTCCATTTCAACTACTTTGCTGCTTTTATATGCATAGTTCAGTGTCATTGATTGCCTTCACAGTGTTCTGAAGCCATCATCATAATTTATTTCCAAAATTTTTTCATTATCCTAAGCAAGAATTTTAGACTCTACTGATTCTAAAATCTGCTACTGATTTTTTTTTTCTTTTGAAGATTTATTCATTTATTTATTTTTTGGGGGGGTGGGGAGGGAGGGGAACAGGCGGTCTACTTCTACTGGTCTTTCATTTGTCTGTTTTCATCCATCTTTGTTCTTTGGCCCATGTGGGCCTCCCATCGTGGTTGTCTCTGTTGTTGAAGAACACCAGCTCTGGGCGCATGTGCTCCAGAGCTCGGGCTCAGTAATTGGACACATCGGTCCAGCCGCTCCGTGGCACGTGGGATCTTCCCAGGCCAGGGATCGAACTGGCGCCCCTTGCACTGCAAGGCAGTGTCCTTACCCACTGGACCACCAGGGGAAGCCCCTGCTACTGATTTTAAGTAATGAAAACGTTCCTTTCTTGGATTACTGATTTGAGAGAAGGTAAGTTTAGCAAAAGCTTTTTCTTATGTTTAAAGTACTTCTAATGGGAAGGGAAGAATGACAATTAATTCAAAACTTGCTATAGTTACCTTCTTTTTCCAGATCCAACCTTGTCTTTAGAAGGATTAGATCTCCTCCAAATTAAAATCATGAACTGCATCCTCTATCTCACAATAAGGTTTCTTGGACACATACTGGGACAGATATGAAACAGACTGAGAAGATGTGTCCAGAGAAAATATGGTATGGCATCTCAAAAATGTCACTGACACATACATACACCCTAACCCATTAGCAACATCATCACCACCAGAGGCAAATGTGAGGCAGGTCAGAGGACAGAGCAGAATGCAGAAAGCATGAGTTAAAAAAGGGCATGCCTTTCAGTGCTTTGATGCCAGGACACGTGTTTTGACTTTTCAAAGTTTTGTTTGTGTTGGTCATACAGCACATGGGGCAGTGTTTAAGTACACAAGTGAACTCTGGAATTAGGCTATCTAGGTTCAAATTAGAGCTATAGAATTTACTAAGGCTTAAAACTTCCTAAAGCTTTTACTTACTAAGACAAGTTAACAAGCCTCTGTAAACCTCAATTTTCTAAGCTGTATAACACCCAAAGAAATTGTAACTAAGACTGTCAAAGGATTTAATTAAGAAATCTTCTAAATTGTTTAGCTCAGTATCTGGGCAATACTTAGTAAAATAGTTATAATATTAAAAGTATAAGTGGAACAGATCAACAAATACTTTTCAACAAATAAGGTATTTTAGTTACTGCTTTTGAGATTCAAAAGTATGTCAGAAAAGATAGAAAGATTTTAATTAACAATACTGTTCAAAATGTTAAGTTTAAAGATTATTAAACTGTTTCTTTCAATAGTATTTGGACATCAGGTTTTGAATGGAGCAAATTAAACATTATTTTTATAGTCTTTTCCTTTGCAGTTCCAAGTTGCCAAGTTTCAGACAAGCACCTGAATTCCAAGTGAAAATCCAACATAGCTCCAATGTAAGACAAATTCATGATTACTCAGCTATAACCTGGATTTAATCAATTTGTTTTCTGTGTGGGAGGGGTTGGCATTCAATACTTATGTGGGGAGTCCAGAGAAAACTTCATGTTCATAAGCAGCTCATACTTTGTACTATTTGAGGTTATTTTAATTCCAGCAGATTATCCTATTTTTATGTATTGGAACAGCCAGGGTGATTACACACCTGAACGTGTCCTTGGAATGTGCCAAGACACCAACCAATGCCAACTATTCCAGCTATGTCTCCGTAGTTTAGCACCCATATCTTTTCACAAACAAGAACTGAAACAGCCTGTGGTCCCATTGCTTGAATGAATTTGGGAAATTCACACTCTTAGGTCAACATATCCCATCTCAGATCATGCAGTAAACATCCATAAATAAGGGTGACTCAAAGACTGAAGGCTAAAAAATAAATTTCCCAGGAGAAGTCACAGCATCCAGTGTAGAGTCTTTTAGAGATGGTATAACAGAAAAAGCAAGTACATTAGGCATGAAAAGACAAAGTTTTTTTTTCATACAGCACATGGGGCAGTGTTTAAGTACACAAGTGAACTCTGGAATTAGGCTATCTAGGTTCAAATTAGAGCTATAGAATTTACTAAGGCTTAAAACTTCCTAAAGCTTTTACTTACTAAGACAAGTTAACAAGCCTCTGTAAACCTCAATTTTCTAAGCTGTATAACACCCAAAGAAATTGTAACTAAGACTGTCAAAGGATTTAATTAAGAAATCTTCTAAATTGTTTAGCTCAGTATCTGGGCAATACTTAGTAAAATAGTTATAATATTAAAAGTATAAGTGGAACAGATCAACAAATACTTTTCAACAAATAAGGTATTTTAGTTACTGCTTTTGAGATTCAAAAGTATGTCAGAAAAGATAGAAAGATTTTAATTAACAATACTGTTCAAAATGTTAAGTTTAAAGATTATTAAACTGTTTCTTTCAATAGTATTTGGACATCAGGTTTTTGAATGGAGCAAATTAAACATTATTTTTATAGTCTTTTCCTTTGCAGTTCCAAGTTGCCAAGTTTCAGACAAGCACCTGAATTCCAAGTGAAAATCCAACATAGCTCCAATGTAAGACAAATTCATGATTACTCAGCTATAACCTGGATTTAATCAATTTGTTTTCTGTGTGGGAGGGGTTGGCATTCAATACTTATGTGGGGAGTCCAGAGAAAACTTCATGTTCATAAGCAGCTCATACTTTGTACTATTTGAGGTTATTTTAATTCCAGCAGATTATCCTATTTTTATGTATTGGAACAGCCAGGGTGATTACACACCTGAACGTGTCCTTGGAATGTGCCAAGACACCAACCAATGCCAACTATTCCAGCTATGTCTCCGTAGTTTAGCACCCATATCTTTTCACAAACAAGAACTGAAACAGCCTGTGGTCCCATTGCTTGAATGAATTTGGGAAATTCACACTCTTAGGTCAACATATCCCATCTCAGATCATGCAGTAAACATCCATAAATAAGGGTGACTCAAAGACTGAAGGCTAAAAAATAAATTTCCCAGGAGAAGTCACAGCATCCAGTGTAGAGTCTTTTAGAGATGGTATACAGAGCAGTAATTAGGCATATTAATAACCAGATCAATGAAAAATCTACATACATCCAACAGATGTGACAAACTCTAGACCTGTATAGAAGGGACAGTCAAGAAACACAATGACAAGTGGCAGAGGTAGGCACAGTAGCAGTTCTTGACGTCTGGCGAGTGGGGGACACCCACAGTCTGGAGAAGGGAGGGTCACCTGAACATTCTGAGGAGCTATATTTGATTTCAGACACTAAAAGGATCTAGCAGAACTTACAGAGCTGAAAAAACAAACAAACAAAAAAAGATAGTTCACAATGTCACTTGGAGTATAAACCAAGACCTAGCACATGACAGATCAGTCATGTGCTGACTGATCATTGACCACATTTAATGGTGGGGAGACACAAGGTTGACCTGGTCTCCCACAAGCACTGTCATACCTCTTCCCAGGCATCTGTCAGAAAACCACTTGTACCTTCATTTTGCATTCAAGCTGTAGCCCTCAAACACCCAGGTGTGCATACTGTAGACTCAGAAGGACTGAGAGCACAGGTGCCAGCCTAGGTTGGGAGAGACAAGACTGACATTCACAAAACCTCTTAATACCACCAATACCAGTCATGAGGAATTAAAACATATTATAATATTACATACACAACATTTAATGACAGTTCATTTCAAAAATTGACCTTTGCTTCAGTTCAGTTCAGTTCAGTCATTCAGCCATGTCCGACGCTTTGCCACCCTATGGATTGCAGCATGCCAGGCTTCCCTGTCATTCACCATCTCCAAGAGCTTGATCAAACTCACGTCCATTGGCTCAGTAATGTCATCCAACCATCTCATCCTCTGTAGCCCCCTTCTCCTTTTGCCTTCTATTTTTCCCAACATGAGGGTCTTTTCAAATGAGTCGTCTCTTCACATCAGGTGGCCAAAGTACTAAAGCTTCATTACTTCCAATGAATATTCAGGGTTGATTTCCTTAATTGTTGTTAAGTTGAGGCTGCTATTGCACTATGCCAAACCATTTTAATTTTTCTGTTGTGGAGAAAGTAGAAATGGGTTTATGTTTTTCTTTTATGTCAAGCATTTTCACGTGGCATAGCTCTATGGTTATTTAAGTTCTGTATCCTGTAATTTACTACCATTTTGATTTTTTGTGATATTAAGGCTGACACCAATATTTTATATTGACATCTATTATGTATAAATACTATAATAATTAGCTCTTTTGCTTTCCATTCTGTACATCTATTCATTTGCTATTTTTCTCATAATGGATTCTACTAAATTAATGGCAAGAAGCATTGCATTAAATTACAGCAGACATGTTATGGGAAAATGTACCATCTCTAGGCCATCAGCAATTTATCATCCCACAAAGTACAAAATATAAGCACAGTCTTTCTTTCTTTTTTTAATTTTAATTCTTATTTATTTATTTATTTTTTAGCACAGTCTTTAAAATATAATTTCATTCATAAATAACTATGCAGACCACAGTTTAATGCTTGTATATCAAAAACATTTCCTATTAGGTAAATTTTATATATTTAAACTCAGAGATTTCATTTGATGCTTACTAGTTTGAATAACATCTTTTCCCATATAAGCTGAAAGCAACACAAATGTCTTATAAGTTCTGGAGGTCAGAAATCCAAACTGAATCTGTCTTTGTTGACAGAGTTGTGCATCTTTTCAGAGGCTCCATTGGAGAATATGTATCCTCACTTTTCCAGGCTCTAGACACAGCCCTCATTCCTAGGCTGGTGGCCCCCGACCCCCATCAAAGTCAGCAACACCAGGCCAAGCTCTTCTCATGCTGCCCTCATTCTACCTTTCTGCCCTCCTTGTCTGCTTTTAAGGATCCATGATTATACTGTGCCCATCTGGATAATTCACACATAATCTCACCATCTCAGCAGCTATAAATTAATTCAAATCTGCAAAGGTCCTTTCACCATGTAAGGTCAATATACTCACAAATTCCAAGGATTAGAATGTGAGAAATATCTAGGGGCATTAGTCTGCCTACCATTGTCCCTAAACCTGCAGTACTCTCTAAGGCCTGACCAAAGAAGATGCACATCTTCTCCTTAATTGTTGTTAAGTTGAGGCTGCTATTGCACTATGCCAAACCATTTTAATTTTTCTGTTGTGGAGAAAGTAGAAATGGGTTTATGTTTTTCTTTTATGTCAAGCATTTTCACGTGGCATAGCTCTATGGTTATTTAAGTTCTGTATCCTGTAATTTACTACCATTTTGATTTTTTGTGATATTAAGGCTGACACCAATATTTTATATTGACATCTATTATGTATAAATACTATAATAATTAGCTCTTTTGCTTTCCATTCTGTACATCTATTCATTTGCTATTTTTCTCATAATGGATTCTACTAAATTAATGGCAAGAAGCATTGCATTAAATTACAGCAGACATGTTATGGGAAAATGTACCATCTCTAGGCCATCAGCAATTTATCATCCCACAAAGTACAAAATATAAGCACAGTCTTTCTTTCTTTTTTTAATTTTAATTCTTATTTATTTATTTATTTTTTAGCACAGTCTTTAAAATATAATTTCATTCATAAATAACTATGCAGACCACAGTTTAATGCTTGTATATCAAAAACATTTCCTATTAGGTAAATTTTATATATTTAAACTCAGAGATTTCATTTGATGCTTACTAGTTTGAATAACATCTTTTCCCATATAAGCTGAAAGCAACACAAATGTCTTATAAGTTCTGGAGGTCAGAAATCCAAACTGAATCTGTCTTTGTTGACAGAGTTGTGCATCTTTTCAGAGGCTCCATTGGAGAATATGTATCCTCACTTTTCCAGGCTCTAGACACAGCCCTCATTCCTAGGCTGGTGGCCCCCGACCCCCATCAAAGTCAGCAACACCAGGCCAAGCTCTTCTCATGCTGCCCTCATTCTACCTTTCTGCCCTCCTTGTCTGCTTTTAAGGATCCATGATTATACTGTGCCCATCTGGATAATTCACACATAATCTCACCATCTCAGCAGCTATAAATTAATTCAAATCTGCAAAGGTCCTTTCACCATGTAAGGTCAATATACTCACAAATTCCAAGGATTAGAATGTGAGAAATATCTAGGGGCATTAGTCTGCCTACCATTGTCCCTAAACCTGCAGTACTCTCTAAGGCCTGACCAAAGAAGATGCACATCTTCTCTAGATGAACACATCCTCAGTCTAAGTCCATAGGATTTACGTAGAGGAAAACCAAGCATTAAAACATTCCACAGGGTGCAGCAGAGAGGGGCAAAGCTATGGAAAAAACTTTTTAACCGAAACTACACAAAGAAAAAATTAGAATGTCTAAATCCTGCCTGATCAGAGTCAAAGAGAAAAAAGAGAGAGAGAGAGAGACAGAGAGATAATGGAGAAAGGATCGTATCTGAAAAGATAACAGTTGAAAATTTTCTGGAAATTCTGAAAAACAAAATCCATAGAATCAGAATGTATAGCATACATAAAACAGAAGAAACAAAAATGAAATGTAGAGGACAGGACTTCCCTGGTGGTTAGAATTCACCTGCCAATATAGACGACATGGATTCAATCCTTGGTCTGAGAAGATTTCACATGCCACAGGACAACTAAGCCCATGCACCATAACTACTGAAGCCCATACCCCCTGGAGCCCATGTTCCACAGAAAGAAATGCCACCACAATGAGAAACCAGTGTACCAAAACTAGAGGGTAGTACCTGCTCACTACAACTAGAGAAAGTCAGAGGGCAGCAACTAAGACTCAGCACAGCCAAAAATAAATGAGTGAATAATTTTTTAAATATGTAAGATACTTCTTCTGCCCCATCTCATTTTCTTGGCCACTTTTTACTCCAATATTTACTGCAGCAACCATTTTTTTCAGGTATAACTGACAGCATCTTGCCTCAGATACAATTCATAGCTTTTGCTTTCTGTTCTGGCACTACTTTGGTATGTGTGGGAACCTGATGTGGACACATCTGTGCATTAATCTTGAAATTTCAAGAGAGTTAGCACTTAATAGAATAATCTTTTGACCAGAAACTGGTGGATAAAAGCTCCCCTGGTACATCTCTAACATAGTCACTTCAGAGGAACTTTCTAAAACCTCCCTCAGAGGGCTGGAGTTCCAGTTTTCTAAAATAGTGAACAGATCAATAAGCTGCCCTTGCTTGGCTTTCCCTACATCTTTGTTTCATTTTTCTACTCCCATTTTTCGTTTGCCTGTGGTTAGTGCCTAAATAAATAACTTATTCAGGTCTATACCTCAGACTCTGATTTATGTCAGGATGCAGATCTCAAGTCTCATTCAAAAAGTCATTTCCAGGTTTATCCTAGTATAATGGTAAAATACCAAAGATAACAGGAAATCTTAATACTATGCAAAAAGTTAGAATGTCTAAATCCTGCCTGATCAGAGTCAAAGAGAAAAAAGAGAGAGAGAGAGAGACAGAGAGATAATGGAGAAAGGATCGTATCTGAAAAGATAACAGTTGAAAATTTTCTGGAAATTCTGAAAAACAAAATCCATAGAATCAGAATGTATAGCATACATAAAACAGAAGAAACAAAAATGAAATGTAGAGGACAGGACTTCCCTGGTGGTTAGAATTCACCTGCCAATATAGACGACATGGATTCAATCCTTGGTCTGAGAAGATTTCACATGCCACAGGACAACTAAGCCCATGCACCATAACTACTGAAGCCCATACCCCCTGGAGCCCATGTTCCACAGAAAGAAATGCCACCACAATGAGAAACCAGTGTACCAAAACTAGAGGGTAGTACCTGCTCACTACAACTAGAGAAAGTCAGAGGGCAGCAACTAAGACTCAGCACAGCCAAAAATAAATGAGTGAATAATTTTTTAAATATGTAAGATACTTCTTCTGCCCCATCTCATTTTCTTGGCCACTTTTTACTCCAATATTTACTGCAGCAACCATTTTTTTCAGGTATAACTGACAGCATCTTGCCTCAGATACAATTCATAGCTTTTGCTTTCTGTTCTGGCACTACTTTGGTATGTGTGGGAACCTGATGTGGACACATCTGTGCATTAATCTTGAAATTTCAAGAGAGTTAGCACTTAATAGAATAATCTTTTGACCAGAAACTGGTGGATAAAAGCTCCCCTGGTACATCTCTAACATAGTCACTTCAGAGGAACTTTCTAAAACCTCCCTCAGAGGGCTGGAGTTCCAGTTTTCTAAAATAGTGAACAGATCAATAAGCTGCCCTTGCTTGGCTTTCCCTACATCTTTGTTTCATTTTTCTACTCCCATTTTTCGTTTGCCTGTGGTTAGTGCCTAAATAAATAACTTATTCAGGTCTATACCTCAGACTCTGATTTATGTCAGGATGCAGATCTCAAGTCTCATTCAAAAAGTCATTTCCAGGTTTATCCTAGTATAATGGTAAAATACCAAAGATAACAGGAAATCTTAATACTATGCAAAGAGATAATCAAAATCATATAAAAAGAAAAGACAGTAAAACTGACATCAGGAGCTTCCCTGGTGGTCCAGTGGGTAAAGAGTCCACCTTGCACTTCAAGGGGCACCAGTTCAATCCTTGGCACAGAAGGATCCCACATGCCGCGGAACAGCTGGACCAATGTGTCCAATTAGGAACCAGCGCTCTGCTTCCGGAGAGGCCACTGCAATGGAAGGCCTACACAGGCCAAAGAACAAAGGTGGATGAAAAATAAATAAATGAAAGACCAATAAAAGTGGCCAAAAATTAAAAAAAAAAACTGACATCAGATTTCTCAATGATATGAATAGATAAGACAATAGAATAATGTAATTCATAAGACTGAGAGAAAACAACTATTAATTCACTCTATACCAAGCAAAACCATATTTTAAAGTACAGAGCAAAATAAATAAATTTGGCTTCGCATGTGCCACTAGTGGTAAAGAACCCACCTGTGCAAGAGACATAACAGACACAAGCTCCATCCTTGGGTTAGAAGGATCCTCTGGAGAAGCGCGTGGCAACCCACTCCAGGATTCTTGCCTGGAGAGTCCCTATGGACAGAGGGGCCTGGTGGCCTACAGTCCATAGGGTCACAAAGAGTTGAACATGACTGGAGCGACTTAGCACACACACGCATAGATAAAAAGAAACTAGAAAGTTTGCTATTAATACTCTTACATTAAAGGAACTTTTACAAGCGAGGCCACTGCAATGGGAGGCCCACGCAGGCCAAAGAATAAGGATGGATGAAAATAAATGAACAAAAAGTCAATGATGACTTCCCTGGTGGTCCAGTGGGTAAGGACACTGCCTTGCTGTGTAGGGGCGCTGGTTCGATCCCTGAACTGGGAAGATCCCACGTGCCACGGAGTGGCTGGACTAATGTGTCCAACTACAGAGCTGGAGTTCTGGAGTGCATGTGTCCAGAGCCGGTGCTCTGTGATGAGAGAGGCCACCGCGATGGGAGGCTCACACAGGCCAAAGAACAAAGATAAATGAATGAAAGCCCAATAGAAGTGGCCAAAAAAAAAACAAACAAAAAAAGTCAATGAAAAAAGGCCAAAAATAAAACCAAACTTTCAAAGAATGTTCCTCAAGAAGTAGAAAAGTAAACTCAGAAAAATGTTATGAGATATAAAAAAATAGCATGGAAAAAACTTGTAAACATATAAATAAATAATCTCTTTGATATAATAGAGACACTATCTAGTTTAAAAGCTAACAAATAAAAAAAAAGAACTTGTAAACAATAAAGTAAGGAGGAAGTGTCAGTCAAAGCTAGAATGTTCCAAGTCGCCTGTAATGTTTGTTTAGGAGGTTAAAATATTAACTTTGAGCTTGGTTAAATATACATCATAACATTTTTAAATTTAGCACAAAATTTCAAAATAGGATTTTAAACTTCCAACACATCAAAGGACAAACAGAATGTAAACTAAGTAAAAGAAACAGCAAAAGGCATAATAACAAATTTTGATTCGCATGCGCCACTAGTGGTAAAGAACCCACCTGTGCAAGAGACATAACAGACACAAGCTCCATCCTTGGGTTAGAAGGATCCTCTGGAGAAGCGCGTGGCAACCCACTCCAGGATTCTTGCCTGGAGAGTCCCTATGGACAGAGGGGCCTGGTGGCCTACAGTCCATAGGGTCACAAAGAGTTGAACATGACTGGAGCGACTTAGCACACACACGCATAGATAAAAAGAAACTAGAAAGTTTGCTATTAATACTCTTACATTAAAGGAACTTTTACAAGCGAGGCCACTGCAATGGGAGGCCCACGCAGGCCAAAGAATAAGGATGGATGAAAATAAATGAACAAAAAGTCAATGATGACTTCCCTGGTGGTCCAGTGGGTAAGGACACTGCCTTGCTGTGTAGGGGCGCTGGTTCGATCCCTGAACTGGGAAGATCCCACGTGCCACGGAGTGGCTGGACTAATGTGTCCAACTACAGAGCTGGAGTTCTGGAGTGCATGTGTCCAGAGCCGGTGCTCTGTGATGAGAGAGGCCACCGCGATGGGAGGCTCACACAGGCCAAAGAACAAAGATAAATGAATGAAAGCCCAATAGAAGTGGCCAAAAAAAAACAAACAAAAAAAGTCAATGAAAAAAGGCCAAAAATAAAACCAAACTTTCAAAGAATGTTCCTCAAGAAGTAGAAAAGTAAACTCAGAAAAATGTTATGAGATATAAAAAAATAGCATGGAAAAAACTTGTAAACATATAAATAAATAATCTCTTTGATATAATAGAGACACTATCTAGTTTAAAAGCTAACAAATAAAAAAAAAGAACTTGTAAACAATAAAGTAAGGAGGAAGTGTCAGTCAAAGCTAGAATGTTCCAAGTCGCCTGTAATGTTTGTTTAGGAGGTTAAAATATTAACTTTGAGCTTGGTTAAATATACATCATAACATTTTTAAATTTAGCACAAAATTTCAAAATAGGATTTTAAACTTCCAACACATCAAAGGACAAACAGAATGTAAACTAAGTAAAAAGAAACAGCAAGCATAATAAGTGGGAGGGCAAAAACATAAAATGAGAGAGACCAATTCAAACAATTCTATGATCATAATGAATACAAATGCTCTAAACTCTCCCATTAAAATACAGAGAATTTCTTCACAAATGCAGTGGCTTAACAGATAAAAAACAAAACAATCCCATTTCTATGTTGCTTTCAAAAGTCTTACCTAAATCATAAGAGCACAGAAAATTTGAAACTAAAAATTTTACCAACTCTATACTTCCCAAATGTATATCTTCTAAATGCTTAAAGTAGAAGAGAGTAAATTCAAAGAAAGTTAAAGGGTAAAAAGATTAAAATAAGAGAATAAACCAACTAACTAGTAAACAAATACATAATGGAGAGGATATGCAAAGCCAAAAGGTAAATCTTAGAAAAGACTCATAAAAAACAGACAATTTTGCTGAAACTGACCAAGAAAAAAGACTCAAATAGAATACCAGAGCATAAAAAGTAAATATAAATACAGATAGACCAAAATCTGAATTAAAATACTAAGAACAATTTTATTCTAATACAACTGAAAAAAATTCACGTCCAGCTCTTTGTGGCCACATGGACTGTAGCCCTCCAGGCTCCTCTGTCCATAGGGACTCTTCAGGCAAGAACACATTTCAGGAAGATACTTTTCCATCTGAGCCACCAGGGAAGCCCAAGAATATTGCAGTAGGTAGTGTATACATTTTCCAGGCGATCTTCCTACCAAGGAATCAAACTGGGGTATCCTGCATTGCAGGTGAATTCTTCACCATTTGAGCTAATATAACTATCCCAAATCATGCCAAGATGAAAGAGAAAATCTTAATATCTCTATAGCTGTAAAGATGTTAAATTATTTTAAAATATTCCAATAAACAAAACAGCACATCCCAAACATCCTGCTGATGGGTTCTACAAAGTTTCAGGAGGCAGACTGTTTCATTCTTATGAAACTTTTTCTAGAAAATAGAGAAAGCACTTATAACACATGCTATGAAGCCAATAAAACTTTATAACAGTAATAGATATGAACAGTAAAATATAAAAAATTCAAAATTAATGTTTCTTCATAAACAGAAAAATAAATCTTAGCTAAAATTATAAACTTTATTAAAACTATAAATAAACTGAGTTTTCAGGGAAGCCCAAGGCCATAGATACTGAGAATAAATTGATGGTTTGACCTCAGTAGGAGGTAGGGAGTGGATAAAATAGATGAAGGGATCAGAAGGTACAAACACTCAATTATAGAGTAAATAAGTGCTGGAGACATAAAGTTCAGCATGGTAACTACAGTTAATAACATTATACTGCATACTCGAAAGTTGCTAAGAGAGTAGATCTTAAACATCACAAGAAAAAACAAATGTGTAACTATGTTAAGTGGCAGATGTTAACCAGACTTATTGTGGTGATTTCAGGGTTTCTGTTAAGTGCCTGACACTTAAGACAGTGTGGTACAGGTGGGAATAGAAACATTTACCAGCAGAAAAGACTAGATCCTAGAAGCTGATCCATAAATACACAAAAACATTATCAATAAAAGAGGCCGGGGGGCTACCCTTGGTGGTCCAGTGGGTAAGGACACTGCCTTGCAGTGCAAGGGACACCGGTTCGATCCCTGGCCTGGGAAGATCCCACATGCTGCGGAGCGCCTGGACTGATGTATCCAATTACCGAGCCGGAGCTCTGGAGCACATGCACCCAGAGCCGGCGCTCTGCAACGACAGAGGCCACCCCGATGGGTAGCCCATATGGGCCAAAGAACAAAGACGGATGAAAAGAGAGAAATGAAAGACCAAAAGAAGTGGTCTGCCCACTCCCCTCCCTCCCCAACCCGACCCACGCCCAAAAATAAATAATAAAATAAATAAATCTTTAAAAAGAAAAAAGAGGCTGGGGCATTCTGGTGTGGAGCGGAGCAGAGTGAAGCGGCTGTGGGCGCAGCTAGCGGGTTGGGAGCGGAGCGAGGATGCAGCTGGGTTTCCCCCGTACCCCTGCCATCCCTCCCCTTGAGGCACGAGCCCCACCCCTACGCCGGCCAGGCCCACCCGAGACCGAACTTATCCCCTGCGATGCGGGCCCGGGGTGGCTCTGGGCGCCCCTCAGCAGAACCCCCCACCATAGGCAGCCAGAGCTCCAAGATTCCCCGGGGCAACGTGACCACCGAGAAGGCGGTAGGCGCTTCCCCAGCCAAGGTCAACGGACAGGAGAACGGTCACGTGAAAAGCAATGGCGGCTTATCCCATTGAAGGGATGAAGGGGAGTCGCCCCCCGTGAATGGAACAGAGGAGGCAGTGGGGGCCACAGGCGATACCTTCGAGCCAGCACCCCCTAACCAGAGCATCGAGGCCAAGGGGGAGGTCCCACCCAAGGAGACCCTCAAGAAGAAAAAGAAATTCTCTTTCAAGAAGGCTTTCAAATTGAATGGCCTGTCTTTCCAGAGAAATTGGAAGGCAGGTAGGGTGATTCATCTGCCTCCTCACCCACAGAGGAAGAGCAGGAGCAGGGGAGATTGGTGCCTGTGGCGAGGAAGGCACTGCCCACAATGTTAAAAAAGACTTGATGTATCCAAAAAACATTTACCAGCAGAAAAGACTAGATCCTAGAAGCTGATCCATAAATACACAAAAACATTATCAATAAAAGAGGCCGGGGGGCTACCCTTGGTGGTCCAGTGGGTAAGGACACTGCCTTGCAGTGCAAGGGACACCGGTTCGATCCCTGGCCTGGGAAGATCCCACATGCTGCGGAGCGCCTGGACTGATGTATCCAATTACCGAGCCGGAGCTCTGGAGCACATGCACCCAGAGCCGGCGCTCTGCAACGACAGAGGCCACCCCGATGGGTAGCCCATATGGGCCAAAGAACAAAGACGGATGAAAAGAGAGAAATGAAAGACCAAAAGAAGTGGTCTGCCCTCCCCTCCCTCCCCAACCCGACCCACGCCCAAAAATAAATAATAAAATAAATAAATCTTTAAAAAGAAAAAAGAGGCTGGGGCATTCTGGTGTGGAGCGGAGCAGAGTGAAGCGGCTGTGGGCGCAGCTAGCGGGTTGGGAGCGGAGCGAGGATGCAGCTGGGTTTCCCCCGTACCCCTGCCATCCCTCCCCTTGAGGCACGAGCCCCACCCCTACGCCGGCCAGGCCCACCCGAGACCGAACTTATCCCCTGCGATGCGGGCCCGGGGTGGCTCTGGGCGCCCCTCAGCAGAACCCCCCACCATAGGCAGCCAGAGCTCCAAGATTCCCCGGGGCAACGTGACCACCGAGAAGGCGGTAGGCGCTTCCCCAGCCAAGGTCAACGGACAGGAGAACGGTCACGTGAAAAGCAATGGCGGCTTATCCCATTGAAGGGATGAAGGGGAGTCGCCCCCCGTGAATGGAACAGAGGAGGCAGTGGGGGCCACAGGCGATACCTTCGAGCCAGCACCCCCTAACCAGAGCATCGAGGCCAAGGGGGAGGTCCCACCCAAGGAGACCCTCAAGAAGAAAAAGAAATTCTCTTTCAAGAAGGCTTTCAAATTGAATGGCCTGTCTTTCCAGAGAAATTGGAAGGCAGGTAGGGGTGATTCATCTGCCTCCTCACCCACAGAGGAAGAGCAGGAGCAGGGGGAGATTGGTGCCTGTGGCGAGGAAGGCACTGCCCACGAAGGGAAGGCTGCCGCCAGTCCTGAGAGCAAGGAGCCCCAGGCCAAAGGGGCAGAGGCCAGCGCTGCATCCAAGGGAGGAGACACAGAAGAGGCAGGACCACAGGCTGCAGAGCCATCCACACCCTCGGGGCCAGAGAGTGGCCTTGCACTAGCAAGCGAGCAGAGCAAGCAGCTGGATGGGGGCAGGTGGGTGATCGCTAAGCTGCAAAAACTATGCTGTCTTTGTGAAGTCACTACCTGAACCTGGTGCCTGGCTGCCTTCCTGTACCCAGAAAGGAAGGAGCTGTTGCCCTCTAGCCACATTCCCTCTCCTTCTCTCCTTCCTGTGGATTCTCCCATCATCCATCTGGTCTTTGGCCAGTTGATGGTCCTTTGCAGTTTCCCAAGTTAGGTTAGTGATGTGAAATGCTCCTACCCTTGGCCCTACTTCCTTCCCTGTCCCCACTTGTGCTGAAAACAACTGCTGGTTTTCTTCCCTAGTTCTTTTCCAAGTAGGTTTTGTTTACTCCCTAAATCCCTGAGCCAGAAGCGGGTGTGCCTTCACGCCCAAACCCTGAGTGTCCAGCCTTCTTCTGTTGAGTTTTTAGTCTCTTGCTATGCCTAGTGGCACCTGGGCTGGGGAGGACACTGCCCTTGTCTAGGTTTTTATAAATGTATTACTCAAGTTCAAACCTCCAGCTTGTGAATCAATCTCTTTTTTTACTTGGTAAGACAGTATTAAGCTTTGGGGTTGGCAGGAGGTCTGTAATGTGAAACAACTTCTTGTTGTCTTTTCTTCCCCCTCCCATTGTTGTAAATAACTTTTAATGGCCAAACTCCAGATTTGCACTTTTTTTTTCTAACTACTAAAACCATTCTCTTCCTGGTTTTACTGTAGCATTTGGAAAAGGAATAAATGTTATTCCTTAAAAAAAAGAAAAAAGAGGCTGAATTTCAGACTATTAAGAAAGAAGACTATAGAATCAATAGGCCTGTGAAAACCAGCTATCTCTTGGGAAAAAAAAATTAATCCCATCCCTCATTTACTCAAAAAGTTTTTTATTAAATTAAGGATTAAAACTTGAAAGGCAAAATTTAAACCTTTAGAATATAAGCATCATAAAAAATTGAAACAACACAGTTTGAGGAAAGACATTTATGGTAATATATACTGCACAAAAGAGTAACACATTGAATATATAAAGAACTTAACATGTCAGCACAAATAAACACACCTCCTCCCCTAAAAGTGATAGAAAATGAGCAACTGACGTGAATAGGCATTTTGTAGTAGATAAAATATTATTGGCAAAAAAGAAAAACTAGTGAAAGGAAGGGAGGAGAGGAGAGAGGAAGGTTGGTTCTCAATGTGTACCAAACATCCTTTTTTATGGGGAAGGCTGACAGCACGTATGTGTGGGGGCTGGAAGTGCAGGGAATTCCTGTACCTTCTGTTCAATATTGCTGCATTTTAAAAATAAAGTCTACTTTATACAAATCACCTTAGCAGTTAAGAAAAGTGATTGGCAATTTGTGATATATCTCTTTAGGTTATACATAAGGTAATGCCTAATCATCTAACAGTTACATTACAGTATGGATCCTAAATTCCATACTACATGACAAAATTTGGGAAACAGAGAAACAGGATGGAAATGCACAGTAAATGCTTTCTTATGAAACTTATTATCATCCTTAAATGCCAACCCTTCATAGCTCCTCCACCAAGCACCTCTTCTCTGGCCAGCCTGAGCATTAAGTTACTCCCATTAGATCCTACTTCTGACTTCACTGGGATGTCATGTCTTGACCCACCAGCCCTACAAATGACCCCTTTTTTTATTTTTTCTTTTTATTCCTTTTAAGTCCTCAGTCTATCACATCACTAGACCTTTATTAGTACCTTAAAATATCTTTTGATAATGCTTACCTAGAAGAAACAACAGAGGATGAACCTGCTTCACCTGAGCTCAGGCAAATAGAACACAGAAAATTCCACAGAGATTCACAGAGGTTCAGGTATTAGCTGGGCCCTGGACTGTCACTCCAGCTACTAGTGTCATACATTCTGCTATTTCAAATCTCTCTCTCTCACCAAACTCCTAACTCTGCTCTTAAAGCCAGCACTTTCAACAAATGCTTCCATTTTTTTCTTTAAAGCAAATAATAAAAGACATCAGATATTACTCCTTTATCGTCAGGATATTACTCTTTATCATAGACTCACACATCCTATTCCTTCCTAATGGAGAAATTATCTATTCTTCAATTGGCTCACCCAGACTATGCAGCTTCTCCATTAAAAATCATTAGAAGATCTGTTTGTATTTATATAGTAAACATTTCTCTCTAAATGGGGCAGGGCTAGGTACATGCCTTGGTCCCAGTGCAACATGAAAATGTGGGACCCCTGGTTTAAAAGTTATTAAGAGTTTCAAGATGGCAATGACAGATATTATCAAACCAGGTTCAGGTCCCTACTAAGTGCAGGACTAGCCTAACTGCTTGGGTTTCCTGTCCACAAAGTTAGCCTTGCAGTGAGATCTTTCTCATAATATCTTACACATGCTCAGACAGGATTCATTAAAAAAAAAAAAGCAAATCAGCCTTTATCATTTACCCTTGTTACCATTTTGCTATAAAGACTCCCTTGCTCTTGAAAACCTACGTTGTTTGTCTCGTCTCACTGTCTCACCTTCCAGTCATGCCTCCACCCTCCCAGTTGGTTTCCTCCTCTAGCATTTATGACCATACAGCCCATGCTCTGGGGGACACACTAGTGATCCATTTATGAATTAGTGACTAGAAGACCCATGAGTCTAGGGAGTTCACTTTCCACACCAGACACTGCCTTCCTGAATGCAGACATGACAAAATATTGCAAGGGATTCATGTACTGTATCCAGTCCTCTCAACAGTTAAGGCCACCTTCCTACATCTATTTATATTCTTCAAAAGGAGATTTGTTAATGGAAAAGACATCAGAGACAAATTGCTCTTGAATCTTGCTGGCAGGGATTCTGTTATTAATAAATACTCATTAATTAATACAGTATTGAAAGTCTGAAGTGAATGTGAAATGTGGAACTTTGGATTCACATTTCACAATTAAAGAAGAAATTAAGAACCTCACACAATCAGAAGACTATTCCAATAAGGGATTTCAAACTAAGGATCATCAGATGTCCTCCAAAAGTAGCCAGTCTTCAGATGCAAATGGCTGACCCAAGACCTTCAGAACAAATAGATAACAATAGTTAATAGACAGTTTTTGCCTAAGACATAAAACTAAGACTCTATCTAATTCCTGGTTTTTTTTTTTTTTTCTTATCTACTCACTGGTTATCATTCTTCTCATTTTCTATAGTTCCTGTCATTGTCCATCTATAATGACCTTTTTACTCTTCTTTTCCCTCATTATAAGTGTTAAATCAGAACACACTCATTCTGAAGCCATCCTTACCTGATCCCAAATGGCTGCCATGGCCTTCATTTTTACAGAATGCTGTATAATATATCCCTCACCATGCCTCCACGATCAAAGCTTCTGGGCAACTCCACATTCATGAAATGAGACCATAGACAATCATAGCCTATGGCATTTCCACATACACCTACATGCACAATTGACCCCAAATAAATCAGTTTATTGCTTTGCTAGTGACCCTCTCTCTCAGAAAAAGAAAAAAAAAAAAACAATTTTTGCAATCTATCCATCAGACCCTAGATAATTCTAATTTTGAATTCAAAAATCTTCACAGAATAGTGGGCCAAACACTACCTGACAGAGACTACAGAGATTCAAAACTGTAGCCAACTCATGTAAGATCTTGGTTTCAACATCATCCTGTGAGCAAGTCATTTTTCCTTGGATTTCCATGTGCTTCTTTCTATTGGATACTATTTTCTTTGTGGCCAGGATGCCTAGTTCTGTTTGCCTCAAAGGAACACTTTGGGAAAGAGTATTTTGAGACATGTCTTTGTATGAAAACTCCAATTCTGTAACTCAGCGAGCTTGGAAATTTGAACTGAGTTCCAAAATGAAGCCACGGTTGGTTATTTCAGATACACTACTTGAAAAATTACTGATTCATTATTTATGCAAGCAATTAGAGCAGCACTCACATCAGTGGGATCATACAAATAGAAAAGAGACCTATCACTAAATGTAATAACAGGGCTTCCCCTGGTGGTCTAGTGGATAAGGACACCACCTTGCAGTGCAAGGGGCACCGATTCGATCCCTGGCCTGGGAAGATCCCTCGTGCCGCAGAGCGGCTGGACCGATGTGTCCAATTACCTAGCTGGAGCTCTGGCGCGCATGCGCCCAGAGCCGGCGCTCTGAAGCGACAGACGCCACCTCAATGGGAGGTCCACAGGGGCCAAAAGAACAAAGACGGACGGAAATTAGAGAAATGGAAGACCAATGGAAGTGGCCCACCCACTCCCCTCCCTCCCCAACCGGACCCTCACCCAAAATAAATAAATAAAACTTAAAAAAAAAAAAAAATAAATAAATGTAATAACACTACCTCTGCCTAAAGGGATCCATCTAAACTCACTGGCACAAGTAGTGATGGGCAATTGCATTTTTCTACATGTCTTGTTATTTAGTCATGGTGGGTCTGACTGTTGGCATTGGTGGTACTCATTATACTTGGGACAATGAGAAACTAGAAAGTTTGAACAAGCAGTACCTTCTTTTAAGGAAAAAACTATGTGACTAACTAAGGTCAATTCCTTGCAGCCCATGGGATTTGTTCTCTTGGCGTGGATTGGGCAATTGGGAATCCTGGTTTTGAAGAATCTTACAAGTACTGGTAATCATTCTTGTTTTTGTTATGATAATACTCTGATGCATTTTCTCCAGAGTCTTAAACCCTTCTACACAGCAGCTTTCTCATCAAGATGATTGCCACAATGATATAACAAAAAAGATGAGGAAGATCTTGTAACACAAGTGATTGTCAAGACAACTGGACAGTCTCCAAGTGGTGAACATCTGGATCTTCCTCAATTGGTCAAACCCTTGTAAACAAAAGAATAACCAAAAGGGGAACTGAGAAACTGAATTTACACTTCTCTGTCTACCTTTGAATCTATGACAAACAAAAAAAAAATGTGTTGATGATTGACTCACTTGCTACCACCTGCTCTGTACAGCCTTTATCAGTTCTCATATAGTCAGAAGAGATCTTCATTTTTTTCCACAGTGAGAGACGTCAGTTCTTTCACAAAAAGTCCTGTGCAGAAGCAGCTAACAATATGCCTGCTGGCTTTGCCCAGAGCAGGTGACTAGAAGAACAAGCAGGGGCAGGCCAAGAAAAAAATCACAGTTGCTTTGTAACTTAATCTCTGAAGTGACTTCCTGTTACTTGAATTCTTCAAAGGAGGCCATTTGGTCCAGCCTGCATTCAGAGGAGATCACACACATATGTGAGCATAAAGATGCAAGGAAGGATCGCTGGGATTCTCTTAAAGGTGGTTCATACTTGCAATGACTGATGTTCTCAATACCATCCCATAAATCATTTTATATTGTTCTTTTTGCTTTTATGATTTTACCAGTATCCTCAAAAATCCAGAGCCTGGCTATTATACCTGTGTGCCCACTCCTATGCTAAACTTGAAGAACATGATCGAATAGAAAACCCAACAAACCTGATGGTATGGTGGTCAGATTATTTTTGCTACCTAGAGGTATTTTTATTTCTTCTTGCTGATGAAATTTCAGTAGTAATTTTAATAGTTAAAATCTGACCTAGAGATTAATGAAAACAGCTATATTCTTACAACCAAAACCAAAATGGACTATAATGTTTCATTTATTTCAGGAATTTTCACAATAAAAAGAGATTAGTGGGACTTTCCTGGTGGTACGGTGGGTAAGGACACTGCTTGCAGTGCAAGGGGCGCCAGTTAGATCCCTGGCCTGGGAAGATCCCACGTGCTGCAGAGCGGCTGCACCAATGTGTCCAACTACCGAGCCAGAGCTCTGGAGCGCATGCGCCCAGAGCCGGTGCTCTGCGACAACAGAGGCCACTGCGGTGGGAGGCCCACATGGGCCAAAGAACAAAGATGGATGAAAAAATAGATAAATGAAAGACCAGTAGAAGTGGCCCACCCACCCCCTCCCTCCCCAACAGGACCCCCCAAAAAATAAATTAATTAAAAAAAAGATTAGTGATTCACTTACTTGATTTATATATGACCAACTCAGAAAATGATGAAAATATCAACTTTCCTTAATGAGCTATTTAGTCAAAGACAGTCTTGGTTATTCTTTTAGCTGATTACAGTCACTATCATTTTCTGAGACTTCTGCTTGTAGTTAAGTTAAAAAATTGATGATTGACTCACTTGCTACCACCTGCTCTGTACAGCCTTTATCAGTTCTCATATAGTCAGAAGAGATCTTCATTTTTTTCCACAGTGAGAGACGTCAGTTCTTTCACAAAAAGTCCTGTGCAGAAGCAGCTAACAATATGCCTGCTGGCTTTGCCCAGAGCAGGTGACTAGAAGAACAAGCAGGGGCAGGCCAAGAAAAAAATCACAGTTGCTTTGTAACTTAATCTCTGAAGTGACTTCCTGTTACTTGAATTCTTCAAAGGAGGCCATTTGGTCCAGCCTGCATTCAGAGGAGATCACACACATATGTGAGCATAAAGATGCAAGGAAGGATCGCTGGGATTCTCTTAAAGGTGGTTCATACTTGCAATGACTGATGTTCTCAATACCATCCCATAAATCATTTTATATTGTTCTTTTTGCTTTTATGATTTTACCAGTATCCTCAAAAATCCAGAGCCTGGCTATTATACCTGTGTGCCCACTCCTATGCTAAACTTGAAGAACATGATCGAATAGAAAACCCAACAAACCTGATGGTATGGTGGTCAGATTATTTTTGCTACCTAGAGGTATTTTTATTTCTTCTTGCTGATGAAATTTCAGTAGTAATTTTAATAGTTAAAATCTGACCTAGAGATTAATGAAAACAGCTATATTCTTACAACCAAAACCAAAATGGACTATAATGTTTCATTTATTTCAGGAATTTTCACAATAAAAAGAGATTAGTGGGACTTTCCTGGTGGTACGGTGGGTAAGGACACTGCTTGCAGTGCAAGGGGCGCCAGTTAGATCCCTGGCCTGGGAAGATCCCACGTGCTGCAGAGCGGCTGCACCAATGTGTCCAACTACCGAGCCAGAGCTCTGGAGCGCATGCGCCCAGAGCCGGTGCTCGCGACAACAGAGGCCACTGCGGTGGGAGGCCCACATGGGCCAAAGAACAAAGATGGATGAAAAAATAGATAAATGAAAGACCAGTAGAAGTGGCCCACCCACCCCCTCCCTCCCCAACAGGACCCCCCAAAAAATAAATTAATTAAAAAAAAGATTAGTGATTCACTTACTTGATTTATATATGACCAACTCAGAAAATGATGAAAATATCAACTTTCCTTAATGAGCTATTTAGTCAAAGACAGTCTTGGTTATTCTTTTAGCTGATTACAGTCACTATCATTTTCTGAGACTTCTGCTTAGTTAAGAAAATGATTTGTTTGTTAATTCATTCATTTGTTCAGTCATTCAATAAGAATAATCTAATTCTGTGTCAACATTCTGCCAGGAACAGAAGGAAGTCAAGGTGAAGATGAGGTCATGAACACTTTGTATTAAAAATGGATGTACTGGGCATTTTGCTTGATTCTTCTCCCTCGAATATTTCAAAAACAACTGAAACATATGAAAAGAGGAGGGAAAAAGACACCTTTTTTTCCCACCATTTTTATAAATTAAAGACATGGTCCCCATGGGACAAACAATGAAACATACTCACCATCTGCTTCCCAGTCTGAACTCTCTAGTGTAATGGAAAAATGTGTTTCCCTCCAAAATCTTCAATCAGGAGACACACCAGCCTCGTCAATGAGACACAGCTACAAAATGCAACGAGACCATAGGGAGAGTGGAACGTCCCCAGTAAGACCTACTTCACTGTCATGGAATATTGGGTAAGAGACAGCTGTATCAACTGGCTGTTTCAATTGCCTCCAAGCAGAGCTAGCCTGCCGGAGGTAGAACGAACTGTTGCTTCCTAAGAATAAAATAGGAAAAATTAAATAGAAAATATTCACAGGTACAAAAAGCTTTTCTGAAATAAAGAGATGCAATTGACTTTTGACTGATGTAGGGGATAGGGACACTAACCCTACATAGTGAAAAATCTGTTTAACTTTACAGTCAGTCCTCACTATTGTGGTTCCTACATCTGCAGATTCAACCAGCCAGGGATCTCATGTTACTACATAGTACATATTTAGTGAGAAAAATCTGCTCATTAGTGAACCTGAACTTGAAACCCATGTTGTTCAAGATCAAATGTAGTTGACTATATAGACTAACCTAAAATAAACATATTTAGGAAAATCCACAGCAAGACATAGCCAACATAATTACTGTTTTTCAAAAATAAAGAATTATGAAAGTATTCAGGTAGGAAAAACAAGCTACATGGGGGAAAAGGGGAATGGATTCAGGTTCTCTATTATAACTAGACATGCCAAAAGACAATGAAGCAATACCCACTAGAACTGAAGCTAAAAATATTCTCAGCTAAGAGTTTCTATTACACCAATATGATTTTTTTTTCAATAAGATCTTTAAACACAAGGCACAACAACAAAAGTGCTTTAACAAGGGAATTTCTTGAAGGTCCATGGAAACTGTTTTCCATTGCAGGGGATGTGGGTTTGATCTCTGGGCTGGGAAGCCAAGGTCCTACATGCCATGTGGCAACTAAGCCCTCACACTACAGCTATAGGGTCACATGCCCTCGGAACCCACACGCTGCAACTAGAAGAGGACCCTGCAGACTAGAACAAAGACTGGTTAAGCCAAAAGTAAATAAATGAACAAATAAACAAAACATTTAAAAAATAAACAAACAGGGTAGTCCAGTAATATCGCCTTGCAGTGCAAGGGGCACTGGTTCGATCCCTGGCCTGGGAAGATCCCACATTCTGTGGAGCGGCTGAACCGATGCGTCCAATTACTGAGCCAGCGCTCTAGAGAGCATGCACCAGGAGCCTGAGCTCTGCAGCGAGAGGCCACTGTGATGAGAGGCCTACACAGACCAAAAAAGAACAAAGGTGGATGATGAAAGACCAATAGAAGTGGCCAAAAAAATTAAAAAATAAACGAACAAAAGTGTGCTTAACAAAATCCATTCACCTGTCCAAACACCATTGATTGGTGCTGAGTTTTGAACCTATTGAAGAATACAGCTATAGGAAGAAACAATTGCAGTGAATAGTGATCATAAGAAAGGATATAAATGTTATTGCTGTGGATATCTAAAAATAATATGTGACAGTACCAAATGCTTGCAAGGATGTGGAGAAACTGAGGATGTGGTCACACTTTGTAACCAGGAACACAAAATGGAGTATGGCTATTTCTTACAAAACTAAGATGTGCTGCTCAACACACAACCAGAAATTCATTCTCAGATTATTTCCCAGAGAAAGAAAAGCATGTTCACTGAAAAACCTGTACGTGAATGTGCGTAGAATTTTGATTTTTCATAGGCCAAAACTGGAAATAATCCAAATACCCTTCATGGAAGACTGGTTAAATAAACTGAAGCTCATTCATGCCATCGGTAATAGTGATAAAAAGGATAAACTATGATATAGACAAGTTGGAAGGCCATCAAACAGATTATACTGGGTGGGGAAAAAAACACCACCAAAAATTTATGTAATATGTGTATCCATCTAGGTAATATTCTTGAAGGGATAAAATTATAGGTATGGAGAACAGATTCTTCGTGCAAGGGTCTGAAGAATAATTACTTTGGAACTATTCTATGTCTTGACTGTTGTGGTGGTCACACAAATTTACATACATGATAAAATTGCATAAAACTAAATACACACATAATGGCATGTAAAAGTGTTGAACTCTGAACAAGATTGATGGATTGAATCACTGTTTGTTTCCTGATTGGGATACTGTACATATGCAAGATGTTTTCTTTGAGGGAAAGATATAAAGGGATCTCTCTGTATTTCTTACATTTCTTCATAGATATGAATCTACTGCTACCTTATAATAAAAGTTTTCAAAATTTAAATAATAATTTAAATAAGAAAAATTGGGGATATGGGAGAATAAATAACTAAAAAATAATGCTGAAACATTTATTGAACCAAAATAATCACTTGGGTCTTTTTTTTTTTAACAGATTTTTTATTTTTGCCTCTAAGGCATCATTTATTTATTTTTAATCCATTTTTATTCTTTGGCATGTATGGGCCTTCCATTGCAGTGACTTCTCTCATCTCAGAACACTGGTTCTGGGTGTATGCACTCCAGAGCAGTGGCTCATAATTGGACACACTGCCCCAGCCGTTCTTCAGCATGTGGGACCTTCCCAGGCCAAGGATCAAACCAGTGCCCCTTGCACTGCAAGATGAACTCTTTACTCACTGGACCACAAGGGAAGCCCTCACTTTGATCTTTTAAAGTTTTTTTACAACCTTTTTTTTAAATGTAGAGAGATCATGTATAACTATCATGAAAGAATGTAGACAAAAATAAATCTCAGTTCTTTCAATTTAGTTTCTCTTAAGTTCAAACAAAATTAACTGTAATATAATTTATTTTGAAATAGCATATGCAATCTGATTTTATTTTCCCAAATTATTTCTGTCCTTTTTTTTATGTTTGGATCTGCAACTACACATTAAGAGATACTTAGAAAAAATGTGTGCCTAGTGCCACTAATGATTGCTTCCTATTAATGAGATTTGAGATAAGCTTTTTAACTTTCTTTTTGTATTTTGTGGGGGGGCACTTCTATTGGTCATCCATCTTCGCTTTTGGGCCTGTGTGCGCCTCCCATCACAGGGGCCTCTCTCACTGCAGACCACTGGCTCTATTCTTGAAGGGATAAAATTATAGGTATGGAGAACAGATTCTTCGTGCAAGGGTCTGAAGAATAATTACTTTGGAACTATTCTATGTCTTGACTGTTGTGGTGGTCACACAAATTTACATACATGATAAAATTGCATAAAACTAAATACACACATAATGGCATGTAAAAGTGTTGAACTCTGAACAAGATTGATGGATTGAATCACTGTTTGTTTCCTGATTGGGATACTGTACATATGCAAGATGTTTTCTTTGAGGGAAAGATATAAAGGGATCTCTCTGTATTTCTTACATTTCTTCATAGATATGAATCTACTGCTACCTTATAATAAAAGTTTTCAAAATTTAAATAATAATTTAAATAAGAAAAATTGGGGATATGGGAGAATAAATAACTAAAAAATAATGCTGAAACATTTATTGAACCAAAATAATCACTTGGGTCTTTTTTTTTTTAACAGATTTTTTATTTTGCCTCTAAGGCATCATTTATTTATTTTTAATCCATTTTTATTCTTTGGCATGTATGGGCCTTCCATTGCAGTGACTTCTCTCATCTCAGAACACTGGTTCTGGGTGTATGCACTCCAGAGCAGTGGCTCATAATTGGACACACTGCCCCAGCCGTTCTTCAGCATGTGGGACCTTCCCAGGCCAAGGATCAAACCAGTGCCCCTTGCACTGCAAGATGAACTCTTTACTCACTGGACCACAAGGGAAGCCCTCACTTTGATCTTTTAAAGTTTTTTTACAACCTTTTTTTTAAATGTAGAGAGATCATGTATAACTATCATGAAAGAATGTAGACAAAAATAAATCTCAGTTCTTTCAATTTAGTTTCTCTTAAGTTCAAACAAAATTAACTGTAATATAATTTATTTTGAAATAGCATATGCAATCTGATTTTATTTTCCCAAATTATTTCTGTCCTTTTTTTTATGTTTGGATCTGCAACTACACATTAAGAGATACTTAGAAAAAATGTGTGCCTAGTGCCACTAATGATTGCTTCCTATTAATGAGATTTGAGATAAGATTTTTAACTTTCTTTTTGTATTTTGTGGGGGGGCACTTCTATTGGTCATCCATCTTCGCTTTTTGGCCTGTGTGGGCCTCCCATCACAGTGGCCTCTCTCACTGCAGACCACTGGCTCTGGGCACATGCACTCTAGAGCTCCGGTTCAGTAGTTGGACATATCAGTCCAACTGCTCCCCGGCACGCAGGATCTTCTCAGGCAAAGGATGGAGCCAGCACCTCCTGCATTGCAAGGTGGTGTCCTTACCCACAGGACCACCAGGGAAGCCCTCTTTTTGTATTTTTGTATGATTTTTTTAAATTGTGGATATGTGCCATTTTTAATCCTAAATATATAAAAAAAATTAAAGAATAAAAGAGTAGTCCCTGAGTTTAAAGAAGTAACCTCCTCGTAGGATGACAAGCAAGTAAGCAAAAGATTCAGAAGAATGGTCGAAGTTTCTAGGAGAGATGGAAAAGGATGGAGCTAGAGCTGTCTGAGCTCCAGAAGTAAAGAAGACTGCAAAGGAGTGTTAGAGCATTTTATAACATTGTTTTTTAAAGTCTTCCTTTCTTGGTAATTTTACAAGTTCTGTCTGGAAAAAGCACACAGCAGTAAAAAGTTCTTCAAGTCAGACTTTCCACTGTAAAATCCACTTTGGTTAGTTTTGATAATTTATTGACATGGCTGTGTAAAAGGTGAGAAACTGTGAGTGGAACAGCATGGACTTGGAAGCCAAGGTGCTGTTTATTTATTTTAATGAATAGTTTTAAGCATTAGAATCTCACTTGAGTAAGTTACTTTTCAAAAATTCATTTTCACCATTTCAACCCTCTTTTTCTTTTTATCTTTGGAAAAGATGCTATTGAAGTCAAACGCTACAATGTGCTAGTAACCTACCTTTTTCATTTATATATGAAGTGAAAGAGAGCCTTCAGATGTTTGATTTTCATAATTAGTTGGGAATTTTCCCAATATTTAAGGAGCAGGTATTTATTTGTCACTTGATTTTAATCTCTGAACATATGACCTGTGTATTTTTACTCTGGCCTTGGTCTCTCACCAAGAACTCTTGTACTAGCAGGGAGACAGGATCTCCATCTTTCACTGAAATCTATCTAATATTTGTACAGTTGACTGTGCATGTCACCATCTATTTACATGGCTTAATTGTGTAATAACATTACTGGCCATCATAAAGTCATGGAGTAGGGCACTCATCAGACCAGTGTTGCCCACAAGTCTAACTATCCTGACATGTGGTCACTCAGCACCTGCCTAAGCACCTCTAACTTCAGGAAACTCACCACCCACCAGGTGCTCAATTTGCACGACTGAGAAGTTCTTCACAGTCTAAATAAAAGATGTCTATGACATTATTTCATTACTCTATAGGTAGGCCTTGTACATTTTATACTCTTGGAAGTATTTTAATCTTGCTATTTCAAATGACTTTGACTTTTCCACTGTTGCTTAGTGGACTATTGTGCAGACATATCCATTGCTTGTAAGCTGCTCATTGGCCTATATTAGACTTGAAGTTCTGGGTCAACACACAGCTTATGTGGGCACTTCATGCCATTTTGAATAATAATGACAATGTGGTTTGAATCATTTGCACAAGTTAATAACACAAAAGCAATATATAATTGCAAAATTGTTCACATACCACATAAAAGAAATGTCACTTTTGAAGACCAGATTTGATGATGTTTGTGGAATACTTAACTCAGAATGCATATCATGTGGCCAAATAATGCTTATGAAAACCTCGTGTTGTATTTCCCAATGTGTGTATATAAATGTGTCTGTGTTTTATAACTTAAATGTTTTCATTTCTTGTATGGTTTTATGAAAAGTAAATAAAGTAGTGGGGACAGGAACAAGGTGCTGTTTATTTATTTTAATGAATAGTTTTAAGCATTAGAATCTCACTTGAGTAAGTTACTTTTCAAAAATTCATTTTCACCATTTCAACCCTCTTTTTCTTTTTATCTTTGGAAAAGATGCTATTGAAGTCAAACGCTACAATGTGCTAGTAACCTACCTTTTTCATTTATATATGAAGTGAAAGAGAGCCTTCAGATGTTTGATTTTCATAATTAGTTGGGAATTTTCCCAATATTTAAGGAGCAGGTATTTATTTGTCACTTGATTTTAATCTCTGAACATATGACCTGTGTATTTTTACTCTGGCCTTGGTCTCTCACCAAGAACTCTTGTACTAGCAGGGAGACAGGATCTCCATCTTTCACTGAAATCTATCTAATATTTGTACAGTTGACTGTGCATGTCACCATCTATTTACATGGCTTAATTGTGTAATAACATTACTGGCCATCATAAAGTCATGGAGTAGGGCACTCATCAGACCAGTGTTGCCCACAAGTCTAACTATCCTGACATGTGGTCACTCAGCACCTGCCTAAGCACCTCTAACTTCAGGAAACTCACCACCCACCAGGTGCTCAATTTGCACGACTGAGAAGTTCTTCACAGTCTAAATAAAAGATGTCTATGACATTATTTCATTACTCTATAGGTAGGCCTTGTACATTTTATACTCTTGGAAGTATTTTAATCTTGCTATTTCAAATGACTTTGACTTTTCCACTGTTGCTTAGTGGACTATTGTGCAGACATATCCATTGCTTGTAAGCTGCTCATTGGCCTATATTAGACTTGAAGTTCTGGGTCAACACACAGCTTATGTGGGCACTTCATGCCATTTTGAATAATAATGACAATGTGGTTTGAATCATTTGCACAAGTTAATAACACAAAAGCAATATATAATTGCAAAATTGTTCACATACCACATAAAAGAAATGTCACTTTTGAAGACCAGATTTGATGATGTTTGTGGAATACTTAACTCAGAATGCATATCATGTGGCCAAATAATGCTTATGAAAACCTCGTGTTGTATTTCCCAATGTGTGTATATAAATGTGTCTGTGTTTTATAACTTAAATGTTTTCATTTCTTTTATGGTTTTATGAAAAGTAAATAAAGTAGTGGGGACAGGAACAAGGACCTATTTTACCCTATAGGGCTGGTTGATGAAAGCCATATTTTTATACAAATATTATGATAAAAACTTACTGTGTTGGTTCGTTAAGGAACAATATTTGAATTTCATCATCACAAATGACTACTGTGCTCCCAGGAGAAATTCAGCCACAACTTCTCAATTAGGACAGAGAATCAGAAAATAAGCCAAGATGCCAAGACTCTCCCTTCAACCAGCAGCCAGTGTGCTGGTCTATGATGTTGGGCAAATTACTCAGCCTCTCCGAGCTTTACTTTCTTTGTCAGGAAAAAATAAAATCTCACTACAGAGTTAAATACTTTGCTGTGACTCATACTACTTGCACTATGTCTAGGTCTCAAAATGAAAATTCAACTGTCCCCCAAATGTTTACCAGCCTGAAGATGGAATTGAAAATCAAAGTCTAATAACTCATTTGCAGCAGCATGCATGGACCTAGAAATGGTGACATCAAGTTAAGTATGTCAGATAGAGAGGGACAGTTGTTATAGATGTTACTTCTATGTAGAATCTAAAAAAAAAAAAAAAATAGAACAAATGAACTTATTTACAAAATTGAAACAGACTCATTGACATAGAAAACAAGTTGATTGTTACCAAAGGAGAAGGTGGGAGGAGAGGGATAAATTGGGAGAATGGAATTAATGGGTACACACTGCCACATGTAAAATATATAAGCAGCAAAGATTTCCTGTGTCCTTGGGAACAGAACCATTGGGTTGGCCAAGAAGTTTGTTCAGGTTTTTCTGTACCATCTTAAAGAAAACTCCAAACTTTTTCACCAACTCAATATAGTCAGTATCTTGCAATAAAATATAGTGGGAAAGAATTTTAAAAGAAAACAACCATACCACATAAAAGAAATGTCACTTTTGAAGACCAGATTTGATGATGTTTGTGGAATACTTAACTCAGAATGCATATCATGTGGCCAAATAATGCTTATGAAAACCTCGTGTTGTATTTCCCAATGTGTGTATATAAATGTGTCTGTGTTTTATAACTTAAATGTTTTCATTTCTTTTATGGTTTTATGAAAAGTAAATAAAGTAGTGGGGACAGGAACAAGGACCTATTTTACCCTATAGGGCTGGTTGATGAAAGCCATATTTTTATACAAATATTATGATAAAAACTTACTGTGTTGGTTCGTTAAGGAACAATATTTGAATTTCATCATCACAAATGACTACTGTGCTCCCAGGAGAAATTCAGCCACAACTTCTCAATTAGGACAGAGAATCAGAAAATAAGCCAAGATGCCAAGACTCTCCCTTCAACCAGCAGCCAGTGTGCTGGTCTATGATGTTGGGCAAATTACTCAGCCTCTCCGAGCTTTACTTTCTTTGTCAGGAAAAAATAAAATCTCACTACAGAGTTAAATACTTTGCTGTGACTCATACTACTTGCACTATGTCTAGGTCTCAAAATGAAAATTCAACTGTCCCCCAAATGTTTACCAGCCTGAAGATGGAATTGAAAATCAAAGTCTAATAACTCATTTGCAGCAGCATGCATGGACCTAGAAATGGTGACATCAAGTTAAGTATGTCAGATAGAGAGGGACAGTTGTTATAGATGTTACTTCTATGTAGAATCTAAAAAAAAAAAAAAAAAAAATAGAACAAATGAACTTATTTACAAAATTGAAACAGACTCATTGACATAGAAAACAAGTTGATTGTTACCAAAGGAGAAGGTGGGAGGAGAGGGATAAATTGGGAGAATGGAATTAATGGGTACACACTGCCACATGTAAAATATATAAGCAGCAAAGATTTCCTGTGTCCTTGGGAACAGAACCATTGGGTTGGCCAAGAAGTTTGTTCAGGTTTTTCTGTACCATCTTAAAGAAAACTCCAAACTTTTTCACCAACTCAATATAGTCAGTATCTTGCAATAAAATATAGTGGGAAAGAATTTTAAAAGAAAACACACACACACATATATACATAACCAACTCACTTGCTTAACACCTGAAACTACCACAATATTATAGATCAACTATACTTTAATAAGGGGCTTCCCAGGTGGTTCTAGTGGTAAAGACCTACCTGCCAAGGCAGGAGATGAAAGAGACTCGAGATGAAAGAGACTTCTGGGTCAGGAGGATCCTCTGGAAGAGGACATGACAACCCACTCCACTATTCTTGCCTGGAGAATCCCATGGACAGAAGAACCTGCCAGGCTATAGTTTATGGGGCTGCAGGGTTGGACATGACTGAAGTGTGACTTAGCATGCACTCACACATGCTGCAGTAAAAGTTAAAAATAATTTTAAAATATGTTTTAAAATCTAGTGGTTCACATGGGATCTCAGCTACCAGTACATCCCTACTCAACTATACCTAATAGCTTCAGAGAGGCCTCAAGAGGCATCCAGATATACTCAAAGACAAGCACAGGTCACCTCAATGTCAACCTTTTCATATCCGCACAGCCTCCTCTGTTCTTCCAGTACACCCAGGACTATTTCAATACACCCAATCATTTTTAATCACTTCAAGCATTTCATTTGCCTGTTCACCTTCTGCACGGCCAGGGAATTATTCTATAGGGTTATCTTTCAGAATTAGAATCAATATCTCCTTCTTTCTTACAGTGACAGAACTCATAGGATATATACAGGTTCCTTAACAAACGATATGAAAGCCCATCAAGACACAACTCTTGTCTTCTTCTGTATCTTTATCTCCTGCAAACCTATTTGCCCCCAGAAACTCATGTTCTAACTGTACAAAAATCTTGTACGCTGTTTCATTCCTCTTTACCTCTGTCCATATAATTTTTGCCAAATCTCAGACTCTGTTTCAAAGGAAGGGCTAAATATTCACCTTCTCTGTGAAGACAGAGAGGATCTTAGAGGAAGACGTGATCTTTGCTTCCTCTGGATCTTGTGGTTTGCTTATGGTGCCTAATCAAATGTATTGCTTATTTTGCTTTGTTTTTAATTTAAATCTTTCATACTAGTCTCTTCAGAGGCTCAGGCAGTTTTAAAATTTCTCTGGAAATCCCTACCACCTAGCAGAGTGTTTGACACATAACTGACATTCCATAAACAATTGTTGAGTGAACAATGGCATTTATCAAAAGAACTTGGTATCAAGTTACCCATCACCATGGGGTCTGCTTGGATTGAGTCAAGGCTGCCTTTTAGAATAGCACTGAACACTGTAGCAAATGACTTAAGAGATGAAAGTGCCTGAAGAGAACACTGTCATGTGCCAAACGATGAGCACTGCTGGGCCATTCTCAATAGAGCATTTGGATTGACAGCTGTTCTTAATCCAAATGACTGCTGCCACTAGCCAATGGAACTGGAGAGCAGAAACACAAATAACACTAGGCTGTGAGCAGCTCTACTTGCAATGAGTAAGCATTGAGAGAATGAAGGCTGAGGAAGGGCTCACATCTCTGGAGCTTCTGTAAGAAGAATAGGGTATGTGGAGGCCACCAGGGCCCCCATCACTGCTCACAGAGCAAGGACCTGCCCCTCCCAAAAGTGTCATCTCAGCCACCCCTGGGGGAAAGGAGAGAAGGTTTTCAGTGTATTCCTCCTCAGTGAGAGAGAAGAAACATTTCCCACCAGGAAACAAAGGAACAAGAACCTCAGTGGGCCTTTCAGAGGGAGGTTGCAAACTCGAAATCCAACCTTCATATTTTGGTGGAGGGCATGAGTAGTTATTCTTAGGGTTCTTTCAATTAGCCCCAAAGTGACAGAACTCATAGGATATATACAGGTTCCTTAACAAACGATATGAAAGCCCATCAAGACACAACTCTTGTCTTCTTCTGTATCTTTATCTCCTGCAAACCTATTTGCCCCCAGAAACTCATGTTCTAACTGTACAAAAATCTTGTACGCTGTTTCATTCCTCTTTACCTCTGTCCATATAATTTTTGCCAAATCTCAGACTCTGTTTCAAAGGAAGGGCTAAATATTCACCTTCTCTGTGAAGACAGAGAGGATCTTAGAGGAAGACGTGATCTTTGCTTCCTCTGGATCTTGTGGTTTGCTTATGGTGCCTAATCAAATGTATTGCTTATTTTGCTTTGTTTTTAATTTAAATCTTTCATACTAGTCTCTTCAGAGGCTCAGGCAGTTTTAAAATTTCTCTGGAAATCCCTACCACCTAGCAGAGTGTTTGACACATAACTGACATTCCATAAACAATTGTTGAGTGAACAATGGCATTTATCAAAAGAACTTGGTATCAAGTTACCCATCACCATGGGGGTCTGCTTGGATTGAGTCAAGGCTGCCTTTTAGAATAGCACTGAACACTGTAGCAAATGACTTAAGAGATGAAAGTGCCTGAAGAGAACACTGTCATGTGCCAAACGATGAGCACTGCTGGGCCATTCTCAATAGAGCATTTGGATTGACAGCTGTTCTTAATCCAAATGACTGCTGCCACTAGCCAATGGAACTGGAGAGCAGAAACACAAATAACACTAGGCTGTGAGCAGCTCTACTTGCAATGAGTAAGCATTGAGAGAATGAAGGCTGAGGAAGGGCTCACATCTCTGGAGCTTCTGTAAGAAGAATAGGGTATGTGGAGGCCACCAGGGCCCCCATCACTGCTCACAGAGCAAGGACCTGCCCCTCCCAAAAGTGTCATCTCAGCCACCCCTGGGGGAAAGGAGAGAAGGTTTTCAGTGTATTCCTCCTCAGTGAGAGAGAAGAAACATTTCCCACCAGGAAACAAAGGAACAAGAACCTCAGTGGGCCTTTCAGAGGGAGGTTGCAAACTCGAAATCCAACCTTCATATTTTGGTGGAGGGCATGAGTAGGAAAAAGAGTTAGAGCTAAAAATAGAATAACAAAAACTAACTTTATGTGAAATATAGAGTGACTGAAGTACTGAATAAGAACCAACGTAAATAACAAAAAAAATGAGGAATTTCAAACCAAAATGAGGGTTTAATGACCCTTTTATTGCTTGAAAAAGAACTGAGCTCTTTTTCCAATTTCTCATCCGACAAAAGAAACTAGTACGTGGAATACCCAGTGCCAAAATTCCAGCAACTCATTTTAACTCCTGACTTTCTAAGTGTAAGGGATGTCTTTTCCAAAGCTCGATATTTTCTAAATTCTAATAAATCAAAGAGTTTTCTTATTGTTTCTCCCTATTATCATCATGGCCTATGAAATTCAAATCAATCACCTATATTAAAATGTTTCTTGAAAAGACTGAAAAACTGAACTCTGCCTTTGACTCAGATTTTTCTATTAAAAGCAAGTTTTGGGGGCTTCCCTGGTGGTACAGTGGGTAAAGAGTCCACTTTGCAGTGCAAGGGGCACCGGTTTGATCCCTGGCCCAGAAAGATCCCACGTGCCAAGGAATGGCTGGACTGGTGTGTCCAATTATGAGCCAGTGCTCTGGAGCACATGCACCCAGAGCCAGTGCTCTACAAGGAGAGGGGCCACTGTGATGGGAGGCCCATACAGGCCAAAGATAAAGGTGGACAAAAATCAATAAATTAAGAACCAATTTTAAAAAAGCCAAGTTTTTACATGGATATTAAATATATAATGCACACTTTTGGGGATAAAAGTGAAGCAGTTTTCAAATTTGATTAAGATGCCATAATAATTTTTCTACTATTAATGTTAAGCAAAAAAGAAATTCACCTTGTGCTTCAATACAGAATAGTCAGTACACAATAAAAATATCAAAAGTGCAGAGAAATAGAAAAAAGCACTTCTTAATTCCATCATTCAAATAACTGTTTGCAAAATAGTATGTTTCATTTCTTTCCAGCCTCTTTTTCTATGTGTAAACGAGTTCTGTTTTCAAAGCTTCATCACCTCTGTGTACTGTATGATTTATGTTAGGATTTTATGTGAAATACTATCGTTTCAGTTATGAACATAAACAATAGCAGTAACAGAGACTACCAGCTGGGAACATGTTCATACAGTGGTCACATTGTACACGTCACCTTTAACCTATCTGGTGCTTTAATCTACTTAGTCTTGTATCGGCCTCAACATCCCTATATGAAATATGTAAAGGGATTTTTAGGATTTCTGTAGTATTGCTGAGGGCTTCCCAAGTGGCATTAGTGCTAAAGAACCCACCTATTCTCTTAAACTAAGCTGTCTACTCAGAGGAATGCAGACAGCGGTCCTAATGAGAGGACACCTTATCATTGTGGCAGAAGTGACAGCCATCAGTGAAGGCACAGAAAACCACAAAATCAGAACGAGAACGAGTCAATCTGTTTTTCCAGAGTCCTCACAGGTTAAGACTTAATCCTTTGCACACCAGGGCTCCACACAACTTCAACTGGTTATGTAATATACAAAGATAACATGTCATAATTGCTTACATTTGCACAGCATCGCCTTTCTTGTTCAGAAGTAACCTACTCTAAACCTCACTTGTCAGAACTTAGCCAAGACCCCAGAAACAGAACTGAAGCAAGACCCCTAGAAATTGACAGCCCAGGCTGTCAATGAAGGTCAAAATAGCAAATGTCCTTCATTCCTCCTTACCCTTCACATGGCAGCTTGCACACAAAATTCTCAGAAAAACCTTTCTCTAATGCCTCCACTTGAAGAGCCCTACCCCATCATTCTGTTTCTCAGTACCTTTTATATGTCCTTCCCAGCAGCTATCAAATTTTACACTCATGTTATTTATGACTTTACTTTTGTGTTACACTGTTTACTTGCTGCACCAGATTTTGAATTTCATGTGGAAATGAGCCATGTCCTTCTTGATCATCATTGAATGCCCAAATCCTGGTTCTGTGCTTCTCACATAAAAGGGTCTTGACAAGTAAATGTTGGGTGAATAAAAAAATGTTACCAAAGCAGCACCTACATTCCCTGACTATAGTATATCACTTTGGAATTTTTAATTTAGGAATGCTCCTTACGGGAAGGGCAAAGCTTCATCACCTCTGTGTACTGTATGATTTATGTTAGGATTTTATGTGAAATACTATCGTTTCAGTTATGAACATAAACAATAGCAGTAACAGAGACTACCAGCTGGGAACATGTTCATACAGTGGTCACATTGTACACGTCACCTTTAACCTATCTGGTGCTTTAATCTACTTAGTCTTGTATCGGCCTCAACATCCCTATATGAAATATGTAAAGGGATTTTTAGGATTTCTGTAGTATTGCTGAGGGCTTCCCAAGTGGCATTAGTGCTAAAGAACCCACCTATTCTCTTAAACTAAGCTGTCTACTCAGAGGAATGCAGACAGCGGTCCTAATGAGAGGACACCTTATCATTGTGGCAGAAGTGACAGCCATCAGTGAAGGCACAGAAAACCACAAAATCAGAACGAGAACGAGTCAATCTGTTTTTCCAGAGTCCTCACAGGTTAAGACTTAATCCTTTGCACACCAGGGCTCCACACAACTTCAACTGGTTATGTAATATACAAAGATAACATGTCATAATTGCTTACATTTGCACAGCATCGCCTTTCTTGTTCAGAAGTAACCTACTCTAAACCTCACTTGTCAGAACTTAGCCAAGACCCCAGAAACAGAACTGAAGCAAGACCCCTAGAAATTGACAGCCCAGGCTGTCAATGAAGGTCAAAATAGCAAATGTCCTTCATTCCTCCTTACCCTTCACATGGCAGCTTGCACACAAAATTCTCAGAAAAACCTTTCTCTAATGCCTCCACTTGAAGAGCCCTACCCCATCATTCTGTTTCTCAGTACCTTTTATATGTCCTTCCCAGCAGCTATCAAATTTTACACTCATGTTATTTATGACTTTACTTTTGTGTTACACTGTTTACTTGCTGCACCAGATTTTGAATTTCATGTGGAAATGAGCCATGTCCTTCTTGATCATCATTGAATGCCCAAATCCTGGTTCTGTGCTTCTCACATAAAAGGGTCTTGACAAGTAAATGTTGGGTGAATAAAAAAATGTTACCAAAGCAGCACCTACATTCCCTGACTATAGTATATCACTTTGGATATGTTTCTTTAAATTTAGGAATGCTCCTTACGAAGATGGTTAAAAAGATGCTATTTCCTTAAAGGGCAGAAAAGTTAGGGGAAGGTAACTACCATCTATTGAGCAAACATCGTATACCAGGAATGTTAATCTTCACAATGACACAGTAAAATAGGAATGATTAGTCCTCCTTTACTGATGAGAAAACTGAAGTTAAGTAACTTTCCAATTTTGTATAATTAGTGGGAAAACCTGGATTCAAGCCTGAGGTCCACATCTCATTATTCTGATGGGTAAAGCTTCAATTATCTTCACTTAAGGAATAGCTTATCTGTTGTCTGGAATGACGGCTGGACTAGAACCAGGAATAGGACTTGAAAGGCATTATTAGGAAAGAAGGAAGGTATTGTAGATTGGAGCTGAGTCAAGTCTGACAGTCAAGACAGGGAGACCAGGTTCAAAGGGCAGACAAGGAATTATAAAAGGACAGAATCAAAAGTCAGGAGTCCTATGAAAACAGGATCTGAGTCATGCTTCAGCCCACGTAAATCTGCATCCACCCCCCCAAACTTTCTTAAAACAGCTCTCACTAATGTCACCAATGACTCTGACATCACCGAATCCAGAAGGTAATATTTATTCTTTATCATGCTTGGCTTCTCCGTAGCATTTGGCATTCTGACCATATCCTCCTTTGTGAATCATTGTTTACCTTTGGTTTCCCCACCACCAACACACTCTCTCCTGGTCCTCCTCTTACGTATCTATCTGCTCCATCTCTGTCTTATTGGCCTCTTCCTCCTCCACTTGAAGAGCCCTACCCCATCATTCTGTTTCTCAGTACCTTTTATATGTCCTTCCCAGCAGCTATCAAATTTTACACTCATGTTATTTATGACTTTACTTTTGTGTTACACTGTTTACTTGCTGCACCAGATTTTGAATTTCATGTGGAAATGAGCCATGTCCTTCTTGATCATCATTGAATGCCCAAATCCTGGTTCTGTGCTTCTCACATAAAAGGGTCTTGACAAGTAAATGTTGGGTGAATAAAAAAATGTTACCAAAGCAGCACCTACATTCCCTGACTATAGTATATCACTTTGGATATGTTTCTTTAAATTTAGGAATGCTCCTTACGAAGATGGTTAAAAAGATGCTATTTCCTTAAAGGGCAGAAAAGTTAGGGGAAGGTAACTACCATCTATTGAGCAAACATCGTATACCAGGAATGTTAATCTTCACAATGACACAGTAAAATAGGAATGATTAGTCCTCCTTTACTGATGAGAAAACTGAAGTTAAGTAACTTTCCAATTTTGTATAATTAGTGGGAAAACCTGGATTCAAGCCTGAGGTCCACATCTCATTATTCTGATGGGTAAAGCTTCAATTATCTTCACTTAAGGAATAGCTTATCTGTTGTCTGGAATGACGGCTGGACTAGAACCAGGAATAGGACTTGAAAGGCATTATTAGGAAAGAAGGAAGGTATTGTAGATTGGAGCTGAGTCAAGTCTGACAGTCAAGACAGGGAGACCAGGTTCAAAGGGCAGACAAGGAATTATAAAAGGACAGAATCAAAAGTCAGGAGTCCTATGAAAACAGGATCTGAGTCATGCTTCAGCCCACGTAAATCTGCATCCACCCCCCCAAACTTTCTTAAAACAGCTCTCACTAATGTCACCAATGACTCTGACATCACCGAATCCAGAAGGTAATATTTATTCTTTATCATGCTTGGCTTCTCCGTAGCATTTGGCATTCTGACCATATCCTCCTTTGTGAATCATTGTTTACCTTTGGTTTCCCCACCACCAACACACTCTCTCCTGGTCCTCCTCTTACGTATCTATCTGCTCCATCTCTGTCTTATTGGCCTCTTCCTCCTCCCTGGCAATAAATGTTGGACTTTTTTAAGATCAAGGTGAGATTACTTCCTTCTCTACTGTTTCTGTATTTACTCTTCTCTCTGGGTAAACTCACCAGTTTTCAAGGCTTTAAATATTGACAGGTTGACAACTCTAAGCATTTATTTCCCATTCTACACTACATTTCTGAACTTCAGACTTGATTTCGAGGTTTTCCTACCTGACATTGCTGTTTGGGTATTTAAAAGGCAGCACAAATGTAATATACTCCAATACAAACTCATCCATCTAATCTTGATAATTGAACCCATATGTCCCTCAGTCTTCACATATAAATCTACTGTTTATCTCTTTTTTAATTTTTTTCTGGAACCACAACTAATTAGTCTCTCCATAACCACTCTTGGTCTCCTCCAATTCATTCTCCATGCTGCCACTAGAGACACCTTTTTAAAATACAAATCTCATCATATTGTATTACTATCCAGGGTAAAATTCCATGTTTATACTTGGTCTGTATGTCCTTGAATAATCAGATTTCTTCATGCCTTTCTCAGCCAGTCTCAATCTATACCATTCCTCTATTTCTGGATTCCACCACCAAAGGTCTTCTTTCAGTTTGTAGAATCCACTCTGCTCAGGATTTTCATCAGTATACACTTCTTCCTAGAATGGTCTCACCCCTTCCAAATGGTCTCACCCTCATTTGGCCATCCTTAGATTTCAACTCTAATGTGACTTCCTCAGGAATCCCTGTACTTTTGAACCCTCATCACACACACACATGCACACACACACACAGGATAAAGTCCCCCTAATACTTGACATTCTTGTTCATAGGTACCTATACACTGTGTAATTTTTTAGTGTCTCTCTTTCTTAAGGAAATTTAGGTTCTGAGGGGACAAGGACCATGGAGATTGCTCATTACTGAATGCCTGGGTCAGCATAGTGTTTTACACAGAGATGATTTACAAGTGCTTTGTAAAATGCAGGAATAGAGATAGTAGGGAAGTAGTTCTGAGATATCCTGGGATCATCCAAAGTTCATATATACCAGTCATTGGGCAGGCAGTGTCCAGGTATATCTGGTTTAAAGTAAAATTGGTTTGGTGTGTCAGTGGAGAATGCATGTAATTTATTTAAAAGGCAATAAACATTTTACTTCATCTTTAGATAGTTTTGACTATACAAGGTTGAATTATGGCTAACAAATTTTTATTGTTGGGGCTATTGCTATTTAGCTAAATCATATCTCCCAATTAACTTTTTTTTTTTTGGCCACTTCTATTGGTCTTTCATTTATCTATTTTCATCCATCTTTGTTGTTTGGCCTGTGTGGGCCTCCCATCCCCTTGGCCTCTGTCGCTGCAGAGCACTAGCTCTGGGCACATGCGCTCCAGAGCTCCAGCTAGGTAGCTGGACACATCGGTCCAACTGCTCCACGGTACGTGGGATCTTCCCAGGCCAGTGATCGAACTGGCACCCCTTGCACTGCAAGGTGGTGTCCTTACACACTGGACCACCAGGGAAGGCCCCCAACTTTTAATTCTGAATTTAAGATATACTTCCATTATAGTAATTTGCAATACATTTTTCAATTTTTAACTTTTTCAGGATGCATTTTATTTATTCATTGATTTGTTCATTTACTTTTAATCACATTATGTTTGAGTTATAATATCAAGTGTATAGTATGATACTATGTAATTTTATATTTTCTGTATTTTAATATTTTATAGATTATACTTTATTTTATTATAGGACTTACCTGGTGTGTCAGTGGATAAGAAACCACCTGCCAGTGCAAGGGACACATGTTAAATCCCTTTTCAGGCAAGATTCCATATGCCATGAAACAACTAAGTCTGTGCACCACAACTACTAAACCCAAGTTCGAGAGCCTGAGAACTGCAATTACTGAAGCCTAACCATTCTGAAACCTGTATACTGCAACTAATAAGCCCATGGGCTAGGATAACTGAAACCCATGTGCCTAGAGCCTGTGCTCTACAAGAGAAACCATCGCAATGAGAAGCCATCATACCACAATAAAGAGTAGCCTTTGCTTACCCCAACTAAAGAAAACCTTCACAGAACAACAAAAAATTGTGAGGACAAAGATAAAATTAATTAAAAAGTAAAGTTATTATAAAGTATTGACTATATTTCCTGTGCTGTACAATATATCCTTGTAGCTTATTTATTTTATACATAGAAATTTGTACCTCTTAATCCTCTTCCCCAATCTTGCCCCTCCTCCATCCCTCTCCCCACTAGTAACCACTAGTTTGTTCTCTATATACTTGAGTCTGTTACTTTATTGTTACATTTATTCCTTCATTTTATTTTTAGATTTCACATATAAGTGATAACATACAGTATTTGTCTTTGTCTTATTTATTTCATTAATCATAAAAAGCCTCCATGTTGCTGCAAATGGCAAAATTTCATTCATTTTTCAGCTAATTACTAGTCCACTGTTTATTTATACCATATCATCTTTTTTGTTGTTGTTTTGGCCACACCACGCAGCTTGTGGGGACTACTCAAAACTCAAGCCTATGCCCCCTGCAGTGAAAGTATGGTGACTTAACTACTGGACAACCAGGGCAGTCTTATGTCATAGCTTCTTTGTCCATTCATCTATTCATGGGCACTTAGGGGACTGCCATATCTTGGCTATTAAAATAGTGCTGCTATGGGCCACTGGATTTGCTCTGCCATGGCCCACACTCTGTCTGTGGAGTGTGCTTTCTCTAAATCTGAATAAATCCATTTCTTACCTATCACTTTGTCTCTTGCTGAATTCTTCAGCAGTTGCGACACTAAAAAACCCCTTCTGAGGAAAACCCTCAAGAAAAACAACAAAAAAAATAATGCTGCTATGAACATTGGGATGCATGTATCCTTTCTAATTAGTGTCTTTATTTTGTTCAGATTTACCCAAGAGTGTAAGTACTAGATCATATAGCAGTTATAGCTTTAATTTTCTGAGGAATCTACATACTGTTTTCCATAGTGACTATACCAATTTACATTTCCACCAACAATATAGCAGGGCTCCCTTTTCTCTACATTCTCACCAACATTTGCTGTTTATAATCTTGCTGGTAAAAGCCATTGTGAAAGATCTGAGGTGATTTCTAACTGTTGTTTTGAAAAGCCACAGTGATTCCTTTTCTAAAATCTAATTCTGAGTTTCATCGATCTCTATTTTTTGTCTTTATTTTATTTATTTCCTCTCTTATCTTTATCATTTCCTTCTTTATGCTGAGTTTAGGGATTTTTTTTTGTCTTTTTTCTAATTCCATTAGATTGCAAATTGGTTTATTTGAGATTTTTTCTTTTCTAGTTGAATTTTTCCTTTCCTATAGATTCTTGCATCTTATTGTAGCCTTTTCTTTTCCACTTAAAGAAAAGTATTGGTTTAGTACTGAGAAACTCAGTTTTTCCTTCTCTGAGAAGTTCTTCAACTGTCCTTCAATTGTGCATGATAAAATTGTTGTGTAGAGTGTCCAAGGTTTTAGGTTTTTTTCCTTTCACCACTCTAAATACACCATGTCACTCCCTTCTGGCCTGCAAAGTTTCTGTAGAAAAATAAGCTTATAGCTTTATTGGAGTTCTTTTGTATGTGACTCTCTGTTTCTCTCTTGCTGCCTTTAGAATTCTTTCTTTCATTTTTGCCATTTTATGTATGGTATGTATTGGTGTGGTTCTCTTTGGGTACATCTTGCTTGGGACACTCTGTGCTTCTTCTACCTGTTAAGATTTCTGTTTCCTTTACTAGGTTCAGGAATTTTTCAGCCATAACTTCATCCAATACATTTTCAACCCCCTTCTCTTTCTCTTCTCCTCCTGGGATTCATCTAACACAATGTTAGTAAGCTTAAAGTTGTCCCAGAGGTCCTTTAAGCTATTATCATTTCTAGTTTTTTGTTGTTGTTGTTCTGATTGGGTCATTTGAATTATTCTAGCTTCTGGATCACTGATGCATTCTTTTTTTTTTTTTTTTTTTTAATCTGTGAATTTTCTTTTTTTTTTTTTTTGGCCACATCTGTTGGTCTTTCATTTGTTTATTTTCTTTGTTCTTTGGCCTGTATGGGCCTCCCATCATGGTGGCCTCTCTGGCTGCAGAGCACCAGTTCTGGGCACATGCACTCCAGAGCTCTGGCTCAGTAGCTGAACACATCGGTCCAGCTGCTCTGCAGCACGTGGGATCTTCCCAGGCCAGGGGTGGAACCGGCACCCCTTGCACAGCAAGGCAGTGTCCTTACCCACTGGACCACCAGAGAAGCCCTGATGATGCATTCTTTTATATCACTTAGTCAGCTCTTAATTCCTTCTAGTGTATCTTTCATTTCAGTTATTATACTCTTCATCTCTGAATGGTTCTGTTTTATATTTTCTAGTTCCTTATCAGAAGTCTAATTGTGTTCATCTATTCTCTTGCCAAATTCGGCTAGCATTCTTATTACTAATGCTTTCAACTCTTTATTTGGTAAATTATTTATTTGTTTTGTTAGTTGTCTTTTTCAGTATTTTCCTTGCTCTTTCATTTGAAAAAAAAAAAAAATTCCTCTGTCTTATTTTGTTTAACTTTCTTTGTCTCCATGAAACTTGGTGAAACACTTGCCTATACTGGTCTTGAAGGTGTGTCCTTATGTAGGAGCATCCTTATTCAGACTGTGTGTGCCCAGTGACTTTGGTGGGAGATCTGGATCTGAAGTGAACCAAGGCCATGTTTTCTGACTGGGTATCACTGTGGTGGGAAGTGGGACTTGTGCTGGAAGGGATGGAGCCTCAGTTGAAGCTATGCTAAAACAAGTCGAACTAAAATGGGTGCCCAGTGCAGACCAGGGTATGAGCACTGGGATGTTCCCAGTCTGCAAGTCAGAGCTTGTAGCCAGTGCCCCATCTAGTGCCTCCATGCACACCAGCAAAGGTTGCCCTCGCTTTGTTCAGATGCAGGTGTGGGTACACACAGTCATGCTTTTCAGGGCAGCAGCAGCTTCACCTTAGTGGGGAGCTGTGCTAGAGTTGAAGGGGCCACAACAGGGGCTCAGCATAGATAGAGAGCACACAGGGGTGGTTGTGGGAAACAGACCCCTGTGGCAGTTTCAATTAAAATCATTAATAAAAATAACCAAGCAATTATCAATTCACTAACTCCAAAGTCTGACATTCAATGAAGAAAACTTAGTTGAGAATGGCATATCAGTGTTTGACTCTTCCACATTGATCTCTTACGACTGCTAAGGGGTGAACAGGCATAAGAACTCCTCACAAGTACAGTTTTGGTGTCCTATAGGCCTCCTGCCTGGTTTTTAAACCAGCCAAGAGGGGGCTCACCTTCCCCATGTCGGATGCCATGGATGTAGAGCCAAAATATGTGGCTGCAACCCCATCCTCCCCAGGGAGGATGAATGTGCATAGCCGCCTCTTCTTCTGTGATCCTTCCTATTGTGCAGGTTCTGACCTGACAGCTTCTCATCTTTCCTACTGAGTCCATGTGGATGTTTCTTAGAACATTGGTTGTGGTAGAGCCTTCCTGCTGACTTCAGGTTATTTCAGTGAGAACTGCTCCACGTGTAGATCTATTTTTGATGTGTGCATAAGGGAAGTGAAGCTCAATGGCTTCCTACTCTGCCATCTTGATCTCCTCCAACTTATAATTTTTTTTTTTTTAAGATTTATGTATTTATTTATTTTGGGGGGGTGGGGTGGGGAGGCAGGGGAGCAGGCGGACTACCTCTATTGGTCTTTCATTTGTCTATTTTCATCCATCTTTGTTCTTTGGCTCCTGTGGGCCTCCCATCGCGGTGGCCTCTGTTGTCGCAGAGCACTGGCGCTGGGCGCATGCGCTCCAGAGCTCTGGCTTGGTAGTTGGACACATCAGTCCAGCCGCTCCGTGGCACATGGGATCTTCCCAGGCCAGGGATCTAACTGGCGCCCCTTGCACTGCAAGGTGGTGTCCCTACCCACTGGACCACCAGGGAAGCCCTAAATTTTTTTAATGTGAGCAAGAGCGGAGTTAAAATGTCTAACAAATGTGTGCTGTATGTAGGACTGGAAGCAATTTTGTATAAATCTAAGATGGATAACTTGATCAACTTCAGACTATCTTTCCTATTCTTGTCCCTAACTTTCTGTTCTCGCATAAGAGAGGCTTCTTCCAAACAACCAGATTCAGATTGTTTGTGCTGGTGAAGAATTCAATGCTCTTCTTGATAATAACACCTAAGCACACTGTCTCCACAAACCACCCCCACCCTATCTCCGTGGTCAGGGAAGAGCAGATCCACCCCAGCTGCAGAGATGGACAAATCTGGTCTATCAGAGTTCATCCCCTGGCAAGTGACTGGCACACAGATAGATACAGTCCGATTGTGGGTTCAACCACTCAGTCGTGTCCAGCTCTTTGTGACCCCGTGGACTGTAACCTGCCAGACCTCTCTATCCATGGGATTCTCCAGGCAAGAATACTGGAATGGGCTGTGCTTTCCTTCTCCAAGGGATCTTCCCGACCCAGGCATCAATCCTCCATCTCCTGCATCAGCAAGCTGATCTTGACTACTGAGCTACTTGGGAATCATAGTCAGATCAGTAGGACTCAATTCTGATTCACTGGACTAAGTGAAAAATAAAAGGCAGAAGAAAAAGGGGACGATAGATGACCAGATTGTTCAGTGGCATCAGAGTCAATGGACATGAGTTTGAGCAAGCTCCAGGTGATGGCAAAGGACAGGGAAGCCTGGAGTATTGCAGTCTACAGGATCAAAAAGAGTCAGGCCTGACTGAGTGACTAAACTGAACTGAACTGGATTAAGTGAGAAGGAGAAACTCTTCTTCCTCTTCCTTTGGCTGATAAAATACAGAGTGTCATGGCTTTCTACCCTGTTGCTCTCATGAGATGGAAATGAAGGCACACACAGAAAAGAAATGGTTATAGAGAGTGAGATGATGTCTGTGGAATAATTGCTCCGGGGCCCGCTCTCTTGTCGCAGAGCACTGGCTCTGGGCGCATGCGCTCCAGAGCTCCGGCTCGGTAGTTGGACACATCAGTCCAGCCGCTCCGTGGCACGTGGGATCTTCCCAGGCCAGGGATCTAACTGGCGCCCCTTGCACTGCCAGGTGGTGTCTTTACCCACTGGACCACCAGGGAAGCCCTAAATTTTTTTAATGTGAGCAAGAGCGGAGTTAAAATGTCTAACAAATGTGTGCTGTATGTAGGACTGGAAGCAATTTTGTATAAATCTAAGATGGATAACTTGATCAACTTCAGACTATCTTTCCTATTCTTGTCCCTAACTTTCTGTTCTCGCATAAGAGAGGCTTCTTCCAAACAACCAGATTCAGATTGTTTGTGCTGGTGAAGAATTCAATGCTCTTCTTGATAATAACACCTAAGCACACTGTCTCCACAAACCACCCCCACCCTATCTCCGTGGTCAGGGAAGAGCAGATCCACCCCAGCTGCAGAGATGGACAAATCTGGTCTATCAGAGTTCATCCCCTGGCAAGTGACTGGCACACAGATAGATACAGTCCGATTGTGGGTTCAACCACTCAGTCGTGTCCAGCTCTTTGTGACCCCGTGGACTGTAACCTGCCAGACCTCTCTATCCATGGGATTCTCCAGGCAAGAATACTGGAATGGGCTGTGCTTTCCTTCTCCAAGGGATCTTCCCGACCCAGGCATCAATCCTCCATCTCCTGCATCAGCAAGCTGATCTTGACTACTGAGCTACTTGGGAATCATAGTCAGATCAGTAGGACTCAATTCTGATTCACTGGACTAAGTGAAAAATAAAAGGCAGAAGAAAAAGGGGACGATAGATGACCAGATTGTTCAGTGGCATCAGAGTCAATGGACATGAGTTTGAGCAAGCTCCAGGTGATGGCAAAGGACAGGGAAGCCTGGAGTATTGCAGTCTACAGGATCAAAAAGAGTCAGGCCTGACTGAGTGACTAAACTGAACTGAACTGGATTAAGTGAGAAGGAGAAACTCTTCTTCCTCTTCCTTTGGCTGATAAAATACAGAGTGTCATGGCTTTCTACCCTGTTGCTCTCATGAGATGGAAATGAAGGCACACACAGAAAAGAAATGGTTATAGAGAGTGAGATGATGTCTGTGGAATAATCTGAGTGTTGATGCCATCATGCCTCCAGGGCAGAAGTGGAAACTTCTTCTGGAAAAGGACTGTCTATTGTGGCTACACAGCTGCCCTCACAGCACAAAAGCAGTCACAGGCAATACGCAGACTATGAAGAGCTATGTTTCAAGAGCTCTATTTTTAGACACTGAAATGTGAATTTCATATAACTTCTATGTGCCTCCAAATATTATTATCTTTTGATTCTTTTTCTCAATCATTTAAAAAGCACAGAAACTGTTCTTAGTTTGCTGGATATACAACAAGTCATAGGCCAGAGGTGACCACGGGCTATTGCCAACACTCATTTAGCTTTTCAGTAACCCTGCCTGTAAATTCTCTTTTTTGCTTTAAATCAGTTCAGGTTTGAGGGCTTTTTTTTCTCCTTGTCATTTGCAAGTGAAAGAGTCTCAAATTTCTTGTCCCATGTTTGATACCTGGGCTTTAGTTTCTCTCTCTTCTGAGCTGGAACAGCTAAGAGGTCTGAAAGAGCCAATAGAAATGATGTTTGAGAAACTCTTTAAATATTTGCTAAAGTAGAAAAAATTGTTGATAATATTTTAGCTATAGTAAATCTGGGACTGAGTGCATTATTTCAATACTAATACAAAAAAATCATTAATAAAAATAACCAAGAAATTATAAGTTCACTAACTTCAAAGTCTGATGTTTAATGAAAAGGACTTAGTTGAGAATGGCATATTAGTGTTAAACTCTTCCAGACTGATCTCTCATGACTAGAAAATATCATACTAGACTTTAATATTAATATTATTTGTCATTGCCTCAGGTGAAATTTATTACCAACCCAGAATATAGCTCTTTTAACAGTACCTCATCCATTAATGCATGCATGCATGCTAAGTCATTTCAGCCATGACTGACTCTGCGTGACACTATTCCCAGGTTTCTCTGTCCATGGGATTCTCCAGGCAAGAATACTGCCTCCAGGGGATCTTCCCCACCGAGGTATCGAACCCACATCTCATATGTCTTTTAGAAAGTCTTAAAAAAATAAAATAAAAACTTTTTGTTTTGTATTGGGATATAGCTGTTGTGATAATTTCAGGTGAAGAGTGAAGGGACTCTGGTAAATATACATGCATCCATCATTGAGGAGGAAGTCTTAACTCTTTAAAAACTTCTTCTGGAAAAGGACTGTCTATTGTGGCTACACAGCTGCCCTCACAGCACAAAAGCAGTCACAGGCAATACGCAGACTATGAAGAGCTATGTTTCAAGAGCTCTATTTTTAGACACTGAAATGTGAATTTCATATAACTTCTATGTGCCTCCAAATATTATTATCTTTTGATTCTTTTTCTCAATCATTTAAAAAGCACAGAAACTGTTCTTAGTTTGCTGGATATACAACAAGTCATAGGCCAGAGGTGACCACGGGCTATTGCCAACACTCATTTAGCTTTTCAGTAACCCTGCCTGTAAATTCTCTTTTTTGCTTTAAATCAGTTCAGGTTTGAGGGCTTTTTTTTCTCCTTGTCATTTGCAAGTGAAAGAGTCTCAAATTTCTTGTCCCATGTTTGATACCTGGGCTTTAGTTTCTCTCTCTTCTGAGCTGGAACAGCTAAGAGGTCTGAAAGAGCCAATAGAAATGATGTTTGAGAAACTCTTTAAATATTTGCTAAAGTAGAAAAAAATTGTTGATAATATTTTAGCTATAGTAAATCTGGGACTGAGTGCATTATTTCAATACTAATACAAAAAAATCATTAATAAAAATAACCAAGAAATTATAAGTTCACTAACTTCAAAGTCTGATGTTTAATGAAAAGGACTTAGTTGAGAATGGCATATTAGTGTTAAACTCTTCCAGACTGATCTCTCATGACTAGAAAATATCATACTAGACTTTAATATTAATATTATTTGTCATTGCCTCAGGTGAAATTTATTACCAACCCAGAATATAGCTCTTTTAACAGTACCTCATCCATTAATGCATGCATGCATGCTAAGTCATTTCAGCCATGACTGACTCTGCGTGACACTATTCCCAGGTTTCTCTGTCCATGGGATTCTCCAGGCAAGAATACTGCCTCCAGGGGATCTTCCCCACCGAGGTATCGAACCCACATCTCATATGTCTTTTAGAAAGTCTTAAAAAAATAAAATAAAAACTTTTTGTTTTGTATTGGGATATAGCTGTTGTGATAATTTCAGGTGAAGAGTGAAGGGACTCTGGTAAATATACATGCATCCATCATTGAGGAGGAAGTCTTAACTCTTTAAAAAATATCCAATAATAATATGGAATTCTCTGTTCCTCTGCCTTAACAAAATCACTACTTATACACTTGCATGTTCTCTCCTAAGAAGGTAACTTTCACACTTACATTGTTGCAATCATTGCATCCATGCTGTTGAGTATGTTTCTGTTTTACATTGAAACTTTGCATTGCCTCATGTTTCTATACAATCTTTATAGTGAACATCTTACTGGAAGTATTATATTATAGTACACAATATTGCAGTTCCTTTGTATATTAAACAGAAAGGTTGTATTTCCTTGATGTTATAGAAAATGCATCATGGAATATTCACATATGTGTATTTCTTGGGATCTCTCAATCCATTCAGTCTTTGAAGATCAATAAAGAGTTCCTGTCCCATTTAAACAGTTAAACAGTTCCTTCCTGGGTATTAAACAATTCTTTCTAAATAAAACAATTGCCTTATCCTCCCCCTTCTAGATCATATAGGTTTATTCATCCCCTTTATACCAAAAACAAAAGTGATAACTCCAAGTCCCTTAGCTAGAAATAAGATTTATTGCTTACAATCGAATGTATGTGTTATAGCCAGAGAAGTGTGTACACAGGGGAGATGGCCCCTAGTTTGTGGTGGGCCTGACAGGCTTCATGGCTTTGCAGGCACACCACCTTCTCTCCTTCTCTCCCCTATCCTGCAGTCCACATCTATCAGATGTCCAGCTGGGAGGGCAGTCAGTGAGTCAGAAAGGAGTTGTGAAAAAGCTCTAAGCATCAGAGAAATAAGACTGAGGCCTCATCCCAAACCAGAAAGGCCCAGGAGGACAACCAAGTTCCTCTCCACATCTCCACGTAAAGGCCAGCTTCCTAGACACCAGACTGACCTTTTCCTTAAGAAGTTAAAAGGCAGAGGCAGGGCATTGGGATGTCTATTTTTCAGTTGGAGGAGGTATCGAACCCACATCTCATATGTCTTTTAGAAAGTCTTAAAAATAAAATAAAAACTTTTTGTTTTGTATTGGGATATAGCTGTTGTGATAATTTCAGGTGAAGAGTGAAGGGACTCTGGTAAATATACATGCATCCATCATTGAGGAGGAAGTCTTAACTCTTTAAAAAATATCCAATAATAATATGGAATTCTCTGTTCCTCTGCCTTAACAAAATCACTACTTATACACTTGCATGTTCTCTCCTAAGAAGGTAACTTTCACACTTACATTGTTGCAATCATTGCATCCATGCTGTTGAGTATGTTTCTGTTTTACATTGAAACTTTGCATTGCCTCATGTTTCTATACAATCTTTATAGTGAACATCTTACTGGAAGTATTATATTATAGTACACAATATTGCAGTTCCTTTGTATATTAAACAGAAAGGTTGTATTTCCTTGATGTTATAGAAAATGCATCATGGAATATTCACATATGTGTATTTCTTGGGATCTCTCAATCCATTCAGTCTTTGAAGATCAATAAAGAGTTCCTGTCCCATTTAAACAGTTAAACAGTTCCTTCCTGGGTATTAAACAATTCTTTCTAAATAAAACAATTGCCTTATCCTCCCCCTTCTAGATCATATAGGTTTATTCATCCCCTTTATCCCAAAAAACAAAAGTGATAACTCCAAGTCCCTTAGCTAGAAATAAGATTTATTGCTTACAATCGAATGTATGTGTTATAGCCAGAGAAGTGTGTACACAGGGGAGATGGCCCCTAGTTTGTGGTGGGCCTGACAGGCTTCATGGCTTTGCAGGCACACCACCTTCTCTCCTTCTCTCCCCTATCCTGCAGTCCACATCTATCAGATGTCCAGCTGGGAGGGCAGTCAGTGAGTCAGAAAGGAGTTGTGAAAAAGCTCTAAGCATCAGAGAAATAAGACTGAGGCCTCATCCCAAACCAGAAAGGCCCAGGAGGACAACCAAGTTCCTCTCCACATCTCCACGTAAAGGCCAGCTTCCTAGACACCAGACTGACCTTTTCCTTAAGAAGTTAAAAGGCAGAGGCAGGGCATTGGGATGTCTATTTGTATCAGTTGGAGGAGGCATTTAGCCAAGTGCTACAGAATTAATTCCTTTAAAAGTAAACTTGGTAGCTGCAGCAGAAGAGGAATATGGATCAGTGTAACATGTATTTGCTCTTCAAATTAGCATTCTCCTCCTGGGTAGTTACCCAAGTGAGACAGAAACATATGCCCATCCAAAGATTTGTATATGAGCATTCATAGCAGTTTTGTTGATACTGCTAATAGCTCCAAATTAGAAACAATCTGATGTCCAACAACTGGTGAATGAATAAACAAAACATGGTGTTTCCATATAATAGAGTACTAATTACTAACAACTGACTGGTTCAGGATTGAGAAAGGAGTACAACAAGGCTGTTTATTGTTACCCTGTTCATTTGACTTATATGCTGAGCACATTACAAAATGTCAGGCTAGATGAATTACAAGCTGGAATCAAGACTGACGGGAGAAACAACAACATCAGATATGTAGATGATACCATTCTAATGGCAGAAAGTGAAGAAGAACTCTTGATGAGGGTGAAGGAGGAGTGAAAAAAGCCATCTTAAAACTCAGTATTTAAAAAACTAAGATCATGACATCCAGTCATATCACTTCATGGCAAATAGAAGGGGAAAATGTGGAAGCAGTGACAGATTCCCTCTTTTTGGGTCTAAAATCACTGTGGATAATGACTGCAGCCTTGAAATTAGAAATGATTGTTTCTTGGCAGTAAAGCTATGACAAATCTAGACAGTGTCAAAAAGCAAAGACACCACTTTGCCAACAAAGGTTCGTACAGTCAAGGCTATGTTTTTTCCACTAGTCAAGTACACATGTGAGAGCTGAACTATAAAGAAGGCACAGTGCCAAAGAACTGATGCTTTCAAATTGTGGTACAAGGAGATCAAACCAGTAAATCCTAAAGGAAATTAACCCTGAATATTCATTGGAAGGACTGACAGTGAAGCTCTCATACTTTGGCCAACTCATGAAAAGAGTTGACTCATTGGAAAATACCCTTATGCTGGAAAAGATTGAAGGCAAAATGTGGTGTCCCAAGGATGAAAGAATAAGGTAAACAAGGAGGGTCTTGGAACACAGAAACGGATAAACCAGATCCTTATTGTCCTTCAGCAAATGATCTGCAAGACCAGGCCTTGGATCCTGGGTATTAAAAATGGATCAAAGACCCCTGTTCAGGATCAGTTCTCTCTTGACTTGACCCACTATTCTCACAGTGTCTCTCACTCTAATAACTTTATTCTGCTCTCATTCTGCCTTATGCTTGGAAATTCTTTTCCAACCTGTGCACAAACCATTGTGTTTTTGGTGGCCCACACAGGGACTTGTGGTCTCTTCTGTCACCTCCTTGCTTCTCTCTTCTCGTAGGCCAGCAACTGTGGAAGCAACTGAGGAACTCTGCCTGGGTTATCCTCTAGTGTGTTCCAAAAGCCCCACTGCTCACTGCATCACTGCTACTACTGCCGTCCAAATGAGTGAGGGTCTCTCCTTTTGATTTCTTTCTAACTGAGGACTAGGCCAAATAATATTTTGTGGGCACACATCAGGCATTTAAAAGCCATCAGGGAGGCCACCACATGAAGAACTCAGGGAAAAAATTTGATGAGGGTGAAGGAGGAGTGAAAAAAGCCATCTTAAAACTCAGTATTTAAAAAACTAAGATCATGACATCCAGTCATATCACTTCATGGCAAATAGAAGGGGAAAATGTGGAAGCAGTGACAGATTCCCTCTTTTTGGGTCTAAAATCACTGTGGATAATGACTGCAGCCTTGAAATTAGAAATGATTGTTTCTTGGCAGTAAAGCTATGACAAATCTAGACAGTGTCAAAAAGCAAAGACACCACTTTGCCAACAAAGGTTCGTACAGTCAAGGCTATGTTTTTTCCACTAGTCAAGTACACATGTGAGAGCTGAACTATAAAGAAGGCACAGTGCCAAAGAACTGATGCTTTCAAATTGTGGTACAAGGAGATCAAACCAGTAAATCCTAAAGGAAATTAACCCTGAATATTCATTGGAAGGACTGACAGTGAAGCTCTCATACTTTGGCCAACTCATGAAAAGAGTTGACTCATTGGAAAATACCCTTATGCTGGAAAAGATTGAAGGCAAAATGTGGTGTCCCAAGGATGAAAGAATAAGGTAAACAAGGAGGGTCTTGGAACACAGAAACGGATAAACCAGATCCTTATTGTCCTTCAGCAAATGATCTGCAAGACCAGGCCTTGGATCCTGGGTATTAAAAATGGATCAAAGACCCCTGTTCAGGATCAGTTCTCTCTTGACTTGACCCACTATTCTCACAGTGTCTCTCACTCTAATAACTTTATTCTGCTCTCATTCTGCCTTATGCTTGGAAATTCTTTTCCAACCTGTGCACAAACCATTGTGTTTTTGGTGGCCCACACAGGGACTTGTGGTCTCTTCTGTCACCTCCTTGCTTCTCTCTTCTCGTAGGCCAGCAACTGTGGAAGCAACTGAGGAACTCTGCCTGGGTTATCCTCTAGTGTGTTCCAAAAGCCCCACTGCTCACTGCATCACTGCTACTACTGCCGTCCAAATGAGTGAGGGTCTCTCCTTTTGATTTCTTTCTAACTGAGGACTAGGCCAAATAATATTTTGTGGGCACACATCAGGCATTTAAAAGCCATTAGGGAGGCCACCACATGAAGACTCCAGTGTAAGAATAAGGGGATCATGAAATGGATTAGGCCAAAGGACATCCACCTCCAGAAAGACAAATTCCATGCACCATGTCAGGCATATAGTGGTTGAAGCAAAACAAAGAGCCCATTCTCCCCTGGGCACCACCTCCTGAATAGAATTGTAAGGCAAATTCCTCAACATATCTTCCCTATCACTTTCACTTCTTTCCCTTTTAGTCTGGATCGATTCATAGGAGCCTAGGTGTTAGCTCTGAGCCATTCCAAGAGTCCCTTCCATGCTTCAGAGAATTGCCAAATGGTGAGTTACCCACTTGCTCCTGAGAATCTCTATCCCTGGTGCCTTAGTTGCATGGTGCCCCTGGTGTCTTCTGGTACGTCTGGGAGCCTCTTTCAGACTCACCTCTTGGCTACATTCTCAGGAACTGGAAATATTTGACTCTGAAAATCCAAAAATTGGGTTTTGGCTGGGTTCAAGAATCAGCCATGTGGCTTCAAGTCCCAAGCATGATTTTGGTTGGGATCGAGTCCAGGCCACATAGGTTTGAGTCCCAAATTTGGGTTTAAGTCCCAAATCCAAGGCAAATAGTTTCAACTGGCACCCAGAAGTTCCTTCCCTTAGAATACAGATTTGAGGGACTCATGCCACATATGTCTTTCTACCACCTCCCTATCACCTTGTCCCTCTCTCTTTCCCTCTCTATCAGATTTCCTACATGACCCCTACTCAACCTTTCCTATCTACATTTGATCTCTATTGTCAGAGACTAGCAGAGGATTCTAGGGTTTCCTTTGGTCCAGGTCTTCCTTCTATATTCAAAATCCTGAGGGATCAAAACTCTCCTGAACTTTCTAAAGAGTCCCCTTCTAACTACTCTTACCTCTCAGGTGTGGAGGGACCACACTTCCTCCACTCCTGAACATTCTAGCTACTCCTATCTCTCAGGGTGGGGAGGGACCAAGCTTTCTTCACTCCTGCAAGTTCCTTTTCTCCTTTGCATATGAAATTACTGCACTGCTACTACTGTCCAAATGAGTGAGGGTCTCTCCTTTTGATTTCTTTCTAACTGAGGACTAGGCCAAATAATATTTTGTGGGCACACATCAGGCATTTAAAAGCCATTAGGAGGCCACCACATGAAGACTCCAGTGTAAGAATAAGGGATCATGAAATGGATTAGGCCAAAGGACATCCACCTCCAGAAAGACAAATTCCATGCACCATGTCAGGCATATAGTGGTTGAAGCAAAACAAAGAGCCCATTCTCCCCTGGGCACCACCTCCTGAATAGAATTGTAAGGCAAATTCCTCAACATATCTTCCCTATCACTTTCACTTCTTTCCCTTTTAGTCTGGATCGATTCATAGGAGCCTAGGTGTTAGCTCTGAGCCATTCCAAGAGTCCCTTCCATGCTTCAGAGAATTGCCAAATGGTGAGTTACCCACTTGCTCCTGAGAATCTCTATCCCTGGTGCCTTAGTTGCATGGTGCCCCTGGTGTCTTCTGGTACGTCTGGGAGCCTCTTTCAGACTCACCTCTTGGCTACATTCTCAGGAACTGGAAATATTTGACTCTGAAAACCCAAAAAATTTGGGGTTTTTGGCTGGGTTCAAGAATCAGCCATGTGGCTTCAAGTCCCAAGCATGATTTTGGTTGGGATCGAGTCCAGGCCACATAGGTTTGAGTCCCAAATTTGGGTTTAAGTCCCAAATCCAAGGCAAATAGTTTCAACTGGCACCCAGAAGTTCCTTCCCTTAGAATACAGATTTGAGGGACTCATGCCACATATGTCTTTCTACCACCTCCCTATCACCTTGTCCCTCTCTCTTTCCCTCTCTATCAGATTTCCTACATGACCCCTACTCAACCTTTCCTATCTACATTTGATCTCTATTGTCAGAGACTAGCAGAGGATTCTAGGGTTTCCTTTGGTCCAGGTCTTCCTTCTATATTCAAAATCCTGAGGGATCAAAACTCTCCTGAACTTTCTAAAGAGTCCCCTTCTAACTACTCTTACCTCTCAGGTGTGGAGGGACCACACTTCCTCCACTCCTGAACATTCTAGCTACTCCTATCTCTCAGGGTGGGGAGGGACCAAGCTTTCTTCACTCCTGCAAGTTCCTTTTCTCCTTTTGCATATGAAATTAAAAACAGCTAATTTGTTAAAAGGCCTAAATATGGAAATGCTTGAAGTTAGTCCTTGCCATATCCTTGAAATACACAGCCTATTGTACTTGAGACTGCAGCCTTGGGCAAATTAGAATTTCAAGCCAGAAAAAAAAAAAGGGTCAAAGACATTTTTAAATTGCAAGTGGAAAACTAAGATCTCAGTTTGTCTATCTGCCCATCTCAATTTATGTATGTCTCAGTGTGTGTTTTTGTTTTTTTGATAATGCTTAAGCTGTAAATGAACTCTAATTTAATTGTCCTAAAGCAAAGTAAGAGCATATAAATCAAATAATTCTACATACAAGAGAAATTAACCTAAAAGTATTTCAGGTTCACATGAACTGGGAAATACTCAATATTAAATATCTAGTATTAATATTTGTTGATCTAACTAGTGTAGGCATGTCTGAGAGTCATTAACATTAAACAGAATATTTTCATTGTGTCTAGGTTTAATATAAGTTAAATATTGTTTTATCTGTTACAAGTTTGTCAGCAAGGAAAGTACCTCAAGTGAAGAAACTCCAAAAATATATATATAAATGACATCTGAGCTTTTAGATAAACTCTATTAAGAATAATTATAATATATTTTTTTTAAGATTTATTTATTTATCTATTTGTGGGGGGGGAGGCAGGGGAGCAGGCGGGCTACTTCTATTGGTCTTTTCATTTGTCTATTTTCATCCATCTTTGTTCTTTGGCTCCTGTGGGCCTCCCATCGCGGTGGCCGCTGTTGTCGCAGAGCACTGGCTCTGGGCACATGCGCTCCAGAGCTCTGGCTCGGTAATTGGACACATGGGTCCAGCCGCTCTGCGGCACTTGGGATCTTCCCAGGCCAGGGATAGAACCAGCGCCCCTTGCACTGCAAGGTGGTATCCTTACCCACTGGACCACCAGGGAAGCCCTCTATTAAGAATAATTATAATTTAAAAATGTCTAAAATAGTCTCTCCAGATTGGGGTAACTTGAATTTATCAGGCTTGTGCTAAACTAAATGACAAGATTTTATTGAATGACTAGGTCATTTTCAAATAAAATAAGATGCTAAAACATTCATTCCTGAGCACTCATTTCCTCTTACAGAGAAACTAAAGAGATTTTGGAAAATTTAAGCCTTGAAATCTTGAAATACAACAGCCTATTGTACTTGAGACTGCAGCCTTGGGCAAATTAGAATTTCAAGCCAGAAAAAAAAAAAGGGTCAAAGACATTTTTAAATTGCAAGTGGAAAACTAAGATCTCAGTTTGTCTATCTGCCCATCTCAATTTATGTATGTCTCAGTGTGTGTTTTTGTTTTTTTGATAATGCTTAAGCTGTAAATGAACTCTAATTTAATTGTCCTAAAGCAAAGTAAGAGCATATAAATCAAATAATTCTACATACAAGAGAAATTAACCTAAAAGTATTTCAGGTTCACATGAACTGGGAAATACTCAATATTAAATATCTAGTATTAATATTTGTTGATCTAACTAGTGTAGGCATGTCTGAGAGTCATTAACATTAAACAGAATATTTTCATTGTGTCTAGGTTTAATATAAGTTAAATATTGTTTTATCTGTTACAAGTTTGTCAGCAAGGAAAGTACCTCAAGTGAAGAAACTCCAAAAATATATATATAAATGACATCTGAGCTTTTAGATAAACTCTATTAAGAATAATTATAATATATTTTTTTTAAGATTTATTTATTTATCTATTTGTGGGGGGGGAGGCAGGGGAGCAGGCGGGCTACTTCTATTGGTCTTTTCATTTGTCTATTTTCATCCATCTTTGTTCTTTGGCTCCTGTGGGCCTCCCATCGCGGTGGCCGCTGTTGTCGCAGAGCACTGGCTCTGGGCACATGCGCTCCAGAGCTCTGGCTCGGTAATTGGACACATGGGTCCAGCCGCTCTGCGGCACTTGGGATCTTCCCAGGCCAGGGATAGAACCAGCGCCCCTTGCACTGCAAGGTGGTATCCTTACCCACTGGACCACCAGGGAAGCCCTCTATTAAGAATAATTATAATTTAAAAATGTCTAAAATAGTCTCTCCAGATTGGGGTAACTTGAATTTATCAGGCTTGTGCTAAACTAAATGACAAGATTTTATTGAATGACTAGGTCATTTTCAAATAAAATAAGATGCTAAAACATTCATTGCTGAGCACTAATTTCCTCTTACAGAGAAACTAAAGAGATTTTGGACTATTAATATGTTTGGTGCCACTCTGAGATGTTTCCTATAAGAGAGCAAAGGTTTTTTTTTTTTTAAATTATCCCTGGAATTTATGCTCACCAATCTATAGAATACTAATACAGGCAAGTTTAAGTTCAATTTTAAATGAATTTAAAAGTAGTCTGGTGCAAAAACTTGAATTTGGCTTTTCTCTCTGTTAAGAGGACATCCTTTCTTCAGATGTTGAGCTGCTTTTAATAATGTTATATGGCAAAAAGTTTTAATTAAGTTATTAAAAATGCTTACTTGTGACCTTACTAATAGCTGCTAGCCATATTATGTTCTATGTCACCTGTTTCAGAAAATTGTTGTCTTTTTACCAACTGTGTGACTGACCCTATGATAAAATACTGATATACAGTTGCATATGGGATCAATGATTATAATAATGTAACTCTAGATATGGGAAGAAGCAACAAGAGGGACTATTTTCCTGGACCAAGAGGCTAGTAAGACCTGTATGGTTCAGAGACTTTCGCTACTTTCAAGGCCTGGTCTAGTAATACACACTGAGTGGCCTATCAATGGAATCTTCACTAGACCTGGGAATGAGCCTTCCCAGCATTGTGGTACACAATGGTCGTGAAATACCCCCAAAGCATGGTCAAATATGTGGCTAATGCTGACTGGAAGTTGGTATTTGCCAATTGTCTCAACAAAGATTAAATCATGATCCACTGCAAGCTGCTGACCTTCAACATCCCCTGAAAGGTGATCAGGGTGGAGATCAGAAATAAGGCACTCTGTACTCTGAGAAAAACTGGAAGAACAGGCCTTCAGATAGTCAGATATTTTCAGGTAAAGATTTTTATGAGCCCCAAATTCTTACATCTCCTCATACCTAGAGAAACTAATACCATGGACCAATGTCTGGTCCTGGTTCTCCTGGCCAGCTAGCCTCTCAGCAGCTTTTCTAATTCTATTAATCTTTGGGCTATGAAATTTTTAATTGTTTTTGATCACAAGATTTTATTGAATGACTAGGTCATTTTCAAATAAAATAAGATGCTAAAACATTCATTGCTGAGCACTAATTTCCTCTTACAGAGAAACTAAAGAGATTTTGGACTATTAATATGTTTGGTGCCACTCTGAGATGTTTCCTATAAGAGAGCAAAGGTTTTTTTTTTTTTAAATTATCCCTGGAATTTATGCTCACCAATCTATAGAATACTAATACAGGCAAGTTTAAGTTCAATTTTAAATGAATTTAAAAGTAGTCTGGTGCAAAAACTTGAATTTGGCTTTTCTCTCTGTTAAGAGGACATCCTTTCTTCAGATGTTGAGCTGCTTTTAATAATGTTATATGGCAAAAAGTTTTAATTAAGTTATTAAAAATGCTTACTTGTGACCTTACTAATAGCTGCTAGCCATATTATGTTCTATGTCACCTGTTTCAGAAAATTGTTGTCTTTTTACCAACTGTGTGACTGACCCTATGATAAAATACTGATATACAGTTGCATATGGGATCAATGATTATAATAATGTAACTCTAGATATGGGAAGAAGCAACAAGAGGGACTATTTTCCTGGACCAAGAGGCTAGTAAGACCTGTATGGTTCAGAGACTTTCGCTACTTTCAAGGCCTGGTCTAGTAATACACACTGAGTGGCCTATCAATGGAATCTTCACTAGACCTGGGAATGAGCCTTCCCAGCATTGTGGTACACAATGGTCGTGAAATACCCCCAAAGCATGGTCAAATATGTGGCTAATGCTGACTGGAAGTTGGTATTTGCCAATTGTCTCAACAAAGATTAAATCATGATCCACTGCAAGCTGCTGACCTTCAACATCCCCTGAAAGGTGATCAGGGTGGAGATCAGAAATAAGGCACTCTGTACTCTGAGAAAAACTGGAAGAACAGGCCTTCAGATAGTCAGATATTTTCAGGTAAAGATTTTTATGAGCCCCAAATTCTTACATCTCCTCATACCTAGAGAAACTAATACCATGGACCAATGTCTGGTCCTGGTTCTCCTGGCCAGCTAGCCTCTCAGCGGCTTTTCTAATTCTATTAATCTTTGGGCTATGTATCTTTAACTTTCTTGTTAAATTTGTTTCTTCTAGAATACAACATAAACTACAAGTGACAATACCAAGAATATTACCCAGCCAACACCCCAACAGTGCTGGAACAAGCTGCCATATCATTCCATGGAACCCCACCTTTCTTCCTTAGTATACCCTTAGAGAGAGCAACAAAGGGAACCCAGAGCCCCACAACACCCCTGTAAAGCTTAAAGAAGCCAGAGTGATCACTGCCCTTTTTCCCTCAAGACTGGGTTCCCAAATGCCTGAAAAGGGAAATAGATAGATAGTTAGACATGAGCAGGGTCTCCAAAGGGGCCACATAACTGGCCCTAAAAATAAAGGGAGGGAAGAATGTAGTGTCCCAAGTTAGAAAGAACAAGGAGAACAAGGAGGGCCTTGGAATACAGGAATAAATAAACCAGATCCTTACTGTTCTTCCCTCCCTCATGCTGTAACCATTCCTTTTCCCCAACCTAGTACACTGTCCAATCAGCAGATGATCCATAAGACCTCCATGCCACGCCTTGTATCCTGGCTATAAAAATAGATCAAAAACCCCTATTCAGGATCGGTTCTCCCTTGAGCTGGCCTGCTGTTCCAATAGTGTCTCCCACTTTAACAAACTTTATTCTCCTCTCATTCTGCCTTATGTCTGGAAATTTTTTTCCAACCCACGCACAGACCATGACACAGAAGAAGAGGAGGGGAACAGAGGATGAGATGGTTTGTGGCATCACCGATTCAATGGATATGGAATCTTCACTAGACCTGGGAATGAGCCTTCCCAGCATTGTGGTACACAATGGTCGTGAAATACCCCAAAGCATGGTCAAATATGTGGCTAATGCTGACTGGAAGTTGGTATTTGCCAATTGTCTCAACAAAGATTAAATCATGATCCACTGCAAGCTGCTGACCTTCAACATCCCTGAAAGGTGATCAGGGTGGAGATCAGAAATAAGGCACTCTGTACTCTGAGAAAAACTGGAAGAACAGGCCTTCAGATAGTCAGATATTTTCAGGTAAAGATTTTTATGAGCCCCAAATTCTTACATCTCCTCATACCTAGAGAAACTAATACCATGGACCAATGTCTGGTCCTGGTTCTCCTGGCCAGCTAGCCTCTCAGCGGCTTTTCTAATTCTATTAATCTTTGGGCTATGTATCTTTAACTTTCTTGTTAAATTTGTTTCTTCTAGAATACAACAAATCTACAAGTGACAATACCAAGAATATTACCCAGCCAACACCCCAACAGTGCTGGAACAAGCTGCCATATCATTCCATGGAACCCCACCTTTCTTCCTTAGTATACCCTTAGAGAGAGCAACAAAGGGAACCCAGAGCCCCACAACACCCCTGTAAAGCTTAAAGAAGCCAGAGTGATCACTGCCCTTTTTCCCTCAAGACTGGGTTCCCAAATGCCTGAAAAGGGAAATAGATAGATAGTTAGACATGAGCAGGGTCTCCAAAGGGGCCACATAACTGGCCCTAAAAATAAAGGGAGGGAAGAATGTAGTGTCCCAAGTTAGAAAGAACAAGGAGAACAAGGAGGGCCTTGGAATACAGGAATAAATAAACCAGATCCTTACTGTTCTTCCCTCCCTCATGCTGTAACCATTCCTTTTCCCCAACCTAGTACACTGTCCAATCAGCAGATGATCCATAAGACCTCCATGCCACGCCTTGTATCCTGGCTATAAAAATAGATCAAAAACCCCTATTCAGGATCGGTTCTCCCTTGAGCTGGCCTGCTGTTCCAATAGTGTCTCCCACTTTAACAAACTTTATTCTCCTCTCATTCTGCCTTATGTCTGGAAATTTTTTTCCAACCCACGCACAGACCATGACACAAAAGAAGAGGAGGGAAATAGAGGATGAGATGGTTTTGTGGCATCACCGATTCAATGGATATGAACTCGGGCAAACTCTGGGACATGATGAGAGACGAAAAAGCCCAGCTTGCTGCAGGCCATGGGGTCACGAAGAGTCAGACATGACTTGGCAACTGAACAACAGCTACTAACTCAGCAGTAAAAGGAGCTAACTGATAAAACTAACAGCAAGGATGAGCCTCAAAATCAATAAACGGAGTGAAAAAACCCAGATACAGAATATAGTCAACTCTTGTACAGCACAGGAGTTGCAAATGCACATGTAGCTTTCAGCTCTCCCAAAATGTAATGACTAATAGCCTACAGGTGACCAGAGGCCTTACTAATAACATAAACAGTTAGTTAACATATATTATGTATGTTATATGTATAATGTACTATAGTATTAAAGTAAATTAAGCTAGAGAAAATAAAATTTTATTAAGAGAACCATAAGGAAGAGAAAACACATTTACAGCAGTGTACTACATTTATTGATACCATAAGTTTGCATTGCCTGTTTACAAGATGAATCATCTGTTAGCACCTACATCAATATAGTTTTATGTTATACAAAGCACTGCAGATGTTTTACATACCAATACACACATCAAAAATAAAAAGACAATGTAAAAATAAATTCATATTTATTTACAGATATAATTATTGATAATGAAACACATCAATATGATTGATACTGCTTCATGGTTGCCTACTGTAATCAATAGGGATTACTTTATGGTAACCTAGTCTATATACTAATAAATGAGTTTTTATAAAATGTTTATGGCATACAGTTTTATAGTCATTCATAATGCAATATTGGAATTGTTGATACATTTTAAAAAATACCTTGCTTATTGGGGACTTCCTTCGTGTTCAGTGACTAAGATTTCTCACTCCCAGTGCAGGGAACCCAGATTCAATCCCTGGTCAAGGAACTAGATTCCAACATGCTGCAACTAAAAGTTTGACTACTGCAACTAAAGATCCCATGTACTGCAACAAAGATCAAAGATTCCTTGTGTGGCAAATAAACCCAGTACAGCCATATTAATTAAAAATTAACCAGGGTTGGAGGCGGAAGAGGTGGAGAAGGTGGAAGGGGAGAAGGGAGAGGCAAATATAGCTTCATGGGAATACATTGTTATTTCTGTCTGATTTTTTTGCTATTTTTTTCCCTCTAAAAATGTCTTTGAACAGTATAAATCATTCTTTCACTGTTTGCTTTAGCTTCAGTGCCTATATCATAGAAGGTCCAGGTCATAAAAGAAGTTGAAAGCAGTCCTGAGCAATCAGAGCCTTCTGCCAAGTTGTCCAACATCAACTCATTACCTGATATTGCTTTCTTGCTCATCGTCTGGCCCTGGTTGGGAAGTGCTTTCCTCTATCAAGTCGTCTTCTGTCAGTTCTTTTCCTATGGTGTCAGTTCTTCTCCTATGAGCTCTTGAATTTCTCCAGGATCCATATCTTGAAACCCTCCACTTCCTATCTTTGTTGCCATATCCACAATCTTTTTCATGATTTCCTTGATGAACTCTGTTGTAAACGCTATGAAGTCATGCACAACATCTGGATGTGGTTTTCTCCAGCAAGAATTTCTTGTTTGTGGCTCGATAACTTTTCCTATAACAAGGATGGAATCTTCGATGGTGTAATCCTTCCAGACTCTCATGATGTCCTCTCTATTGGTGTTCTCTTCCATAGTTTGACAATCCTTTCCATAGAGTACTGTGCATAATAAGCCTTAAAGATCTTTATGATCTGCTGACCTAGAGGCTGAATTAGAGACGTTGTGTTTGGGAGCAAGTAGATCACTTTAATAACTTTGATGTTGAGCTCATGGGGTTTGTGGTAGTCAGGGACACTGTGCAATATTAAAAGAGCTTTAAAAAGCAGTCCCTTACTGGCACAGTACTTTGTGACTTCAGGGTCAAAGCAATGATGGAACCAGTCCAGGAAAAGTGCTCTCACTATCCAAGTTTTCTCATTGTACAACCAAAAGATTGGCAGCTGCTGTTTACCTTTTCCTTTAAAGCTCACAGTTAGCAGATTTACAGATAAGGGCCATTTTGATCATAAACTCAACTGCGTTTGCACAGAACAGTAGAGTTAACCTGTCCCTTCCTGCCTTAAATTCTGCTGCTTACTTTGGTGCTGGCTTTTCTACCTTATTAATGAATGTCCTACAAGGCTGTTTTGTTTTTGTTTTTGTTTTTTTTTTCCTTCCAGAATAGGGCACTTTCATCTGCATGAGAAACTTGTTCAGACAGATATCCTTTCTCCTCAGTGATTTTCTTAACAACACCTGGGAATTCATCTGCTGCCAAGAGGACTTCAAATGTTATTCTGACATTTTTAAAGCTAAACTTATTTCTAAAATCATCAAGGCATCCTTTGCTGACATTAAATTCTCGAGCTTTAGGCCCTTCACCCTTCTTTTACTTGAAGTCACATAACGACTTCACTTTTTATAGAATCGCGTTAGAGTCTATAGAGTGCTTTTCCTATAAATATACTGTATAAACAGGAAAACCACAATTTTAATACAAGATAAAAGGTATTTCACAAAAAGTGCAATGATTTTGAGCGCATTGCAGCAACCACTTCCCAAATTTTCTTCTTCTTTTTATTTTTATTTGTTTATACATTCATTTATTCATTCATTCCTACAGTGATCTGTACACTGGATTCATTTATCGTGAAATGGCATCAACTGCAGCTGCAGACATCAACCAGTTGACATCAAGCAGTTCAATTCTTTCTTGTAATGTCGTGACTTTACTTCCTGGGAGCATTTCTGGCATTGTTGCCATGGCAGTGTCTAAGGTTTACACCATTGTACTAAATACGATGAAAAACACAGGAGAACCATGGGCATTTCTAAAGATCTTTATGATCTGCTGACCTAGAGGCTGAATTAGAGACGTTGTGTTTGGGAGCAAGTAGATCACTTTAATAACTTTGATGTTGAGCTCATGGGGTTTGTGGTAGTCAGGGACACTGTGCAATATTAAAAGAGCTTTAAAAAGCAGTCCCTTACTGGCACAGTACTTTGTGACTTCAGGGTCAAAGCAATGATGGAACCAGTCCAGGAAAAGTGCTCTCACTATCCAAGTTTTCTCATTGTACAACCAAAAGATTGGCAGCTGCTGTTTACCTTTTCCTTTAAAGCTCACAGTTAGCAGATTTACAGATAAGGGCCATTTTGATCATAAACTCAACTGCGTTTGCACAGAACAGTAGAGTTAACCTGTCCCTTCCTGCCTTAAATTCTGCTGCTTACTTTGGTGCTGGCTTTTCTACCTTATTAATGAATGTCCTACAAGGCTGTTTTGTTTTTGTTTTTTTTTTCCTTCCAGAATAGGGCACTTTCATCTGCATGAGAAACTTGTTCAGACAGATATCCTTTCTCCTCAGTGATTTTCTTAACAACACCTGGGAATTCATCTGCTGCCAAGAGGACTTCAAATGTTATTCTGACATTTTTAAAGCTAAACTTATTTCTAAAATCATCAAGGCATCCTTTGCTGACATTAAATTCTCGAGCTTTAGGCCCTTCACCCTTCTTTTACTTGAAGTCACATAACGACTTCATTTTTTATAGAATCGCGTTAGAGTCTATAGAGTGCTTTTCCTATAAATATACTGTATAAACAGGAAAACCACAATTTTAATACAAGATAAAAGGTATTTCACAAAAAGTGCAATGATTTTGAGCGCATTGCAGCAACCACTTCCCAAATTTTCTTCTTCTTTTTATTTTTATTTGTTTATACATTCATTTATTCATTCATTCCTACAGTGATCTGTACACTGGATTCATTTATCGTGAAATGGCATCAACTGCAGCTGCAGACATCAACCAGTTGACATCAAGCAGTTCAATTCTTTCTTGTAATGTCGTGACTTTACTTCCTGGGAGCATTTCTGGCATTGTTGCCATGGCAGTGTCTAAGGTTTACACCATTGTACTAAATACGATGAAAAACACAGGAGAACCATGAGAGATCACTTTTTTACTGAAATGTCCAATTTACTGGAGAGACCAACTGCTCCTTTGGAGCTATGGGCATCACAGGGAATTTTAAGCAGATACTCACAATCCTTGAGCAACACGTTAGCAACAAGTGGTGCTCCAAAGTACTATAGTAGTAATGTACTACAGTTAATTTTATGCAGCTTTGGTATAATGCTGCATCTTTGCATTTGTTTACATTTCACTCAACTTTGAATGGTGCTTGTAATTATGTGCATATGTTTTGCTAAATTTTAACCAAAAATTTTTAATCACTTTTATGTTTCTTTTAATACATCTTAGCCCACACAGACAGTTGGTATAAAAATCTGAAAAATCAAAGGAAAAAAGATAGAAAAAACAAGATCTGGAGTCTTAGCATCAGAAGGCCACAAAATATACATCTGCAGTTGGTGATCATTGCCAGACAGTCCTTGGAGGACTGCATCCAGGGAACCTACAGTCCCAGGGGGTCTAGAAACTTGACCTGATATTCCAACTATAAGGAAATGTGAGAGTGATAAAGACAGTGGTTTGTTATTTATTATAATAACAATAACAGCCTAACTAGGTACAAAAGTGGCTATAAACCATTTATATTACACAGAATTATTCAGGTCTCTGCCCAAATTTATACTGTAAAATTGTTAATTGAGTTTCCAGTGAGGTATTTTTATTATTAGTGATCATACACATAGCACCACTTAGTAGGTTTGTCATTACACATTTCTCACCTAGATGAGTATCTAGAATACCACCACCCACCCTCACCCTTCATCCCCATCCTCATCCCCCACCACACCAAGAGCAAGTATTCCAAAACCACAAGCCATGATTCTCCTGGGGCTCTCCTGGGAATTTTGTCCAAATGCAGTTCAGGCTGCATAGAGGCATGGGTAGTCTAAGTCTGTGTGTCACACACTGAGTCACACCAGTTAAAGGGCTTTATGGTCGGCCCATAAAAGGGCTTTGGGTTTCCTGGGGTTTCTACCCACACTTTGGTTTTCTAAATGAGGTGGTGGAAGATAGAGGTATCTTCAGATGAAAGGAAAGAGGCAACAAAAATGAGGAAAAGAAAAAACTGAGCTTGATTAAATCGTTAGGATGTCAAGATCCTTAGCTACTTTAAGGTTTAACTCAAGGTCCTTAGCTAAAAAGACCAACTTTGCTTCCTTTGAAAGGGACACGTTAGCTCACAATCCTTGAGCAACACGTTAGCAACAAGTGGTGCTCCAAAGTACTATAGTAGTAATGTACTACAGTTAATTTTATGCAGCTTTGGTATAATGCTGCATCTTTGCATTTGTTTACATTTAGATCAACTTTGAATGGTGCTTGTAATTATGTGGATATGTTTTGCAAAATTTTTAAACCCAAAAAATTTTTAATCACTTTTATGTTTCTTTTAATACATCTTAGCCCACACAGACAGTTGGTATAAAAATCTGAAAAATAAAAGGGAAAAAAAGATAGAAAAAACAAGATCTGGAGTCTTAGCATCAGAAGGCCACAAAATATACATCTGCAGTTGGTGATCATTGCCAGACAGTCCTTGGAGGACTGCATCCAGGGAACCTACAGTCCCAGGGGGTCTAGAAACTTGACCTGATATTCCAACTATAAGGAAATGTGAGAGTGATAAAGACAGTGGTTTGTTATTTATTATAATAACAATAACAGCCTAACTAGGTACAAAAGTGGCTATAAACCATTTATATTACACAGAATTATTCAGGTCTCTGCCCAAATTTATACTGTAAAATTGTTAATTGAGTTTCCAGTGAGGTATTTTTATTATTAGTGATCATACACATAGCACCACTTAGTAGGTTTGTCATTACACATTTCTCACCTAGATGAGTATCTAGAATACCACCACCCACCCTCACCCTTCATCCCCATCCTCATCCCCCACCACACCAAGAGCAAGTATTCCAAAACCACAAGCCATGATTCTCCTGGGGCTCTCCTGGGAATTTTGTCCAAATGCAGTTCAGGCTGCATAGAGGCATGGGTAGTCTAAGTCTGTGTGTCACACACTGAGTCACACCAGTTAAAGGGCTTTATGGTCGGCCCATAAAAGGGCTTTGGGTTTCCTGGGGTTTCTACCCACACTTTGGTTTTCTAAATGAGGTGGTGGAAGATAGAGGTATCTTCAGATGAAAGGAAAGAGGCAACAAAAATGAGGAAAAGAAAAAACTGAGCTTGATTAAATCGTTAGGATGTCAAGATCCTTAGCTACTTTAAGGTTTAACTCAAGGCTGACAGTCAATATTTAAGCAAACAATATTATGTACATGCATGTAAAAAGTGCTATAAATAGATTCTATAAAGTGTTGATACTGTATATATAATCTTCAGTCAATACTAAGAACCTCTCGCATTGCTTTCTGTTTGGTTTGGTTTGAGTTTGGGTTTTTTGGCTAGCTCATTTTGTGATTTTTTGTTTTGTTTTCTGTTTGTTCTCCTGGCTTCTGGTTTGCTTCCTCCCTCCCTTCATCACTTAGAGGCACCGATGTCCAGTCCTCAGGCTTCATTCACTCCTCTGCGAGATTATGTAGATAACACAGCTGAAGAGGACCAGGGGGAAAGCCACACAGGCCAGGATGTAGGCAAAGCTGTAGCAGTTGTCCAGGCTGAAATGTCATTTCAGGTGCCTGACTTTGTAGATGGACACCACACACACACCAGCTGGAAGCCCTGTGATGTAGAACCTACTCCCCCTTGGTGAAGCTGAAGAGAGGTCAAAACAGCAGGAACAAAGAGAATGCTGAAGATGATGGACAGCCTCATGGTGGTTTGGATAAGCTGAAGCCAGTCTCTAACAAAACTTTCTATAATAGATTTGCTTATATTTCATGGCAGTAAATGATAAAACAGACCAGTACATATACATATATTTTATGCATTTGTCATACATTTATCTTAATTTGTCCATTTGGGTATGCCTGCAAGTTTTCACAAATTATTGCAAATCTCAAAAAAACTCAATAGATTTATTGAAAACTCTGTATTTGTACCCATTTAACAACTTAATTTGTCAAGTACCAAAACCAAGCCATGATTCTCCTGGGGCTCTCCTGGGAATTTTGTCCAAATGCAGTTCAGGCTGCATAGAGGCATGGGTAGTCTAAGTCTGTGTGTCACACACTGAGTCACACCAGTTAAAGGGCTTTATGGTCGGCCCATAAAAGGGCTTTGGGTTTCCTGGGGTTTCTACCCACACTTTGGTTTTCTAAATGAGGTGGTGGAAGATAGAGGTATCTTCAGATGAAAGGAAAGAGGCAACAAAAATGAGGAAAAGAAAAAACTGAGCTTGATTAAATCGTTAGGATGTCAAGATCCTTAGCTACTTTAAGGTTTAACTCAAGGCTGACAGTCAATATTTAAGCAAACAATATTATGTACATGCATGTAAAAAGTGCTATAAATAGATTCTATAAAGTGTTGATACTGTATATATAATCTTCAGTCAATACTAAGAACCTCTCGCATTGCTTTCTGTTTGGTTTGGTTTGAGTTTGGGTTTTTTGGCTAGCTCATTTTGTGATTTTTTGTTTTGTTTTCTGTTTGTTCTCCTGGCTTCTGGTTTGCTTCCTCCCTCCCTTCATCACTTAGAGGCACCGATGTCCAGTCCTCAGGCTTCATTCACTCCTCTGCGAGATTATGTAGATAACACAGCTGAAGAGGACCAGGGGGAAAGCCACACAGGCCAGGATGTAGGCAAAGCTGTAGCAGTTGTCCAGGCTGAAATGTCATTTCAGGTGCCTGACTTTGTAGATGGACACCACACACACACCAGCTGGAAGCCCTGTGATGTAGAACCTACTCCCCCTTGGTGAAGCTGAAGAGAGGTCAAAACAGCAGGAACAAAGAGAATGCTGAAGATGATGGACAGCCTCATGGTGGTTTGGATAAGCTGAAGCCAGTCTCTAACAAAACTTTCTATAATAGATTTGCTTATATTTCATGGCAGTAAATGATAAAACAGACCAGTACATATACATATATTTTATGCATTTGTCATACATTTATCTTAATTTGTCCATTTGGGTATGCCTGCAAGTTTTCACAAATTATTGCAAATCTCAAAAAAACTCAATATATGTATTGAAAAAACTCTGTATTAGTGTACCCACAGATTTCAAACCAGTGCTTTCAAGGATCAAGTGTACTTTATACTGTATAGTTCCTTTTGAAATTTGGATTCCTTTAGAAATTCTAGAAAGTGCAAACTACTCTATAGGGACATAGATTTCTCAGGTAGCTCAGCAGTAAAGAATCTGCCTGCAATGCAGGAGCTGTAGGAGACAGTTTCATTCCTAAAGTTGGAAGATTCCCTGGAGAAGGAAATGGCAACCCATTCCAGTGTTCTTGCCTAGAGAATCCCACGGACAGAGGAGCCTGACAGTCTACAGTTCATAGGTTCACAAAGAGTCAGACACTACAGAAGCAACTTGGCACGCAGGCTATAGTGACATAAGGTGATCACTAGTTGTGAGGGGTAAGGGGCAGAGGGCTGGGGTTTTCCAAGAAGCATGAGAAAGCTTTCAAGGTGATAAAAACGACTGCATCTTGACTGTGGTGGTGATTCACAGGGCTTGTATTATATACTTTAGACAGATGTAGTTTATTACAAGTAAACAATACCTCAATCAAATTGATAATAGCTCTTGCTTTTTTTAAAAAAATTTTTGGTGTTTAGTTGATTTACTAGGTTGTGTTAGTTTCAGGTACACAGAAAAATGAATCAGTTATATATCTATATAATACATTTTATTAATTGGGGAAAGACTTAAAAAAAGATAGTTCACAAATGGTCAATAAACATGTGAGGGAAAAGCTATTAGACAAAAAGGAAATGCAAATTTAAACCATATAAAACCATAAAAATATGTATTTCATTTCATGAAAATTATAAATTAATTTTTTCAATGCAGATCTTAAAAAGGAGAAACTTCTTTTTTTTCCTGTGACATGGTAAAACTTGAGGTTTATTTTTTTATTTTTTTTTTGTTTTTGTTTTTTAATTCTTTATTTTAAAGGTTTTACAGAGTTTTGTTGCTCAGACATGTATGTTCCCAGATCAGTCATATGCATATCCCTGGTCCCCAACCCCCCAGTTCCCCCCATCCCAACCCTCTGGACCGTTGCCCCATGCCATTGTGAGCACTCCTATCAAAAAATGGGAAAAAGATCTAAAGAGACGCCTCTCCAAAGAGGACATACAGATGGCCCAAAAGCACATGCAGCGATGCTCAACCTCGCTTATTATTAGAGAAATGCAAATTAAAACTACAATGAGATATCACTTCACACCCGTCAGAACGGCCATCTACAAAAAATCTGCAGACAATAAATGCTGGCGAGGGTGCGGAGAAAAGGGAACCCTCTTGCATTGCTGGTGGGAATGTAAACTGATACAGCCTCTATGGAAGACAGTATGGAGATTTCTTAAGAAACTAAAAATAGAAGCACTTTATGACCCAGCAATTCCACTATTAGGCTTATATCCTGATGAAATCAAAAGTGAAAGAAGCACCTGTACCCCAGTGATCATTGCAGCTCTCTATACAATAGCCAGAACATGGAAGCAACCTAGATGTCCATCGATGAATGAATGGATACAGAAGCCCTGGTACATATATACAATGGAATACTACTCGGCTGTAAAAAGAATTGCAGAAGACTCAGTCCTAATGAAGTGGCTGGCTTTAGAACCTATCATAAAAAGTGAAGTAAGTCAAAAAGAGAAAGACAAATACAGTATACTAACACACATATATGGAATCTAGTAGGACGGTCTTGATAACACATGCAGGGAACTCATGGAAAAACAGACAGAGCACAGACATAGGAACACTGTGGGGAAGAAATAGGTAGAAGGAGGCATGGAGGGAGTAACATGGAAACCTATACTGTCATGTGTGGAAAAGATAGCTATTGTCATTGTGCTAAGGGAGAAACTTTTATTTTTAAATCAGAAACAAAACACTCTGAAATTCCACTCGTAAATGTGTCAAACGAGTTCCATAGGTTATTCATTTTGAACCATGTGAATTTATTTACTCCAAGTTTAAATTAAGTTTACTTAATAGAATAAGCTGATAACAAACAGCACACTACATCTCTTCGTGCCTAAGTGTCAAAAGCCAGGGTCCTTGGAAGTCTTACCTCCTTCCAAGCCAAACCAGTGAGCAGACTCCTCATCCACACTCCTTTCTCCTTCCCCCTTCCAGCTCCTTCTGACACTGGGCTCTGACACTTGTTCTCTCCTAGGCCTTCAGAGGTTCCATTCTCACCTATAGCTGCCCTGAAGGAGCAGTCAGACCCCTTCCTCTGCCTTCCCGCCAGAGATACCTTTCAGATGCCTGCACAGCAAAAGGGTTACTTGATGTCTGCCTATGAAATAAAGGGGAAATAAAAGACATATTAGTGGGAAAACTAAGTATTACTAAGTGTGACGATTCAATATTATCAAGATGTGGCAAAGTATTTTAAAGAGGTCAATACTTCTTAAGTGTTCCTATAAAGTTAATAAAATTTCAACTAAACTGCCACTCCAACTAGACTCTCACTCCACCACTCCAGTGAAACAAGGACACCAAACATTCCAGTGATAGATCTGCAGTTTTTGAAATCCCACTTGCCTCCAGGACAGATAAGGCCACTCCTTCTCAGCTTCCTTGGCTTCTTACTTCTTATCTCCTGGTTCTCTTCACACCAGAAGCCCCAGGGCTCAGGACTCTAATCACTTTTTCTTTTTCTAATCCCTTTATGACCTTTTTCAGTCTCCAGCCTAAGTAGGATCTGTATATCTGTGATTACAATTTTTATCTCTTGCCTGAACCTCTCTCCTGAAGCTCAAACTCATAAAGCCAACTATTTTTCCAGTACTCTACTTTACAGTCTAAAAGTGTCTCAAACATAGCAAGTAGTAAATTAGACTCAGATTTTTCCCTCTAAAACTCTTCTCTCCCTCCATTCTTCAACTTAGTAAAGATTACCATCACCTCCTTGCTTACCAAGACCTTGAGGTCACCTTTGCCCTTGTTTTTTTTCTCACACCTAGATTCATCAGTAATTTGTGTCAGCTCTTACTGTCTCTCCTCCATGACCTCTAGTGCTCCCTTCTCAGAGTTCATCTCCTCTCCACCATCTCATTTCAAATGCATTGATCTTCTTCTTCTTCTTCTTTTTTTTTTTTTGGTCTTTCATTTATTATTTAACTGTATCCATCTTTGTTCTTAGGCCTGTGTGGGCCTCCCATCGCAGTGGCCTCTCTTGGTGCAGAGCACCGACTCTGGGCACATGTGCTCGCTGGTCCAGCCACTCCACAGCATATGGGATCTTCCCAGGCCAGGGATTGAACTGGTGCCCCTTGCACTGCAAGGTGGTGTCCTTACCCACTGGACCACCAGGGAAGCCTGCAGGTGGATTCTTTAGGGAGGACTTATCTCTGCATTGATCTTCTTGTTCCTTCCTTTCATCATTAGTCTGCACAGCACCTGTCCCATAATGACTATGTTTACTGGCAGTCTTACACACACTAGAATATGTGCTGGGCACTGTCCTAACAATTAGGAGATTGAACGTAAGCAGGACCCAGTGCTCAGCAATTTCTCAACAAACACATGCGTGCAAGTATGACAACTAAGGAGTTTACTATACAAACTGGACAACTTCACAGTTAACTGGGACTAATTGAAGGCTGTCTTCCACCTACTTTTCTCCTCCTTAACCCCTCAAAAATATGCGGAAGTGAAGGCAAAGTTCAAGTCTCCCTAGATCCATGTCCAACAGCTTGTGTAAGAGATGACCATCAATGGGCTATCTTGGGAGGTGACCAGAAGAACATTCTGGAGAGAAGTACATTATTGTTAGAGAGAAAGAACTTGGTGATTCTGTGCCTAAACTTTCTTGGGGAAGGTAGTTTATGCAACTTTCTGGAGCTGGTCCTGGGTTAACCTGACAGTCTGTTCAGAGGAGAGGAAGTATGCCCAGGAATGCCTGCTGGGGCTACAAGCAGCTGAAACTTCCTATGAAGCAGAAGTCTGCTTTTTCTAGAGTATTTTATATCCTGGAAGTCCCCTTAGGTTCAGGGGAAAGTACATCACTGACCAGATTGGTCCATGAAATCTGATGCCACAGAATTTAGGCTTAGGCATGCTCTTTATGTAGATCTTGGGGTCATTAGGCATTCTAAGTCTAGATAAAGGTGCCCCATCCAGTAAAGAGCTGAAATGGTGAAATCACCCTGATAAGATGACAAGGAGCAAATGAGAGCTTCTCCTCTCACCAGATTCAGCATGGGGGTATTCCCTTCAGAAGACGTGGATCTCTTCAAAGTAGTTCTAGCCTTGGTCTATTTAGAGTTGGTTTAGAGGAACTGTGCATGATAGTGACCAGGCTACTGAGACAAGAGGTCACAACTTTTAAAAGAGTAACATAGCTATTGAGAAAATGACATAAACTAGGTAGAGCCAGCTGGGTCCAAGATGATGGAAGATTCAACTTTTAGTGGACCTTGAGCTTCATTATACGCTGGTTGTAATACAATCAGCATCTAAATAACACGCCTACAGGTGCCATGACAGTTTCAAGGAGGACCATAAAAGGCCAAAGAGTGGGTGGTGCTCCAATTTCTGGAAATCACCACCCCTTCTCCAAGAGACTTAGAATAATCCTCCCTCTTGTTATCTTATGAAATTATCCAGCCCATAAAAACTAACCACCCTCACACCTCTGGCCATCTGCCTTTTGAGATGGACAGTATTCTGTCTGTGGAATGTGTATGTATCCCCCAGGTTCACCTCTTACCTTCTGGGAGGACCTGCATTCTGTCAGTGGAGTGTGTACACATGCATGCGGGCTCAGTCATGTTCAACTCTTTGCAGTCCCATAGACTGTATGTAGCCCATAATGCTCTTCCGTCCATGGAATTTTCCCAGCAAGAATACTAGAGTGGGCTGTCATTTTCTACTCTAGGGGATCTTCCTGACTCAGGAATACCTGAGTCTTCTTTGTCTCCTGCACAAACAGGCAGATTCTTTACCACTAGTGCCACCTGAGAAACCATGGCATATGCATATTTCTAAATAAACCCGTTTACTCTTCACTGGTCTGGCTTTTGAGTCCTTTCCTGTGCAAAGCTAAGGCTTCTCATTTGGCCCCCATTCAGGGACTTGAAATGTGACTATCTTCTTGAGCCCCATTTTTCCTGCAACACAGCCTCATGGCACTTCCTTTGATAGAATTGTCCAAGGGTCCCACCACGTTTCAAGGAAGATGCACTGGATTTGGTCTGGCTAGTTCTTCCAGAGTTCAGTTCTTTATGTAGATCTTGGGGTCATTAGGCATTATAAGTCTAGATAAAGGTGCCCCATCCAGTAAAGAGCTGAAATGGTGAAATCACCCTGATAAGATGACAAGGAGCAAATGAGAGCTTCTCCTCTCACCAGATTCAGCATGGGGGTATTCCCTTCAGAAGACGTGGATCTCTTCAAAGTAGTTCTAGCCTTGGTCTATTTAGAGTTGGTTTAGAGGAACTGTGCATGATAGTGACCAGGCTACTGAGACAAGAGGTCACAACTTTTAAAAGAGTAACATAGCTATTGAGAAAATGACATAAACTAGGTAGAGCCAGCTGGGTCCAAGATGATGGAAGATTCAACTTTTAGTGGACCTTGAGCTTCATTATACGCTGGTTGTAATACAATCAGCATCTAAATAACACGCCTACAGGTGCCATGACAGTTTCAAGGAGGACCATAAAAGGCCAAAGAGTGGGTGGTGCTCCAATTTCTGGAAATCACCACCCCTTCTCCAAGAGACTTAGAATAATCCTCCCTCTTGTTATCTTATGAAATTATCCAGCCCATAAAAACTAACCACCCTCACACCTCTGGCCATCTGCCTTTTGAGATGGACAGTATTCTGTCTGTGGAATGTGTATGTATCCCCCAGGTTCACCTCTTACCTTCTGGGAGGACCTGCATTCTGTCAGTGGAGTGTGTACACATGCATGCGGGCTCAGTCATGTTCAACTCTTTGCAGTCCCATAGACTGTATGTAGCCCATAATGCTCTTCCGTCCATGGAATTTTCCCAGCAAGAATACTAGAGTGGGCTGTCATTTTCTACTCTAGGGGATCTTCCTGACTCAGGAATACCTGAGTCTTCTTTGTCTCCTGCACAAACAGGCAGATTCTTTACCACTAGTGCCACCTGAGAAACCATGGCATATGCATATTTCTAAATAAACCCGTTTACTCTTCACTGGTCTGGCTTTTGAGTCCTTTCCTGTGCAAAGCTAAGGCTTCTCATTTGGCCCCCATTCAGGGACTTGAAATGTGACTATCTTCTTGAGCCCCATTTTTCCTGCAACACAGCCTCATGGCACTTCCTTTGATAGAATTGTCCAAGGGTCCCACCACGTTTCAAGGAAGATGCACTGGATTTGGTCTGGCTAGTTCTTCCAGAGTTCAGTTCTGCTTCTTCCCTTCTGAGAGCCCTCAGACAGTGCTCCAGTCAGCTTCCCAGAGACCTTGGGGCTCCCCTTTTCTCTGGCACCTGCTGAGCACAAGACATAGCAAGAGATCTAGCTCACTGTTTGAAAAACAAACTTGATGAATATCCCCAAATCTCAGAAAAGGTGTTGGAAAAGCAGCCAGTATTCTCCTTCATCCTCCTGAAATCACAGAAAACCCAATCCTCCTGCTAGTACTACTTCCATCCCTTATTTAAAAGATATTTTTTAAAAGCACACAAAAGTTCGGGGAAGGGTAGGAGGGTGAGCAAAATAGTAAAAACACACAGTTACAAAGAAATCCTTATGAACAATATCACAATAAAGGGTCAGACTACCATCTCTGGCCTTCTCAGAGAAGGATGCCTCACACACAGTACATCCCCAGGCGGCCCAGATGCATAGCCAGAAGCTGGGAGTAACCATAAGCGCAGCCCAACAGCGCCCTCTTCTAACCACCCCGAGCCCCGACAGACAGCAGCTTGGAGGCCTGGAGGGACTGCAGTCAGGGGCTCCTCTGCTCTGTTCCCCAAAGGTGGAAACTGGGCACAGGGCACCAGGGAAGGGAGGCAAGGGGAGCCACTGCCCAGTGCATCTGCAGAACAGGCTGAGCTCACTGTGGACACTGGCTCAGAGGGTCCTTGCGCATTTCCCCATGCCGCTACCACAACAAATACCAGTTCTTTTGAAGGAAAGGGACAACACTCGTCCTTCAAGATCATAACTAGAAATAATAGAAAAAAAAATTGTTGTTAGCTTGTGCCATGTGGAGGAGGCTAAAGAGGTCCTTTTATTTTGGACTAATTCTATGTTTAGATTGTTTATATGACCACGAAGATTAGCTGAAGGGTCAATCTATTGGGGTGCGCTCCACCTAAGGGCTCAGAGCTGAGACAATGAACTGTGTTTGCTTATTGCTGTGTCTGCATATGAAGAAGGCTTAGAAAATCTTCAGAAAATGAAAGAATGTTACATTTACAACCCACAGCTCTGAAAAGCATGCACACAAGTTTTTGTCAATTGCCATGTGCTAGGTGCTTTACCTACATTATTTTAAGTCATAATAATTCTATGTGGCAAGAATCAATGACAATTTACAAAGACAAAAACCAAGACTTGGTTGGAAAGACCGAATAAATAAAATATGTTCAAAGTCACAGTGGCTCAAGTGGTAAAGAATCTGTCTGCAGTGCAGGAGAACCGGGTTCAATCCCGGGGTGGGAAAGAGCCCATAGAGAAGGGAATGGTAACCCACTTCAATATTGTTGCCTGGAGAATTTCATGGACAGAGGAGCCTGGGGGACTCTAAATAAATCTGTTTATGCTTTACTGAGTCAGGCTTTTGAGTTCTTTCCTGTGCAAAGCCAAGGCCTCTCATTGGTCCTCACTCAGGCACTTGAAATGTGACCATTATCTTGAGCCCCATTTTCCCTGCGACCCATGGGGTCTCAAAGAGTTTGATATGACTGAGCCACCTTCACACACACACATGCTCAAAGTCTGATTTACTTAAAAACAGAAATTTTTAGATCCCTATTGGTTATTCCATGCCGTCTGCTCTATGTATGTGTGCTTATATATAATATATATATTACACACCAACACACATGTATACATGTACGAATGTATATGTATGAATGCTTATGTATCAAATGTAAAAGTAAATAATTTAACATAAATTATTCATAGAATATATCACTTAAATATTTAACTAGGGGTTGAAAACCTTCTTGGATAAACTAAGTAATGCTACGGTATAACAGAGTAAGAAATAACCTGGACATCCAGGTAGCCAAACACAGGTGAATTTGTCTCCCATTCTTCCTGACTATCATGTAGATGTGCCGAGGGTTTGCTCCCTGCTGGCATCCTCATTCCCCGTCCAGGCTGAGGAGGAATCCACTCCCTGGACCATCACCAACCATGATGGGGAAGTACATACTGCTTCTGAAAAGTTTGCTCAGAAATGACATGAATCCCACCATCAACATGTTATACAAGTCTAGGGCTGTGTGGGGACCCCGGGGGGAGGCATGCAGTTTTTGTCAATTGCCATGTGCTAGAGAAGGGTTTTTTTAAAACCTAGAAAATGAAAGAATGTTACATTTACAACCCACAGCTCTGAAAAGCATGCACACAAGTTTTGTCAATTGCCATGTGCTAGGTGCTTTACCTACATTATTTTAAGTCATAATAATTCTATGTGGCAAGAATCAATGACAATTTACAAAGACAAAAACCAAGACTTGGTTGGAAAGACCGAATAAATAAAATATGTTCAAAGTCACAGTGGCTCAAGTGGGAAAGAATCTGTCTGCGGTGCAGGGGAGCCGGGTTCAACCCCGGGGTGGGAAAGAGCCCATAGAGAAGGGAATGGTAACCCACGTCAATATTGTTGCCTGGAGAATTTCATGGACAGAGGAGCCTGGGGGACTCTAAATAAATCTGTTTATGCTTTACTGAGTCAGGCTTTTGAGTTCTTTCCTGTGCAAAGCCAAGGCCTCTCATTGGTCCTCACTCAGGCACTTGAAATGTGACCATTATCTTGAGCCCCATTTTCCCTGCGACCCATGGGGTCTCAAAGAGTTTGATATGACTGAGCCACCTTCACACACAAAATGCTCAAAGTCTGATTTACTTAAAAACAGAAATTTTTAGATCCCTATTGGTTATTCCATGCCGTCTGCTCTATGTATGTGTGCTTATATATAATATATATATTACACACCAACACACATGTATACATGTACGAATGTATATGTATGAATGCTTATGTATCAAATGTAAAAGTAAATAATTTAACATAAATTATTCATAGAATATATCACTTAAATATTTAACTAGGGGTTGAAAACCTTCTTGGATAAACTAAGTAATGCTACGGTATAACAGAGTAAGAAATAACCTGGACATCCAGGTAGCCAAACACAGGTGAATTTGTCTCCCATTCTTCCTGACTATCATGTAGATGTGCCCAGGGTTTTCTCCCTGCTGTCATCCTCATTCCCGGTCCAGGCTGAGGAGGAATCCACTCTCTGGACCATCACCAACCATGATGGGGAAGTACATACTGCTTCTGAAAAGTTTGCTCAGAAATGACATGAATCCCACCATCAACATGTTATACAAGTCTAGGGCTGTGTGGGGGACAGAAGGTACATCCTCCCATGGGGTAGGGCAGACAAACCCTGTGGACATACTGCTTTTTTCCACTGGGCTACAATGAACTGGTCTCAAGTGAGATTGTTTAGGCAGTATGAATTTGCCATATGATCTTAGCCTGAGACAAAACTAAATGCCGCTATCAGAACACCTCTCTAACCTCTAGTGACCCAACAGCAATTTCTCTAAATGCAGACATTGAGAATTCTAGTTACATTTGGCATTTATTTTTACAGTGCAATATTAAAACATCCTATTTTTGGTGGCATTGAGAAATCAGTGAAATTGCAAATAAGAAAGGATGGGAAGTTTCCTATTCTTATACACACACACACACACATCTAGCCATTCTAGCCAACCTTTTACAGGCTGACTGTAAATTCTTTGAGGGCAGATCTCTGTCTACACTCTATACTCAATAACTGAGTAGTTAGTAAATGATACTTGTTCCAACTCTGAATTTTAATGAAACTGCTAATAACTCTGTGTTTTATTATATTAACAAAATATCATCTATTATTCCTTTTTTTTTCCCTTTTATCCATACAATGGATGGACTATTCCAAAGTCCCTAACAGTTTTAAGTTTCAACATCAGACTTTCCTATGGCTCAGTCCTACAAAATTAACAAGTGCAAGAATTCCTAATTTTCCATTCAATTGCAGAAGCATAAAAGAAATTTACCTGAGATTTTTCTACTCTGTTAATCAGTTTTCACCTAAATATTTAACTAGGGGTTGAAAACCTTCTTGGATAAACTAAGTAATGCTACGGTATAACAGAGTAAGAAATAACCTGGACATCCAGGTAGCCAAACACAGGTGAATTTGTCTCCCATTCTTCCTGACTATCATGTAGATGTGCCCAGGGTTTTCTCCCTGCTGTCATCCTCATTCCCGGTCCAGGCTGAGGAGGAATCCACTCTCTGGACCATCACCAACCATGATGGGGAAGTACATACTGCTTCTGAAAAGTTTGCTCAGAAATGACATGAATCCCACCATCAACATGTTATACAAGTCTAGGGCTGTGTGGGGGACAGAAGGTACATCCTCCCATGGGGTAGGGCAGACAAACCCTGTGGACATACTGCTTTTTTCCACTGGGCTACAATGAACTGGTCTCAAGTGAGATTGTTTAGGCAGTATGAATTTGCCATATGATCTTAGCCTGAGACAAAACTAAATGCCGCTATCAGAACACCTCTCTAACCTCTAGTGACCCAACAGCAATTTCTCTAAATGCAGACATTGAGAATTCTAGTTACATTTGGCATTTATTTTTACAGTGCAATATTAAAACATCCTATTTTTGGTGGCATTGAGAAATCAGTGAAATTGCAAATAAGAAAGGATGGGAAGTTTCCTATTCTTATACACACACACACACATCTAGCCATTCTAGCCAACCTTTTACAGGCTGACTGTAAATTCTTTGAGGGCAGATCTCTGTCTACACTCTATACTCAATAACTGAGTAGTTAGTAAATGATACTTGTTCCAACTCTGAATTTTAATGAAACTGCTAATAACTCTGTGTTTTATTATATTAACAAAATATCATCTATTATTCCTTTTTCTCTCCCTGTCATCCATACAATGGATGGACTATTCCAAAGTCCCTAACAGTTTTAAGTTTCAACATCAGACTTTCCTATGGCTCAGTCCTACAAAATTAACAAGTGCAAGAATTCCTAATTTTCCATTCAATTGCAGAAGCATAAAAGAAATTTACCTGAGATTTTTCTACTCTGTTAATCAGTTTTCACCTACAATATTCTCCTTTTTGCAGACTCTCAGATCTGCCACCATCCAAAATGCAACTTTGAGTCTAACTTTTGGGGATTTCTTTCTTTCTTTCTTTCTTTTTTTCCTGTCCTTTTTATAGTACTCCCGTTACCTAAGACAACAACTTTAAGACAGTAGTTTTCCTGACTATTTGGACTCTTTGTACACAGTGTCAATTTGTTTAAAAGCAATGGGAATGTAAGGGTAGGAATCTCAATTAAAACATGAGAGAACACCTTAAGACTTTGAAAAATTTTCTCTGCATTTACATTCTTTGTGAAGAAAAATAAACTGATACCATTCTCTCTCTTTAGTCTCCAGTTGTTTCCTAAGAAAGCACACATTCTGTCACTTTTTACAGTTTACTAGAGACAAATAAGTCAGATGAAACTTGCTGACCTCCTAATCCTCTACCTTCTTCCACTTGCTTCCTCAGTGCCAGCTCAGGGTCTGTGGTCATTGCACGCACCCCATAACTAAGAGGTAGAGCCTGCTTTCTCTGCTCTATAACAGGGCGGTATTTCTCCCCAGCAGTTTTAAATTGGTTACATTACATTCTATGCCTAAAGAATGTCAACCATAATAACAATAAGGTATAATCATGAGCTGTGATAAATATCTTTCCTCTTACATTATTCTGTATTTGAAATATACTAACTTAAAATGAGATATATCATGATATATAATGTATTTTTGACCAAAATTTCTCAATAAATACATATGTGTACACACAGGAGGAGAGCAAGAATGAATTGGATAGAGAAAGGAAGGTAGAAGTGAGAGCAAATCCACGATGACACCCACACATACAATGTGGTGGTAGCACTATTTACTCAGGAAGATTGATGCTGGAAATATGTGCAGTAGCCACACAGGCCCCATGGCTTGGTGGTGTTGGTGTCAGCTGGAGATCCAGGGTCCTTTCCAAAGAGGACAGCTATTACCTTTCCAAATGCCCGCCTGCATGAAAGCCCACCCAGTTGGCCAGCACTTTCCCCTTTTCAAAAGAAATAAACTCCACATTTTGAATATGAAACCTCTTGATTTTTAAATGCTGCTATTAGTTAATTCCTTTAACTTAACTAGAAGAAATATTAAATGAGCCCCACAAAACCACATCTGCATCCTAAACTTGATGTGAAGGCCACCAGTCAAAACCTCTAGTGACAAAAGTAGTGAGACAAGTAGTCACACTTTGGGCAAAATATTTAGTGTCAGTTTTAGACTGTTAACATGAGCAAGGCTTTGTGCAGAGCCCAGAAACTTCCTATAAGATCTCAGTGCAAAGTAATGAACAAACATCTCAATAACGTCAGAAACTAGCATTCAAAATGAGATCCTGCTTTTTGAGCATTGCTGTTGTTCAGTCATAAAGTTGTGTCAGACTTTTTGTGACACCCATGGACACCTACAGCATGCCAGGCTCCTCTGTCCTCCACTATCACCCAGAGTTTGCTCAGATTCATGTCCATTGAGTTGGTGATGCTATCTAATCATCTCATCCTTTGCTGCCCCTTTTTCCTATTGCCTTCAATTTTTCCAGCATCAGGGGCTTTTCTTATGAGTCGGCTCTTTGCATCAGGTGGCCAACATATTGAAGCTTTGGTTTCAGCAACAAGTTTTCTAATGAATATTCAGGGTTAATTTCCTTTAGGATTGACTGGTTGGATCTCCATGCTGTCCAAGGGATTCTCAAGAGTCTTCTCCAGCACCACAGCTTGAAATCATCAATTCTTCAGTTCTCAGTCTTCTTCATGGTCCAACTCTCACATTCGTACATGACTATTGGAAAGACCATAGCTTTGACCATATGGACCTTTGTTAGTGAAGTGATGTCTCTGCTTTTTAATATGCTGTCTAGGTTTGTCATAGCTTTCTTGTCAAGAAGAAAGAGCCTTTTAATTTTGTGGCTGCAGTCATCACTGTCCGCAGTGATTTTGGAGTCCAAGAAAATAAATTCTGTCACTGTCTCCACTTTTTCCCCTCCTACTCACTAAGATGTGATGGGACTGGATACCATGATCTTAGCTTTTTTTTTCTTTTTAAGTCTTTTTTTTTTTTTTGGCCACTTCTATTGATCTTTCATCTACTCATTTCCATACATCTTTGTTCTTTGGTTTGTGTGGGCCTTCCACTGCAGTGGCCTCTCTTGTCACAGAGCACTGGCTCTGGGCACATGTGCTCCAGAGCTCTGGCTCAGTAGCTGGACACATCAGTTCAGCCACTCTGTGGCATGTAGAATCTTCCCAGGCCAGGGATCGAACAGGTGCCCCTTGCACTGCAAGGCATTGTCCTTACCCACTGGACCACCAAGGAAGCCCAATCTTAGCTTTTGTAATGTTGGGCTTCAAGTCAGTTTTTGTTACTCTCCTGTTTTACCCTCATCAAGTGGCTGTTTAGTTCTTCTCTTTCTGTCATTAGAATGGCATCATTTGCATATCTGAGGTTGTTGATATTTCTCCTGGCAATCCTAGCTTATGTTTCATCCTGTCCAGCATTTCCCATGATGTACTCTGCACATAAGATAAATAAGCAGGGTGACAATATACAGCCTTATCATACTCCTTTCCCAATTTTGAACCAGTCCATTGTTCCATGTCCAGTTTGAACTGGTGCTTTTATGACCCACATGCTGGTTTCTCAGGAGGCAGGTAAGGTGGTCTGGTACTCCCATCTCTTTATGAATTTTCCACAGTTTGTTGGGATCCACACAGTCAACCCTAGAGATAATGAAAAATACTAATGACATGTAATAGTAGGAAGAACACTAATGACAAATGAAGGCCTCAGCACTTGTGTGTCAGTATATTATCCCAGAAAAAGAAGTTACATCTTACCATTCTGCCAGAGATAGGTCTCAACTCAGAGTCAAATGAAAATAACTTGACCCAAAGGGAGAAGAAACCAGGAGAGCCTCCACCAGGATCACCCAGGAACCTCAGCAAGAGTTCCAAGGTCACTGAGTCTTACCTTTCAGAAAGAAGCAGGTGATCCTTGCTCACAATGAATAATTGTAAGTGTGTAAAAGGACAGACATTTGAAAATATAAATCTCCCTCCAAAACCAACCCCCAGTTACTTCCCCGCTGTGGAGTTCTCCTTCCCAGTGGCAATTCTTGTATCATCTTAAAATATACCTTTAGAAGAGTGGTAGAATGCATGTACATTGAGATGGAAACCTGTCTTAGAAGTACATGTTCCTATAGAACATCAGGATTGAAAGGGATCTAGTTCTGCCCTTAATTCACAGCCTCCCTTAGTACTGTTTCTGAATCCAGTTCTCTCTACGGTTTGAGAAACACACTTTCCACTCAGAGGCACCTCATTCCACTTTTAGAAAACTCCAGTGTCCCAGGGATCGAACAGGTGCCCCTTGCACTGCAAGGCATTGTCCTTACCCACTGGACCACCAAGGAAGCCCAATCTTAGCTTTTGTAATGTTGGGCTTCAAGTCAGTTTTTGTTACTCTCCTGTTTTACCCTCATCAAGTGGCTGTTTAGTTCTTCTCTTTCTGTCATTAGAATGGCATCATTTGCATATCTGAGGTTGTTGATATTTCTCCTGGCAATCCTAGCTTATGTTTCATCCTGTCCAGCATTTCCCATGATGTACTCTGCACATAAGATAAATAAGCAGGGTGACAATATACAGCCTTATCATACTCCTTTCCCAATTTTGAACCAGTCCATTGTTCCATGTCCAGTTTGAACTGGTGCTTTTATGACCCACATGCTGGTTTCTCAGGAGGCAGGTAAGGTGGTCTGGTACTCCCATCTCTTTATGAATTTTCCACAGTTTGTTGGGATCCACACAGTCAACCCTAGAGATAATGAAAAATACTAATGACATGTAATAGTAGGAAGAACACTAATGACAAATGAAGGCCTCAGCACTTGTGTGTCAGTATATTATCCCAGAAAAAGAAGTTACATCTTACCATTCTGCCAGAGATAGGTCTCAACTCAGAGTCAAATGAAAATAACTTGACCCAAAGGGAGAAGAAACCAGGAGAGCCTCCACCAGGATCACCCAGGAACCTCAGCAAGAGTTCCAAGGTCACTGAGTCTTACCTTTCAGAAAGAAGCAGGTGATCCTTGCTCACAATGAATAATTGTAAGTGTGTAAAAGGACAGACATTTGAAAATATAAATCTCCCTCCAAAACCAACCCCCAGTTACTTCCCCGCTGTGGAGTTCTCCTTCCCAGTGGCAATTCTTGTATCATCTTAAAATATACCTTTAGAAGAGTGGTAGAATGCATGTACATTGAGATGGAAACCTGTCTTAGAAGTACATGTTCCTATAGAACATCAGGATTGAAAGGGATCTAGTTCTGCCCTTAATTCACAGCCTCCCTTAGTACTGTTTCTGAATCCAGTTCTCTCTACGGTTTGAGAAACACACTTTCCACTCAGAGGCACCTCATTCCACTTTTAGAAAACTCCAGTAGTTTACAAAAGATAATTTTTTAAGTTCTGAAATCTGCCCCTCTGGTGTTTTTCCTCTTCAATTCTTGCTTGACCTCAAAGGCCAGTGAAAACAGGTGGTCAGATGCCTTTTGCCAAAAATGGAACTTAAAATATTTGAAGCCCTCCCATCATCACTCTGCCAAATAACCCTGGCTTCTCCTCCCCTTCCACAGGGTGTGTGGTTTCAGGGGATTCACTGCAATGTTCTCTCTAAAAAGAATTGGATTCTTACTTTAAATACTCAGAAACCTCTTCAACGAGGAGAACTGCTCATCAGAGGAGGAAAAAGAGTTTCAACTTACAGCCAATAAAGTAACGAACAGCGTGTGTTATGAAAGTAGATGGACAATAGGAGATTTAATGCTGAAAACGCTTGGTGTGCAGGGATGCTTTATCAAGGAATTTGGGGGCCAAGTAGAAATTTTGGTTGTACCTTCTCTAAAGAGTTTCCAAGGTATTCTGAAGTAGAATGTGGGGGCCTGAAGTTTCCACAGGTCTCAGGTTTGGCAAAATGGTTGTATGAGAGTAAGGAAGGACACTGCCAGGGTTTGGGTTCAAGAGTGGTCTCATGACTGGCAAGGATGCTTTGAGACTTTGGGCAAGTTGTTGACAACATTTCCCAGCCACAGCATTATCTTGCCATAAAGCGCAGACAAAACTGTAAGCTTGCTCACGGGTGGTCAGATAAGTGACTTTCTGAACAGTGTCTAGTACAGTGGAGTCAGGGCCACTCCTGCTTTTCTTGTTGTGGTGGGGGTGGTGGCAGCTTTGGTTTGGAATATGGCCCAGTATGTGTCCTGGGACCACTTTTGCAGAGACTGAGTGTCCAGGCATCCTCTCCTAAGGGCCCAGTATCTGTTCTCTCAGGATATTATTTCTGCTAGCTCAGTTACACATTTTTTTTTAAACTTAACAAGAACCTGCGTCAAAGAACATAACATCATCCTGAATGAATGTCACCCCTCACGTCACAAGCTCAGAGGAGCATGGCACACACATGTCCCAGGAGGATGCTAAGCTAACCATTCCTCTCCAGCCCCTGGACCAACCCCATATTGGCTCGTGTGTTTGAAGTGTCCCATTGCCTCTTCAAGTGTTTTCACAAAGCTCTGCTTCTTGAGATGCCATCAGGTCACATAGAAGGATGTACTTGAAGGTTGCTGTCCTTTTTGGGGGGACTCATTGGAGAATTCCTCTGCAGTCTACAAATTGGTTGTAGCTTCATATTTTAATTGACAATATGATTTGTGCCACTGCACAAATGTTCCTCAACAAAGTCTTACGGGGTTTCAATGTGCAGCCCTTGTGGAGTACATGCATGGAATTTCTGTGAGCAGGTCTGCAATGAGAGGCACCCCTAGCTGCACTCTCTGTCCACTGCTGTGTGCCCCTCTGGCCTACTCTAGCAAGTGGTGCTTTCCTGGGGTTGTCTCCTTACAAACCACTTTTAAGTCCTTGCTTGGAGTATTTGATGAGGGCTGAAGCTATGGCATGCAGAATTAATACAGCCTTCTTCATCCAGGCTCAGGGGTCATCCTGATTCATTAAAATGAAGAAACAAACACAAATGCTTCTAAACTTAAAGGAGCCCCTGGTTCCATGGATGTGCAGATTGGGAAAGAAAGATACAAGTTCTGCTCCTTCCACCATAGGAAAAGTCCTGCTTTAACTCCACTGACTGTAGGTTGTAATTCCTGTTTAAACGTCAAAGAGACAAGAGTTAAACCATCTGAATGTCACAATGGATATTGTGAGAAGGCATCTGACTACAGATGTTGTAGACGGAGGAGGAGCATAGAATAGGTGGACTTTACTGAAGGAATTTAGCTAAAACGATCCTGCAGCTCCAGAAAACCTAATTTCTTCTAGCGCAGTCCTTAGTGGGTTTCTCTGGCTTTTCTCCTGCTTGAGTTACACCATGGTTGTCTCTGGGCAGAGGGGTACTTAAATAATATTTGTGCTAAACCTTTATTCACAGCACTTGACTTTTTGAAGTGATTTACTGCATGTACTCCTGCCATATGAAATGCTGCAGGCTCCTGCATTCATTCAACAAACATTTTTTCAAGGCTGGTTTCTGTGCCAGAAGTTGGGTGTCCTTGAATTCAGATAAATTTGAGGGTGCCTGAAGGACTTGAGAGCCCACCTCAGAGACCAGGCACCCACCCCAGCCAGGCGGGCGCAGTTAAGGAACCTCTTAGCTGCCAAGCCACTTCCGACCCCTACTGGGATTCCAGGGTGCTCAGAGAAGTTGGGGGCCAGAATAAAGAGGTGTTTTCCCCCTAGGCATCATTATCTGCCCTCGGGCCTAGGGATCATCCAGTTTGCCTGGAGCTCATACAAGTTTATGCCTCAACTTGGAGGGAGAAAGAGGGGGAATGGGAACCCAGCACAGAAATAGCTCCACCGAGGCTACATCAGCGAGACAGCAGGTGAGTACGCGGGGGACCCTGGCTAGGCTCCCCACGGTCCCTCCCCGTCACCGGACTCCGGGACCGCCGCTGTCCGCCGCCCCTAGTCCTGCCGGCGAGCGCTCCTCCCGCGGGTTCCTCCTCGGCCAGGCACGCCGCGCGCCCCTCCTCCCGGTCCCTCCTCCTCCAGCCCGGCCTCCCCGCGCCCCCGCCCCCGCCTCCGCCCCGGCAAGCTAGACGTCCCGGCGGCCGGCGCAGCGCGCAGCCTCCGCCCCGGCTCGGTGCGCACGCCCGCGGCCCCGCGCGAGCCCTGTCCGTCCCGCGCCGCCGAGTCCCGCGCCCAGCGCCCCACGCACGGCCACCGCTGCGTCCCCGCCTAGTGCGGAGCCCCGCGCGATGCGACGCTCCTGGGCCGGCCCCGCCGCGCTCTTGGCGCTGCTGGCAGCGCACTTCCAGGCGAGTCCAGCGCCGGAGGAGAAGAGAGGTAAGGACGCCCGCGCTGCCGTCCTTCCCGTCCTGGGCGGCCGCGCTTTCCGCCGGGCTGCGAAGGAATGCGCGGCTCTGTTCCGGGCAGCGGGAGAGCCCCGAGCGCGGGGCGCGGCGGGCCGAGGAGCGCGGTTTTCCCCTCCGCTCTCCTGCCCTCCGCGGGGTGGGCGCCCCGGCGAGCGCGTCCCAGCACGTGCGCCCACAGTCTGTCCGGGCCCAGGACTGAGGCGGAACACGGTGACCATCCCGCCCCCTCGGACCTACGGGACAGGCGCAACCCTCCGCGCCCGGCCCCGCACCCGCGGTCTGGCTCGCCGACCGAGCGAACCGCCCTCTCAGCTCAGCCTTGACCTGGAGACCGGAGAGCTCGTTCCAGGTACCAGCCACCTGCGCAGCGGGGCTGGGAGGCCCGAGGGCCCCCTTCGGCAGCAGGGGGCGGGTCGCGCCGCGCCTCCGTGCCCCGGTGCCGCCCCGAGCTGCCCCCCGCCCCCGCCGCCCGCGCCCCTCGGTGGGCTCGCCTGAGTGGCGTCTTCGCCAGGACTCCCGAGACTCGCCCCCACCTTCAGCCCGTGGGGCCGCGTGTCCCGACTTCGCGGTGGACGGGACGGAGCAGTGGGACTCGCCTCAGCCAAACAGCCGGGTGGTCTTGGTGCAAAAGCCCCAGGGGAGGAACCCATCCTGACTGAGTCCCCACGGTTTCAAAACAGGGCTCACAGCAAGCTTCCCTCCTTAAAATCCAGAAATTTTTCTGTTTGGGATGTTGTCTAGTTTTGAAGAATTTGACCTTAGGCCAACCAAAATATTAAGCTTAATTAAAAAAAAAAAATCCATGGTTCACGTGTGCCAAATGTCCAGGCCCAACATGAGCGAGTCTGGCTTCGTGACTACCGACCATAAACCCACTTGACATGAGAAACATGCCTCAGAAGGTTTAATTGCACAATTTCAAGATCTAGCAGCCCAGGTTCCGAGAGTCAGGTCTGTACTTGCTGTTGAGGTCATCGGCACAGGGAGTCAGTGGGGTTCGGTGCTGAGCCGGTTTGTTGGGGGAGTGTTAAGACAGAAAGCAGTGGTTCCCAAACTTTGTTGCAAATTAGAATCACTTGGAATTTGAAAAAAAGAGAAAACAGGAAAACGATGTTTGGCATCCACCCCTCCCAGACTTTGCAATTTTACTGGTCTGAGGTGAGACCTGCTTAAGTTTTAAAAGCTCCTCAGGTGATTCTGTTAGCCAGGTTTGGAATCACTGGCAATAGAGGTAAAATCTGCGGGGCGCGGCGAGCGCGTCCCAGCACGTGCGCCCACAGTCTGTCCGGGCCCAGGACTGAGGCGGAACACGGTGACCATCCCGCCCCCTCGGACCTACGGGACAGGCGCAACCCTCCGCGCCCGGCCCCGCACCCGCGGTCTGGCTCGCCGACCGAGCGAACCGCCCTCTCAGCTCAGCCTTGACCTGGAGACCGGAGAGCTCGTTCCAGGTACCAGCCACCTGCGCAGCGGGGCTGGGAGGCCCGAGGGCCCCCTTCGGCAGCAGGGGGCGGGTCGCGCCGCGCCTCCGTGCCCCGGTGCCGCCCCGAGCTGCCCCCCGCCCCCGCCGCCCGCGCCCCTCGGTGGGCTCGCCTGAGTGGCGTCTTCGCCAGGACTCCCGAGACTCGCCCCCACCTTCAGCCCGTGGGGCCGCGTGTCCCGACTTCGCGGTGGACGGGACGGAGCAGTGGGACTCGCCTCAGCCAAACAGCCGGGTGGTCTTGGTGCAAAAGCCCCAGGGGAGGAACCCATCCTGACTGAGTCCCCACGGTTTCAAAACAGGGCTCACAGCAAGCTTCCCTCCTTAAAATCCAGAAATTTTTCTGTTTGGGATGTTGTCTAGTTTTGAAGAATTTGACCTTAGGCCAACCAAAATATTAAGCTTAATTAAAAAAAAAAAATCCATGGTTCACGTGTGCCAAATGTCCAGGCCCAACATGAGCGAGTCTGGCTTCGTGACTACCGACCATAAACCCACTTGACATGAGAAACATGCCTCAGAAGGTTTAATTGCACAATTTCAAGATCTAGCAGCCCAGGTTCCGAGAGTCAGGTCTGTACTTGCTGTTGAGGTCATCGGCACAGGGAGTCAGTGGGGTTCGGTGCTGAGCCGGTTTGTTGGGGGAGTGTTAAGACAGAAAGCAGTGGTTCCCAAACTTTGTTGCAAATTAGAATCACTTGGAATTTGAAAAAAAGAGAAAACAGGAAAACGATGTTTGGCATCCACCCCTCCCAGACTTTGCAATTTTACTGGTCTGAGGTGAGACCTGCTTAAGTTTTAAAAGCTCCTCAGGTGATTCTGTTAGCCAGGTTTGGAATCACTGGCAATAGAGGTAAAATCTCTGGCAAGATTACCTGCCAATGTAAAAAGCTCTTTCGGAACATCTGGAGTTTTAACAATCTTACAAAAATATGGGAAAAGAGGATATGTGTAGGGGAGTGAGGTGAGTGATTTCAGCAAAAACAGATTAGTCTTCTCACTGAAAGTTTCTCCTCTGAGTCTCAGGCTATGGCCCAGGTACTGAATCAGTTGACAGCAGGATTCTTTTAGGCAGGTGGCAAGGCGACCCCATCTTTATTTTAAATTAAACTCTTGGAGTACCTCCAAAGCATCACTTTTCTCCAGAGACATACCCAGCTCTTTGCTGTTGCCCTTTTGAACACTGCTGTTAGTGCTTAGAGATTTACTTCTAAGAAATATATAAACACCACTTAAATTGCCTGTTAATCCTGTGCTTGCTTAAAACAGAGTGCTCCTGAATAGAATAGTGAGAGTATATTACCCCTTACATTTTGGTCTTTGCCCCTTACAATTTGCTCTTTACATTGTTCACAAATGTCATTGGGTTAAAGTAACATGAAAAGACCAAAATGTAAGGGGCAGATTTAAAGATCCATATCAATTAAATTTGATCAGTTTTATTCTGTAATAAATTGACTGGCCCTTGTCATGTGGCTTGCAGTGAAAGTTGTGTGTGTGTGTGTGTGTGTGTATTAGTTTGGATTTAGTATAGTAGAAATAGGTTATGGTGTTACTAATGGCGGTATGTTTTGAGAAAAGATTCAAGTTCTAGATCTTATTTGTTTGGTTCTAAGACATAGTGTCTTTTGTTCTTACTGCACTTGATCCTGTCAGACACTGTTTTAGTGTCCTTCTAATCCTTACATCGACCATACAAGTTGGCCTCTCTCATTATATGTGGGGAAACTGAGGTACAGAGAAGTAAAGTGCCTTTCCCACAGCTTGCGTGGGTTCGGTGCTGAGCCGGTTTGTTGGGGGAGTGTTAAGACAGAAAGCAGTGGTTCCCAAACTTTGTTGCAAATTAGAATCACTTGGAATTTGAAAAAAAGAGAAAACAGGAAAACGATGTTTGGCATCCACCCCTCCCAGACTTTGCAATTTTACTGGTCTGAGGTGAGACCTGCTTAAGTTTTAAAAGCTCCTCAGGTGATTCTGTTAGCCAGGTTTGGAATCACTGGCAATAGAGGTAAAATCTCTGGCAAGATTACCTGCCAATGTAAAAAGCTCTTTCGGAACATCTGGAGTTTTAACAATCTTACAAAAATATGGGAAAAGAGGATATGTGTAGGGGAGTGAGGTGAGTGATTTCAGCAAAAACAGATTAGTCTTCTCACTGAAAGTTTCTCCTCTGAGTCTCAGGCTATGGCCCAGGTACTGAATCAGTTGACAGCAGGATTCTTTTAGGCAGGTGGCAAGGCGACCCCATCTTTATTTTAAATTAAACTCTTGGAGTACCTCCAAAGCATCACTTTTCTCCAGAGACATACCCAGCTCTTTGCTGTTGCCCTTTTGAACACTGCTGTTAGTGCTTAGAGATTTACTTCTAAGAAATATATAAACACCACTTAAATTGCCTGTTAATCCTGTGCTTGCTTAAAACAGAGTGCTCCTGAATAGAATAGTGAGAGTATATTACCCTTACATTTTGGTCTTTGCCCCTTACAATTTGCTCTTTACATTGTTCACAAATGTCATTGGGTTAAAGTAACATGAAAAGACCAAAATGTAAGGGGCAGATTTAAAGATCCATATCAATTAAATTTGATCAGTTTTATTCTGTAATAAATTGACTGGCCCTTGTCATGTGGCTTGCAGTGAAAGTTGTGTGTGTGTGTGTGTGTGTGTATTAGTTTGGATTTAGTATAGTAGAAATAGGTTATGGTGTTACTAATGGCGGTATGTTTTGAGAAAAGATTCAAGTTCTAGATCTTATTTGTTTGGTTCTAAGACATAGTGTCTTTTGTTCTTACTGCACTTGATCCTGTCAGACACTGTTTTAGTGTCCTTCTAATCCTTACATCGACCATACAAGTTGGCCTCTCTCATTATATGTGGGGAAACTGAGGTACAGAGAAGTAAAGTGCCTTTCCCACAGCTTGCAAGAGACAGAACCTGTATTTAAACTCTGGCTTTCTGGCCCCAGAGGCTTCCCCCAGCCCCTGCCTTTGTTGCCTTGTGTGAGTTCTGGTTTTAGAGGGGCCCTGTCGAGGTGTGTGTGTAGGATGCTGGCAGCGAGAGGAAGAGGACCACGGATGAGGAAGCCACCTGCCTGTGCTCTAAACTCGTGCTCTGAACTCCTGTTCCCAGTACTCAGGAGGCACCGTTTGTGTAGGAGCTCTGTCCCCAAGTGAGCGATGAACGTGGAGATTGCTGGAGGAATGTTAAGCAAGCCCCTTGTAAACAAAAAAGTGAAGGTGCTGCTGCAGAAGTGATCCTGGAATGGTATTCCCAGCCAGGCCAGCCTGCCGGTCCGTCCTCTGAGGACATCCTGGGCTGAGTAGGTCTGGGCTGTATAAAAGAGGACAAATTAGGTGATTTTGAATTATATCCAGGGTGACACCTCCTTTCCTCTAAGGAGACCAGAGGACACCCACTCAGTGTTGGCCTGGAGGCCAGGAGTCTGTGTCTTCATTCCCACTCTGTGTGAAGGTGGATGTGTCCCTTGCCAACTCCAAGTTCTGAGTCCATGTTTCTCAATTCAGTGAATGTTTATTGAGTGCCTAGCATGTGTCAGACATTATGAGTTTAAAGAGGCAGGAGTAATCTTAATGGTTTTTATTATTGCTCCCAGAGTGGTTCTTTAGGCCACTAATTAAGTAGCATCTTGCTTTTCAGATCTGAAAAGGAGACCAGACTGTGTCTGTCATCTGCACACACCATGTAGCTCTAGCAGTAAATGGCCAATCGTTCCCATCAGCTTTGGATGCCAATCAGCTCTGGACTTCCATTTCACACTTCATATATTTAGTTTCATAGTCCATAAATTTTCAAAAACTTATTCCGAAGTTTAAAGAAGCTGATTGTCAGAATCCATTGTGCTACATAACTACACTCAGTCCATATGACAGCACCAACATGTTTTGAAATGTTTTTAGAGGTAATGTCAATAAAGAGGAAGAATTCTGCCCTGTTTAAAACGAAAACACTCTTTGTTTTTCCTTTGGTCCAAGCTCCAGGATGAGCAACTAGTATCTGAAACTTTCTTCACAGGATTGGCAAGCCAGCTCTAACATAAACTGATGATCACAGTGCTTAAGGGAAGATAGCCCATACTGGTGCCCCAGGCCCTGGTATGGGGGCAGGATCTGTGATAGGGACACTCAACTTGTTGAAGGACACCTAGGAAATTGACTGGCCCTCACGACGTGGCTTTCTGTGAAAGTGGTACTTGTGTGTGTTTTAGTTGGTACTTAGTATAATAGAAATGGGTTATAGTTTTACTAATGGGGATACGTTTTGAGAAAAGATCCAAGTTCTAGAACAAGTTCTATGCATTGTTTCCTTGTAGACATAATTCAAAAACTAGATTCTGCTTCTCAAATCTCTGCTGAACAAATACCATTTCATTTCCTTTTTGGACATTTGAGATTATAAGAAACATTTTTCATCTCAGTTAATTATTGCTCATTTATTTATGAACCATCAACACATATGGGAAAAATCTTTCATCTTAGCTTATCCTTATAGGTCATTCTCATTTGCATCAGAGCTTCTTCCCATGCCTTCTTTTTTATCTTCCTTCAAAAATGTTGTTGTTTTTTTTTTTTCCCTGAGAAAATTCCAACTGCTGTTTCTTTGCACAATATCTAAGGAGAATCTTCCATCCAGCCCATGGGCATAAGAAGGTGAGCTTAAATTCAGGCAAGGATCCAGGTTTTGAGACTTATGCCAAATAACTGGTTTGACTGAAAATTTCACCTTTTCAGAATCATCAGGTCCAGCTTCTTTCCAACAGGTTTAGATAGACATACTCAATTCAATTGTCTAGAAAGTTCCCTGAGCCAGCTGGGGCAGGATGGGTCACTTGGGCTGGTGAGCAGTGGTAGCTTGTTTACGTTGCCTCGTTGAAAGCTAAGCCTGGATTTGACATTTTCATCTCTGAAGACACTGAAGTATAATATCAAATGGCTGACCCTGTTGATGGAACATCTATGAGTTGCATATGCTTAAAGTAAATTTTACTCTTACCAAATTTTAGTAGCTTGCTTAAGAAAGCTGTCTGTGAAAGCTTGAGTGTGGGGTTGAGTTTCCTTCTTTGCTCCACATTATATCCCATTTTGGTGGCTTCTCATAGAAAAAGGAATCATTCCACAGATTGGCTCTAACATAAACTGATGATCACAGTGCTTAAGGAAGATAGCCCATACTGGTGCCCCAGGCCCTGGTATGGGGCAGGATCTGTGATAGGGACACTCAACTTGTTGAAGGACACCTAGGAAATTGACTGGCCCTCACGACGTGGCTTTCTGTGAAAGTGGTACTTGTGTGTGTTTTAGTTGGTACTTAGTATAATAGAAATGGGTTATAGTTTTACTAATGGGGATACGTTTTGAGAAAAGATCCAAGTTCTAGAACAAGTTCTATGCATTGTTTCCTTGTAGACATAATTCAAAAACTAGATTCTGCTTCTCAAATCTCTGCTGAACAAATACCATTTCATTTCCTTTTTGGACATTTGAGATTATAAGAAACATTTTTCATCTCAGTTAATTATTGCTCATTTATTTATGAACCATCAACACATATGGGAAAAATCTTTCATCTTAGCTTATCCTTATAGGTCATTCTCATTTGCATCAGAGCTTCTTCCCATGCCTTCTTTTTCATCTTCCTTCAAAAATGTTGTTGTTTTTTTTTTTCCCTGAGAAAATTCCAACTGCTGTTTCTTTGCACAATATCTAAGGAGAATCTTCCATCCAGCCCATGGGCATAAGAAGGTGAGCTTAAATTCAGGCAAGGATCCAGGTTTTGAGACTTATGCCAAATAACTGGTTTGACTGAAAATTTCACCTTTTCAGAATCATCAGGTCCAGCTTCTTTCCAACAGGTTTAGATAGACATACTCAATTCAATTGTCTAGAAAGTTCCCTGAGCCAGCTGGGGCAGGATGGGTCACTTGGGCTGGTGAGCAGTGGTAGCTTGTTTACGTTGCCTCGTTGAAAGCTAAGCCTGGATTTGACATTTTCATCTCTGAAGACACTGAAGTATAATATCAAATGGCTGACCCTGTTGATGGAACATCTATGAGTTGCATATGCTTAAAGTAAATTTTACTCTTACCAAATTTTAGTAGCTTGCTTAAGAAAGCTGTCTGTGAAAGCTTGAGTGTGGGGTTGAGTTTCCTTCTTTGCTCCACATTATATCCCATTTTGGTGGCTTCTCATAGAAAAACCCTGAGTCCAAGTATCTTTTCTGACTGTGTCTGGAACTTGTCATTATCAAGAATCTTGAATTGCAATTTAGTGGACTGATGGTTGGGTGAGAATGTCTTGTACACAGTTCTTGATACAGAACTGTATTACTAGGGGGCCAATAAACATGGCTTTGACTTAGTTTATCTTAGTATATTTAACTATTATTATATGAGTTAACCACTGTTGTTCTTTTATGTAAAAATACAAGTATTACTATGTATTATAGAAAATATGTAATATCCACATTTTTCTTTATGTTCAAGCCTTGGTGACAACTTGTGCTGTTTCATCCCCAGTTTCCTCCCTAGTAATCAATTTTGACTTGATACTTTCCCATAAGTGTATCGAAGTCAAGTAGGGAAAGAGATATATATAGATAACACACCGAAAGCAGTCATAAGATTCATGAGGATAAACAGTCTGCATAAAAGGCCATTAAGAATCATGGTAATATACTGCTGTAAATTCTCAGATGAGAATTCACCAGATTGAACCAAAAAAACTAGGAGGTGAAAGTAGCCTTTGAACTTTGAACATTCTTTAAGGTCACCAGAGAGCTTCTGGAAAAGAGAATACCTTAGGCCAGTCCAGTCAAAATTTCTGGAGGATGGAGCACTGACATGTACTTTTAAAAACTCCCCAGATGGTTATGAAGAGTGCATTAAGTGTTGGGTGTAGCTTGTGCAGAGTTTTAAGATCAAGGAACTGGTTTATATTTCATTAGTAAAAGAGTCTCAAAGTTGCATTTTTTTTTTTCATGAATTGATACATGTGAAGTCTAATCCAGTGGCTCTCAGAGTGTGTCCCAAGACAGCAATAGTAGCGCCTTGAATTTGATAGAAATGCACATTCCTGAATCCGCAACCCAGACCTCTGACTGGGAATCAGGACTATAACCTGTTGTACACCAGGGTTTGAGAACTGCTACCATGCTGCCTGTGGACCTCATGCTGAGTTCTGAGTTCACTGGAGGAGCATGGTAACCATGCCTGGGTTTTACAGGGCTGAGTGGGGACAGGGACATGCATAGTGTAGCATCTCATGACAGGTATGATGGGAGTTGGGTGGGAGGCCAAAAAAGGAGCTGTGTCTGTGACAGTGGCAATCTCCTTCAAAGAGGACACTTAGCTAAACCTTAAAGAATGAGGGTTTTGCCTGGTTTTCATGCAAAGGGAAAAGAAAGAGGCAATATTGTGGATGGTGTTCCTGCCACAGGGCCGCTATGCCTGGACATGCCATACATGCAAGGGCAGAGGCCTTAGCATTGCCTGCTTTGCTTTCCTAATTGTAAGAAAACTTGCAATGTCAAAAGTAAAGTGCATTTGGAAAATAAACTGACCATTTGGGCATTTTCTTAAAAAGTAACTGGATATGAAGGATTGAACTAGAATCCGTATTACAGTTGACAGTTTTTTGTTTTTTTGTTTTTTTACTTAAACTTTTTTGGGCCTCTTTTATTATTTGTTTGTTTATTTATTTATTTATTTTCACCCATCTTTAGTCTTTGGTCTGTGTGGGCCTCTCACTATAGTGGCCTCTCTCGCTACAGAGCACTGGCTCGCAATTGGACACACCGGTCCAGCCGCTCTGCGGCGGTCCGGGGACCTTCCCCGGCCAGAGATCGAACCGATGCCCCTTGCATTGCAAGGCGAACTCTTTACCCACTGGTCCACCAGAGAAGCCCCCAGTTGACAGTTTATCTTTTCCCCAGTAGCATTATTTGTCCTTAAAACTTATTGTGAATAAAAAAGTGAATTTATCCATTCCTTTATGTAACTCCTACTACAGGAAGCAAAGAAAGAATGAAAGCAAAGGTCTGCATAATTCTGGTCACAATAAATACTTGTTGATTCCCATTGAACTTAGACAATCTCTCAGATTAATTGAGCCAAGACATGAATTAGAAGACATCTGTTTCCCAATTTACTGTTGAAAACTGTCGGTTTACCTGTTTATTTGCGCAGGTCATTTGGAAACAAGCAGGTATATTTGTAACAGGGGATTCATGGCTGCTGCTGCATCCTTGTGTACTCATTCCTGCCTTTATGCAGAAGGAAATATGGATGACTGTCTACATAGAGCATTTATGAAGGACTTTATTTTCAAGGCAGAAAATGTAATACCCGATGATTTTACTACTACAGATGTCCAGGTCTGAGCCTAGGCTGGGTGATGTTATGATAGCCTTAGCAGCTGTAGTCCCTTACACATGAATTACCATGTATCCTTCAAAGAGGACACTTAGCTAAACCTTAAAGAATGAGGGTTTTGCCTGGTTTTCATGCAAAGGGAAAAGAAAGAGGCAATATTGTGGATGGTGTTCCTGCCACAGGGCCGCTATGCCTGGACATGCCATACATGCAAGGGCAGAGGCCTTAGCATTGCCTGCTTTGCTTTCCTAATTGTAAGAAAACTTGCAATGTCAAAAGTAAAGTGCATTTGGAAAATAAACTGACCATTTGGGCATTTTCTTATAAAGTAACTGGATATGAAGGATTGAACTAGAATCCGTATTACAGTTGACAGTTTTTTGTTTTTTTGTTTTTTTACTTAAACTTTTTTGGGCCTCTTTTATTATTTGTTTGTTTATTTATTTATTTATTTTCACCCATCTTTAGTCTTTGGTCTGTGTGGGCCTCTCACTATAGTGGCCTCTCTCGCTACAGAGCACTGGCTCGCAATTGGACACACCGGTCCAGCCGCTCTGCGGCGGTCCGGGGACCTTCCCCGGCCAGAGATCGAACCGATGCCCCTTGCATTGCAAGGCGAACTCTTTACCCACTGGTCCACCAGAGAAGCCCCCAGTTGACAGTTTATCTTTTCCCCAGTAGCATTATTTGTCCTTAAAACTTATTGTGAATAAAAAAGTGAATTTATCCATTCCTTTATGTAACTCCTACTACAGGAAGCAAAGAAAGAATGAAAGCAAAGGTCTGCATAATTCTGGTCACAATAAATACTTGTTGATTCCCATTGAACTTAGACAATCTCTCAGATTAATTGAGCCAAGACATGAATTAGAAGACATCTGTTTCCCAATTTACTGTTGAAAACTGTCGGTTTACCTGTTTATTTGCGCAGGTCATTTGGAAACAAGCAGGTATATTTGTAACAGGGGATTCATGGCTGCTGCTGCATCCTTGTGTACTCATTCCTGCCTTTATGCAGAAGGAAATATGGATGACTGTCTACATAGAGCATTTATGAAGGACTTTATTTTCAAGGCAGAAAATGTAATACCCGATGATTTTACTACTACAGATGTCCAGGTCTGAGCCTAGGCTGGGTGATGTTATGATAGCCTTAGCAGCTGTAGTCCCTTACACATGAAATTACCATGATCACTTGCCACAGTTCCTTTCCGTTACACTAGGTAAAAGCTTCTTTTTCTTGGAGAAAGAACTACTACTTCATTGCAGGTAGTCTTTTCAGGATGACAAATTGAATGTGTGTGAACGTGTATGAAAAAGCTGTGCATGTTTTAGTTTCTTTTTTTTCTGCCCTCATAAAGTCATCTCTGCTTTAGTGTCTGGAAGAGAAACAAATCATTTATTGTTTTGTTGGAAACAAATCAGGCAAGTGTTCCTGGAAATCTCTTATAACTATAAATGGGATTTCAGAGACTTTTTCAAAAATATTTTTTAATATCAAAACCTGGTTTTACTTATTTACCAGCAGATGCTGAATGAATACCTGGAAACTGTAGGGAGATTTCATTGCCACACTTTTTCTGAGTTTATATGATATCTCTTAGTTCATTCATATTTGTCATAAGCCAGAGTAGCTGGCTAAAATTGTGTTGAATATACATTAAACTATTTAAAGTTTGTTCTAGCACTAACTTGCAAGATCTTTTTTTTTTTTTTAAGCTAAGGTTTATTTTGACATAATATAGAAAGTTAAAAAATTACCATCTCTTTTTAAAAAAAGAAGAAAAAAACAACTTCCAATTTCATCTGCCTTTAATTAAGTCCACATGAATGACAGAAAAACAAAAGGAGATAGCTGAAGCATTATCGTATCATCTGTTGGTGTTTAAGGTAGCAATTTTAAACACAGTGCGTTTCAAGACTTTTGCTTGACTTTGATTTGCTACAGAGTTAATAGAGAATCAGAAACCTTTCCTTATAGTTACTTCCTGATTTCTTTATCTCTTGCCATTTCCTGGTACATTAATAGACTTTATGCCTGAACATATTTACGAGTTATCTGTCGGTTTACCTGTTTATTTGCGCAGGTCATTTGGAAACAAGCAGGTATATTTGTAACAGGGGATTCATGGCTGCTGCTGCATCCTTGTGTACTCATTCCTGCCTTTATGCAGAAGGAAATATGGATGACTGTCTACATAGAGCATTTATGAAGGACTTTATTTTCAAGGCAGAAAATGTAATACCCGATGATTTTACTACTACAGATGTCCAGGTCTGAGCCTAGGCTGGGTGATGTTATGATAGCCTTAGCAGCTGTAGTCCCTTACACATGAAATTACCATGATCACTTGCCACAGTTCCTTTCCGTTACACTAGGTAAAAGCTTCTTTTTCTTGGAGAAAGAACTACTACTTCATTGCAGGTAGTCTTTTCAGGATGACAAATTGAATGTGTGTGAACGTGTATGAAAAAGCTGTGCATGTTTTAGTTTCTTTTTTTTCTGCCCTCATAAAGTCATCTCTGCTTTAGTGTCTGGAAGAGAAACAAATCATTTATTGTTTTGTTGGAAACAAATCAGGCAAGTGTTCCTGGAAATCTCTTATAACTATAAATGGGATTTCAGAGACTTTTTCAAAAGTATTTTTTAATATCAAAACCTGGTTTTACTTATTTACCAGCAGATGCTGAATGAATACCTGGAAACTGTAGGGAGATTTCATTGCCACACTTTTTCTGAGTTTATATGATATCTCTTAGTTCATTCATATTTGTCATAAGCCAGAGTAGCTGGCTAAAATTGTGTTGAATATACATTAAACTATTTAAAGTTTGTTCTAGCACTAACTTGCAAGATCTTTTTTTTTTTTTTAAGCTAAGGTTTATTTTGACATAATATAGAAAGTTAAAAAATTACCATCTCTTTTTAAAAAAAGAAGAAAAAAACAACTTCCAATTTCATCTGCCTTTAATTAAGTCCACATGAATGACAGAAAAACAAAAGGAGATAGCTGAAGCATTATCGTATCATCTGTTGGTGTTTAAGGTAGCAATTTTAAACACAGTGCGTTTCAAGACTTTTGCTTGACTTTGATTTGCTACAGAGTTAATAGAGAATCAGAAACCTTTCCTTATAGTTACTTCCTGATTTCTTTATCTCTTGCCATTTCCTGGTACATTAATAGACTTTATGCCTGAACATATTTACGAGTAAGAATAATGTATTACCTTAATCTGTCCTCCCTTCCTTCCTTTCTTCCTTCTTTCCTCCCCCTCTTACCTTTTGGAAGCTGTTATGAGTAAGTCTTTGCAGAGAAAGAAAACTTTGACAAAAGATTAAATAAGTGACTGCAAAAATATACTATATAATTTTTAAAGCTAGAAAGTATCAAATATGTTCAGTATTTATAAATTACTTTTAGTACAAATAAACGTGTTCATGTATCACTCCTTGAAAAGTGGCATTGCTAAAGGACTTCGTCTTATATGCAACTTTTAATGTGTTTTTTCCCAGTAATCTGTTGTTAGTTACAGTGGGAAGATAAAACACGTTAGAATCTAACTTCCCAGCTTCAACTTCCATAAAATAACTAAACTGGATGGTTCTAAGGCTCCTGCCAGCTGGAAGTATCTATGAAATTAAGAGCAAATCTAAATGTATGCAAGATATGTATTTAAACATGTTGATAGTAAATGTATGGTCCCTATAATTTAGATGATAAACCACTGATGTCATAATAATAATAACACCTTGCATTTGTACAGCACTTCACAGTTTACACAGTGCCTTAATATTCATCTTTCTGAGCCTCCTAACAACCCCACAGGATGGAGATAATTATCCACATTTGAAGGTACAGGACCCAGGTTCACAGGCATTCTGCAGTTTGCCTGTGGTCTGCTGACCTTTTCCTGCTTCACAACAGAGACCGTTTCCCAGTACCTGTGTCAAATGTGCTCCAGACTCTCCTTACTCCTCCTTTGAGACTAGTTTTTAGTCATTGTTATCTCCTATCATTTTGAGTCCTCTTTTTGAATCAAAAAGCTAACAGTGTTCTTCAGCATGTCTGTAACACTTCTCTTATTGAGCCTTTAATTAAGTCCACATGAATGACAGAAAACAAAAGGAGATAGCTGAAGCATTATCGTATCATCTGTTGGTGTTTAAGGTAGCAATTTTAAACACAGTGCGTTTCAAGACTTTTGCTTGACTTTGATTTGCTACAGAGTTAATAGAGAATCAGAAACCTTTCCTTATAGTTACTTCCTGATTTCTTTATCTCTTGCCATTTCCTGGTACATTAATAGACTTTATGCCTGAACATATTTACGAGTAAGAATAATGTATTACCTTAATCTGTCCTCCCTTCCTTCCTTTCTTCCTTCTTTCCTCCCCCTCTTACCTTTTGGAAGCTGTTATGAGTAAGTCTTTGCAGAGAAAGAAAACTTTGACAAAAGATTAAATAAGTGACTGCAAAATATACTATATAATTTTTAAAGCTAGAAAGTATCAAATATGTTCAGTATTTATAAATTACTTTTAGTACAAATAAACGTGTTCATGTATCACTCCTTGAAAAGTGGCATTGCTAAAGGACTTCGTCTTATATGCAACTTTTAATGTGTTTTTTCCCAGTAATCTGTTGTTAGTTACAGTGGGAAGATAAAACACGTTAGAATCTAACTTCCCAGCTTCAACTTCCATAAAATAACTAAACTGGATGGTTCTAAGGCTCCTGCCAGCTGGAAGTATCTATGAAATTAAGAGCAAATCTAAATGTATGCAAGATATGTATTTAAACATGTTGATAGTAAATGTATGGTCCCTATAATTTAGATGATAAACCACTGATGTCATAATAATAATAACACCTTGCATTTGTACAGCACTTCACAGTTTACACAGTGCCTTAATATTCATCTTTCTGAGCCTCCTAACAACCCCACAGGATGGAGATAATTATCCACATTTGAAGGTACAGGACCCAGGTTCACAGGCATTCTGCAGTTTGCCTGTGGTCTGCTGACCTTTTCCTGCTTCACAACAGAGACCGTTTCCCAGTACCTGTGTCAAATGTGCTCCAGACTCTCCTTACTCCTCCTTTGAGACTAGTTTTTAGTCATTGTTATCTCCTATCATTTTGAGTCCTCTTTTTGAATCAAAAAGCTAACAGTGTTCTTCAGCATGTCTGTAACACTTCTCTTATTGTATTTAATGCCTCTCAAAATGTCTGCTCTGTTTTGTTCCTTTCCCATTTTTCCTCTTGTTCAGAAATATTTTTTGAGTATAACACACTCTCTTATATGTGTGTTAGAGTAACCTGTTTCGTAAGATATAGGCAGTGAATTTATGAGCCTTGAAAACATTTACTCTAGAAATTAAATATATAAATTTATTGTAAAGAGTCACAGGCTTATGTAAAGGGCTTCCCCGGTGCCTTAGTAGTAAGAATCTGCCTGCAGTGCTGGAAATGTGGAAGATGCAGGCGAAATGGGCAATGCGGGAGAAACGGGTTCGATTCCTGGGTCTAGAAGATCCCCTGGAGGAGGAAATTACAACCCACTCCAATATTCTTGCCTGGAAAATCCTGTAAACAGAGGAGCCTGCAGGGCTAGAGTCATAAAAAAGTCCATGGGGCTATAAAGGACTCAGACACAACTTAGTGACTGAACACATATAGTACAAACTTACGTAAATTTGCTAGAGCTGTAAATACTTGAAGAAAACTGAGGGGAAAAGCAACTTAATGTAGCAGTTGGATCAGTTAGCAATGCCTGTGGCAAAGTATGCTCATTTACTTACACAGTTCTGAGAAGAGTCATATCTGTGATTTAAATGAAGCACATGCTTCAGTTCATTAGGGTGTGTAAACAGCTACTGTGAAAAGACACACACTTAACAAAGAGTGTGCACTCCAGGATGGCTCACACTCTTTACACCAAGCCATCCTGGCTGGTGTCATGCTTGGAAGCAGACTTTAAGGAGAAATTATTACAAAAATAAAATTATTCCCCTTTGAGCAGCTTTGTTGGTTAAATTGATGGAACTAGGAATGTGACAGGGAGTGGGTCTCTTACTGATGCAGAGATATCTTTCCTCAAAGAAATTCCAGATACAGTGTTCATTCTTTTCCATTATGATGGAAAGGACTTTTGTTTGTTATTATTTATTCCTAGCATACTGGAAACTTTTCAGTACTCCACCAGAAATTCTCCAAAAGCGTGATTATATTTCATAATTATCAAGTGAAATAGGAAAAAGTTCTGTGTGTAAGGTGAATAATTGATCTGCAGTTGCTGCCTGTGTATTCCAGGTGTAGGTCTGTCACTGAGAGAACACGAGATTTTTGCAGCCTGAGATGGCACGAATCCTTCCAGAGAACAGGCAGCTAGTGTAGTGATGTCAGGGCCACTTTAGTAACTATGTCTGTAAGTCTTGCAAGAGTTACTTAGGCAAAATGTATGCCATTTCGCCTTTAATCAGCAAAGTCTGCCCAGTCAAGGCAGAAGAGAAGGTTAAGCAATTTGCTGAAACAGTACAATGTAAGGAGTCAGTCAGATGAGTAGCTCCATTTTTCACCTCACTTTCAGCCTCTAAGGACTCTTTCTTTTTTAAATGTAAGTTTAATTATGTGCCTGGTTTTGGGGAGGCGTTAAGTACAGAAGTTCCAGGTAGATGGGGGACTTGGGTGGGTATCTGAGTCCATGTTCTCTCATGACATGGTGATTGTTCTTAAAGTCTCAGCTAGAAAAGCTAGATTTTTAGATGGTTGAGCAGTGGCTACTAACTATTCATAATGTTGTCCATTTGCAAAAACAAAACATTCAAACTGTAGTCAGGGAAATAAGGAGTCAAAATGTCCGGGTCTGAACCATCCCAGGAGCTAGTGAGAATGGGATATTTGGTGCCATGGTGGGGACAGTCAAGAGTACATGCTTCTTTTGGAGTTTCTTTCTTTCTTGGACTTAATTTACAGCTACTGTGAAAAGACACACACTTAACAAAGATGTGCACTCCAGGATGGCTCACACTCTTTACACCAAGCCATCCTGGCTGGTGTCATGCTTGGAAGCAGACTTTAAGGAGAAATTATTACAAAAATAAAATTATTCCCCTTTGAGCAGCTTTGTTGGTTAAATTGATGGAACTAGGAATGTGACAGGGAGTGGGTCTCTTACTGATGCAGAGATATCTTTCCTCAAAGAAATTCCAGATACAGTGTTCATTCTTTTCCATTATGATGGAAAGGACTTTTGTTTGTTATTATTTATTCCTAGCATACTGGAAACTTTTCAGTACTCCACCAGAAATTCTCCAAAAGCGTGATTATATTTCATAATTATCAAGTGAAATAGGAAAAAGTTCTGTGTGTAAGGTGAATAATTGATCTGCAGTTGCTGCCTGTGTATTCCAGGTGTAGGTCTGTCACTGAGAGAACACGAGATTTTTGCAGCCTGAGATGGCACGAATCCTTCCAGAGAACAGGCAGCTAGTGTAGTGATGTCAGGGCCACTTTAGTAACTATGTCTGTAAGTCTTGCAAGAGTTACTTAGGCAAAATGTATGCCATTTCGCCTTTAATCAGCAAAGTCTGCCCAGTCAAGGCAGAAGAGAAGGTTAAGCAATTTGCTGAAACAGTACAATGTAAGGAGTCAGTCAGATGAGTAGCTCCATTTTTCACCTCACTTTCAGCCTCTAAGGACTCTTTCTTTTTTAAATGTAAGTTTAATTATGTGCCTGGTTTTGGGGAGGCGTTAAGTACAGAAGTTCCAGGTAGATGGGGGACTTGGGTGGGTATCTGAGTCCATGTTCTCTCATGACATGGTGATTGTTCTTAAAGTCTCAGCTAGAAAAGCTAGATTTTTAGATGGTTGAGCAGTGGCTACTAACTATTCATAATGTTGTCCATTTGCAAAAACAAAACATTCAAACTGTAGTCAGGGAAATAAGGAGTCAAAATGTCCGGGTCTGAACCATCCCAGGAGCTAGTGAGAATGGGATATTTGGTGCCATGGTGGGGACAGTCAAGAGTACATGCTTCTTTTGGAGTTTTTATTTCCTTCTTGGACTTAATTTGGGGAGAGTGTGGATTTTATCCCTGTTCTAAGCTTCTATCCTCTCACCTAGGTGACAAGGGAGAGGTAGACCAGGGTGGCAACCATGATGAAATGCAACAGTAGTGAACACAGAGTTGCTGAGTACACATTTGTAGAATTTTTACAGGCTAGGTAACACTATGTACAAGGTTGATTTTTAATTAAGAGAGAACCACTAGGTAGTACATAATGTAATAACAATATGCAATCCTGATCTCATGACTGTCCTGTTCACGAGGTGCTCTGTTGAGCCAGAAAAGGCTCAGGCTGAGTTTAAGAGGTGCTTTAAAAGTAACAAATGAGAATTAATTAACACCAGTGGTTTTGAAATGAGCCATCAAACATGCCGACTCAGTGATGTCTCTTGGGGATGGGGCAAGGGTAGGATGGTGAAGTCTGTGTCTGTTGGGGGAAGCAATTCTGGGCAGTGAGGTGGATGCTGAGCATGCCTTATAGGGGAGAGTGTGTCTGCAGAAGGGTTTCCTTAGTTTGATCATAGAGCTGCACATGCACACACCTCTGCCTCCTGGCATGGCCCAGCTGGCCTTGACGAGTGAGAGCCATGCACATCCTGACACATGTGGCTGGGACACGTTTGCAGGTCTGCATGTGTTTGCTGCACTCTGTTGTTGGTGTCATTTTGCTGTGGGTTCTTCAGGTTACTTATCAAGGATCTCTGCCCACTAGCTAGGGTAGAATTGATTCTCCTGAAGCCTGTATCTGTTTGTATTTTGGGGGACTGTTAAGTGAAATGTGTATGTCACTGTTAAAATGTCATTATTAAATGGGGAGAATGTCCCTGGGTTTCTTGATTCAAACAGGACACTTCCTTAGCCACGAAGTGACTACATTTGTGGAGTGAAGAGGACCTCCCAAATCAGAGACCAACAAAGCCACATGTGCCAACTGTTCAGGGCTCTTGGAGTAACTGCTCTCAAAGCAAAGGCTTCCATTCGGTAGATATTTAGGAATCTCACTGGTTCTAAGTGTGTCCAGAATTATCATGTTTATGAAGAATTTTTCCATTCTAAGTACTATGATGCTAAAGGATTCATTAGACCAGTGATTCTAGGACTAGTCATCATCACCATTTGATGGATGACTTTTTTGTTCTAGAAAAGGCACTAATAACCTTCTTAGCTCTAGCACTTATTTGATATTAAATTGTTTGTAAGCAGGAAAAAAAATGTGTATATGGGACTGTATCAGAAACTCTTTAGATCCACTGTGTGGTACTTTTTTGGGGTAAAAGTTACTGAGGCTCTGCCTGCTAAAGACACAGGATCACGTGGGGTATAGGGTATGGATCAGGCTTCCCCTCTTGGTCACTGGCTAAGTTGAGCAGCCCTGTGCATCCTGATTTCCTCATCTGTAGAATGGAGACAGTAATAGTGCTTATCTCCTCAGGCCACTGCAAGGATGAAAGGAGGTGGTTTGTATAGAGGATGGAGTCCATTCCAGAGGAGCTCACACTTCACTGTGTGAAGTGCTGAGACTTGCACTCTGACCTCTAACCCCTACCATGACCTTTACAGTCTCTGTTGTAGATGGGGAACCTGGGGTGGGGAAGGTCATATCACCTACCTGAGCTCATTGACCCAGGAAGGGCAACTCTGGACCCTGCCCAGGACCCATGTCCTCAGCACAGCTGCAGGCCTCTGACCCAGAAGCCAGAGCTTGGGGCTTGGGGAGGCCATGAGGTCACAGCAGGGAAGGCTCCCCAGATCCACTCTTGCCTTCCACAGTGGGCCTCACTTTCCCTCAAAAGAGCACTGTTGTTGTTTGGTTCCTGTACAGCCCTGGACAATGCTCCTGGCTGCATTGTACAGCCTGATGCTGTTTGTATGTTAGCACTTCATTGTGGCCACTGTGAAGGGCAGTTTCTCTCGACTGCTTTGCCTGTTCTCCCCTCTCATCACTGCCGCGCACATGGCAGTCGTAGCCACACACATTTCCCAGCCTTTACGTCTTCAGGGTCCCCTAGACAGACACCCTGCCAGAAACTCTTGAGTCTCTCAGCCATAGTTAACTTTCTGAAGAAAGAAAAAAAATGGATCTGTATTTCCCCCTTTCAATTGTTATTTGATCTGAAATTAATTAAATGGTTACAGGTGGTTCTAAGTCACTGCATGTCCCACTCAGGGACCTCCACTTTCATCCGGGCACCAGCGTCATAACTTCCTTTGCTTTCCTCTTCAGCAAGTTTGTACTAAGGCCTGCAGGTACTCTTGTGGAGCCACGAAAATGCACCAATTATCTGTATCATTCTACCTGTCTATCTATTATTTTTGTCATTGTTTTTGAATTTGCAAGATAACAGACTGGTCATGAATTGATACACTAGAGATTTGCTATTTCCTAGCACCAGCATATAAAAGTTATTTTTAAAGTTGTTTTAAATCTGTGAATAAAAATAAATTGCTTTTGCTGCAAGAAACACCAAAAATGGAAAAGCTAACAGTCCAAAGTTGATCATTTATCTCCTAGGCATTGCTAGCAGCATAGCTGCCTTAAACAGTAAGAGGATTTATGAGATGCTTAATTTACAGCTGGGCCGAAGGTCATTCTAACCTTCACCCCAGGTCTTGCCATCCTTGAGTTTTCTGGAGTCACATGACACAGTGGTGGGGATGTGGCTTGCCTGGAGAATGGGCTGTTTAAACACAGGTAAGACACGGAGGGAAGAAGTTAACATTCAAGCAAACATTTATTTTCTTAGAACATTAGCTTTATGGCTAGCATTTTTCTCTTTTTTAGAATGGGAGAAAAGAAAATGTGTGGTTAGGAAGGTGAGGGTTAAGGAAATTAACGGCTATACATTCGCCAGATAATGTTTGGGAGAGTAAGTTCTTCACTTTCAAAACACATTTTCAAGTGAGCGTTTGAACTTAATTTTTTTTTTTTTTAGATAAATTTAGTTCTTAAAATCCCCCATGGCTGTTTATTGTACAGCCTGATGCTGTTTGTATGTTAGCACTTCATTGTGGCCACTGTGAAGGGCAGTTTCTCTCGACTGCTTTGCCTGTTCTCCCTCTCATCACTGCGCGCACATGGCAGTCGTAGCCACACACATTTCCCAGCCTTTACGTCTTCAGGGTCCCTAGACAGACACCCTGCCAGAAACTCTTGAGTCTCTCAGCCATAGTTAACTTTCTGAAGAAAGAAAAAATGGATCTGTATTTCCCCCTTTCAATTGTTATTTGATCTGAAATTAATTAAATGGTTACAGGTGGTTCTAAGTCACTGCATGTCCCACTCAGGGACCTCCACTTTCATCCGGCACCAGCGACATAACTTCCTTTGCTTTCCTCTCCAGCAAGTTTGTACTAAGGCCTGCAGGTACTCTTGTGGAGCCACGAAAATGCACCAATTATCTGTATCATTCTACCTGTCTATCTATTATTTTTGTCATTGTTTTTGAATTTGCAAGATAACAGACTGGTCATGAATTGATACACTAGAGATTTGCTATTTCCTAGCACCAGCATATAAAAGTTATTTTTAAAGTTGTTTTAAATCTGTGAATAAAAATAAATTGCTTTTGCTGCAAGAAACACCAAAAATGGAAAAGCTAACAGTCCAAAGTTGATCATTTATCTCCTAGGCATTGCTAGCAGCATAGCTGCCTTAAACAGTAAGAGGATTTATGAGATGCTTAATTTACAGCTGGGCCGAAGGTCATTCTAACCTTCACCCCAGGTCTTGCCATCCTTGAGTTTTCTGGAGTCACATGACACAGTGGTGGGGATGTGGCTTGCCTGGAGAATGGGCTGTTTAAACACAGGTAAGACACGGAGGGAAGAAGTTAACATTCAAGCAAACATTTATTTTCTTAGAACATTAGCTTTATGGCTAGCATTTTTCTCTTTTTTAGAATGGGAGAAAAGAAAATGTGTGGTTAGGAAGGTGAGGGTTAAGGAAATTAACGGCTATACATTCGCCAGATAATGTTTGGGAGAGTAAGTTCTTCACTTTCAAAACACATTTTCAAGTGAGCGTTTGAACTTAATGTTTAGATATTATTTTTCCTCATTTTTTTAACTTAATAGAGAAGTTCAGATAAAATTGTTGTAGTTCTTAGAGAAAGCACACTAAAAGCAAAACACTGACCACTTTATGTAAATATGAATGGTGGTTTGTTGCAGCGGCAAAAATTTTTGTTGTTGACTTTTTGTTTTTAAAGAATTACGGATTCAGAGGAAGTTGCAAACTAGGCACAAGGAAGTCCTGTGCAGCCACCTCCCCCTCAATTAGCTCCCCCAGTATAACATCTTAGCAAAGTTGTAAATATTGTTTGACATCTTTAAATTTGGAGACCATGAAGGCATGAAGTGGGAAAGCTAATGAGAGATGGAGGAAGAACATAGAAGGAAAGACAGACAAATAGAGAAACAGAGACAGAGATAGATCGATTGCTTTTCTTGTTGATTGACTGAACAAGTCAAACATTCCCTTGTAGTTTTGGGGTTAATTTGCCAAGTTCATATTCTGTTCAAGTCACAGTGGTTGGCTTTTTGTGTGTGTACTACTGTATCCATCCCATGTTTATTTTCATCTCTTTGGTCTATTTTGCCCTCTTTAAGTGCCCTACATGAGGGTCTTCTGGATAGTTGGTGATGTCATGTTTCTTGATTCAGATGCTGATTCCGCAGATATAGTCACTCAAGTGAAAAATTCATTGGAGCTGCACATTTTTTATTTGTATGCTTTCTATATGTATGCTATGTTGTAGTAAGTTTAAAATACTGGAATCACTGTCACTTAATAGAGAAGATGAAAAACCTACAGGGAAAGCCAAGGTTTTATTAGAAAATTCAGGATATCAAAGATCACTTTGAACTTCCAAGTCAAGGCATTACATTTGTTCTTTCTCTTGGTATAAATAGCAAAAAAGATGTCTCCAGCTCAAAGTGAGACTGCCATTTGCTCTAATTACAAATTATTTTAAATATAGGGTTGAAAAGGGACAGCATCCTAGGGGCATACTCTTCCTTCTTACATATATTTAAAAATCCCCACAAAGAAAGTCTCTTTCAACATGTATTAACCAACTGCAGAATTCTTGTAGAAAGACAGGATCATTAGTCTTCCTTCCCTACCTGTTACCTCCCAGTGTCAGGCTCTCTTAGAGCTATATTCAGACCCACACAGGGGAAAAAGTAAAAAAGCCAGTCCCATGGTAAAGAAACTGCCGATGCACATAGCAAATGTGTTTCCATACCACAGGTTCTCTTGGGGGAATCTCCAGAGACTCCCATACCTACAGGCATGCTGAGCCCTGTTATACTGCACAGCCGTGAACTATGCTTACAATTCCACAGGGGTGCTTTATCTTAAAAGACTAATATAATTTGACAGCATCTTATGTTCATGTTTCATTTTCATTTTTTAGTTCAGTTCAACTCAGTATAGATGCACTGAATGTTTACTTCATATATAGTATACCAAAAAGCTGCTGAGGGCTGGGTTCCATAGTCAGAAAATGTAGTCTTTGCCCATAGAGAACCTGTAGTCCAGAAGCTCATTCCTTCTCTTGTGTTTTGAAGGTAAGAATTTGGTCTAACGTGGTTTGTGAGTTTTTAAGAACCAAAGTGACAGTCGCACAAAGGCTGAACAGGTTCAGTGTGTGTTGGCTTGTGCATATAAGCAGGACATAGCTCTCAGAATCCCTTGCAGCTTTCTCAGAGCCTCTGGCACACTCCATCTTGTCCTAGGAAACATTTAAGAATAACCCTGTTTCCCTTTGTTTTTAAATTTTCAGTAGGTCACTCAAGTGAAAAATTTTAGCTATTTAGTATGCTTTCTATATGTATGCTATGTTGTAGTAAGTTTAAAATACTGGAATCACTGTCACTTAATAGAGAAGATGAAAAACCTACAGGGAAAGCCAAGGTTTTATTAGAAAATTCAGGATATCAAAGATCACTTTGAACTTCCAAGTCAAGGCATTACATTTGTTCTTTCTCTTGGTATAAATAGCAAAAAAGATGTCTCCAGCTCAAAGTGAGACTGCCATTTGCTCTAATTACAAATTATTTTAAATATAGGGTTGAAAAGGGACAGCATCCTAGGGGCATACTCTTCCTTCTTACATATATTTAAAAATCCCCACAAAGAAAGTCTCTTTCAACATGTATTAACCAACTGCAGAATTCTTGTAGAAAGACAGGATCATTAGTCTTCCTTCCCTACCTGTTACCTCCCAGTGTCAGGCTCTCTTAGAGCTATATTCAGACCCACACAGGGAAAGAGTAGAGAAAGCCAGTCCCATGGTAAAGAAACTGCCGATGCACATAGCAAATGTGTTTCCATACCACAGGTTCTCTTGGGGGAATCTCCAGAGACTCCCATACCTACAGGCATGCTGAGCCCTGTTATACTGCACAGCCGTGAACTATGCTTACAATTCCACAGGGGTGCTTTATCTTAAAAGACTAATATAATTTGACAGCATCTTATGTTCATGTTTCATTTTCATTTTTCAGTTCAGTTCAACTCAGTATAGATGCACTGAATGTTTACTTCATATATAGTATACCAAAAAGCTGCTGAGGGCTGGGTTCCATAGTCAGAAAATGTAGTCTTTGCCCATAGAGAACCTGTAGTCCAGAAGCTCATTCCTTCTCTTGTGTTTTGAAGGTAAGAATTTGGTCTAACGTGGTTTGTGAGTTTTTAAGAACCAAAGTGACAGTCGCACAAAGGCTGAACAGGTTCAGTGTGTGTTGGCTTGTGCATATAAGCAGGACATAGCTCTCAGAATCCCTTGCAGCTTTCTCAGAGCCTCTGGCACACTCCATCTTGTCCTAGGAAACATTTAAGAATAACCCTGTTTCCCTGTTTTGATCTCTTTATCAGGGCAATACAATAGACAACAAACCCCAAGCATCTGTGTTCACAGAAGAACTGAAGTGCTTCAGAAAATCTAAACTCTTTCTGTGTTTCTAAGTCAACATCTGAAATTATTTATCATAAGCTTAACAGTTTTAAGAAATAAAATTTCAATCATGTGGTAAAGCTGCCAGAAAGATACTGATTTTTTTTTTCTGGTCAAAAACATGTGATAATACTTTCCTCAAAAGATCTGCCTCAGTTTTCTGAATGAAGTTCCAAGGAACAAATGAATAGGTACACATCTTGTCCAACATATGCCCGGGGCCTGATCATCAGATGCTCATCTGACATCGGAGACCAGAACTAAACTTGGGCTTGGAAGTTCTGCTGTAGACTCCATGCTCTATGAGACAGGCATGGGGAGTGGGAGAGAGAGTAGGAGACAATGGAAGCCTGATGAGCAGTGATGACAACTGAGGCTATGTAATGGAAAGGAAAGGAACTCTCAGGGGCCACACTGGACTGCACAGCTGGACAAAGGGATGAGTGTACAGGAACAAGGAAGGTCAACAGAGGCTTGTGAAGGCACAAGGCATTCCAGCTCTGAGTCCAGAAAGAATGTCCTGGCTGGGGTAGAGCCCCTCTGTCCCTGGGGTGGTTGGAGAGAGCATCATCTGCAGGGTTAGCGCTGAGGTCTTCATTTATAGAGTGTCTAGGAATGATTGAGTATATAGATATTTAAGAAACAATTTCCATGCATCCGTGTTTGTTCCTTACTCTCTCATGCTGTTGGGGGAGGGGGGGTTCCATAGTCAGAAAATGTAGTCTTTGCCCATAGAGAACCTGTAGTCCAGAAGCTCATTCCTTCTCTTGTGTTTTGAAGGTAAGAATTTGGTCTAACGTGGTTTGTGAGTTTTTAAGAACCAAAGTGACAGTCGCACAAAGGCTGAACAGGTTCAGTGTGTGTTGGCTTGTGCATATAAGCAGGACATAGCTCTCAGAATCCCTTGCAGCTTTCTCAGAGCCTCTGGCACACTCCATCTTGTCCTAGGAAACATTTAAGAATAACCCTGTTTCCCTGTTTTGATCTCTTTATCAGGGCAATACAATAGACAACAAACCCCAAGCATCTGTGTTCACAGAAGAACTGAAGTGCTTCAGAAAATCTAAACTCTTTCTGTGTTTCTAAGTCAACATCTGAAATTATTTATCATAAGCTTAACAGTTTTAAGAAATAAAATTTCAATCATGTGGTAAAGCTGCCAGAAAGATACTGATTTTTTTTTTCTGGTCAAAAACATGTGATAATACTTTCCTCAAAAGATCTGCCTCAGTTTTCTGAATGAAGTTCCAAGGAACAAATGAATAGGTACACATCTTGTCCAACATATGCCCGGGGCCTGATCATCAGATGCTCATCTGACATCGGAGACCAGAACTAAACTTGGGCTTGGAAGTTCTGCTGTAGACTCCATGCTCTATGAGACAGGCATGGGGAGTGGGAGAGAGAGTAGGAGACAATGGAAGCCTGATGAGCAGTGATGACAACTGAGGCTATGTAATGGAAAGGAAAGGAACTCTCAGGGGCCACACTGGACTGCACAGCTGGACAAAGGGATGAGTGTACAGGAACAAGGAAGGTCAACAGAGGCTTGTGAAGGCACAAGGCATTCCAGCTCTGAGTCCAGAAAGAATGTCCTGGCTGGGGTAGAGCCCCTCTGTCCCTGGGGTGGTTGGAGAGAGAGCATCATCTGCAGGGTTAGCGCTGAGGTCTTCATTTATAGAGTGTCTAGGAATGATTGAGTATATAGATATTTAAGAAACAATTTCCATGCATCCGTGTTTGTTCCTTACTCTCTCATGCTGTTGCAGTGGCTGCAGAGGAGGCAGGCCTGGGGGCATGGAGCCGTCTCTAAACTACTGAGGATGAAGGAAAGAGATGGGTGCTCACTGGGCTCCTGGCAGATCCGTTTTCTTTCCTAGACCAACTAACCAAGCTCCAACATGGGACTGTCCTCTTAACTCATACACTGAGAGTGAAGCAGAGATTCAGAGCTCCATGAGGGTCACAGAGTGTAAGCAGGTGTTTTTAGCAAGTTTTGTAGCACATGGGGGTAGATCCAGCCTTGTCTCCACTGCCTCTTGTTTTGTTGTGGAGTTGCTTTTCCACATTATGCTTGGAATATGGCCATATGAGGTCAGGGGAACAATTCCCCCTAGGGAAGTATAAAAAAATGGATTATGCCTCTATAATCCATTCTATATAGCCTATAATCTTACAGGCTATATATTGCCTGTAAGATTTCTGCAGAACTACAGTGTATGTATATACTGCATTTCTTCAAAGAACTATTAATCCTGAGACCCAAAGTCAGGTAGGATCCAGAGATACCTAAGAAAAAGATGAGCTTGGGAGATCTGTATAGTTATATGCATCCTCTATATACTGTAATGACATTGGGGAAAAGCTTTGGTAAGTGCAAAGTTGGTGTGTCAGACCTTTGCAGTGCCTTTTATGCATTGCTGTTTTTACTGCAAGGCTGGTTGGAACTGTTGCAGAGTAATGCTTTCCAGACTCTCCTTTGCTCTGTGTTTCCCCATCAGGTCACTGAATTACTGGAGGGAGATTTTGTTGTTGTTGTTTTTTAAGCTCTACTTATAAAGCATGTCTTTTGAACTGTGGTGCAGGGACAGCATGTCTTTTCCCAGAAAAATCTCAGGTCAAGATTAAATAGCCACTGGATGTTTATCTGATCTTGTTTATGGGAGCACAAGAAATTTGGTAACCTTTGTATATACTTTAAGCTATTAACTAGGTAAGAGGTCACTGGAACATTTAGAATTCCACTATTAACCTCTAAAATGATCAAGTCAAGTCTATTGCATCTGTATCAGAAAATATTTGTTAATCATCGAGGAATTAAATTAGCTATGTGAGAGAGTGGAGTTCTGTTTGAAAGTCTGCATTCAGTGATAGAAGCCCCAGCAACTTCAGATCCTTCAGGAACAAGGCCATTCTGCACTGGCCACCTTGCTGGATGCCTTAGTAAATAAGTCTGAGCCTCTGTGGTTGGACGTGTTGTAACTTCACACTTGGAGTAAGTCATTGATTGTGGAAGGACTTATATATAAAGCCGTAGAGTGAGCCTGAGGTACTCTGTACTTCTTTGATGACATTCTGAAGTGCATTATCATTTAGATTGTAAGCTCCATATGAGAAGTGACTGTCCGATTCATTCATCCCGCAGCTCTCAGCCCCATGCCAGGTCCACAGTGGGCACTAAATAAATACTAGCTGCACACATTGGACATGTCTAGGATGTGACTTCATTTCGAATAAACTTCGGAAATCTGAACACATCTTCATTCACCAAAAAGCATGAATGTATATTTTAAAAGGCAACGTTAGGGGTACTTTAAAACCAACACATGATTAGATTATAATGATCTCAATTCATGAATTTTCTCACTGGCCTTCTTTAGACTTAATTTTGGAGTGCATAGAAAAATAAGCATATCTGAAGGAGAGTGACAAGTTTTCTTATTTTCCTTTTCAGAGAATTCATCTCTAAAGTGAAGAACATATATTGATTTCAGTGTATTTTTAAGGAATTAGTAGTTGGATTAAAATTGAGTTATCAAGGAAAAGCATATCTTAACTTTATGCATTTATGATTAGATCTCTTTGTGTAGAAGGGTCTGAGATTCATCTGCCACATTTACCATCATCCAGAGAGCTCAGAAGTATACATTTCTTTCTCTTTTTTAATTCAAATTAGTAGAAATTGGTGGGCCATTTAGAGTAATATTTGATCTTCAAAGCCTCCTTGTGTGTGGACTACAATAAGGGGACTTTAAGTGCACATTAAAAGTGACTTTAAGGTGCTGTTAAGTGCATAAATAACCATGACCAGTATTAAATATCATATCCAAGAATAGGTTTGACTTTCATTTATTTTGGAAATAGTTATCAACTGTAACCTCAAGAAACATTATGAACAGCAAGTGCACTTCAGACCAGAATGTTGTGCAAGCGCTGTGGTTGGGGGTTCTTTGTTGCTGAAGTCTGTCCTGTTTGGCTTTGTGTCTGGACCTGCCCAGAGCTGGCACATTGCTGAAAAGCCCACAGGTACTAAATGAGGACTTATCAATGAGGTGAAATTGAATGTCAGGAACAGGAAAAGCAAAGGTCATTTAATTCTGTGACTCATATCCTGAGTATCTTATGCTTTTTGTACTCTGTGCAAGATTCCTCTATTTCATTTCCGTGTAGAGTGGATGTGGCTGAGTCTCCTTTACAAAGATGGTATATGTAATTTACTCAGTGTAATGTGTGAGGAATTTGTAAAATTTTGAACTATCAACTAGATAAATTTTTGTATCTTCAGACCATAAGACATAGAATAGAGGGAATCAAAAGAAATATCTGGTGGTCCAGTGGGTAAGGACACCGCCTTGCAGTGCAAGGGGCGCCGGTTCGATCCCTGGCCTGGGAAGATCCCATGTGCCACGGAGCGGCTGGACCGATGTGTCCAATCAGCGAGCCGGAGCTCTGGAGCGCATGCGCCCAGAGCTGGTGCTCTGCAACGACAGATACCACCGCAATGGGAGGCCCACAGGAGCCAAAGAACAAAGACGGATGAAAATAGAGAAATGAAAGACCAATAGAAGTGGCCCGCTCCCCACCCTCCCCAACTCGATCCCCGCCCAAAATAAATAAATAAATAAATAAATAAATCTTAAAAAAATAATAATAAATATAAAAAAGAAATATCTGAACAAGATCAGGCTTTCCTGCCACATGTAAGTCTGGGGAGGAGCCCTGGCCTCGACAATGCTTGTATACGTTTAGCAAATAGTTCTTTCTTCTTTATCATTTACCTCTGGAAATGGAAGTTAGCATTGTCAGTGACAGTGACTTTTACTGGGATGTAGAAGCTGTCTGTGAATTTCTTTTTGTTGTTTGTAAAAGAGATAATCACATTTAAATGTCAAATATATACCCTGGCATCCTTTAGAGATACCTGTTTTACTTCAAATCAAACAGTATCCCTCCTTCAGACTGCCATTAATGACTGACTACTGTGTACAAGCTGTTACCCTCATAGTTGGGGCTTGAGTTGCAAATCAAGTTAACAGATTTCGGGAATATGGAGGTCTAGGCCAGTAGTTCTCAACCGGGAACAACTTTGCCTCCCCTACCCACAATCCCCCTCCCAGGGAACATTTGGCAACATATGAAGCAGTTTCTGGTTTTCACACTGGGTGTGTTGCAGGCTCTAGTAGATAAATGCCAGGGACAGTTCCCACCACAAATGATCTCCGACCAAAATGTTGGTGGTGCTGAGGTGGGAACTGATTTTTTTTTTAATTTTTCTCCTTTACAAAGATGGTATATGTAATTTACTCAGTGTAATGTGTGAGGAATTTGTAAAATTTTGAACTATCAACTAGATAAATTTTTGTATCTTCAGACCATAAGACATAGAATAGAGGGAATCAAAAGAAATATCTGGTGGTCCAGTGGGTAAGGACACCGCCTTGCAGTGCAAGGGGCGCCGGTTCGATCCCTGGCCTGGGAAGATCCCATGTGCCACGGAGCGGCTGGACCGATGTGTCCAATCAGCGAGCCGGAGCTCTGGAGCGCATGCGCCCAGAGCTGGTGCTCTGCAACGACAGATACCACCGCAATGGGAGGCCCACAGGAGCCAAAGAACAAAGACGGATGAAAATAGAGAAATGAAAGACCAATAGAAGTGGCCCGCTCCCCACCCTCCCCAACTCGATCCCCGCCCAAAATAAATAAATAAATAAATAAATAAATAAATCTTAAAAAAATAATAATAAATATAAAAAAGAAATATCTGAACAAGATCAGGCTTTCCTGCCACATGTAAGTCTGGGGAGGAGCCCTGGCCTCGACAATGCTTGTATACGTTTAGCAAATAGTTCTTTCTTCTTTATCATTTACCTCTGGAAATGGAAGTTAGCATTGTCAGTGACAGTGACTTTTACTGGGATGTAGAAGCTGTCTGTGAATTTCTTTTTGTTGTTTGTAAAAGAGATAATCACATTTAAATGTCAAATATATACCCTGGCATCCTTTAGAGATACCTGTTTTACTTCAAATCAAACAGTATCCCTCCTTCAGACTGCCATTAATGACTGACTACTGTGTACAAGCTGTTACCCTCATAGTTGGGGCTTGAGTTGCAAATCAAGTTAACAGATTTCGGGAATATGGAGGTCTAGGCCAGTAGTTCTCAACCGGGAACAACTTTGCCTCCCCTACCCACAATCCCCCTCCCAGGGAACATTTGGCAACATATGAAGCAGTTTCTGGTTTTCACACTGGGTGTGTTGCAGGCTCTAGTAGATAAATGCCAGGGACAGTTCCCACCACAAATGATCTCCCGACCAAAATGTTGGTGGTGCTGAGGTGGGAAAAGCCCGGTGAGGCCAAAACCACCACACTCAGCTCTTACTCATACATAGTCTTTCATATTATACTAGAATACACTCATCGGCTTTATTCTTGCTTTGGAGTTAATGACTCCTTCCCTTGGGTTTTCTGTGTGCCCAGCAGTGCAACAGAGACTTGGAGTTTGGCATTCTTGATGGTTTGCACTCAGGCCAGCATTCCACCTCCACCTGTACCAGCCTGTCCAACCTGAAAGCTTACCAAGTGAAAGCAAGAGTCATGTGAAGACGCCTTAATTATACCCACCCATAAACTTGCTTGAAAGGAATCCGTGAGATGTTGGAGTTAGAAATTGGCTCTCTCCCTATTGTATAAACAACATAAATTTAACATAAAGCACATGCTTTTCTTTTCCCTTCTTTTGTCCCCATCCTGGCAATGCAAAAGTGCCATTAGGAGAAGAATCGTCACCCCGCCACTCCCCAGAAGCAGAAGAAAACCCAGCTTGTTCTAGTCCAGCTTTGTCATGGAGAGAAGGCAGCTGTTCCATTCTGAAACAGCCTTTCTCTGATAGCAGCTCGCCCAAGGGTGAAATCGTTTAACAGTTTGAATTACATGAAGAATAGTCAAAGCATGCCTGTTGCTGCTTTATGGTACTTGAAAGTGAGACGGTGTCCTGGGGTTTTAGATCACTAAATCTCATGGCCTAGCAGAGCAGGGTGAAACCTTCTGTGGGGCAAGGGTTGCCATGAATTACCCAATGAAGAACTAGGTCACCATGCCTGTTGCCTAAAGGGAGTTACTGATGTGAGAATCAAACAGTATCCCTCCTTCAGACTGCCATTAATGACTGACTACTGTGTACAAGCTGTTACCCTCATAGTTGGGGCTTGAGTTGCAAATCAAGTTAACAGATTTCGGGAATATGGAGGTCTAGGCCAGTAGTTCTCAACCGGGAACAACTTTGCCTCCCCTACCCACAATCCCCCTCCCAGGGAACATTTGGCAACATATGAAGCAGTTTCTGGTTTTCACACTGGGTGTGTTGCAGGCTCTAGTAGATAAATGCCAGGGACAGTTCCCACCACAAATGATCTCCCGACCAAAATGTTGGTGGTGCTGAGGTGGGAAAAGCCCGGTGAGGCCAAAACCACCACACTCAGCTCTTACTCATACATAGTCTTTCATATTATACTAGAATACACTCATCGGCTTTATTCTTGCTTTGGAGTTAATGACTCCTTCCCTTGGGTTTTCTGTGTGCCCAGCAGTGCAACAGAGACTTGGAGTTTGGCATTCTTGATGGTTTGCACTCAGGCCAGCATTCCACCTCCACCTGTACCAGCCTGTCCAACCTGAAAGCTTACCAAGTGAAAGCAAGAGTCATGTGAAGACGCCTTAATTATACCCACCCATAAACTTGCTTCGAAAGGAATCCGTGAGATGTTGGAGTTAGAAATTGGCTCTCTCCCTATTGTATAAACAACATAAATTTAACATAAAGCACATGCTTTTCTTTTCCCTTCTTTTGTCCCCATCCTGGCAATGCAAAAGTGCCATTAGGAGAAGAATCGTCACCCCGCCACTCCCCAGAAGCAGAAGAAAACCCAGCTTGTTCTAGTCCAGCTTTGTCATGGAGAGAAGGCAGCTGTTCCATTCTGAAACAGCCTTTCTCTGATAGCAGCTCGCCCAAGGGTGAAATGCGTTTAACAGTTTGAATTACATGAAGAATAGTCAAAGCATGCCTGTTGCTGCTTTATGGTACTTGAAAGTGAGACTGTGTCCTGGGGTTTTAGATCACTAAATCTCATGGCCTAGCAGAGCAGGGTGAAACCTTCTGTGGGGCAAGGGTTGCCATGTCAATGTTAGGGTGCTGGCCCACCAGCTGCCTGAGAACCCTGGAAGAACTAGGTCACCATGCTCTTGGCCTTGCCTAAAGGGAGTTACTAGAGTCCTGTTGGAGCTGGAGGCCAACTTGAAAACACATATGGCTGTGAGCCAGAGTTCAGAGACTCCTACCTCTCATAGTTCATGTGTCTCATAAAACACAATAATTTCTTGAACTTCTAAAGTCGTGCCTGTAATATTGCCTGGCATACTACAAGGGAGTTGGTGAGTGAATGAATGAGTTCAGAATTGGATGGGTTCTTGTTTCAGCTCTCACCTAACAGCTTGAGGTAACTGAGATCCCAGATTGCCAGGTGAGAAGTTTGCTTTCATGGCTTATGGGTTGCAGGGCCCAGCAGATGGTGTGTTAACGCAGACCCAAGGAAACAGTCACTCAGTGGATGGTGCTTCAAGGATATGCTCCCGCTCCTGCTCCAGCTTCCTTGAAAAGAGCTTCCAGGTTTGCTTACGCTTCAACTCACCCAGAAGTGCAGCTGAGAAAAATCAAAAAATAGAATGGGGCTGAAGACCTCAACGTAACTATCAATTTTAAAGCAATGTAATAGACATTTTTAAATGTTTAACTCTATTAAGTATGATTTTTAAAAAATGTTTATTATATATATTAGTCCTTGATCTGTCTGCATGAATGCAATATAAGTGTCCCTTTCTGAATAAATTAGTAAGTTTTAGAAAAGCAAATTAATAATGTTTTTTATAAATTAGACACATTTAAATCAAATTTAGTGTGGCTATATCCAGCTATATACATAACTGATTGAACTTAATTTGAATTTCTATATTGTATGATTTTCCTAGTAAATGATCCCATTTTTCCATTTGTACAAAGGGTTTAGACCTCATGGTAGCTAAGGATACCTTCCTTGTTTTAAGGAACATGGTCTAACAGAGAGACTCTGGACCAAGTTCACATGGGATCCTGCAGCCTCAGGGCCAGCACCACCACTTAATAGCTATGAGGCACTTCTTTGTACTTTAGCTTCCTCCCCTGCCAGATGCCAGCACAATGGCAGCAAGGCTTAGAGCCATGATGAGGATTCAGGAGGTGATGTATAAAAAGTGCCTGGTGTGTAGAAAGTGGTTAGCGACTGGCTTAGAGCCATGATGAAGATTCAGGGAGGTGATGTATGAAAAGTGCCTGGTGTGTAGAAAGTGGTTAGCAAACATGAACTATTCTATTGCTGTTGCTGCTGCTGCTTTGGTTATTGTGGTGGCAGTTTCTAGATATTTGCCACCCAATAACATAACCATGAGCTGCATTGAGTGGCTTTTGGGTACGTGAACTGTGGCCTGTCCGAACTAAGATGTATTATAAATCTAAAGTATGTACTGGATTTTTCAAAATTTTAAAAGTAAGATTTTTCACACACTTTTTCTTATACTAAGTCTTGTACTAAATCTTAACACTTTTAAAAATTAATTACACATTGAAATAAAAATCTTTGGTGTCTAGTGCATTAAATGAAGTATATTCTTAAAATGTATTTCAGCTCTTTCTTTTACAGTGGATGGTGCTTCAAGGATATGCTCCCGCTCCTGCTCCAGCTTCCTTGAAAAGAGCTTCCAGGTTTGCTTACGCTTCAACTCACCCAGACGTGCAGCTGAGAAAAATCAAAAAATAGAATGGGGCTGAAGACCTCAACGTAACTATCAATTTTAAAGCAATGTAATAGACATTTTTAAATGTTTAACTCTATTAAGTATGATTTTTAAAAAATGTTTATTATATATATTAGTCCTTGATCTGTCTGCATGAATGCAATATAAGTGTCCCTTTCTGAATAAATTAGTAAGTTTTAGAAAAGCAAATTAATAATGTTTTTTATAAATTAGACACATTTAAATCAAATTTAGTGTGGCTATATCCAGCTATATACATAACTGATTGAACTTAATTTGAATTTCTATATTGTATGATTTTCCTAGTAAATGATCCCATTTTTCCATTTGTACAAAGGGTTTAGACCTCATGGTAGCTAAGGATACCTTCCTTGTTTTAAGGAACATGGTCTAACAGAGAGACTCTGGACCAAGTTCACATGGGATCCTGCAGCCTCAGGGCCAGCACCACCACTTAATAGCTATGAGGCACTTCTTTGTACTTTAGCTTCCTCCCCTGCCAGATGCCAGCACAATGGCAGCAAGGCTTAGAGCCATGATGAGGATTCAGGGAGGTGATGTATAAAAAGTGCCTGGTGTGTAGAAAGTGGTTAGCGACTGGCTTAGAGCCATGATGAAGATTCAGGGAGGTGATGTATGAAAAGTGCCTGGTGTGTAGAAAGTGGTTAGCAAACATGAACTATTCTATTGCTGTTGCTGCTGCTGCTTTGGTTATTGTGGTGGCAGTTTCTAGATATTTGCCACCCAATAACATAACCATGAGCTGCATTGAGTGGCTTTTGGGTACGTGAACTGTGGCCTGTCCGAACTAAGATGTATTATAAATCTAAAGTATGTACTGGATTTTTCAAAATTTTAAAAGTAAGATTTTTCACACACTTTTTCTTATACTAAGTCTTGTACTAAATCTTAACACTTTTAAAAATTAATTACACATTGAAATAAAAATCTTTGGTGTCTAGTGCATTAAATGAAGTATATTCTTAAAATGTATTTCAGCTCTTTCTTTTTACTTTTTTTTTTTTAAATTTGCCCTCTTTTATTTATTTATTTATTCATTTATTTATTTATTTCATTCTTCAGCCTGTGTGGGCCTCCCAATACAGTGGCCTCTCTCGCTGCAGAGCACTGGCTCTGGGCGCATGTGCTCCAGAGTGCTGGCTTGCAATTGGAAACACCAGTCCAGCCGCTCCATGGCACATGGGATCCTCCCTGGTCAGGGATCGAGCCGGTGCCCCTTGTACTGCAAGGCGGACTCTTTATCCACTGGACTACCAGAGAAGCCCTCTTTTTACTTTTTTAAATTAATGTGGTGACTAGAAATTTTTAAATGACATGTGGCTCACATGACCTAACTGAATGGTGCTGTGGGTAGCTGCGTGTCCCAGAAATGTGCTATAGGATTTGTTACAGCCTGACTGTATCTCGCAGTCTCTCTACTCCCTCACATGGTGGGCCTGAATCTTTAGCTTTTCTTAGGCTTTATTTCTCTGAAGGAGTGGCCTGAATAGATTGAAAAGAATAATCATCTAAACAACTATGAATTTAATTTGCTCTCTTACTGTTTGACTCTGGCCAAGCAGAGGTCCTATTTAAGCATAAATCTGCCCCTAGTAAATGAAGGGTGATCCAGTTTCTTGCTCCTCAGAAGGTCCAATGAGAGAGGGACTCTGACCTTGCCCATGGTTCTCCTTTTTTGCTGCCTTTGGGCAGCATGTGGCTTGGTGCTTCTTCAGTCCGTGGTTCCTGGCTTTGTTCCTTAGACACATGCTAGTGTTAATATTTTTTTTAAAAAAAAAAGTTTTCAGTGAAAGGCTTTGCATGCACAAGGTTACTTCCTGTGCACATTTTATATCAAGAACTCGGAGAAGTTCTGTGATAAAGAGGCCTGTCTGACATTGTCACCACCCACAGTCACTCAAGTTTATTTGACCACAGAATCCTTTTCAGAGAGCACCTGTAAGACACATCCCACTGCCCGCCTAAGACAGTTTCAGAAACACTCTCTTAATGAAAAGGGTCCATTCACATGAACACTGTTTTTAGGGAAGGCAGGCTGAAACGGTGCCCATAGAAATGTGAGCCTGCTTTTTGTTGAGTGCCTTTGATGAAGGAAATCACTGATAACTGGGCTTCTCTAGAAAGAGTGAAGGGAAAACAGAGTAATTGGTTTTTCTTTTTAATAGTGTGTCAACCTCTTATGAATACCATATTTTTAGTTTCTCAAGCAACACTGAAAGAATGCCCTGTTTAGATCAATAAAATAAGAATAAAGATATAAAAGGTTTGCCTTAAATTTATACTTATTTATAATTAATCTGTTTCATGAAAATAGTTGAGGCATCTTAGGAGAGATGCAAATCTGATAGAACCATTCCATCAAAATTGTGCAGTAACAAGAATGCAGCCACACAGTGAGAAGACAGCACAGACAGGCTTATGGGTGTCACCCAGCCAGGAATGAGTACCACCTCAATGCCTCCTGGTTTCAGGGAGCCTTTGCAGCTTCATGGTCCCTACTGCAGGCCTGGTATGATTGCTGCCTAAGTCACAACAGCATGGTCACCTCTGAGGGGATCTCCTCCAACATCCAGCTACTTAAGATTTCAATTTGGGAGATTATTCATTATTCTCGGAGTATGGTTATACAGAAAAACTTATTAAAAAGGCCTGAAAAGAAAGAAATCTAATATACTCAATCCAAATGTTTTCTAAATGAAAAATATATTTGTGTACTTGATCTGGCCTTCTGATTAAAATTGACATGAAAGAAGCCCGTGTGCAACCATATGTCTGATAAGGGGTTAACTTCTAAAATATACAAGAAATTCATACTTAATAGCCATAAAACAAGTAAGTCACTTGAAAAGTGGGCAGAGGACCTAAATGGATATTTTTTCCAAAGAAGATATAACACATGGCTGACAGGTACCTGGAAATGCAGATTGAAACCACGAACATCACTTCACACTTGTCAGAATGACTCTTATTGAAAAGAGAAGCAGTAACAAGTATTGGTGAGAATGTGGAGAAAGGGAACCCTTGTGCACCGGTGGTGAGAATGTGAGTCAGTGCAGCCATTGTGGAAACAGTATAGAGAGTCTTCAAAACTAAGAATAGAACTACCATATAACCCCGTGACCCCACTCCTGGCAACCAAGTTAGTATCTGAAAGAGATATCTGCACCCCTGTGTTCACAGCAGTATTATTCACAAGAGCAAAGATACGGAAACCATCTAAATGTTCATCAATGAATGGATGAAGAAAATGTGATGCAATGGAATACTCCTCAGAAATTCAATAAAGGAGGAAAGCATGCTACTTGCAACAGCATGGATGAACTTGGAGGACATTTTCCTAACTGAATAAGCCAGACACAGAAAGACTAATACTGCATGATATCACCTATGTGTGGGATCTAAAGGAAAAAAAAAAAAAATGAACAAACACTGAGATCATAGGACCAGAAAGTAGAATGGTGGCTACCAAGGGCTGCCTGGGGGAGAGGGGCGAAGGGAGTAGAGAAATGGGGCGATGCTCACTGCTGGTGAAAGGGCACAAATGTTTAGCTGTAAGACAAAAGAGTTCTGAGGGTCTGATGTATAGCTTGGTGACTATAGTTAATAGTGCCGTATTTTCTACCAGAAATGTACTGCTAAGAGAATGAATTTTTAACCTCACCACACACACACAAAAGATAACTGTGAGATGAAAGAAGGGTTAAAAAAAGAAATAACCTGAATACTGATATTATGCATATTATGACAGGGATAGAAAATAATCAGTAAAATAAAGATTTATTAACAAGGAAAATACTGAGGAACAGAAATTTTCATTTTTATCTCATCATTTTTTATGAATGCTAACATATATGATACCACTATCTATGTGCATTATAATTAAATGATCACTTATAGGAGTGTTCTCAAGATATATTTTGGTAACAGGGCCAAACTGTTTAGGCCTTCCTGCTCTAGCCATCATTTGCTGGTTTTCAATCAGTAATGAAGGGTATTGAAAACAATTTTTTTGTTATGACACATGGCTTCTTTGGGCCAACAATGTGGGTCTAGGTGACAGCATATGCGTTGTTAAGCTGGATAAGCTGGCTCCAGGGCTCTGCATGGAATCTTTGTTACAAGAGCAAATGAAGTTGGTGAAGTTTAGGTAAACACAGCTGCCTAATGGCCTCTGGGTGACCCTGGACATCACTGTAATTTACCTTGGAGATGTGCATGTGCATCTTTCCTAGCACAATAGGACCTTCCATGATACATTTAAAGTGGTATTGTCTGTTTGTTTCTTTGGTTACCAGACTCATTAGAGCCCATAGAAGACAGTAGTTAAAGGCATCTCTTTGTAGACACACTGGGCTCAAACTGACGTGGGACCATGGGCGTGATCCAGTGCCAGAATCCTTTTTTGGGACCTTGGGTAGAGCCTCTGCCTCGTTCATCACATGGGACACTGCAGAATGAGAAGTGTGGGCATTCACCGTGACAGCTTACTGGTGTCCAGGGCACAGTTAGGTGAACTACAGGACAACTTATCCAGAATTCATACCATAAATGATCTAGGACAGAGTTTCTTCTTTTGAATGTGTCTAAGAATTAAAAGAGCATAAGATGCTGCTGATTCTCAGGAAAGACAAATACATCAAACAAAAACTGTCTTCTATTAAAGGAAATCCAAGCTATTAGCACAAATGGTGTGAACAAGTCATGTATACACAGCAAACCACGACCCAGTAAAGCTCTCCTTTTCCTGTTAGTGTTTCCCAGACTTTCCACTCTGATTTTTGGTGTAGACACCAAGTAGCGTTGGTTGTCTGCCCTGCTTTCAGAATACTTTATAAGAATACATACCAAGAGGTGAATCATCGGTTTTATGGGCTGAGTGTTTCAATTACACTATAAAGTGAATAGAAAATCATGAGACTTTTGTTGTCTGAAGTTGGAGGCACTACAGGTAAGTCTTTTCCATAAGTATTCTACTTAAGATAGTTGTAGTCTGACTGTTGATACGATGTCTGTGGAGCATATGAAGGGTGACCTTGTATTGAAAACAAGTTTTTGTTATCCTTGTCTTTGGAGGCCTCTGATTCTCTGAATGATGTCACAGTCAGGGGTGTGGTCTTGTCTGTGCTCTAGCTGATCCAATGCTAAGAATTGTTCTCAGAAATTAAATTTACAGGAGTCATAATACCCCTTCCCAAATGCTTACTTTGTTTAACCGGCATGAAGTATGAAGTGAAAGTCTCTCAGCTGTGTCTGACCCTTTGCGATCCCCTGGTGGATCTCAGAGGAGCCGTCAGGCTCCTCTGTCCATGGAATCTTCCAGGCAAGAAGACTGGAGTTGGTTTCCATTTCCTTCTCTAGGGAATCTTCCCAACCCAGGAATCAAACTCAAGTCTCCCACATTGCAGGCACATTCTTTACCGTAATCTATATTTAATACATTTTTTTAAAGAAAGCACTGTTATGAGTGTGTGGTGTGTCCAAGACTAATTCATAATCTCAATTCCCTGCCCCCACCCCCACCCAACCACCACCATGATTTTAGGAGTAAGCAAGCGTAGTTATACTTGTGATAGGAGAGATATTCAAAAAGTTCCAAGTATTGTCTACACATACACCTGTAATTTGAGAAGAATAGTAAGTCTGAGAAGTAGTTTGAAACCCTTTTATTAGAAAAAAGCACTGTGTCAGTATTTTCATTCACTGTGAGTGATCAGTGGAGGTGTGCAACCAGAAGGACTCAAGCCTTTGCTGCCTTCATAGACGTGGGTGCTGTGAGGCGCTGGTGTCCACAGGTCACTGGGCCGGAGGACCGCGTGACTAGGTAATGGAACACTGGAGCCATACCCAGATCTTTTGACCTCAATTGCTTCTACAACAGCAGAAGGAAGAAAGTCAGGCTAGAAAGATAACAGAAATCAGAAACCAGCTAGCTTGACTTTCACAAAGAAGACATTGAAACAGCATGGAGGCCAAGAGTGGCTGGGCACTAATAATTGGGAGTACAAATGCCCTCCAGTACACTGAAGATAGAACTAGAAACACTCTTTTAAAATAATATTTTCAACCCTTTAACATAAGCAAAAGTGTTATCTACTTTTAGTATGTATCCTTTAGCCACATGAAGTATTTTAAGTATTTTGATATTGTTGATACATGCTTTTTTATATCCAATTTAGCATGAATTCTGTCCGGATTATAAATTACAATATGATCTCTACTGATTGCACATAGGAATAATGCTTCATTGATATGTGCATAGAAAGGTCTACCTCAGCTTCCCAACCTCCTGTAGCAGGCGTGAAAAGAGTAGAACTTTAATGTAGCTTTTATTAGGGGAAACCTGGAGCCATGGTGACCTCCTGGCCATGGACTCAATAAGCACTCAAACCCTTCTCACTGTATCTCAGGACACACCATGTCCCCCACTGGTGCAGCAGCCCTGTCAGCCTTTAGATGGACTTTGGGGAAGAAAATCGGATTCTTTGCTCACAGGTCACTTTGGATATTTGGGGGTTAGCTATTCTGGAGTGTGGCTCCTAGTCCCTCTTGTCCTCCTGCAGACCTTCCCCTGGCAGCCAGCCACATCCCCCGGGGCATCCCTTGTGGCCCTTCCCCAGAATGAATGTAAGGGGCTGTGGGCGGTGTGGAACCATGGGATGGCATGTGGTGGGGGCCAGTCTCAGAAACCTGCACTCCAGGGAACAGGGCTCTTTCATGTATGAAACCCTTTTATTAGAAAAAAGCACTGTGTCAGTATTTTCATTCACTGTGAGTGATCAGTGGAGGTGTGCAACCAGAAGGACTCAAGCCTTTGCTGCCTTCATAGACGTGGGTGCTGTGAGGCGCTGGTGTCCACAGGTCACTGGGCCGGAGGACCGCGTGACTAGGTAATGGAACACTGGAGCCATACCCAGATCTTTTGACCTCAATTGCTTCTACAACAGCAGAAGGAAGAAAGTCAGGCTAGAAAGATAACAGAAATCAGAAACCAGCTAGCTTGACTTTCACAAAGAAGACATTGAAACAGCATGGAGGCCAAGAGTGGCTGGGCACTAATAATTGGGAGTACAAATGCCCTCCAGTACACTGAAGATAGAACTAGAAACACTCTTTTAAAATAATATTTTCAACCCTTTAACATAAGCAAAAGTGTTATCTACTTTTAGTATGTATCCTTTAGCCACATGAAGTATTTTAAGTATTTTGATATTGTTGATACATGCTTTTTTATATCCAATTTAGCATGAATTCTGTCCGGATTATAAATTACAATATGATCTCTACTGATTGCACATAGGAATAATGCTTCATTGATATGTGCATAGAAAGGTCTACCTCAGCTTCCCAACCTCCTGTAGCAGGCGTGAAAAGAGTAGAACTTTAATGTAGCTTTTATTAGGGGAAACCTGGAGCCATGGTGACCTCCTGGCCATGGACTCAATAAGCACTCAAACCCTTCTCACTGTATCTCAGGACACACCATGTCCCCCACTGGTGCAGCAGCCCTGTCAGCCTTTAGATGGACTTTGGGGAAGAAAATCGGATTCTTTGCTCACAGGTCACTTTGGATATTTGGGGGTTAGCTATTCTGGAGTGTGGCTCCTAGTCCCTCTTGTCCTCCTGCAGACCTTCCCCTGGCAGCCAGCCACATCCCCCGGGGCATCCCTTGTGGCCCTTCCCCAGAATGAATGTAAGGGGCTGTGGGCGGTGTGGAACCATGGGATGGCATGTGGTGGGGGCCAGTCTCAGAAACCTGCACTCCAGGGAACAGGGCTCTTTCATGTATGAAATGATAAAATCAAGACTGTGGGTCCACAAGCTCAGAGGAGTACAAACCCCTTGCTTATGTGGGGGTAGATTTTCAATTAGCCCGAGTGAGTCTGCTCTTCTTACCTGCAGAGTTCCCATGTGCTGTCACATCCATAGAGTCCCACATGGCTGTGAAAATGCTGCTTGAATCACCCCTTCGCTGGCTCCCCACCCAGACCCATCTCTGCTGTGGGCAGAGCAGCACAGTGACAGCCCCTCCCAGTCCTGGGCCGTGCTTCCTCTGACCAGATCCACCCTGCTCCCTCTGTCTCTCTCAAACTATAATTGTGACAAAATATGCATAACACAGGTCTTCCCTCTTGGCTCAGCAGTAAAGAATCTGCCTGCCAATGTAGGAGATGCAGATTTGACCCCTAGGTCAGGAAAACCCCTGGAGAAGGAAATGGCTATCCATTCCAGCTCCAGTATTCTTGCCTGGAAAATTCCGTGGATAGAGGAATCTGATGGACCCCAGTCTATGGTGTTGCAAAGAGCCACAGCTTAGTGTCTGCACAACATACAAAATACAGCATTTAGCACCATAACCATTTTTAAGTGTGCAGTTCAGTGGCATTAAATACATTTATGTTGTTGTACATCCATCCCCAGAACACTTTTCATCTTGCAAAACATAAGCTCTGTCCTCAGTAAACAACTTCTCACTCTTCCCTCCCCCAGTCCTTGGCAATCACCATTCTGCTTTCTGTCTCTAGATATTTGGCTACCCTGGATACCTCATACAGTATAATTATACAATATGTGGCTTTTCATGACTGGCTTATTGCACCTAGTATATCTTTAAGGATCATCAATGTCATAGCATATTGCAGAATTCTCTTCCTTTTTAAGGCTAATAATATTTTATTGTTCGTATTTACCACATTTTCTTCATTCATCAGTTAACACGTGGGTTGCTTCTACTTTTGGACGGGTATGACTAATGCTGCTGTGAAATGGGTGGCTACGGTTCTCTTCTAAAGCTCAAATCTGATAAAGTTCACTCCCAGCTTAGAGTCTGCCTCATGGGGTCAAAGCCGGGATCTCCTCTGGCTTTCTCCTGCCAGCCCTGGGTCATCTGGCCCATCACTGCGGCTGAGCCTTGAATCTCCATAGCCCTCTGCTTGTGTCTATACTCTACCCTTCCTCTAGAATGTGGTTTCAGTATCTCTACTTGCTGAAACCTTGTTTCTTCTTTCAAAAAAAATTCCAAAACCCAAAGAGCTCAAGTGTTCTGGCCTCTTCCTGGGATTTAGCACATGCCTGCTCCATCCCTTCCTTCTATGTGGGTCTCTGTGTCTGTGTCACCTGTGGCATCTGAGCCCTAGAGCTGGGGGCACACCATCTGGTTGAGTTTGAAAGTCCTGTTCTTCCCAAAGTGCCTAACTTGGAAAGGTCCCTTGAGCAGTGTGACCACTTGTAACCCTGCCAAGTCATTTCTTTGTAGACTGCTGGTGCTGCCCCAGTCACAGTTCTGTGCGTGAGTAATTCTGGTCCCCAGAGAGTGACCTGTGTGGTTACCACAGTCCTAGAAGTCATTACACAAAGATAGGGCTCAGCCCACTTTTGCCAAGTCAGGGTCACAACCCTCTTAAGTCTGCTTGTCCAGAACGGTTAAGGGAGCTTTTCAAGAGCTACACTCATGCAGTCATGCTGCCTCACCCATTCCTCAGTGTCCTGTCAACCCATTCTCCGCCCCTCACTTGGCTCAGCCACGCAGACCATTGCTAAGCCTCTCAAACCAAAGCCCAAGCTGTTCCCTCTGGCTGGAAAGCTTGTCCCAAGTCTTCCATTGTAACCTCCTTCTCACCTTGTGGAGTATTTACTCTTCTCTCTCCATCTGGATCATGAGGGCAGGGCTCTCGCCTGCTTGCTTCACCTGGGCACTCAGAGAGCGCAGCACCACCATACAGTGATGGACATAAAATGCAGAACTGAGTGAAAACACCTGAATCCCAGCTCTGCAGCACCTGCCTTAGCTGAGGGAGTTTTCTCAAATCATCTCTGGGCCTTAGTTTTCTCTCCTGTAGTACAATGAAGATTCCCCCTTTTTGGGGTCTATTGGGGAATCACATGGCTAGATACGGAGGCCTGCACACTGGAATGAGAAACAAAAGAGCCTTCTGCATAGTTCTTTCTCAGGCACAGTTTATTCATTAACCAGATATGTGTTGAGAAAGGGGTTCTGGGTGAGTGATATAGGGTCCACAGCATGGATTATGCACCTGAGTTGGTCTCATGTGTGTGGATCCTCACATTTTAACCCTTTGTGTTCTTCACAAATCTGACTTTTCTTTCAATAGTAATCAATCATTCATAATAATATCTGTAACGATACTGCCCTGTGCTGGCTGCTCTCCACAGAAAGCAAGCTCGATGCTGCTGTCCCCAGAAGCCTCAAGAGACTCTCCCACCTGGGAATGTGGTTCTGTAACAGAATGAGAGAAGACAGAGGTGGCCCAGGCTGTCCACACTGGCATCAGGGGATACAGCCAGGCTCTTGCACTGTGGGCTTACTGACGTCAGTGCCAAGGAGCAGATGCCAGGCAGGCTGAGTATACAAGGTTGAGTCCCAGGCTCCTGGTGGGGATGTGGTGCCAAGTCATTTCTTTGTAGACTGCTGGTGCTGCCCCAGTCACAGTTCTGTGCGTGAGTAATTCTGGTCCCCAGAGAGTGACCTGTGTGGTTACCACAGTCCTAGAAGTCATTACACAAAGATAGGGCTCAGCCCACTTTTGCCAAGTCAGGGTCACAACCCTCTTAAGTCTGCTTGTCCAGAACGGTTAAGGGAGCTTTTCAAGAGCTACACTCATGCAGTCATGCTGCCTCACCCATTCCTCAGTGTCCTGTCAACCCATTCTCCGCCCCTCACTTGGCTCAGCCACGCAGACCATTGCTAAGCCTCTCAAACCAAAGCCCAAGCTGTTCCCTCTGGCTGGAAAGCTTGTCCCAAGTCTTCCATTGTAACCTCCTTCTCACCTTGTGGAGTATTTACTCTTCTCTCTCCATCTGGATCATGAGGGCAGGGCTCTCGCCTGCTTGCTTCACCTGGGCACTCAGAGAGCGCAGCACCACCATACAGTGATGGACATAAAATGCAGAACTGAGTGAAAACACCTGAATCCCAGCTCTGCAGCACCTGCCTTAGCTGAGGGAGTTTTCTCAAATCATCTCTGGGCCTTAGTTTTCTCTCCTGTAGTACAATGAAGATTCCCCTTTCTGGGGTCTATTGGGGAATCACATGGCTAGATACGGAGGCCTGCACACTGGAATGAGAAACAAAAGAGCCTTCTGCATAGTTCTTTCTCAGGCACAGTTTATTCATTAACCAGATATGTGTTGAGAAAGGGGTTCTGGGTGAGTGATATAGGGTCCACAGCATGGATTATGCACCTGAGTTGGTCTCATGTGTGTGGATCCTCACATTTTAACCCTTTGTGTTCTTCACAAATCTGACTTTTCTTTCAATAGTAATCAATCATTCATAATAATATCTGTAACGATACTGCCCTGTGCTGGCTGCTCTCCACAGAAAGCAAGCTCGATGCTGCTGTCCCCAGAAGCCTCAAGAGACTCTCCCACCTGGGAATGTGGTTCTGTAACAGAATGAGAGAAGACAGAGAGGTGGCCCAGGCTGTCCACACTGGCATCAGGGGATACAGCCAGGCTCTTGCACTGTGGGCTTACTGACGTCAGTGCCAAGGAGCAGATGCCAGGCAGGCTGAGTATACAAGGTTGAGTCCCAGGCTCCTGGTGGGGATGTGGTGCCTGCACTGCAGCTGAGGTCAGCTTGGGGCTGTCCTGGAGGAGGGGTTGACTGAGGTGAGTGGGGGCCCCCAGCTCTGACCTCTGGTGCCCGCTACACCCTGGCTGCTCAGCTCCAGGAGACCTTTAGGACAGGGTGACATGTTGACTGGGATAGGGGTCAAGAAAAGAAAACGTGTGTCCCCAGCACCAGGAAAGCCCCCATCCACTTCTGAAAAGAGTGCCCTGCAAGCATTTTAGGGATACAGTTTGAGGAGAAATATGTTATTTTAGCTTTCTTAGGTCAGGGAGAGAATGCAGCCCACTGTACATTCCTCAGAGCAGACTATTCTAATTATTACCAGTTTAATATGGGTTCTTGCTTATTTAAGGAAAATCCCTGTGGTTCACTGATATGTTCACTGTCATAACTTTGTGTTTGAGTAAATAAAACTTCATGGGCCCAGCTCTTGTAGGAACTCAGTCCTTGGTGTAGGGGGCTGGGAGACTGCTGACCCTAGGAAGCATGAAGGCAGCTCTAGAAATGAGCTTGAAGTTGCATGGTCCCAGTTCCAAAGTGGTGCCTATGTGCAAGTATGTGTGCACCCTGTCCTGAGGCTCTGTGCCATAGCCACCGTAAAACCTCCCAGCCTGTGGTCTCTGGAGCCGCCTCCCTCCTGGGCATGCTTTCCACCCCGGGGGCTTCACATGTGATGCCACAGTGCTGCCTGTTTGGGTGGAAGCTCCGCCTGCACCCTGTACTGCATTCCATTAGAGACAGCACTGCCATCCAAGGCAGAAGAAAGCCTCCCAGCTTGGGAGGAACAGGGGTCATATAGTTGTTTGCTAGCTACGCAAGGCCAAAAGCAAATGTTACAATTAAAATGCAAAGGACAGCAAATCTGAGAATACTGACTCCCTCACCACGAGTGCCCGCCTGCTCCTGTCCCAGCTTGCAAGGACCCCAAGAGACTCTCCCACCTGGGAATGTGGTTCTGTAACAGAATGAGAGAAGACAGAGGTGGCCCAGGCTGTCCACACTGGCATCAGGGGATACAGCCAGGCTCTTGCACTGTGGGCTTACTGACGTCAGTGCCAAGGAGCAGATGCCAGGCAGGCTGAGTATACAAGGTTGAGTCCCAGGCTCCTGGTGGGGATGTGGTGCCTGCACTGCAGCTGAGGTCAGCTTGGGGCTGTCCTGGAGGAGGGGTTGACTGAGGTGAGTGGGGGCCCCCAGCTCTGACCTCTGGTGCCCGCTACACCCTGGCTGCTCAGCTCCAGGAGACCTTTAGGACAGGGTGACATGTTGACTGGGATAGGGGTCAAGAAAAGAAAACGTGTGTCCCCAGCACCAGGAAAGCCCCCATCCACTTCTGAAAAGAGTGCCCTGCAAGCATTTTAGGGATACAGTTTGAGGAGAAATATGTTATTTTAGCTTTCTTAGGTCAGGGAGAGAATGCAGCCCACTGTACATTCCTCAGAGCAGACTATTCTAATTATTACCAGTTTAATATGGGTTCTTGCTTATTTAAGGAAAATCCCTGTGGTTCACTGATATGTTCACTGTCATAACTTTGTGTTTGAGTAAATAAAACTTCATGGGCCCAGCTCTTGTAGGAACTCAGTCCTTGGTGTAGGGGGCTGGGAGACTGCTGACCCTAGGAAGCATGAAGGCAGCTCTAGAAATGAGCTTGAAGTTGCATGGTCCCAGTTCCAAAGTGGTGCCTATGTGCAAGTATGTGTGCACCCTGTCCTGAGGCTCTGTGCCATAGCCACCGTAAAACCTCCCAGCCTGTGGTCTCTGGAGCCGCCTCCCTCCTGGGCATGCTTTCCACCCCGGGGGCTTCACATGTGATGCCACAGTGCTGCCTGTTTGGGTGGAAGCTCCGCCTGCACCCTGTACTGCATTCCATTAGAGACAGCACTGCCATCCAAGGCAGAAGAAAGCCTCCCAGCTTGGGAGGAACAGGGGTCATATAGTTGTTTGCTAGCTACGCAAGGCCAAAAAGCAAATGTTACAATTAAAATGCAAAGGACAGCAAATCTGAGAATTCTGACTCCCTCACCACGAGTGCCCGCCTGCTCCTGTCCCAGCTTAGCCACATTTGGAGGGAGGGTGCATCTCTTTGGACACCTGAGGCCTGGCCCTTCCTTCAAGTGAGTCACATGACCTTGTGCTCTTGGTGGTTCTTTTCTTTTTCTTTCTTTCTTTTCTTTTCTTTTTTTTTTTTTTGAGCTCTCAACTGATCTGCTTTACAATGAGCTGGTTTTGTTGGATGCAGACAGACCCACTTCCCAAGGGACACTGATGATTTCTTCAGTCTCTGAGAAAGACTTCTCATTTCCCTCAATCTGTGAAAACCGCAGGTACCCTTCCTTCCCCTCTGTGGACTATCTCTAGCGGTCAGCAGCTGCCACATGTGACCATGTGGGGCCTCTTCAGAAGAGGAGCACCTGCCAGCTCAGCTGCCTGTTCCTGTCCATCCCCTGCCCAGCCTCACGCCCACCCTTTCTGGAAGGTTGAAGACCTGACACTCTGTGCTTCCCTCCCTCAGACTGCCTGGGCTGGTTGAGGTGGCTCCTAGGGCTGAGTGCCCAGCTGGAGCAGGAACCCAGCCATCCAACTCCACCCACTGCAACCTTCACTGACCTTGAGCAAGTTTTACCTCTAGATCATCCTCCCATTGATGTGTTCAGGACCAGGTGACAACATTGTATGGAAAGCAGCACCTAAGGATGGACCCATCTGACAGGAAGAGCCCTATTTTCTTAGACAAGGTACCAAGGTCTGGCACATGGGGCTGCTTTGATCAGGCCTGGAGCCCTGACCAGCCCTCCTGCAAGGACCCACTTTCCTCTACAGCCCCCCTCAAGATGGGTCATCAGGGTTGTTACACATGCCTGGGTCCCTTGTTCCCATAATTGGGACCTTTAATCTGAATGATGGCTTGACATCAAGCCTGGATGTGTGAAACCTGCTTGGGAAAGTCTGGACACAGTAGGAAGCATGCACCTCTGCACTTACACCCCTGCTGTGGTGGTGGGTCCTCAGGGCCATCTGCATCCGCCTGCCCTCCTGGTCCTCAGTGCTGTTCGCCATGCTCACAGTGAAGGGCCCCCGCTGACCCACTGCAGAGCCCCTGCTACAACCAGGCCTTGCATCTGCGCACTTGAATATACAGCACCTGGAGATAACACTGGCAGCCCCACAGCCCCTTTCCGGCTCTGATCACATGCTCCTGAGTCACACATCAGAGCTGTGCTGGACATCCCCATTTCCCTTACTGCATCCATCCTGGCCTTGTGTCTCCACGATTACCACCTTGGGTGGGCCCTCACCATCTCCCATGAGGACTGTAACTGCTTCCTCCTGGTCTCCCTTGCTCTGTCTTAGAGCTTCTCTGTACTTCTACCAGAGTCATAGATGCACAGTGGAATTTTCCTTAAAAAGTCTCAACACTGGCCCCTATCCCTGTTATTCTGCTTTAAGTGGTCTGGAGTGGACCTCATAGGTATCTCATGAAAGTTCTCCATATGATTTAGCTAGGATTGTTCTGAAATATTGTAACATCCCCACCTCATCAGATCACAGGCTCCATAACCCTATGAGGAGTAGGTCTGTGAGGTAGATTCAGAATCGAGCATATCTGGACTCCATGTACATACACATTACACTTGTGCATTAACTCATCCAGCCCACGGACATTATTTAGGAATGGGTAACTATAGTTGCATATGACCCATGCCTGTTTTCCTCAACTGTATGACCTGTGGGTCTGGCCTTGAAGAGACCACATTTAGCTGTGCAACTTCCCCTCTCACCATCCCTCCTCTTCCCCTAGAAATCCTCCCCACCCCACAGACACACACACACACACACACACACACACACAGAATCAGTGTCAACTACACTGAACCACATCATGAACTCTTCTGAGTTTGAGTGACTAACTCTTATTCACTGTTTTTCTTCAACTAGACTTCCACCTATTTGAGGTCAATTTCTTGAGCCTTGTGTGTTCACAGTATTTATTAACACAGAGAACTGAACACATCTGGTTCAGAGCCAAATGAACCAGGGCACATGGGGGAGCCTCAGTGTACTAAAGCATTGGGTTTCTCCAGCTCTCAGCTTGAGTTTGCTCTTAATAATTACATGATTCTGTGACAGTTTGTTGGTTGAGAAGGGAATATGAAAGGTGAGTTAGACCCTTCACTCCTAAAAAATATTCACAAAACATGATAAACCAGATGAGTGAGGACAGAGTGAATAAAGACATCTTGTAAGTGACATTGGTAGCTGTTAAGAACCACTGAGCCCTCAACCAGGCCTATGATGCACAGGTGGCAGCCCCACAGCCCCTTTCCGGCTCTGATCACATGCTCCTGAGTCACACATCAGAGCTGTGCTGGACATCCCCATTTCCCTTACTGCATCCATCCTGGCCTTGTGTCTCCACGATTACCACCTTGGGTGGGCCCTCACCATCTCCCATGAGGACTGTAACTGCTTCCTCCTGGTCTCCCTTGCTCTGTCTTAGAGCTTCTCTGTACTTCTACCAGAGTCATAGATGCACAGTGGAATTTTCCTTAAAAAGTCTCAACACTGGCCCCTATCCCTGTTATTCTGCTTTAAGTGGTCTGGAGTGGACCTCATAGGTATCTCATGAAAGTTCTCCATATGATTTAGCTAGGATTGTTCTGAAATATTGTAACATCCCCACCTCATCAGATCACAGGCTCCATAACCCTATGAGGAGTAGGTCTGTGAGGTAGATTCAGAATCGAGCATATCTGGACTCCATGTACATACACATTACACTTGTGCATTAACTCATCCAGCCCACGGACATTATTTAGGAATGGGTAACTATAGTTGCATATGACCCATGCCTGTTTTCCTCAACTGTATGACCTGTGGGTCTGGCCTTGAAGAGACCACATTTAGCTGTGCAACTTCCCCTCTCACCATCCCTCCTCTTCCCCTAGAAATCCTCCCCACCCCACAGACACACACACACACACACACACACACACACAGAATCAGTGTCAACTACACTGAACCACATCATGAACTCTTCTGAGTTTGAGTGACTAACTCTTATTCACTGTTTTTCTTCAACTAGACTTCCACCTATTTGAGGTCAATTTCTTGAGCCTTGTGTGTTCACAGTATTTATTAACACAGAGAACTGAACACATCTGGTTCAGAGCCAAATGAACCAGGGCACATGGGGGAGCCTCAGTGTACTAAAGCATTGGGTTTCTCCAGCTCTCAGCTTGAGTTTGCTCTTAATAATTACATGATTCTGTGACAGTTTGTTGGTTGAGAAGGGAATATGAAAGGTGAGTTAGACCCTTCACTCCTAAAAAATATTCACAAAACATGATAAACCAGATGAGTGAGGACAGAGTGAATAAAGACATCTTGTAAGTGACATTGGTAGCTTAAGAATTTAAGAAAAATTTATGAGTATTTTCACTATTTAAGTAAAACATTAAGTAAATACCCTGTATTTATATACAGGGTAATACCTGGAAAATTAAGGAACTCATCTGATGTATCATAGTCAGTAAAACAGCTACCCCCACCCCTTAGAAGTAACCTCTAAGAATAAAGTTTTAAACTGAAAGATGTGCTTTCTACTGATTTTCAAACTGATGATAGTCAAATTTGACTCTTTCTTGGAAATATACTCTGTCCCTACAAATGCACGTGTCTGAACATGTTCATGGGACGTGACAGAACTTCATCTCCATGTGTTCCTGGGACTCTGCCTGCCCGCTTTGCCTTTAACAGCTAACTGATAATAATATAGTTAACTTTTAACAGGGAAAAATTTATTTTCAGGTTCACTTGTAGGTCAAAAGTCCACGTGTTTCCTTAGTCTGTTTGTCGTCCAATCATCTTACGGAAAATTATCCGCTTTTGGTGTGGACATAATTTTTTGAAGGCACTATTTGTTGAATGACTGACAGGATGAAAAAGCACAATTTACGTAAGTGTGAAGAAGATGGGCTGTTTTTGTTGGCTCAGGTTAAGTGTGGGCCAACAGGAGTTGTGTGGACATTGCAGCATGTTGGTGCAAGTTCAGGGTCCTGACCTTAGGAGGTGATGGTCTAGTGCCAGGTGCTGGGCAGGAGGGAGTGGGTTCTGCTGACTGACTCAGGATACCTCTTAAAGGAATCGTCATGAATGGGAGTTTGTGGAATGAAATCTAGCTGAGAGGAGAGTTAGAGTCCATGCAAGAGCAGTTGAGGACCTCGGGGGCATTCAGTGTGATGGATGGACAGACTCGTGTTGGGATGTGCACTGTTCTTCTGGCTCCAGAACCAGACCTGAGACAAATTTTTGATCAAGAATTTCATAAACAGAGCCCTCCTAGAATGGACCATGCCATTCATAAGTCTGAAAATGCCTCAGCCTGGAAGTGTTTTAAGTGAAATTGGGATAGGTATGTGTTAGTAACCTTCTCTCCATAGAGGACATGACCACACTCCCTAGGGGTCTGGGCTTCTTGGCACCAAGTATCTCAAGTACAAGCATCTTATATAGTAATAAAACTCGGGATTTCAAGGAAGCCTTATTCTAAGATCTATAGGATTTCTTCACAGAGTCTTCCACAGAAACTGAAAAAAAATAAAAAATCCAAGATTTTAGGGGTTAAGGTAAAAACTGAAGTTTGGGAGAAATGGCATGTGTGTTGGGTATCACTATATTTTAGCATGTGACTGGACTTCACTTTGAACTAACACTTTTGTGCAAAATGTAGGTGTTTTTTCCAGTCCACATCCATGTTTGGGTTATTTATTAAACAGCTCAGGTGGTTGATTTTCTAATATAAGATGAGGTTGGAACCGGACATTTTCAAATCCCCATGATCTGTACTCTTTAACTCTGCTGGTTCAGAAGCAAAACCAGGAGCTGATGTGTTTCTGGAACCTCTGTAAATGCTACCTGGTGAAGAATGTGCAGAGATCACTAACACTGAGGCACTGAAGTCCTGGTGATTAATGATTTATCTGAAAGTTGTTCCATTGCTCAGTCGTGTCTGATCCTTTGTGAGCCCATGGACTGCAGCACACCAGACTTCCCTGTCCTTCACCATCTACCAGTCTTGTCACCATCATGTCCACTGAGTCAATGATGCCATCACACCATCTCCTCCTCTGTTGTCCTCTTCTCTTTCTGCCTTCAATCTTTCCCAGCATCAAGGTCTTTTCCAGTGAGTCAGATCTTGGCATCAGGTGGCCAAAGTATTGGACCTTCAGCTCCAGCATCAGTCTTTCCAATGAATATTCAGGGTTGATTTCCTTTAGGATTGAGTGGTTTGATCTCTTTGCTGTCCAAGTTATAATCCAAGTTATTAATCCAGTTATGGGCTGCTTAAATATCATGTATGAATATAATATCTCAATTAAGGACTAGACTTGGTAAATATTGCTCTATTAGTCTGAAAAATACATGTTTGCAGGGTTCTAACAACAACAACAACCACCAAAAATCAGGGAGAGAAAGAATGTGTTCAGGAAGAATCAGAATTTTAAGCCTTCCTTTTTCTGCTGGGCTGAGTATCTCCTTCTGAGGTTCCAGGTTTGTGTGGACCTGGGAGTCACATGGGCACCGATACAAAAGGTAGAATTGAATGATGGATTAAATGTCACCTGTGAAATTCTGTGGGGATGGGGGTGAGTCAGCCACAGAAAAAGCAGTTGAAATTTGTCATCTCTCTCCTTTGTGACCAGCAGTGTTCATCCTCCATGATAGTGAAAGAACCTTTTGTTTTACTGATTAATAGACTTAAATTTTTGAGCAGTTTTAGGTTCACAGAAAAATTGAGCAAAGAGCACAAGGAATTCCCACACAGCCTTCTTCTCCTTCCCCCAGGTGACCCCTTTGATGAGCACCTGCATTAGTGACATGAGTTTTTACTACTGATGAGCCAGTATTGATTCAGTATTGTTAACTAAAGTACACCATTTACTTGGGCTCACCCTTGGTGGTATACATTGTGTGAGTATGTACAAATATATAAGGATGTGGCTCAACCGTGACAGAATCACACAGAATAATTTAGTTCCACTGCCCTAAACTTTCTCTGTCCTCCATCTGCTCATCCCTCCCTCCCAAAGCTGCTGGCAACCACTTCACCTTTTTCTAAATGTATTTGTTCCTTCACTTTGTTGTTAGTCTATGCTTACCACATTTTTTTTTCAGTATGAAACTATGTAACCTATAGTAGTATTCCATAAATATTTGTTGAGTAAATATTTGCATGAATAATCAGAGTTTTGCAAGATTTCTTACCTATTACATCATCATTATGAAAAAAATATTTTCGCGGAGTTGTGCTAAGGGGACACAGGGTATATATTCTTGACCCAGAGAATGTCTGGCTGGAAGTTGAGATGAACCCTAAGCACACAGTGTTCTGAGGGGGATGTGTGGGGACTCCCTTTACTACCACAGAAGAACAGCCTACTTCTAATTTACTTCTGTCATTCAAAATTTTCTTACCTTTCTGAGTGATCAGTTTTATTACTTTTTTTTTTTTAAGAAGCTTTGATAATCCGTAGATTCTCTGCCTCTTTTTTTTTTCCCCCTGCCTCTAAGTCATTGTTTATTTTTCATCCATCTTTATTCTTTGGCCTGTGTGGGCCTCCCATTACAGTGGCCTCTCTCATTGCAGAGCACTGGCTCTGGGCACATGCACTCCAGAGCACTGGCTCGTAATTGAACACACCAGTCCAGCTGTTCCTCAGCACATGGGATCTTCCCAGGCCAGGGATTGAACCGGTGCCCCTTGCACTGCAAGGTGGACTCTTTACTGATTGTACCCACCAGGGAAGCCCAGTTTTATTACTTTTAATCACACAGTGGCCATTTAAAGTCAGATGATTTCATATTGTTGAATGTAGGTATTCTTATTTTGTTCAACCATTCTTTTATGGGGCCCATTTGTGTGGTTTATTGATATTTCTTTTTGCAATAGTGCCTCAGTAGTTTTACACAAAATTATTTTTCTGTTTTAGATTGTTTCCTTGGGGTATAGTTCAGAAAGTGAACAATCTTGTGGTAAATTTTTGAATTCCACAGTGATGCTAATTTTTCAAAGTCCCACATCCTATTAAAAAATGTAATGATGCACACAATTTGTTTTTTTTTTTTTGAAATAGACTTTTCCACCTGCCCAGCTAGCTCAGTCAGTAGATCATGAGACTCTTAAATAGACCATTCCTTAGTATCATCTCTCCATTTTTGTAGGGAAGTATCAGACTATTTCGAGAACTCAGGATCTAATACCAATCCCCCTTGAGCAGGGCCACCATGCATTTCTCTTTTCTCTGTCTGCATTTCAAGAAGACATTGTAGAACTTTTCATCTTGTGTTTTGGGAGCCACAGAAAGTCATGATAGGCACCATCATTTAGAAGGTTATTTGGGCTTGTTCCCAGTGTAATGATTCAGTTCCCTCTGAATAGTGGGTGAGTAGGTTTGGGGACAGTGGCTGTTGTGTGGCCTGGAGAAGGAACCTGGCTTTGGAACTGGAGAGACTTGGCCTCAATCCAGTGCTGTCTGTTACCAACCATGTGAACCTTAGGAATGATGACCACAGAATGGGAGCCCAGCAAATTATTGTTATGCTCAATGACATTACACAAGACATGAGCCGACCTATGATACTTTAACTTCTGTCACTTGTCAGACTTTTAAAGTGACCCCAAAGAAGGTGAATGAAACACTGGAAGACATTTCTTGTTCTGCACACACAGCCCAAGCATCCATGCAGGTCGTTCCTGACCATGTTTCCACTAGCAATATTTGAGTGGGAAAATAACACGCCCCACTCTGAAGCATTTAACATGAATTCATTGGATTTCGTTGGGAATGTTTAATAGGCTCCCAGTCCTGGACTTGTAGGTCTCTCCTGTGGATGGTGTTCTGCTTCCACATAGGAATGTGTTGCTGTGTAGCTTTCAGTTCCCAGCCCTGGGACACAGCTCCCCACCCACACTAAGGAGAGCTGTGTCCAAATGTCGAGAGCTTGCCGCCCACTCTTCTCAGCTGCTTCCAATTAGCCTCATTATGCTTCACCCAGTTTGTATCTCTATCGGTACAATTCTCCCATGTCCATGCAAATTCTGAACCACAAAGGGAAAGGAAACATCAGTGGATGTTTTCTGTAACAGAGCTCTCCCCTCCTCCCCCGACAGTACTCCCGCTGCATGGATTTCTTTGCTGTGATTACACAAATGCTTCTTATGCCAGATTTACCATGAGAGGCACACTCCTCCCTCCATGGAATTCAGAGGATGTCATATATAAAAAATCACTGTATAAATATACATATCTCTCTGTGTAGAAAGCCATTGTCCATATGTGGATTTTTGAAACCAAGACAGATGAGCTTAGGCAAGAGACTGTAAAAGGTGGACCAGCTATGATCTAATCTCCTGAACTGACAAGGCAGTTTGTACTTTGATGGACACAATTTGCGTATCACCTCAGAAATGAATCTGTTTAAGCCCCACAGACAGCACCATCTCTATGTGGGTGCCATTGCTGGATATGGGAGGCTTGGGCTGATTGGTCCTCACAAGCTCAAGTGTGTGGTTCACCCTTGTCATTCTTGGTGGACCTGGGGCTGTCGATCTAATTGCCCAAGTTATGAGACTTTAGCAGTAAAGAACCTTCCTGTCAATACAGGAGATGTAAGAGACTTGGATTTGATCCCTGGGTCAGGAAGATCCCCGGGAAGAAAACACTCTAGTATTCTTGCCTGGAAGATCCATGGACAGAGGAGCCTGGAGGGTTCTAGTTCATAAAACGGCCACAAAGAATCAGTCACAACTGAAGTGACTGAGTGTGCCTGTATGGGACTCTAATCTCAACTTTAGGGCAGTTTAGGGCCCCAGGGGAGGAACTAAAAACCCCTGTGATCCAGGGGAGGAACTGATGCTGGGGAGATGTGACGAGTAAGAAATCTAGTCCTTAGAAACTAGAAAATCTGAGGCTAAAAGCTAGAACTGAAATGATGGAGCAAGGTCCTAGCCCCAGCAGCTCCCTGAGCTCTGGAAGCTATGTGGTAGAGAAGGAAACTTCATTTTTTAATGAAAATCACTCTTCAAAGATAACACAGGGATTTGTGGTTCACTGTGTGAGAAAGTGGCAGGAGTTCTGGTTTCCAAAGCATCTGAATTAAAATGAAAGTAATACATGGACGTGAAAGGGTGTACCAGTAAAGAAATGGATTCTGCACCACTTCTGAACTCTTTATTTAAGATCATAGAATATCCCTAGAAATAAGTTACAGAAAACTGACCAGTTATCATTTATACTCATCACTTGAATGTTTTCTCTTTCATCACTGTTCATTTGCATAGAAAAGTGTACATGGGTTTCTCAGTATAATCTTATGGTGTTCATCTCCACTATATTTATGCCTTTTGGATCCTATTTTATAGGCAAGCAAATAGTATTAAAGTATTCCCTCGTAGCTCAGCTGATAATCTGCCTGCAATGCAGGAGACCTCAGTTTGATTCTTGGATCGGGAAGACCCCCTGGAGAAGGGATAGGCTACCCACTCCAGGATTCTTGGGCTTCCCTTGTGGGTCAAACAGTAAAGAATCTACCTGTAATGTGGGAGACCTGAGTTTGATCCCTGGGTTGGGAAGATCCCCAGAGAAGAGAAAGGTGACCCACTCTGGTGTTCTTGCCTGGAGAATCCCATGGCTCATCCATGGGTCATGAAGAGTCAAATACGACTGAGCAACCTCACTTTCAAATAGTATTATTGAGTATCAATCATAGTATTATACAGTATTATTACTCGGTATTATTTCCCTGTAGCCTGTCTTCTTTCCCAATTCTTTGGAAATACTACTAATCAAAAACTGACTTGGGGCATCATTGAAAAGCTATTTAATGTAATGCTGTGCTCTGAACTTGACAGGTGTCCTTTTAATACCAAGTTAACAGAGCCCGTAACTGCTCACATGTGATGAATCTTACCATATGGTGAAGACTTGTCCCATGCCAGGCACTGTGGCTAATTAAGCCTATGCGCTTAAACTCAGCCTGCAAGAGGCACATCATGTCTCCTCTTCACTGGTGAGGACACAAAGGACCAGAGAGGTGAAGTGACCACTCCAAACCTACAAGCCGAGCCCAGGCTCTAAGCTCTGTGCTGCTAAATTCACTCTGCTTCTCCATACCATGCTGCATGTTCATTCTCATCTCTCAGGGTCAGATGGAAAGAACAGATGGGGTCAAATTTGAAATGTAAGAGAAATTGGGAAATCTATGTCCGGAAGCCAGAATGACTGGCTCATCAAACTGGTCCAGTCGCTCCTCTCATTTCCTACCTTTCTGCCTTTGGCAGGTTTTCTCTCCCTGATGTTTCCTCCTTGATCTTTCTGGTGAAGTCATTAAGGTCCAGGCTTTGTTTCACTTGGTTCATAATTTAGATGGACTCACACGGGCCGATGCAGTTGGAACAGTGTAGAATTCTCTGGACAGCAGTAGTGCTGTGGATGGGTCTAGTGTGTGTTTAAGATTAAAAGCCCAGGTGTGGGGGTGGAAACAGAATGAACAAAAATAAACGTTTTATGAATACTAAACCTGCAATGCAGGAGACCTCAGTTTGATTCTTGGATCGGAAGACCCCTGGAGAAGGGATAGGCTACCCACTCCAGGATTCTTGGGCTTCCCTTGTGGGTCAAACAGTAAAGAATCTACCTGTAATGTGGGAGACCTGAGTTTGATCCCTGGGTTGGGAAGATCCCCAGAGAAGAGAAAGGTGACCCACTCTGGTGTTCTTGCCTGGAGAATCCCATGGCTCATCCATGGGTCATGAAGAGTCAAATACGACTGAGCAACCTCACTTTCAAATAGTATTATTGAGTATCAATCATAGTATTATACAGTATTATTACTCGGTATTATTTCCCTGTAGCCTGTCTTCTTTCCCAATTCTTTGGAAATACTACTAATCAAAAACTGACTTGGGGCATCATTGAAAAGCTATTTAATGTAATGCTGTGCTCTGAACTTGACAGGTGTCCTTTTAATACCAAGTTAACAGAGCCCGTAACTGCTCACATGTGATGAATCTTACCATATGGTGAAGACTTGTCCCATGCCAGGCACTGTGGCTAATTAAGCCTATGCGCTTAAACTCAGCCTGCAAGAGGCACATCATGTCTCCTCTTCACTGGTGAGGACACAAAGGACCAGAGAGGTGAAGTGACCACTCCAAACCTACAAGCCGAGCCCAGGCTCTAAGCTCTGTGCTGCTAAATTCACTCTGCTTCTCCATACCATGCTGCATGTTCATTCTCATCTCTCAGGGTCAGATGGAAAGAACAGATGGGGTCAAATTTGAAATGTAAGAGAAATTGGGAAATCTATGTCCGGAAGCCAGAATGACTGGCTCATCAAACTGGTCCAGTCGCTCCTCTCATTTCCTACCTTTCTGCCTTTGGCAGGTTTTCTCTCCCTGATGTTTCCTCCTTGATCTTTCTGGTGAAGTCATTAAGGTCCAGGCTTTGTTTCACTTGGTTCATAATTTAGATGGACTCACACGGGCCGATGCAGTTGGAACAGTGTAGAATTCTCTGGACAGCAGTAGTGCTGTGGATGGGTCTAGTGTGTGTTTAAGATTAAAAGCCCAGGTGTGGGGGTGGAAACAGAATGAACAAAAAATAAACGTTTTTACATGAATACTAAACCTACACTTACGAGAACAGTTCTCTTCCCATGAGATCTACCCAAAGCTTTTATCATCAGCACACAAAGAGGTTACTCAGAGACAGAGCTGTCTTGGGCCCAGCCGGACTGCACAGGGTATCCACCAGGCCAACAGATGTGCACTGTGAGCCCAGAAGTGGGCGCTCCTTGCCAGGCGGGGTCTTTGCAGCAAGGGGAGCAGAACAGTGGTGGGATGGTCCATGAAGGCAACACAGAGGAGTGCCCCCAGGACTGGAGGCCCTGCTTAACTTGTCCTGGCATATAAATTCCAACTGCTCTCATCTTAAAACCAAGAAATGAAGCTAAATCAATACAGGAGTTCTAGGACTTCTTTGCTCGGTGCTACACATTTCTCTTGTTTTCCTTGCTTTTCACCTCCACATGCAGCCCTCAGAGAGAGATAGACCTAACATGGAAAATAGAGGTTTTAGTACATTTTGTCAATTGAACACCACTGTCCTTCACTGCTAATAGAGAGGCCATTCCCATCAGCCTTCTTGTTTCAGCAGTGCCTCATGATGTCTGATTGCAACAAGCAGGGAATAGTGTATCTGATGTTTTGGGTTTATTTGCCTGAACATAACAGATTTTTCTTCTTCTTTTTTTTTTTTAATTTATTTTATTTATTTATCTTTTTTTGGGGGGTGGGGTGGGGAGGGGGGGAATGGGCGGGCCACTTCTATTGGTCTTTCATTTCTCTATTTTCATATGTCTTTGTTCTTTGGCTCCTGTGGGCATCCCATCACGGTGGCCTCTGTCGTCGCAGAGCGCCGGCTCTGGGCACATGCGCCCCAGAGCTCTGGCTTGGTAGTTGGACACATCAGTCCAGCCGCTCCGCGGCACGTGGGATCTTCCCAGATCAGGGATCGAACTGGCCCCCCTTGCACTGCAAGGCAGTGTCCTTACCCACTGAACCACCAGGGAAGACCAGATTTTTCTTCTTTTAAAAGAATGATCTTCCCTAGACTAAAGGGAAGCTTCCAAGTATAAGCAAACATTAGTTTTTGATGTATAACAGTGTATCTCTTTAAACTATGTCTTTTATTTAGACTCTACTTTAAAAATGCACGGGGGCTTCCCTGGTGGCCCAGTGGGTAAGGACACCGCCTTGCAGTGCAAGGGGTGCTGGTTCGATCCCTGGCCTGGGAAGATCCCACGTGCCGTGGAGCGGCTGGACCCATGTGTCCAATTACCGAGCTGGAGCTCTGGAGCGCATGTGCCCAGAACTGGTGCTCTGCGACAAGAGGCCGCCGCGATGGGAGGCCCATACGGGCCAAAGAACAAAGATGGATGAAAGTGGACAAATGAAAGACCAATAGAAGTGGCCCGCCTGCTCCCCTCCCTCCCCACCCCACCCCCACCAAAATAAATAAATAAATAAATAAATCTTAAAAAAAAAAAATGCATGCAGGCTTATGTATAGGCCTATTGATATAGAATGAATGTTTAATAGTAGGTTATGTGTGTTACAGGCCTGTTTGACTGTCAGGTAAAAGTAATTCCAATACATAATAATTGTGTCACGTTCTTCTCTAGCAGTAAGCCAGTTGTGTGAGCTTTGCCATTCACATGTGGAAAATAATTTAATGTCATGTCAGCTCTATTTTCAAAAATCCAGAACTGGATATTTTTCATAGAGCAGCCTGTATTGCTTTGTTAGGAGAATATATTAGAATCTAGACATCTAGAAAGACCCCCTCACTTTTTCAGAGTTCATTTTCCCTTTCTTGAACAACACAGAGTTTAAGGGCACTGACCTGCTGCATGGTGGAAAATGTGAGTCTCACTTTACAGTCAACCCTCAGTATCCATGACTTCAACCAACAGCAGATCATGTGTTGTTCTCATATTTGCCATTGAAAGAAACCCATGTGCAAAGGGCCCCTCACAGTTCAAACCCAGATTGTTCAAGGATCCCCTGTACAGACAAAAACACATAAACAGATGCAAACCAAACAGCTCTTCAAGTAGTCCCACACATGCTTTATGCACTTTTCTTCCCTCATTCAGTCCTTCAAATTCTCACTCAATGGCTATTTGCTCTTACTTTAGGTGAAATTTAAAGAATGATCTTCCCTAGACTAAAGGGAAGCTTCCAAGTATAAGCAAACATTAGTTTTTGATGTATAACAGTGTATCTCTTTAAACTATGTCTTTTATTTAGACTCTACTTTAAAAATGCACGGGGGCTTCCCTGGTGGCCCAGTGGGTAAGGACACCGCCTTGCAGTGCAAGGGGTGCCGATTCGATCCCTGGCCTGGGAAGATCCCACGTGCCGCGGAGCAGCTGGACTGATGTGTCCAATTACCGAGCCCGAGCTCTGGAGCGCATGCGCCCAGAACTGGTGCTCTGCGACAACAGAGGCCGCCGCGATGGGAGGCCCACACGGGCCAAAGAACAAAGATGGATGAAAGTGGACAAATGAAAGACCAATAGAAGTGGCCCGTCTGCTCCCCTCCCTCCCCACCCCACCCCCACCAAAATAAATAAATAAATAAATAAATCTTAAAAAAAAAAAATGCATGCAGGCTTATGTATAGGCCTATTGATATAGAATGAATGTTTAATAGTAGGTTATGTGTGTTACAGGCCTGTTTGACTGTCAGGTAAAAGTAATTCCAATACATAATAATTGTGTCACGTTCTTCTCTAGCAGTAAGCCAGTTGTGTGAGCTTTGCCATTCACATGTGGAAAATAATTTAATGTCATGTCAGCTCTATTTTCAAAAATCCAGAACTGGATATTTTTCATAGAGCAGCCTGTATTGCTTTGTTAGGAGAATATATTAGAATCTAGACATCTAGAAAGACCCCCTCACTTTTTCAGAGTTCATTTTCCCTTTCTTGAACAACACAGAGTTTAAGGGCACTGACCTGCTGCATGGTGGAAAATGTGAGTCTCACTTTACAGTCAACCCTCAGTATCCATGACTTCAACCAACAGCAGATCATGTGTTGTTCTCATATTTGCCATTGAAAGAAACCCATGTGCAAAGGGCCCCTCACAGTTCAAACCCAGATTGTTCAAGGATCCCCTGTACAGACAAAAACACATAAACAGATGCAAACCAAACAGCTCTTCAAGTAGTCCCACACATGCTTTATGCACTTTTCTTCCCTCATTCAGTCCTTCAAATTCTCACTCAATGGCTATTTGCTCTTACTTTAGGTGAAATTTAAACCTATATGTCCAAAAGGCATTTTAAACAGTTTAACAACAGGGCTTCCCTGGTGATCCAGTGGGTAGAGTCCGCCTCGCAGTGCAAGGGGCACCAGTTCAGTCTCTGGCCTGGGAAGATCCCATTTGCTGAGGAGCGGCTGGGCCAATGTGTCCAATTACAAGCCAGTCAGAGCCAGTGATCTGCAACAAGAGAGGCCACTGGAATGGGAGGCTCACACATACCAAAGAATAAAAATCGATGAAAAATCAATGATGACTTAGAGGCAAAAAAAAAAAAAAAGCTTAACAAGAGCAAAAAACAACAACAAACAAAACACATCAATTACTATAGCAGGTAAAAGCTGCCAACAACAGAAAGAAAAATGTTTTCATTGATCTTAGACCTCTGAATGTAGAAGTTCTCATAACAGCCTCTAGAACAAAGAAAAAGCCACGGGATAAAGGACATGCAAAGAAGTTGTAAGCCAAGTGAGCAGGTCTTCAGTGAAACAGCAAACAGCCCCCAGCAGCCAGTGCCCAGGAGGGTGGCATGCCCAGCATCACCTACAGCGTGGGTCACCTACATACTGTGCCACAAAACAAACACAGTGACATCAGAAGACTTAGAGCAAATGTTTGACAAATATTTATCAAAACCATTGAAATAAATCATTCTCAAGGGTTATATAAGTTAACCTGAGTTATCTGAAAGGTAATGATTATTTTCCAGAGCTTGCTTAATACTGAGTAAATGAGGGATCACTTGAGGATTTTCCCCTCTACTGTCTCAGAAATGTAATTCTGGAATTCCCTAGCTGCCTGGAGATTCTTGCTGCATTCTGGGTTTTTCATGTATAAACACTTAGATGTTCTAAGTATCCCGAGAGAGGAGGGGGTGGTTGAGGAGTAACCTTTGATGATGACTCATATGTTGTGTGGAAATTCCACATGCAAGTGAGCGATTGGGGATGATTTGACCTTTTTTAAAAGATTGTTCAAGGATCCCCTGTACAGACAAAAACACATAAACAGATGCAAACCAAACAGCTCTTCAAGTAGTCCCACACATGCTTTATGCACTTTTCTTCCCTCATTCAGTCCTTCAAATTCTCACTCAATGGCTATTTGCTCTTACTTTAGGTGAAATTTAAACCTATATGTCCAAAAGGCATTTTAAACAGTTTAACAACAGGGCTTCCCTGGTGATCCAGTGGGTAGAGTCCGCCTCGCAGTGCAAGGGGCACCAGTTCAGTCTCTGGCCTGGGAAGATCCCATTTGCTGAGGAGCGGCTGGGCCAATGTGTCCAATTACAAGCCAGTCAGAGCCAGTGATCTGCAACAAGAGAGGCCACTGGAATGGGAGGCTCACACATACCAAAGAATAAAAATCGATGAAAAATCAATGATGACTTAGAGGCAAAAAAAAAAAAAAGCTTAACAAGAGCAAAAAACAACAACAAACAAAACACATCAATTACTATAGCAGGTAAAAGCTGCCAACAACAGAAAGAAAAATGTTTTCATTGATCTTAGACCTCTGAATGTAGAAGTTCTCATAACAGCCTCTAGAACAAAGAAAAAGCCACGGGATAAAGGACATGCAAAGAAGTTGTAAGCCAAGTGAGCAGGTCTTCAGTGAAACAGCAAACAGCCCCCAGCAGCCAGTGCCCAGGAGGGTGGCATGCCCAGCATCACCTACAGCGTGGGTCACCTACATACTGTGCCACAAAACAAACACAGTGACATCAGAAGACTTAGAGCAAATGTTTGACAAATATTTATCAAAACCATTGAAATAAATCATTCTCAAGGGTTATATAAGTTAACCTGAGTTATCTGAAAGGTAATGATTATTTTCCAGAGCTTGCTTAATACTGAGTAAATGAGGGATCACTTGAGGATTTTCCCCTCTACTGTCTCAGAAATGTAATTCTGGAATTCCCTAGCTGCCTGGAGATTCTTGCTGCATTCTGGGTTTTTCATGTATAAACACTTAGATGTTCTAAGTATCCCGAGAGAGGAGGGGGTGGTTGAGGAGTAACCTTTGATGATGACTCATATGTTGTGTGGAAATTCCACATGCAAGTGAGCTGTATTGGGTGAGTCTAAAGAGTTAATGCTCTTTCAGAAGCCTCTAATTTATTATTCCAGAAGAGTAATTTACCGACCAGAAGTATCTGGGTGACACTAACACATCTGTACCCTTTAAAATATGTTTTATTTTAAGATTAAGAGTACAAAGCAAGAGCTGGAAAATCATTAAAAACTGACAACCAGTTTCGCATTTTTGAAAGAATTCCTTAAAAAGTTCCTGTTGCAAAAGGATCAAGAAATAGTTGGGGATCGAGGCAGCATGGATTGTGCTGTAGATATGTTAACTCCAGCTGTATAGAGGTCTGCAAATAAAACCAGAGATAAGATGAGGCATCAGCAGCAGGTGCTGGTGGGTAGGGCATGTGGATCATGTTTCCCCCTTTCTCTCAAACTCACGACTTTTGATGTACATGGCACGGTTGAAGACACTGAGGACAACAGAGTAAGTGAACTGATTTTTCTACCAAATGAAGCTGAGTCCTATAGTGCTGTCATTCCCTAACCTCCTGCTGCTGCATTCCTCTATAACTCTGAAGAGGGTTCTGGAAGTCTCTTACTAGCATGGATTATGAAAATGATGAGCTGTTCCAAAAAGCTGGAGATAGTCTCTAGCCTGTGTTTTCCTACGGTGGCTGCATGATTGAAGTTCAGAGCAGAAGGACATCCGAATAAGGTGCTGACGTGTCCCTGTGAGCACATGGAGACCTGCCTTGTGGAAGCCTGCTCATTTTTCACTTCTTTTTTTTCACAAGTTTACATATTCCTTCCATTTGGAGGGACTCCTTTACCTTTGGGCTGGTGGTGTTCTTACCTTCAGAAATATAAAATAACTGATCTGGTTTGACTTTGGAGAATTACAGCCCAAGTTTTAGAAAATCACAGAATTGATACTTGAAGAATTAACACTATAATTATAATATTGTGGCATCTGATAGAAAATGAGTTCTCACCATGCTGCTATTATTTTCAGACCTCTACAGCTCTTTTTCAACATATGACTGTTATGGTGGAGGAGCCTGGGCATGGTAGGCATTGGACAGTGGAGGCAGGGGTAACCTGGCAATACTTGGTCACAGCGAGGGCAAGGTCTGCATCTGGGGGAAGAGAACCCAGATCATGCAGGAGATGACATCAAAACGCACAGTAGCACACTGTCTTTAGGACCACACAGAGGCATCTCTTTTCATCATCAAATTTGGTTTGCTAAGTTACAAAAAAGAGCAGGTCAAAAACTTTGACTTAAGATCAATATTAGGAAGGAAAGATAAACTGTACCTGGCAAGTTTTCCTGGCTATTCCTGGGGCCCATGACATGCTCCTCTTCTTTGAAATGGGCTTCGGCTAAGACCAATGATGTGTGCCATTCCTAAGCTTGGAAAATGATGTAGCAAATAAGAGGCATATGATTTCTCACTCACACAGGCCTTCTGAAACTTAAAAATAATTAACGCATTCAGATAGAGTTGAAATGACAAAACTGGAGACTGACTTGGCAGTTCCAGGAGCAGGATGGTGAGGTCCATGTACCTACAGGGTGACAGCATGTGGGCTCGGCTCCTCCACCAGCTGACCATGTGATCTTAGGCTAACTCTGCACCCTTCAGGGTCTCTCTGCTGCAAGATGCTATGAGGTAAGGGTACTCAGAACCTACTCAGTGTCTGGTGCAGGGGATGCATAAGGCAAGTACAATTCTGTGGTATCAGAGTAAATGAAGAAGGTCAGACTTTAAAAAGCTCAAGCTGGAAAATGCTGTTTTATCCAAAATGCTTTGAAGATTAATTAGGAGCATGATATGAGGAGAGAAATAGAACCATAAGAAAGTTACTTCAAAGTATTACATTTACTCAAGGAAATCATCCATATGAAAAATGTACACTAAAGGAGAAAAATACCTTAACTAGCAAGCAAAGTAATGACAAAAGTCCCTGAAATATTAGTTACTGGTCTGTGACATTCAAAACTTAAAGTGAGGAACCCCTCATTGCCTCTATATTCGAAAGAACAGTCATTGTTTTGGTTTGGCTTCTTGTTTTGAAATATCAGAACAATAATAATTTTCCATGAACAGCTCAATCAACACCATTATTCTGTTTCATATATTCTTTTTGTAATTTTTATTATTTTTAAATGGAGGATAATTGCTTTACAATATCATGTTGGCTTCTGCCATGCAACGATGTGAATCAGTCATGCATATACTTATATCCCCTCCCTCTTGAACCTCCCCACCGCTGCCCACCCCACCCCAGCCACCTCTCTAGATCATCACAGACTACTGTGTTGAGCTCCCTGTGTTATACAGCAATACCCTATGACCTATCTGTCTGTCTTACATATGATAATGTGTATGTTTCAGTGCTTCTCCCTCAATTTGTCCCACCCCTCCTGTTCCCTGCTGTGTCCAGAGTCTATTCTCCATGTCTGCATCCCTATTCCCGCCCTGCAAATAGGTTCATCAGTACCACTTTTCTAGATTCCATATATATGTGTTTATATACAATATTTGCTTTTCTCTTTCTGACTTACTTTGTTCTGTATAACAGGCTCTAGATTCATCTACCTCACAAGAACTGACTCAAGTGCATTCCTTTTTATGGCTGAGTGATATTCCCCTGTATATATGTACCACAGCTTCTTTATCCATTCATCTGTTGATAGACATCTAGGTTGATTTCATGTCCTAAGTATTGTAAACAGTGCTGCTCTGAATATTGGGTTAAAGTGTCTTTTTCAATTATGGTTTTCTCAGTGTATATACTTAGTAATTGAATACTGGGTCATATGATAGTTTTATTCCTAGGTTTTTAAAGAATATCAATACCATTCTTAATAGTGGCTATATCAGTTTAGATTCCCACTAACAGTGCAAGAGGATTCCCTTTTCTCCACACCCTCTGCAGCATTTATTGTTTGTAGACTTTTTGATGATGGGTATTTTGACAAGTGTGAGGTAATACCTCATTGATGTTTGATTTCATTTCTGTAATAATGAGTGTCTTTTCATGTGTTTGACTTCTTTGGAGAAATGTCTATTTAGATCTTTCACCCAGTTTTTGATTTACATTCAAAACTTAAAGTGAGGAACCCTCATTGCCTATATTCGAAAGACCAGTCATTGTTTTGGTTTGGCTTCTTGTTTTGAAATATCAGAACAATAATAATTTTCCATGAACAGCTCAATCAACACCATTATTCTGTTTCATATATTCTTTTTGTAATTTTTATTATTTTTAAATGGAGGATAATTGCTTTACAATATCATGTTGGCTTCTGCCATGCAACGATGTGAATCAGTCATGCATATACTTATATCCCCTCCCTCTTGAACCTCCCCACCGCTGCCCACCCCACCCCAGCCACCTCTCTAGATCATCACAGACTACTGTGTTGAGCTCCCTGTGTTATACAGCAATACCCTATGACCTATCTGTCTGTCTTACATATGATAATGTGTATGTTTCAGTGCTTCTCCCTCAATTTGTCCCACCCCTCCTGTTCCCTGCTGTGTCCAGAGTCTATTCTCCATGTCTGCATCCCTATTCCGCCCTGCAAATAGGTTCATCAGTACCACTTTTCTAGATTCCATATATATGTGTTTATATACAATATTTGCTTTTCTCTTTCTGACTTACTTTGTTCTGTATAACAGGCTCTAGATTCATCTACCTCACAAGAACTGACTCAAGTGCATTCCTTTTTATGGCTGAGTGATATTCCCCTGTATATATGTACCACAGCTTCTTTATCCATTCATCTGTTGATAGACATCTAGGTTGATTTCATGTCCTAAGTATTGTAAACAGTGCTGCTCTGAATATTGGGTTAAAGTGTCTTTTTCAATTATGGTTTTCTCAGTGTATATACTTAGTAATTGAATACTGGGTCATATGATAGTTTTATTCCTAGGTTTTTAAAGAATATCAATACCATTCTTAATAGTGGCTATATCAGTTTAGATTCCCACTAACAGTGCAAGAGGATTCCCTTTTCTCCACACCCTCTGCAGCATTTATTGTTTGTAGACTTTTTGATGATGGGTATTTTGACAAGTGTGAGGTAATACCTCATTGATGTTTGATTTCATTTCTGTAATAATGAGTGTCTTTTCATGTGTTTGACTTCTTTGGAGAAATGTCTATTTAGATCTTTCACCCAGTTTTTGATTTGGTTATTTGTTTTTCTGCTATTGAACTGCATGAGCTGCTTATATACTTTGGAGATTCATCCTGTGTCAATTTTGTTTCATTTGCTATTATTTTCTCCCATTCTGAGGGTTGTCTTTTCATCTTGTTTATAACTTCCTTTCTTTTGCAAAAGATTTTAAGTTTAATTATGTCCTGCTTATTCATTTTTGTTTTTATTTCAATTACTTTGGGAGGTCAAAGAGGATATTGCTGTGTTTTACCTGTTTTCCTCTAGAAGTTTTAGAGTTTCTGGCCTTATATTTAGATCTTTTTAAACCATTTTGAGTTTGTCTTTGTGTATGGTGTTAGGAAGTGCTCTAATTTCATTCTTCTACATGCAGCTGTCCAGTTTTTCCAGAACCACTTTTATCCATGGTTTATTTTTGCCTCCTTTGTCAAAGATACGGTGCCCATAGGTGCATGGGTTTATCTCCAAGCTTTCTGTCTTGTTCCATTAATCTGTATTTCTGTTTTTACGCCAGTATCATATTGTCTTGACTACTGTAGCTTGTAGTGTAGTCTGAAGTCAGGAAGGTTAATTCCTCCAGCTCCATTCTTCTTTCTCAAGGTTATTTTAAGGGTCTTTTGTGTTTCCATATGAATTAGGACATATTTTGTTCCAACTCTGTGGAAAATTCCATTGGTAATTTGATAGGGATTGCATTGAATCTATAGATTGCTTTGGGTAGTACAGTCATTTTCACAGTATTGATTCTTCCAATCCAAGAATGTGATGTATCACTCCATCTGATATATCATTTGGGTCATCTTTGATTTCTTTTGTCAAGTGTCTTTTGGTTTTCTGTGTACAGTACTTTTGTCTCCTTAGGTAGGTTTATGTATGTGCTAAGTTGCCTCAGTCGTGTCTGACTCTTTGTAACCCTAGGGACCATAGACCACCAGGTTCCTCTGTTCTTGGGACTCTCCAGGCATGAATCCTGGAGTGGGTTGCCATGCCTTCCTCCAGGGGATCTTCCTGACCCAGGGATTGTACCCACAACTCTTATGTGTCTTGTTTGCACTGGCAGGCAAATTCTTTATCACTAGCACCATTTGGGAAGCCCCTTAGATTTATTTCTAGGTGGTTTATTCCTTTCATTGTAATGGTGAGTGGGATTGTTTCTTAATTTCCCTTTGTGGTTTGTCATTGTTAGTGTGTAGGAATGCAAGGGATTTCTATGTATTAACTTCATATCCTACAACTTTACTCAACTGCAAACTTTAGTAATGTTCTGGTGGCATCTTTAGGGTTTTCTATGTATCATGTCATGTCATTGGCAAACAGTGAGAAATTTACTTCTTTTTTTCCCCCTAATCTGTATTCCCTTTATTTCTTTTTCTTTTCTGATTGCTGTGGCTAGGACCTCTAAAGATATGTTGAATAATAGTGGCGAGAGTGGGCACCCTTATCTTGTTTCTGCTCTGAGAAGAAATGCTCTCAGTTTTTCACCATTGAGAATGGTTGCTGTGTGTTTGTCATATATAGCCTTTATTATGTTGAGATGGGTTTCTTCTATGGCCATTTTCTAGAGAGTTTTTTTTTTATCATAAATGGATATTGAATTTTGTCAAAAGCTTTTTCTGCGTATATTGAGATTATCGTATGATTTTTATCTTTCAATTTGTTTTATCATGTATCGCATTGATTGATTTGTGAATATTAAAGAATCCCTGGGATAAACCTAACAGTCATGATGTATGATTCTTTTAATGTGTTGTTGGATTCTACTTGCTAGTATTTTATTGAGTATTTTTGCATCTGTGTTCATCAGTGATACTGGCCTTTAATTATACACATAGTATCTTTGCCTGATTTTGGTATTAGGATGATGGTGGCCTTGTAGAGAGTTTGGGAGGGCTCCTCTGCTATTCTTTGAGAAGGATAGGTGTTAATTCTTCTCTAAATATTTGATTGAATTCACCTGTGAAGTCAGCTGGCCCTTTTGTCCTCAGTCGTGTCTGACTCTTTGTAACCCTAGGGACCATAGACCACCAGGTTCCTCTGTTCTTGGGACTCTCCAGGCATGAATCCTGGAGTGGGTTGCCATGCCTTCCTCCAGGGGATCTTCCTGACCCAGGGATTGTACCCACAACTCTTATGTGTCTTGTTTGCACTGGCAGGCAAATTCTTTATCACTAGCACCATTTGGGAAGCCCCTTAGATTTATTTCTAGGTGGTTTATTCCTTTCATTGTAATGGTGAGTGGGATTGTTTCTTAATTTCCCTTTGTGGTTTGTCATTGTTAGTGTGTAGGAATGCAAGGGATTTCTATGTATTAACTTCATATCCTACAACTTTACTCAACTGCAAACTTTAGTAATGTTCTGGTGGCATCTTTAGGGTTTTCTATGTATCATGTCATGTCATTGGCAAACAGTGAGAAATTTACTTCTTTTTTTCCCCCTAATCTGTATTCCCTTTATTTCTTGTCTTCTCTGATTGCTGTGGCTAGGACCTCTAAAGATATGTTGAATAATAGTGGCGAGAGTGGGCACCCTTATCTTGTTTCTGCTCTGAGAAGAAATGCTCTCAGTTTTTCACCATTGAGAATGGTTGCTGTGTGTTTGTCATATATAGCCTTTATTATGTTGAGATGGGTTTCTTCTATGGCCATTTTCTAGAGAGTTTTTTTTTTATCATAAATGGATATTGAATTTTGTCAAAAGCTTTTTCTGCGTATATTGAGATTATCGTATGATTTTTATCTTTCAATTTGTTTTATCATGTATCGCATTGATTGATTTGTGAATATTAAAGAATCCCTGGGATAAACCTAACAGTCATGATGTATGATTCTTTTAATGTGTTGTTGGATTCTACTTGCTAGTATTTTATTGAGTATTTTTGCATCTGTGTTCATCAGTGATACTGGCCTTTAATTATACACATAGTATCTTTGCCTGATTTTGGTATTAGGATGATGGTGGCCTTGTAGAGAGTTTGGGAGGGCTCCTCTGCTATTCTTTGAGAAGGATAGGTGTTAATTCTTCTCTAAATATTTGATTGAATTCACCTGTGAAGTCAGCTGGCCCAGGGCTTGGTTTGTTGGAAGGATTTTAATCACAATTTCAATTCCAGTGCTTGTTATTGGTCTCCTCATTTCTATTTCTTCTTTTTTCTGTTTTGGAAGGTTGTAATTTTTTAAGAATTTGTCCATTTCTTCAGGGTTATCCATTTTACTGGCATGTAGTTCCTTGTGGTAGTCTCTCATGGTCCTTAGTATTTCTATGTTGTCTGTTGTAAATTCTCCCATTTTACTTTCTAATTTTATTATTTCAGACTCCTCCCCCTTTTTCTTGATGAGTTTGACTAATGGTTTCTCAGTTTTGTTTATCTTCTCAAATAATCAGCTTTTAGTTTTATGGATCTTTGCTACAGTTTCCTTCATTTCCTTTTCATTTATTCCTGCACTGATCTTTACTATTTCTTTCCTTCTACTAACTTTGGGATTTTTTTTCTTCTTTTTCTAGTTACTTTAGGTGTAAGGTTAGGTTATTTGTTTCATGTTTTTCTCATTTCTTGAGGTAGGTTTTTATTGCTATAAACTTCCCTCTTAAAAATGCTTTTGCTGCATACCATAGATTTTTCATCATCATGTTTTTGTTGTCATTTGTTTCTAGGTCATTTGTTTTTTAATTTCCTTTTTTTATTTCTTCAGTGCCCTCTTGGTTATTTAGAAATGTGTTGTTTAATTTCCATGTATTTGTGTTTTTTACAGTATTTTTTCCCCTGTAATTGATATCTAATCTCATAGTGTTGTGGTCAGAAAAGATGCTTGATATAATTTCAATTTTCTTAAATTTTTGGAGGCTTGATTTGTGACCTAAGATGTGATCTATCCTGGAAAAATGTTCCCTGTGCCCTTGAGAAAAAAGTGTACTCTGCTGTTTTGGGATGGAATGTCCTGAAAATATCAATTAGGTCCGTCTGGTCTAATCTGTAATTTAAGGCCTGTTTTTCCTATTAATATTCTGTCCAAATGATCTGTCCATTGGTGTAAGTGGAGTGTTAAAGTCCCCTACTATTACTGTGTTACTGTCAATTTCTCCTTTTATGGTTGTTAGCATTTACCTTATAGGTGCTTCTATCTGGGGTGTAAATATTTATAATGTTATATCTTCTTGGGTTGATCCTTTGATCAATATGCCGTGTACTTCCTTATCTTATGTAACAGTTTTATCTTAAATTCTATTTTGTCTGATATGAATACTGCTACTCCTGCTTTCTTTTGATTCCTATTTGCTTGGGATATCTCCTTCATCTCTGACTTTCAGTCTGAATGTGTTCTTAGGTCTGAAGTGGGTCTCTTGTAGGCAGTATATGGACAGGTCTTATTTCTGTATCCATTCAGTCAGTCTGTAACTTTGGTTAGGACACTTAATCCACTTACATTGCCATTTTTCTAATTGTTTTTGGGATTGTTTTTGTGTATCTTTTTCCTCTCTTGGGTTTCCTGCCTATAGAAGTTCCTTTAGCATTTTTTGTAAGGGTGGTTTAGTAGTGCTAAATTCTCTTAACTTTTGCTTGTCTGTCAAGCTTTTAATCTCTTCATCCATTTTGAATGAGATTCGTACTGGGGAGAGTAATCTTGGTTGCATTTTTTTCTCTTCCATCACTTTAAATATGTTCTGCCACTTCCTTTTGGCCTAAGAGTTTCTCCTGAAAAATCAGTTGTTAGCCTTATGGGGATTCATTTGTAAATTATTTTGGGCCTTTCTCTTGATGGTTTTAATATTTTTCCTTTGTGCTTGATATTTGTTAGTTTGATTAATATGTCTTGGTGTGTTTTTCTTTGATTTTATCCTATATGGAACTCTCTGAGCATCCTGAACTTGAGTGGCTATTTTCTTTCCCATTTTAGGGAATTTTTTGACTATACTTCCATCAAAAGAGATGTGACATTAGCCTTCTTCTCAGGTCCCTATAATTCTAATGTTGGGTACATTTAATATTGTCTCAGAGGTCTCTGTGTATGTCCTCAGTTTATTTCATTATTTTCTTTATTCTGTGCCTCAGCAGTTATTTATTTTATTGTATCTTTCAGCTCACTTATACATTCTTCTGCCTCATTTATTGTACTACTGATTCTTCTAGAGTATTTTTTAATTTCAGTCATTGCATTGTTTGTAACTGTTTGCTCCTTTATTTCTTTTAGGTCTTTGTTAATGTGTTATATGTTTCTTGCATTTTCTCCATTCTATTTTTGATATTTTGAAACTTCTTTACTACCATTGCTACAAAGTCTTTTTCAAATTGGTTGCCTATTTCCTCTTCATTTATTTGAACTTCTAGCTTTTTATGTGCTCCATTTTTTATTATTTAACTTTTTTACTTAACATTTTTAAATTTCTTTTTTAATTTTTTTTTGATGAGACTGTGTTCCTTGTCTTACTAATTATTGGGCTTAAAGCTTCCAGCAGTGAAGTTTGCATGCATTTGGATAGAGCTGGGGTCTTACTGTCAAGATGTGGACCTTTGGGATACCTTACTCTGATTAATATTCTCTGGGGCCTGAGATCCTCTGTTTACTCTAGCAGTTCTGACTAGACACTGCCACCACAGGGGGCTCAGGCCTAATCTCTGGTACCTGTTTGCCCCTGCGGCTCCTCGTCAGCTTGGCTGTAGGAGATCTGCCATTAGCATTTGATGAATATCTTATGCGTGAGGAAACATGGGCTCGGTGTCTTCCCTTGCTGCCATCTTGGTTCTATCTACCATATATACTTTTTGGAAAAAAAAATTATTGAAGTAAGATTTATTTACAATGCTGTAGTTTGGGGTATGCAGCATAGTGATTCAGTTATCTTGTTTTGGGATTATATTCCATTTATAGGTTTTTACAAGACAGTGGGCATAATTTCCTGAATTATACAGTATATCCTTGTTGCTTATCTATTTTATTTATAGAAGTTTTTATCTCTTAATTCCATACTGCTAATTCGCTTATCTCTTCATTTGACTCTATATCTGTTATTCTGTTTCTGTTTTATATATAAATTCATTTGTATTATTTTTTTAGATTCCACGTGTAAGTCATATTGGACTTCCCAGGTGACACAGTGATAAAAGAATCTGCCTGCCATAGCAGGAAATAGAGGATATGCAGGTTTGATCCCTGGGTCGGGAAGATCCCCAATAGTAGAAAATGGCAACCTACTTCAGTATCTTGCCTAGAGAATTCCATGGATAGAGGAGAATCAGAGGCTTCAGTTCATGGGGTCACAAAGAGTCAGACACAACTAAGAAACGGAGACCAAGCCTGCATAAGTGGTATTATAGGATTTGTTTTTCTCTGTCTGACTTATTTCACTAAGTATAATTTTCTCTAGGTTCATCTGTGTTGCTGAAAATGGAAGTACTTAATTATTTTTGTGCCAAGTAATATTCCTATGGGAGGTGTGTATGTGTATGGGGCATTTATGACTGACTTAATGTCATTTGGGTAGTTTTCGTATCTTGGCTATGAACATTATAAATAGTGCTGCTATGAACATTGGGGTGCATGTATTCTTTTAAACTAGAATTTTCGCCTTTTCTGAATATATGCCCAGGAATGGGATTTCTGTATCATATAGTAATTCCATTTTTTGTTTTTTAAGGGACCTTCATTTTTCCATGATGGCTTCTCCAACTTACATTCCCACCAGTGTAGGAGAGTTCCCTTTTCTCCACATCCTTTCCAGCATTTGTTATTTGTAGACTTTTTGATGTTTGCCATTCTAACCAGTGTGAGAGACTAATTAGGTCCCATTTGTTTATATTTGCTTTTATTTCTTTTGCCTTGCGAGACTGATATAAGAAAATATTGCTGAAATTTATTCAGTTGGCCAAAAAAATGGGATTCATTTGGGATTGTTCATAAAATGTTACCTTGGGAGTCAACATATCAATGCCATCAGCCAGGAGGTAGTATTCTGACAGTATCTAAGAACATGCTTGGAAGAGTTGAGAGAAGAGAGAGGTTCGGTGTTAGAAATTTCTGAAGCTGAGTGGAGGATCAGGCTGGGGTGGGCAGCATGGGAAGAGCGTTAGGATGTGTGTTCTGAGTAGAGAGGTCCAGCTTTGTTACTGAATTTCCAGGGTTCTTTGGGGACAGTAGTCTCTTCTTTTGCCAGCTGTTTCTTTAGAGAAAGGTCAGGAGACTAATGTCTCTCTCTTATTTTTTCAGTTGGAGGATAATTGCTTTACAATGTTGTGTTGGTTTCTGCTGTATGACAACAGATTGTCATAGAGCAGCAGACTGGGCTGCCTCTAATGTCTCTTATAAAATATAATTTTTAGACACTTAGTTCCAGACTGCCTATAGAGATGAGTATGGGGCTTATTTTTACTGTATTTTTATTGAACTTTTTATTTTGTATTGGTGTATAGCTGATTAAAAAATGTTGTGGTAGTTTCAGGCAGACAGAAAAGGGACTCAGCCATACATATACATGTATCCATTCTCCTCCAGACTCCCTTTACTGTATTTTTTGATGGCATTTTCATTTCAAGAAAGAAAAAGAAATGTGGTGAGAGTTCTACAGTTAATTTCTTTTCTAAAATCCAGATAACTAAGACAGATAACTGACGCTTGCGAAGAGAAAATTTACACTGATGCGCATGGAGTTCCATGTGCTCAGCTGCAGAATGAAGTCACTTACAGTCACCTGGAAATGGCAATTTTAGCCCTTGTGATGGCTGAGCTTCACATATATGTCCAATAAGTATTTGTTGAAAGAATAATAAACAGCCCCAGAGAAAGAGACAGTGGGTGTTTACCAGGGCCTATGGTGCCAGGTCTAGAAGAACCCTTTGCTGCATCCTGGCTCCCTTGCAAGTTCCCACAGGCCCAACTTCAGCAAGCTCAACAGTTCCAATCTCACTCAGTTCTGGATACCACAAAGCCCAGCAGGTACTCTGCCCACTAAGACCAAGCTCCCTACTCACTTTGTTGTCCTCTCAAGGACTGGAGACCTTCAAGGTCATAAGACTGTGATGTGCACCCACCTCCCTGTGACATTGCTGGCTAGAGTTTAAATATTAGCCCACCAGCAGTGGGGTCAGGTAGATGCAGTGAACCCAGGAAGATGTCTAACTAGATTCCTGTAGTGTTGGAGGAGAAAATCCTTATAGTGTACCCCCTAAACTGGTCTCCCGGCTACCTACACTAAGCACAGAGATTCTATTACACACACAAACATGCATTCTCTCTCTCTGTCTTCCCCTCTCCCCCCAGCCCTCCCCACACACAGAATCTTGTGACTTAACTTTCACATACTGTACTTTCAGAATAGCTTCCAGAAACACATCATATACCAAACTGAGCTTTTCTGTTGTTGTTCAAAAATAGAACAATGCAAGTTGCGTTATTTTTCAAACATCACAAAGATCACTGTTGAAAAGCACAGGCAGGACACAAATATACTTAGAAAAATAGGTTTCACAAGGAGAATAAGGGCTGCATACCCTATCCCATCTTTCTGTGAATTTTACATTCTCTCATCTAAGAAAAATGGCATGCATCTAAGAAATGCATGGCTGCATCTAAGAAAATGACAGGGATATGTTGTATCTTTTTTTTTTTTTTTTGAGTAAGGAAGCCCCATATCCCCCACCACACAGCAGCTTCTTTCATTTCTGGTCTGGTAGGTTAAGTTTTAATCCCAGAAGCTGTGCTCTGCTGAACCCCTAATATCACTGACTGACAGTCTCATCAAGGTGAGTGTAAGAATCACCAACTGTCCTGCCTCAGCAAAACCTTCACTGAATGAAGTCACTTACAGTCACCTGGAAATGGCAATTTTAGCCCTTGTGATGGCTGAGCTTCACATATATGTCCAATAAGTATTTGTTGAAAGAATAATAAACAGCCCCAGAGAAAGAGACAGTGGGTGTTTACCAGGGCCTATGGTGCCAGGTCTAGAAGAACCCTTTGCTGCATCCTGGCTCCCTTGCAAGTTCCCACAGGCCCAACTTCAGCAAGCTCAACAGTTCCAATCTCACTCAGTTCTGGATACCACAAAGCCCAGCAGGTACTCTGCCCACTAAGACCAAGCTCCCTACTCACTTTGTTGTCCTCTCAAGGACTGGAGACCTTCAAGGTCATAAGACTGTGATGTGCACCCACCTCCCTGTGACATTGCTGGCTAGAGTTTAAATATTAGCCCACCAGCAGTGGGGTCAGGTAGATGCAGTGAACCCAGGAAGATGTCTAACTAGATTCCTGTAGTGTTGGAGGAGAAAATCCTTATAGTGTACCCCCTAAACTGATCTCCCTGCTACCTACACTAAGCACAGAGATTCTATTACACACACAAACATGCATTCTCTCTCTCTGTCTTCCCCTCTCCCCCCAGCCCTCCCCACACACAGAATCTTGTGACTTAACTTTCACATACTGTACTTTCAGAATAGCTTCCAGAAACACATCATATACCAAACTGAGCTTTTCTGTTGTTGTTCAAAAATAGAACAATGCAAGTTGCGTTATTTTTCAAACATCACAAAGATCACTGTTGAAAAGCACAGGCAGGACACAAATATACTTAGAAAAATAGGTTTCACAAGGAGAATAAGGGCTGCATACCCTATCCCATCTTTCTGTGAATTTTACATTCTCTCATCTAAGAAAAATGGCATGCATCTAAGAAATGCATGGCTGCATCTAAGAAAAATGACAGGGATATGTTGTATCTTTTTTTTTTTTTTTTTGAGTAAGGAAGCCCCATATCCCCCACCACACAGCAGCTTCTTTCATTTCTGGTCTGGTAGGTTAAGTTTTAATCCCAGAAGCTGTGCTCTGCTGAACCCCTAATATCACTGACTGACAGTCTCATCAAGGTGAGTGTAAGAATCACCAACTGTCCTGCCTCAGCAAAACCTTCACTGCCTGAAATACAGCAAGCTTATACATTTTGGAGAGGGCTGCCATAACTGGAGTGGGAAAAGAGCCAAACTGTTGAACTTCATATCTAATTTCAATTTAGAGTTCTAAGATTTAAATACATATGTACACACATACCCATGTATAAGAAAGTGGGAACAGCATTTTAAACAGCATATGTATACCCGTGGCTGATTTATGTTGATGTTTGGCAGTAAACAACAAAACTATATAAAGCTATTATCCTTTAATTTAAAAAATTTTAAAAAATTTTAAAAATGAAAATAATGAGATGCTGGTAAGACCAGGGCATATGGTCTCCGGGTCATTCTCCCATTTTACAGATGAGAGAGGAGGCCTTGGAGATGGCCATCAACAAATAATCATCTCGTCTTCCATTTTATGTCATAATTCACAGCAAGCACTGATTTTAGAAGCAGATGAACAAACATGTGCAGGAAGAACTCACACAGACTGGGGCTTGGGTTTCCTCCTATCTTGGTAGGATTGTTGGTCAGTGTTGCCTTCTTCTCATCCCCCGACGCCAGTCTCAGTGAAGGGAAAGGAGGTGGAGAAAAGAAAAAGAAATCAACAAAGCTGACGGGCTTTCTTCTCAGAAGAATCCTATTTAATCCCAGCTTTATAAAGTTTTGCTTTATTCCATGGCAACGAGGTTGTACACATCCCGCTGAATGTTTCAGTCGCTTGGAGCAGGTGAGGTTCGTGCCAAGTTCAAGTAGGAGGCAAAGTAGAGACAAGCCCCAGAGGTAGCTGCTGGCCATTGTCACCTCCTAGGTGACTCTGCCTTTGCAGTGAGATCCAGAAGGGTCCCCTGACACTGACCACCGAGGCCAAGCAACGCTGTGTAGACAGCTTCCAACACTGCCAGGAAGAGTCTCGAGTCCTGTTCACCAGCAAGGGAAACTTGTGTAGGGGAAGGAGGCCCTCCCAGCCCCACTCCACTAGTTATGTGCACCAGTAGAAAACTCATAAAATATACAGTTTCCAAAACTGATTTTGTATGTTCTGGGGTTAAGGCAAGAAGAAAGAAGGAGTTGTTTTGAATATATAATTCTATTTGCTTCTCTCCCTTATGGTTGTGATTTGTCTATTTTAAAAATTTCAAAATCTTTAAGAAACAGATAATAAGGTCTCTGAGAATGTTTTATTTGAAAGGATTGAAGCCAAAGAGCCTGAGGGTGTCTGTAAAACCAGGGCTCAGTGACTGTCTTCTCACAAGCCATCCAAGCATGTTTGCAGAGTCCTGGCAACTCTGTGGCTTCTTGGGTCTCTTGATCTCTTTTAGACTGTGACCCTTCTAAACACTTGTACCCACATGCCTGTGTGTGCGTGTCTGTCTGTGCACATGTGTAGCTTACAATAATTTTAAAGAGATACATTTCTGCTTAAATACTAATATGTTTGCAATGGCAAGTGAAAAGTTGGCTTAGTTGTGTCCAACTCTTTGTGACCCATGGACTAGCCATGGAATTCTTCAGGCTAGAACACTGGAGTGGGTAGCCTTTACCTTCTCCATAGGATCTTCCCAACCCAGGAATCAAACCCAGGTCTTCCACATTTCAGATGGGTTCTTTACCATCTGAGCCAGCTTGGGTTTCCTCCTATCTTGGTAGGATTGTTGGTCAGTGTTGCCTTCTTCTCATCCCCACGCCAGTCTCAGTGAAGGAAAGGAGGTGGAGAAAAGAAAAAGAAATCAACAAAGCTGACGGGCTTTCTTCTCAGAAGAATCCTATTTAATCCCAGCTTTATAAAGTTTTGCTTTATTCCATGGCAACGAGGTTGTACACATCCCGCTGAATGTTTCAGTCGCTTGGAGCAGGTGAGGTTCGTGCCAAGTTCAAGTAGGAGGCAAAGTAGAGACAAGCCCCAGAGGTAGCTGCTGGCCATTGTCACCTCCTAGGTGACTCTGCCTTTGCAGTGAGATCCAGAAGGGTCCCCTGACACTGACCACCGAGGCCAAGCAACGCTGTGTAGACAGCTTCCAACACTGCCAGGAAGAGTCTCGAGTCCTGTTCACCAGCAAGGGAAACTTGTGTAGGGGAAGGAGGCCCTCCCAGCCCCACTCCACTAGTTATGTGCACCAGTAGAAAACTCATAAAATATACAGTTTCCAAAACTGATTTTGTATGTTCTGGGGTTAAGGCAAGAAGAAAGAAGGAGTTGTTTTGAATATATAATTCTATTTGCTTCTCTCCCTTATGGTTGTGATTTGTCTATTTTAAAAATTTCAAAATCTTTAAGAAACAGATAATAAGGTCTCTGAGAATGTTTTATTTGAAAGGATTGAAGCCAAAGAGCCTGAGGGTGTCTGTAAAACCAGGGCTCAGTGACTGTCTTCTCACAAGCCATCCAAGCATGTTTGCAGAGTCCTGGCAACTCTGTGGCTTCTTGGGTCTCTTGATCTCTTTTAGACTGTGACCCTTCTAAACACTTGTACCCACATGCCTGTGTGTGTGCGTGTCTGTCTGTGCACATGTGTAGCTTACAATAATTTTAAAGAGATACATTTCTGCTTAAATACTAATATGTTTGCAATGGCAAGTGAAAAGTTGGCTTAGTTGTGTCCAACTCTTTGTGACCCATGGACTAGCCATGGAATTCTTCAGGCTAGAACACTGGAGTGGGTAGCCTTTACCTTCTCCATAGGATCTTCCCAACCCAGGAATCAAACCCAGGTCTTCCACATTTCAGATGGGTTCTTTACCATCTGAGCCACCAGAGAAGCTCAAGAATACTGGAGTGGGTAATCTATCCCTTCTTCAGGGGATCTTACCAACCCAGGAAATGAACCAGGATTTCCAGCATTGCAGGTGAATTCTTTACCAGCTGATCTACAAGAGAATCCCATGTTTACAGTCTACATTTCAAATCAGTACAGAATCACAGAATTCCCTCCAAATTGTATTTGAAAGAGAAGGAAAAAGCAAAATTTATCTTACAGATATACTCATGGCACATTTAAGTCACACATAACTCAGCATGTTCCAGAATATAGCTTATCTCTTGAAAGACAGTTGATGGTTTTCTGGGCAAGGCAAGGCAAAGCAAAATATTCAGTAACTTAGCAGCCAACACTGGCACATTTTTCTCTTGGACTGGGTCAGAAAGTAGCATAGAGGGAACAGTATACAGAAATCTGAAAGACTGCTGCAGTCAGTGCTGGGATCAGCAATGTGCCTAGCGGAAGTTCTGCCAGGTACACACAGGTGCCAACACTGCCTTGACCATGACTTTGCGTGCAGCTCTTGTTTAGTAATGACCTCCAGGAAAGTGAAGTAGGTGTGCTTTATAAAGTTCCAGGGCCAACCAAACTCTTGCATCAGTCCAGGTGTCATAGCTGTTACTGGCCGGGTAACTTGGGAGTGACTTCTTCAGGGAACTTTGCACAGACTTCAGCACATATGCCTTGCTCAAGTGATTTAGAGCTTTATTCATAGTGTTGAATCACTGCAGGAAGAGCGTGCACACACGGAAGGCAGACCAATGGGTGTAAGCCGAAGCTCTTTCCCTTAACGGCTGTAGGATCTAGTCAGTGCCCCAAGCCACCTGCACCTGAGTGTCCTTGTGGACCCTTTGAAGGCTCTGGGTGCACCAGGTCTTCTGGGGGACTGTGAAGTGGAGCTGTGCCCGGCATTTGGTGTGTTGGTTGCTGTCGTGAGCATTTCTAGTGTGGGTTTCTCTTTTTAAGGAGGCCGCTTTTCTATGCAAAGACACTAGCTACATAAGGATAACTTCTTGTCAGCACATTTGCCCATTAATTGTTTCCTCTAAGAAGACCAGGAAGGGTTGTTTAGTCTTTTTATGACTGCTGGCTGCACCATAGTCACATTGCTTGGATGTGTTTAGATAAATACTGACAAATGCGTTTAACAATGTACTGTTTTGTATGCTTCTAGAAAGATCCTTGAAAGATGATAGGACAGGTGAAAAGATGTCAAGTGTCACGTGACATCTCTAAGTGGACCTATTTTCTTTCCTTCTGAGTTTGCCAGTTTCTAAAATGTCACACACTAGATCTTTTTATTATTTTTGTTTGTTTGTTTTTTAGGTACATGGTTACAGTCAGCTGAATTCACCATTTGAAAAGTTTCCTAATAATCAGATTAACATGTCTCATGTTAAGATCGCACTATTTGTGCATAAGCACTCCAGCTTTGCTCTGTACAGGCACTTTTGCTCATTCCCTGGTTACCTTGTTATCATTTTTCTCCCTTGAAATGACACCAGTATGCAACCTGTCAGTCTTCTTTTTGTTATTTAACCACTTAGTTATCTATGATTCTTCCAAAAATCAAAGGACTTCCCTCAGCTCAGATAGTCCAGGATCCATGAAGGGGTGATTCAGTCCAGAGCAGTGCTGAGATCATCCAGATCAGCCTCCTGGGGCTCCCACTCAGCCAGCTCCTTTGTCTGTGAAAAGCCTTTCTAGAATTTTTTGTGAGACTAAAATCAAGTAGTCACTAGAAAACTTTAGCAGAGTGTGTATATGAGGCACATGCCAGAAATGCGCCTGTGGTTGCTGGATGAGGAAGTGCACTGTGTAGATACCCCATGACACACACACACACATCACCCCAAATTCCCAGACTGCAACTTGAGTGCACTCACACTTTACGACCCTGGGGATATGAAATGTGTGTTACTCCATAATGTTCAAGTGTGAACTCAGTCTTGAATTTACATAACATGATGGGCTTTTAACTGCTGTTAAGAACATTTATATCTATTTCCCATTAACCAAGGAAAGAATAGCTGTGAAGTGGAGCTGTGCCTGGCATTTTTTCAGCACATTGGGTTTCTCTTTTTAAGGAGGCCGCTTTTCTATGCAAAGACACTAGCTACATAAGGATAACTTCTTGTCAGCACATTTGCCCATTAATTGTTTCCTCTAAGAAGACCAGGAAGGGTTGTTTAGTCTTTTTATGACTGCTGGCTGCACCATAGTCACATTGCTTGGATGTGTTTAGATAAATACTGACAAATGCGTTTAACAATGTACTGTTTTGTATGCTTCTAGAAAGATCCTTGAAAGATGATAGGACAGGTGAAAAGATGTCAAGTGTCACGTGACATCTCTAAGTGGACCTATTTTCTTTCCTTCTGAGTTTGCCAGTTTCTAAAATGTCACACACTAGATCTTTTTATTATTTTTGTTTGTTTGTTTTTTAGGTACATGGTTACAGTCAGCTGAATTCACCATTTGAAAAGTTTCCTAATAATCAGATTAACATGTCTCATGTTAAGATCGCACTATTTGTGCATAAGCACTCCAGCTTTGCTCTGTACAGGCACTTTTGCTCATTCCCTGGTTACCTTGTTATCATTTTTCTCCCTTGAAATGACACCAGTATGCAACCTGTCAGTCTTCTTTTTGTTATTTAACCACTTAGTTATCTATGATTCTTCCAAAAATCAAAGGACTTCCCTCAGCTCAGATAGTCCAGGATCCATGAAGGGTGATTCAGTCCAGAGCAGTGCTGAGATCATCCAGATCAGCCTCCTGGGGCTCCCACTCAGCCAGCTCCTTTGTCTGTGAAAAGCCTTTCTAGAATTTTTTGTGAGACTAAAATCAAGTAGTCACTAGAAAACTTTAGCAGAGTGTGTATATGAGGCACATGCCAGAAATGCGCCTGTGGTTGCTGGATGAGGAAGTGCACTGTGTAGATACCCCATGACACACACACACACATCACCCCAAATTCCCAGACTGCAACTTGAGTGCACTCACACTTTACGACCCTGGGGATATGAAATGTGTGTTACTCCATAATGTTCAAGTGTGAACTCAGTCTTGAATTTACATAACATGATGGGCTTTTAACTGCTGTTAAGAACATTTATATCTACTCCCATTTTCCCCATGAGGTAACCAAGGAGAAGAAATTAGAATACTTTCTAGAATCATCTGAACCACATTTCTGTTCTTTTGTCACCCAGTTAATTACAGAGACAACCATACCTACATCAGATTTGGCTTTCTCCTCCTCTTAAGATGTTATCAGCTTAATTAAAGAAAATGTTTTTTTCCCCTGGTGGGGAATTCGCTGATGGCCAGTGGGCAGGACTCAGGCACTCTCACTGTCGAGGGCACAGGTTCAACCCCTGGTTGGGGAACTAAAATCCCACAATCCTAGTGGTCAGAGTTTGCCTTGCAATGTAGGAGATTCTGGTTCAATCCCTAGTCTGGGAAGATCCCACATGCAATGGGGGAATTAAACCTGTGCACCACACCGCAGATACTGAGCCTGCATTCTGAAGCCCATGACCCCAAAATAAATGAACATTAAAAAAAAAAAAAATCCCAAAAGCCACACAAAATGGCAAAAAAAAAAAAAAAGGCAAATAAGTTATTTATTCTGTTATGTAGATAAGCAATCATAATGTATTTTTCTTTGAAGACTCTGTCTACCAAGGTGTGAATCTTCCACAAGGAATAACTTTTAGGCAAATCATAGTTAAAATACTGTCTGCATTTTTTTCCCCTTGAGAGTTGAAATAATCATATCTTTGAGTTAAACTAGCTTCTCTGAATAAAAGCCAGCTCTAAGAGGCACTCTTAACTGGGTTGAGAAGGTGGATGGGTGGAGCCACTGCATGTGGGCGGGGCTCCATGCGTGCTGGGCATGACCAGAAATCCTACTTGATCTCTGGTTCACTGCCGGGTTCTCCAGGGGCAGCTGCTCTGCTCCTCTGACTTCCGGCTTCTGGGGTTCTGGCTGCGTCTAAGGTGCTTCACTATTAAACTATTCTTTATTAAGAAAACAAAGAGTCTGGCTCCCCGCCCTTCCCACTTGCTCTGAGTCATGCTGAAAATGTTTCACAATCTCTATTTTGACCATGAGTCCCACGCAGATCCACAAAAACACTTGTGTAAGACCACGTGGTCACTGTGAGATTCCATTTTGAATCTCCTCCTGTCTGACCAGTTTACTTCATAACTTTAATACCTTGCTGTGTTTACATCTTGGTGCTCTCAGAACTGAAAGTTATGAGCATGTCATCAAACTAGAGCACCGGTTTTCAGCTGGTTCCCCCTACCTGGTTTGTGTATATAAAATAAAAACAAAGTGTGAATAGTGACCTATTCTTTCATTCAGTGTGGAAGACTACTTATTTTTGAGACTAGTATGGATATATATATTTTAAATGCCTGATTATTTTAAACATCCCTACCTATTCCCCAAATATATCTTATCTAGGATATGTCAAGGAGGGGATAATCTCTCCCTACCACTCTTGTGTTCTTTGTTGTTCTTTAATCGCTCAGCCATGTCCAACTCTGCAACCCCTGGACTGTTGCATACCAGGCTCCTCTGTCCATGGGATTGCCCAGGCAAGAATACTGCAGTGGGTTGCCATTTCCTTTTCCAGGGAATCTTCCCAACCCAGAGACTGAACCCATGTCTTCTGCATTGGCAGGTGGATTCCTTACCACTGAACTACCAGGGAAGTCCCCTTTTGTTCTTTAGGCTGGGTCTAATAATTAAGTTGATACAAAACAGATTAACAGGAGGGAAAAAATAATTTAATTCATACACACAAAGGCCTCAAAGAAATGGGACCCCTGAAGTGGCCAAAACAGGCTGTTTTATATCATTTTTAGATTAAGAATCACTAATTTGTGAAGATTTAACAAAGGGGCTCATGCTTGGGGCAGCAAACTAACGAAGCAGCAGAGTTTGCTTAAGCGTCTCTCTCAGTGTTGAATTTCCAAATCTGGTGGTAAAGATGTTTTCCACCCTCTTGACACAGGGAGGACACCTTCACACAGGACATTATTTCCCACTCTCTGGGGGAAAGATAAGGGTCAGGGTGGGAGTATTATACCTTTTTCCCCTGGTATTTGTTAAGTAACTTTAATTAAAACTAATCAATATGCCTTTGAGGTATATTTTGGCGTGGCCTGCCTTAGGGTGCAATAGACATCTAGTATTACTAAAGAGTATCATATTTAGGGATGAATATTTTCATGTTATAAAATGCTATGAATACAAATTGACCCATGCATTGAAGTAAAAAGAACTTTGTAATCAATTAGTTGGGGGTTGGCTCAGTGGTAGAGAATACACCTGTCAATGCAGAAGATTTTGATTCCGTCTCTGGGTCGGGAAGATCTCCTGGAGAGGGAAATAGCAACCCATTCTGATATTCTTGATTGGAGAATCTAATGGACAGAGGAGCCTGTAGTCCATAGGCTCCCTATTGTCCATAGGATCACAAAAGACTTGGACAAGCAACTAAACAACAAATAGTAAGCTTGGTGACTATCAAAATCCAAATTATTACTTCTTAAAGTAGCTAACCTATCATTCTAATTACCAAATAAAGAACTCCCTTAAGAAGGGTATTTCAACAAGACCTTTTCATCCAAAATCTGAACCATGAGATTGTATTTCAGAAATCTATTTTAGATAACTTTGGTGAAGATTCTAACAGTTGTATTAGTAGAAAACCAATATAAGAACAACCTCAAGAAAACAAATCACAATACTAGTGAAATAACCTTGTCACTCTGTTAAAACTCTCACAGAGCATTTGTAAGTTACTGAGTGAGGGTCACTGAGTGAATGTACAGGTGTCTGTACTGTGCCGCTGCTAAAGCTGGATCAGGCAGTTCTGGGTTGTAGGTTCATGATTGGCACAGTGGAAGACACAGCTCAAAGGGACCAGCGTCAACTCCTCCAACTAGGACACCAACTCTGGTGACCTAGCCTTCCTCACCCATGAGCGAGGCATAATTTTCCTCGGTACCCGTGGCACCTTTCCTTTTGCTCGAGCCCTTCTCCTGGAGTTCATTTTATCAACGGAGTCGTAAACACCATGGCAGAAGTTCTCATCTCAGGGCTTTTAGAATAGAAATAATTTTCAGACTATGCATGCTTATGGGGGAGTGGACTTAGCAATGACAATAACACAAACAAGAGAGAAACCCAGGGTACTTTGGAACATATTTGTCAACCTGGATTTTCCTCCAGTTTTGGTCACAACACAGTTGATGCATAGCTGTGTACCTCCCAAATTTGGGGAACACATCTTCTTGAACTTGCTTACAAAGGGCTCCCTGATGTGTGGGCTACCCTGACTGAGATGGCCAGCAGGCTGGGCTGGCATTAGCGGGAAAACAAGGCGGGCCTCCAGCCCGTCACATGTGAGCCGCAACTGCCTGTGCTGGCAATTGTTGAGCTCCACTGTGGACTCCAGCACTGGAGTGCTGGTTTTTTTAGTTGGATTGTAAATAGAATGCACAAAAATCCATGCAAATCAACTCTTCAGATCAGATTTGCTGAGCTAAAAAAAAACATTGAATCAGAGAGGCCGCTTTCAGTGGTGGGGGTGTCACAGTATAGCTCGACAGGGCAGTGCTTTAAGAAGACAGGCAAGCTCATTGCACATTCATTTCGAAAAACTGGAAACATCAAGTCTGTTTACCACAATTAACTGGCCTTGTCAACTTGTCCAGCCTAACAGGTATCCACAACTAGCTAGAAATGCATGGGGCATTTGATATTAAAAACATCTCACTTAGGGCACTGCTACTGTTTGTTATGACATTCTTATTAGCAATATTTCATCAACTTGAAATTTATTTTAAATCCAAACTGTACATGAGCTTTAGTGTTTTTTATGTGGCATACCTAGCTAAAATTCTAAATTGAAATAAGATTGTTATTGTAAAACCTGGATGTATCAGATTCAGAGAATCTCAGTACCCACTATGCTTGCTCACCTTGATGACTGAAATTTTCAGTATATTGTGTGGCCTGGACTTAGGAATGCAATTACTGTCAAGAGAATAATTATTTTTTATTTATATGATTTGCTTCATTTATTTATTTTCATTTACACCAGCCCAAACAACCAAGCACACACACACCACACACGCACGCACGCACATACACATTGACCTATATCATCTGTATCAGTTTTTCAGAGCTCATCTCATTAGGTCCTGCTTGCTACTTGATTCCTGCTTCCAGCAGTCTCCCATGCAAGGAAATAGTTTCTGCTCCTTTGTATTTCATTTTCTGAGGTTAGCTCATTCACTCTTGAGGAAAGGTTGCTTGGGTATACACTGTCCCTCCCCAACTAGATAATCGCCCCTTTATTTACTCTAGATCTTGGCAATGCTGACTACCCTATCCTTCTCATCACCATGTAAGTGGTCAATGTCTATATGATGAATAAACAGAGAATGAGGAGCAACCAAAGATCTGAACCAAACAATGTTCAATTTTATGTTCAATCATAGAACATAAAAAGGCAGAATTAAAATTGTACAAACATCCGTTTAGTACCAAAATGTCAGCACAGTTGTTGAACCAACACTGAAGTAATAGAGGAGTTGATAGGTCATTCAGTGTCTTGGTAAGATCAATTATAGATTCTTCCTTAGATTTAAAGATTCCAAAGAAGATATTTGGATCAAATCTTCTTCTTTGCACACCTAGGTGGAAATGGACAATATTCGGTGCTAGATGTGGTATTTTTCAAACACATCAGTATGCCTATCATGGGACCTCAGTGTAAAAGATCATAATAAAATTGTGAAATTATTTTCCTGGGTGGTTAAAATAGCAAATTAGTATTTTGTACAACATAAGCCATCATACGATTTTATTGCTTAATTCTCTTATCTCAGTCTTGTTATTTTCTTAGATGGGAAAACAGTTTCGCTTTTCTTTCTCTAACAATGAAAAGCATGTATGTATGTGTCATGTACCCTACCACACACTTCCCAGTCTAATATCTAGATTAACGTTGCCTGGTTGTGACAGAAATGTTGACTCCCAGTTGGAACTAGCCCAGGGGCGGCCAGGCTGGGCAGCACGTAGACTAAAAGATCCAGGTCAGACAAGGAGCCAGAAACAGACCAGAGCAGGAACCCAGGTCCTTGGCCAAGAGAGGCAACCTCCTGCGATACTGTGGAGTCTCTTAGGTGCTAGGTTTAGTGAAACACTCATGAAAAGGAAGGCTTAGAGAGGTGCTTTTCTGGGTGCACCCTCACCTTTAAAAAAAAAAAAAAAAACTAAGGTGGTGACAGAAAGCTGGACATTGTCCCCTGGACTGGAGCTACAGAGCAGGCTCTGACGTCATCAGTTCTGTTTGCTTTGGCTTGTGAAACATCACAGGATTGCAGCATTTCACCAGTTAAATGCAATGGGTAGTGAGCCAGCAGCACTCTGGGTGTGGAGGGAGTGGGTGGGCACTGTAGCTGGCTCTTAGGGTAAAGCACTCTGCAAGACTGGCCTTCCTCCCTGGGTGGGAGAATAGTCTAGAACAGGCGGCACATGTTTCTCGTGGCTTTCTAGAAACTCTGGAGCACTTCCTGTTCTCCTGTGGTATGTTCTCCACCCTGGGTGTCCCCTAGCCTTTGGGCTTGAAGGTAGGGGAAGGGGGACAGATTTACAGCTATGGGACCGTGGTGGAGGGGGTTGCCCTCCACATGCACTTAGCTTCCATAAAGCCCACAGCAGAGCCCGAAAAGCCCCTTCACACCACCATACTTCAAATACCCTATGTCTCCAGAGGTACCACACTTGTAAAGAAACACTTTATTTACTTTCCTTAATACCTAGACTGTATGCTGCTTGTACTAAAGCCAAACAACACCTGAGTGTACAAAGAACCTGTAAGCTTCCTTCTTCTATCTGGCCCCTACTCCCTGAAGAGAACAGTTCTTACACACTGTTACTTGTTTTTCCACCTGTATATTTATTTGTGCCTGTTGGTTTAAGGACCACACTGTTTCTGCAGTTATAGAACTTGTCATGTTAAGTAGCTACCAGTGTGACTCATGAGGCAAGAGCCTGAAAGCTGTAGATGGGTCCATGGTGGGGGCTCTACTCAGAAGGACAGAGGTGTAGACCGCCCATGGGCAACAGGCTCTGGGTCTCAAAGCATCCACTCCACCACCTGTGCATCCTCCACAAAGAAACAGAGTGAAAAAAAAAAAAAAAAGGCCCAGGAACTCTGCTTCTTTGTGTAGCCCCACATAGAGCATCATGCAAGCACAGGACACCAGACACCCTTCCACCTCCAGGTACCAAATACTGATGTTCAGTTTTGGTTTCAAACGGGAGAAGAGAAAATAAGATCAGCACTTCATTTTTTTCTGCCATGAGTGATAGGCTGTTGCCAGAAGCGAGCATGTGTATGTTTTAAGAATTCCTCATATGCTATATTGTGGGTCTTTGGTTTGCAATATTAACTGTAGTTTGTGGCTTTAGCAGGGTCTTTGCTGAGCAAAACTTTCACATCGTGAAATACATGTGGTTAGTTTCTTTTTATGGGTTGTGCTTTTGGTGTCATGTCTAATTCCACACCAAATCCAAATCCTGACAGCTTTCTCTTATTTTATGAAAGTTTCATAGTTGTGCATTTTAGTCTTAAACCATTGGTCTATTTTGAATATAGTGTGTGCTCTTTATGTCACCATTCATTTTTCTTTTTTTTTTTTGACTCTGCTGTCCAGTTGCTCTGGCACCATCTGTAGAAAAAATGCTACCGTGTTCAAGACATCTCATGGCTGTAATAATCAGGAGTTCTTATTCCTTTTTGTTTTGATAAAAATGTCAGTCAGTGCAGCATAGGCATGGTAGAGACCAATATGGGACATTCTTCCCTGTGGCCCTGTGACCTCAGGGTTACCTAGTGACAGCAATCATTCATCCAGAGGTTGGGGTGCTGATGATGACAAACCACCCCCAACCCCAACCCCACCACCCACCAGACCTAGATAAATATCCACAAAAAGTACACAGCAAAGCATGAAAGTTCAGTCATGGACTTTAAATGCTTAAAAAGTACATTGTTAGCATGTTTATGTCAAATAGTTTTCCAGGTGGAATTTTTCTTAATGTAAAGAAAAAGCAATTTAATTTGAACAGAAAGTGTATTGAAACATGCTTTTGGCAGGGCTCCTTGCAGACAGGGAGTGGAAATGATTAACAGGGTAGTTATCAATTGTGGACTTTTGACAGCAGAGGGAACATTGTCTTTGGATGTAGTTTGGGCCTGCAACATGTACCCCAGACATTCAATTTTGTGGACCGTCCTCTTCCTCATCCATGGCAGAGAACAGGAGGAGAATGCAGCATCCTCCTCTTGGTCATTCCTGCTGCTGATATGAAACAGGCGTGTTTACCCTGATTTCTTCTTTGTGGTGTCTGACAGACTCCCAACAAAGGCCAGGTCCCAGGAAGCTGTGGTGCAGGGGAACTGAGCTTCAGTACTGAGCGCATCTGCCCTTGGCCACTGTGCAGAGGCAGGAGCAGCCCCTGAGCCCTTGCAAAGGCTTCTCCTTGGCAACAGGCAGTTACGAAATTACCCCCTAACCTAGGGTAGCAGTGGCTCTTTCTGCACAATTCCTTGGTGTTTCTGGGAAGAGAATGGACCAAGAGATCATTTTAGAGTAGTGAATTTCTTTTTTTTTTCCTCTTAGTATCTCCAAGCTCTTTTCCTCTCTTCAGAGCACACCGTTCATAGTTTCCTGTTTAATCTCTAGAGGATTTCAAAGCCAATCATAGACTCACAAAAAGTTGGCGCAGGAAAGGTTTTGAGATAACACTTAGTTTAGTGACTCTCAGACATCACCAAACTGAGAAATGTATTTTAAAAATTATGACATTTACACATAACTATAAAGTTTCATGAAATAATACTGTCTGTATAATGTCATTGTGTTACTATCCATTTTCTTCTCTTTCTGTCAATATATTTTTCTTTTTCTTGTTATGCTGGTCTTAACCCACTAAGATGATTTCACAGCACTCTACTGGGTTGAGACGACAGTTTAAAATAGCATCTATGGTATGATTCTCATGTAAGGAACAGATAACTGAGGCTATTGGTGGACAAGTGACTAATCCCAGATTGGTTATATCTAGTTACAAAGTGACAGAATATGTATAGAAAGAACTATTGCAGCATCAGGAACAAGGGTCATTCTTGGTATGCCAATGAGTAGAAAGATAGTCTTTGAACCTCACACAGAGCTAGAACATAGACTATTACATTATTCCCCGTTTCATTATCTTCTTTCTGCCACCAGTTATTATTGACCCCAATCAGGTATGACCTCATTTTAACTTGATTACATCTTTAAAGACATTATTTCCAACTAAGGTCACATCACAGATACCAGAGGTCAGGACATACAGTCTTAACTCCAGCATCCTCCTCTTGGTCATTCCTGCTGCTGATATGAAACAGGCGTGTTTACCCTGATTTCTTCTTTGTGGTGTCTGACAGACTCCCAACAAAGGCCAGGTCCCAGGAAGCTGTGGTGCAGGGGAACTGAGCTTCAGTACTGAGCGCATCTGCCCTTGGCCACTGTGCAGAGGCAGGAGCAGCCCCTGAGCCCTTGCAAAGGCTTCTCCTTGGCAACAGGCAGTTACGAAATTACCCCCTAACCTAGGGTAGCAGTGGCTCTTTCTGCACAATTCCTTGGTGTTTCTGGGAAGAGAATGGACCAAGAGATCATTTTAGAGTAGTGAATTTCTTTTTTTTTTCCTCTTAGTATCTCCAAGCTCTTTTCCTCTCTTCAGAGCACACCGTTCATAGTTTCCTGTTTAATCTCTAGAGGATTTCAAAGCCAATCATAGACTCACAAAAAGTTGGCGCAGGAAAGGTTTTGAGATAACACTTAGTTTAGTGACTCTCAGACATCACCAAACTGAGAAATGTATTTTAAAAATTATGACATTTACACATAACTATAAAGTTTCATGAAATAATACTGTCTGTATAATGTCATTGTGTTACTATCCATTTTCTTCTCTTTCTGTCAATATATTTTTCTTTTTCTTGTTATGCTGGTCTTAACCCACTAAGATGATTTCACAGCACTCTACTGGGTTGAGACGACAGTTTAAAATAGCATCTATGGTATGATTCTCATGTAAGGAACAGATAACTGAGGCTATTGGTGGACAAGTGACTAATCCCAGATTGGTTATATCTAGTTACAAAGTGACAGAATATGTATAGAAAGAACTATTGCAGCATCAGGAACAAGGGTCATTCTTGGTATGCCAATGAGTAGAAAGATAGTCTTTGAACCTCACACAGAGCTAGAACATAGACTATTACATTATTCCCCGTTTCATTATCTTCTTTCTGCCACCAGTTATTATTGACCCCAATCAGGTATGACCTCATTTTAACTTGATTACATCTTTAAAGACATTATTTCCAACTAAGGTCACATCACAGATACCAGAGGTCAGGACATGGACAGCTCTTGTTGAACAGCTCAACTCACAGCACACAGTCACCTACATACTCCACTTGGAGACTTTGATCTCAATGGTCACAACTACTACAGTGTCACGTCACAGGAAGATGATCTCAGAAATGCATTGAAAACATTATATCCCCCTTAGTCTGCAGTCAGTCAGCCTTGAACTCCAGCGAAGGGCTTCCTATGGATTTTTTTAATGACTCGCTCCACTGAGCACTCCCCACCATCTAGAAGGAACATAGTAGAAACCTTTGACAGTGGTCTAGGGCCCTGGCTGAAAGCTGTTTTTTGTGAATGCAAAATGAGAATGACACACAGTAGGTCACTCCCAGTGGCATGAAAACTTATCTGCAGTGTAACAAACAGAGTGATGTCGTGGGACACCATATATATGCCAAGTTTTAAATTACAGCAAGGCTGACCAGAGATCTCCAGTGCATCTACAGATGATAACAGAGACTGAGGAAAGGGAATGCTTTTTTGCTTCTCAAAAATTGCAATTCGTTAATCAAACTAGTGTTTTAAAAAATATGTGAAGAGAAGATCAAGATGGTGAAATAGAGGGATGTAGAGCTCACCTCCTCCCACACATACATCACAAATACATCTACAAGTGGAACAATTTTCACAGAGCACCTAGGAAAGCTTGCAGAAGATCTCATACAACCAGAGATGCAAGAAAGATTTCCATGTAATGGATAGGATGAAGGGAAAGAGAAGAGGGTTGGGAGGGGACCTGCACCCCAAGGGGAGCATCTATGGTATGATTCTCATGTAAGGAACAGATAACTGAGGCTATTGGTGGACAAGTGACTAATCCCAGATTGGTTATATCTAGTTACAAAGTGACAGAATATGTATAGAAAGAACTATTGCAGCATCAGGAACAAGGGTCATTCTTGGTATGCCAATGAGTAGAAAGATAGTCTTTGAACCTCACACAGAGCTAGAACATAGACTATTACATTATTCCCCGTTTCATTATCTTCTTTCTGCCACCAGTTATTATTGACCCCAATCAGGTATGACCTCATTTTAACTTGATTACATCTTTAAAGACATTATTTCCAACTAAGGTCACATCACAGATACCAGAGGTCAGGACATGGACAGCTCTTGTTGAACAGCTCAACTCACAGCACACAGTCACCTACATACTCCACTTGGAGACTTTGATCTCAATGGTCACAACTACTACAGTGTCACGTCACAGGAAGATGATCTCAGAAATGCATTGAAAACATTATATCCCCCTTAGTCTGCAGTCAGTCAGCCTTGAACTCCAGCGAAGGGCTTCCTATGGATTTTTTTAATGACTCGCTCCACTGAGCACTCCCCACCATCTAGAAGGAACATAGTAGAAACCTTTGACAGTGGTCTAGGGCCCTGGCTGAAAGCTGTTTTTTGTGAATGCAAAATGAGAATGACACACAGTAGGTCACTCCCAGTGGCATGAAAACTTATCTGCAGTGTAACAAACAGAGTGATGTCGTGGGACACCATATATATGCCAAGTTTTAAATTACAGCAAGGCTGACCAGAGATCTCCAGTGCATCTACAGATGATAACAGAGACTGAGGAAAGGGAATGCTTTTTTGCTTCTCAAAAATTGCAATTCGTTAATCAAACTAGTGTTTTAAAAAATATGTGAAGAGAAGATCAAGATGGTGAAATAGAGGGATGTAGAGCTCACCTCCTCCCACACATACATCACAAATACATCTACAAGTGGAACAATTTTCACAGAGCACCTAGGAAAGCTTGCAGAAGATCTCATACAACCAGAGATGCAAGAAAGATTTCCATGTAATGGATAGGATGAAGGGAAAAAGAGAAGAGGGTTGGGAGGGGACCTGCACCCCAAGGGGGAGCTGTGATAGAGGAAAGGTTCCCCCAACATGGGAACCTCCCTCACTGGCCAGAAGGTCACCCTGGACAGATGGAAGGCTTCAGAGGCTGCAAAGTAAAGTGTGGGGGATGGCCTATGGCCTGACAAGGCAGAGAGGAATCCGCACAGACAGTCCTGGCCACATGGCTGTACTTCCCAGCCCAAAATGCATACCTGCTAGTGTGCACAGTGACTGGCTTCAGCAGACAGACCTGGAAAGATGACTCAGTTTGGTCACACACAGACACCACAAAGGGTCTGGTGTGTGGCTGTGAAAAGAAAGAGTCACGATTGTCACTATGTGTAGATTTATATATACTCTATATAGACAAAACTATTATTAATAGAACTGATAAATGATTTCAGCAAAGTAGCAGGGTACAAGATTAATATACAGAAGTTCGTTGCATTTCTTTACACTAGCACTGAAATACCAGGAAGAGAAACTAAAAAACAAACCTGTTTAAAATTGTGTCAAAAAATACTGAGGAGTAAACCACAGAGGTAAAAGACATATGTTAAGAACTCCAAAACATTAACAAAGGAAATCAAAGATGATTCCAGGAAATTAAAAGATATTCCATACTCTTGGTTGAAAGAATTAATGTGGTTAAAATGGTCATATTACCTAAAACAATCTATAGATATAATGTGATCTCTATCAAATTACCAATGGCACTTTTCATGGAACTAGAATAAGTAATCCTAAAATGTAGTGAAACAACAAAAGACCAAGAATAGCTAAAGCAATTCTGAGGAAACTAGGAATATAGACAATACTAAAAGTTACAGTAATCAAACTAGTGTTTTAAAAAATATGTGAAGAGAAGATCAAGATGGTGAAATAGAGGGATGTAGAGCTCACCTCCTCCCACACATACATCACAAATACATCTACAAGTGGAACAATTTTCACAGAGCACCTAGGAAAGCTTGCAGAAGATCTCATACAACCAGAGATGCAAGAAAGATTTCCATGTAATGGATAGGATGAAGGGAAAAAGAGAAGAGGGTTGGGAGGGGACCTGCACCCCAAGGGGGAGCTGTGATAGAGGAAAGGTTCCCCCAACATGGGAACCTCCCTCACTGGCCAGAAGGTCACCCTGGACAGATGGAAGGCTTCAGAGGCTGCAAAGTAAAGTGTGGGGGATGGCCTATGGCCTGACAAGGCAGAGAGGAATCCGCACAGACAGTCCTGGCCACATGGCTGTACTTCCCAGCCCAAAATGCATACCTGCTAGTGTGCACAGTGACTGGCTTCAGCAGACAGACCTGGAAAGATGACTCAGTTTGGTCACACACAGACACCACAAAGGGTCTGGTGTGTGGCTGTGAAAAGAAAGAGTCACGATTGTCACTATGTGTAGATTTATATATACTCTATATAGACAAAACTATTATTAATAGAACTGATAAATGATTTCAGCAAAGTAGCAGGGTACAAGATTAATATACAGAAGTTCGTTGCATTTCTTTACACTAGCACTGAAATACCAGGAAGAGAAACTAAAAAGCAAACCTGTTTAAAATTGTGTCAAAAAATACTGAGGAGTAAACCACAGAGGTAAAAGACATATGTTAAGAACTCCAAAACATTAACAAAGGAAATCAAAGATGATTCCAGGAAATTAAAAGATATTCCATACTCTTGGTTGAAAGAATTAATGTGGTTAAAATGGTCATATTACCTAAAACAATCTATAGATATAATGTGATCTCTATCAAATTACCAATGGCACTTTTCATGGAACTAGAATAAGTAATCCTAAAATGTAGTGAAACAACAAAAGACCAAGAATTGCTAAAGCAATTCTGAGGAAAATGCACAAAGTAGGAGGTGTAACCCTCTCAGCCCTCAGACAATACTAAAAAGTTACAGTAATCAAAACAACGTACTGTTGGCACAAAAGCAGACACATGGATCAATGAACTTGAATAGAGAACCCAGAAATAAACCCACACACCTATGGTCAATTAATTTTTGACAAAGGATCAAGAATATGCAATGGAGAAAAGACAGTCTTTTCAGCAAGCACTGCTGGTAAGCTAGACAGCTGCATGTAAATCAGTAAAGTTAGAACACACCCTCATACCACGCACAAGAATAAACTCAAAATGGCTGAACGACAAACATGACACCATAAAACTCCTAGAAGAGAACATAGGTTAAATAAATCATAGCAATGTCTCCTTAGGTTGGTCTCCCAAAGCAATAGAAATAAAAGCAAAAACAAACAAATGGGACCTAACCAGACTTACTGACTTCTGCACAGCAAAGGAAACAATAAACGAAATGAAAAGACAGCCTTCATAATGGGAGAAAATGCAAATGATATGACTGACAAGGGCTTAATTTCCAAACTATACAAACAGTTCATACAGGTCAATAACAAAAAGCAAACAACCCAGTCAAAAAATGGGCAAAACATGGGGCTTCCCCTGGTGGTCCAGTGGGTAAGGACACCGCCTTGCAGTGCAAGGGGCGCCGGTTCGATCCCTGGCCTGGGAAGATCCCAAGTGCCACGGAGCGGCTGGACTGATGTGTCCAATTACCAAGCCGGAGCTCTGGGGCGCATGCGCTCAGAGCCGGCGCTCTGCGACGACAGAGGCCACTGTGATGGGAGGCCCACAGGAGCTAAAGAACAAAGACATATGAAAATAGAGAACTGAAGACCAATAGAAGTGGCCCGTCCGCTCCCCTCCCTCCCCAACCTGACCCCCAAAAGAAAATTAAAAAAAAATATGGGTAAAACACCTGAATAGTTATTTTTCCAAGGAAGATAATTCACACTGATAGCCAACAGGCACATGAAAAGAGCTCAATATCACAATTTATTAGAGAAATGCAATCAAAACCACAGTGGGGTATCACTCCACAGTGGTCAGAGTGGCCATCATCAAGAGTCTCCAAATCATAAATACTGGAGAGGCACTCCTGGTGGGAATGTAAATGGGTGCATCCACTGTGGAGAACAGAATGGAAGTTCCTTAAAACACTAAAAAATAGAATTACTGTATGATACAACAATCCTCTTCCTGGGCGTATATCCATAAAAGACAAAAACAAATTGGAAATGATACATACACCCCAGTATTCACAATGACACTATTTACAATAACCAAAACTTAGTAGCAACGTAAATGTCCATCAATATATGAATGAATAAATAAGACATGTTACATATATACAATGGAATATTACTCAGCCACAAAAAGAGTAAAATAATGCCATTTGCAGCAACAGGGACTCAGAGATTGTCATACTGAGTGAAGTAAGTAAGTCAGAAAGACAAAGAATCATATGATATCACCTGTATGAGGAATCTTAAAAATAGTACAGATGAACTTATTTGTGAAACAGAAACACAGACACTGAAAAAAAAAAAAAAACTTGTAGACAATGCCTTCATAATGGGAGAAAATGCAAATGATATGACTGACAAGGGCTTAATTTCCAAACTATACAAACAGTTCATACAGGTCAATAACAAAAAGCAAACAACCCAGTCAAAAAATGGGCAAAACATGGGGCTTCCCCTGGTGGTCCAGTGGGTAAGGACACCGCCTTGCAGTGCAAGGGGCGCCGGTTCGATCCCTGGCCTGGGAAGATCCCAAGTGCCACGGAGCGGCTGGACTGATGTGTCCAATTACCAAGCCGGAGCTCTGGGGCGCATGCGCTCAGAGCCGGCGCTCTGCGACGACAGAGGCCACTGTGATGGGAGGCCCACAGGAGCTAAAGAACAAAGACATATGAAAATAGAGAACTGAAGACCAATAGAAGTGGCCCACCCGTCCCCTCCCTCCCCACCCCACCCCCCAAAAGAAAATTAAAAAAAAATATGGGTAAAACACCTGAATAGTTATTTTTCCAAGGAAGATAATTCACACTGATAGCCAACAGGCACATGAAAAGAGCTCAATATCACAATTTATTAGAGAAATGCAATCAAAACCACAGTGGGGTATCACTCCACAGTGGTCAGAGTGGCCATCATCAAGAGTCTCCAAATCATAAATACTGGAGAGGCACTCCTGGTGGGAATGTAAATGGGTGCATCCACTGTGGAGAACAGAATGGAAGTTCCTTAAAACACTAAAAAATAGAATTACTGTATGATACAACAATCCTCTTCCTGGGCGTATATCCATAAAAGACAAAAACAAATTGGAAATGATACATACACCCCAGTATTCACAATGACACTATTTACAATAACCAAAACTTAGTAGCAACGTAAATGTCCATCAATATATGAATGAATAAATAAGACATGTTACATATATACAATGGAATATTACTCAGCCACAAAAAGAGTAAAATAATGCCATTTGCAGCAACAGGGACTCAGAGATTGTCATACTGAGTGAAGTAAGTAAGTCAGAAAGACAAAGAATCATATGATATCACCTGTATGAGGAATCTTAAAAATAGTACAGATGAACTTATTTGTGAAACAGAAACACAGACACTGAAAAAAAAAAAAAAACTTGTAGCTACCAAAAGGAAAGAGAGGGGAGGGATAAATTGGAAGTATGAGATTGACAGATGTACACTCTGATATGGAAAATAGATAACCAACAAGGACTTATAATTTAGCACAGGGAATTGTATTCAATAACTTGTAACCAACTATAATGGAAAAGAATTTTTTCAAAAGAATATAGATATGTATGTATTACCGAATCATGTTGCTCTATACTTGGAACATGATGGAAAAGAGCCTGATGTTGGGGAAAATAGAAGGCAAAAGGAGAGGGGATGACAGAGGATGAGATAGTTGGATGGCATCACTCAGTATATGGACATGAGTTTGAGCAAGCTCTGGGAGATGGTGAAGGACAGGAAAGCCTGTTGTGCTGTAGTCCATGGGGTCACAAAGAGTTGGACACAACTGAGTGACTGAACTAAATAACTGGAACTAACATAATATTGTAAATCAACTACATTTCAATAAGAATGTGAACTATAATGCAAGTAGCCATTAGTTAATATACTGAGAAGTATTTGGTGGAATGAAGTCCACTGTCTGTATATTACCTATATGAGTCAGTAGGTGACATGCTGGGAATGATCACCCCAGGTTTAGTAAGTAACCAGGTTTTTTTAATTCACGGAGAGATTTGAATATATAGGTTGGCAAGATCAGAGTCCTGAAATGTGGACCACAATGATGGAACAGAATTAGGGAATTCATTAACAGCAAGGGCAAGGCAGAGCCAGCTGTAAAGATACATGGAGGAAAGCAGGCTTAACAGATGCACCCATGAAGGTGAGGCTTAGTTTACCTTAAGGAAATAAGAGCTCCAACTGGAATGTTGTAACAAATCACTGCAAGTGCTGTGGCTTCAAATAACACAAATGCACCATCACCCTGTTTGGTGCCCAGGTTCTCAGGGACCCTCAGTGCTGCGATCCAGCTGGGTTCTCGTTGGAGTGCCCAGCCTTTCTCCGTGCTTATCCAGGTTGGTGGCAGAATCCACTTCCTAGAGGTTATAGGACTGAGGCCTTTGGCCCCTAGCACCTCCCTGCCATATATAGCAGAATTGTTTGCTTCTTCACAGCCCAAGTGTCTCTCTTGGCAGAAGAGACATTTGTTAAGAGCTGTTGCCTGATCCAGGCCCGCTTAGATACTCTCCCTTTTGATCTTGGACCTTAATGACATCTGAAAGACCCCTTTGCCTCTGACATAAAACCTAACCACGGGCACAATATCCATCATGCCTTTGGAACAAACTATATTAAGAAGTGAGCAAGGGATACAAAGCTGGATAAGCTAATGTTAATTGGAAGCACCCAGGTCCAGGGCAATATTTGGGAGAGATGTATGCAAACTGAAATGGACCAAGAGGTGGAAAAGGCACTTAGAAAAGTCACAAGGACAGATGAAGATGAGCTGGGGGTAGTAATTTGGAAGAATACTAAGGGAGGATATAGTAGCTGTCTTGTATAATATACTGAGCAGTATGTACAATAAGAATGTGAACTATAATGCAAGTAGCCATTAGTTAATATACTGAGAAGTATTTGGTGGAATGAAGTCCACTGTCTGTATATTACCTATATGAGTCAGTAGGTGACATGCTGGGAATGATCACCCCAGGTTTAGTAAGTAACCAGGTTTTTTTAATTCACGGAGAGATTTGAATATATAGGTTGGCAAGATCAGAGTCCTGAAATGTGGACCACAATGATGGAACAGAATTAGGGAATTCATTAACAGCAAGGGCAAGGCAGAGCCAGCTGTAAAGATACATGGAGGAAAGCAGGCTTAACAGATGCACCCATGAAGGTGAGGCTTAGTTTACCTTAAGGAAATAAGAGCTCCAACTGGAATGTTGTAACAAATCACTGCAAGTGCTGTGGCTTCAAATAACACAAATGCACCATCACCCTGTTTGGTGCCCAGGTTCTCAGGGACCCTCAGTGCTGCGATCCAGCTGGGTTCTCGTTGGAGTGCCCAGCCTTTCTCCGTGCTTATCCAGGTTGGTGGCAGAATCCACTTCCTAGAGGTTATAGGACTGAGGCCTTTGGCCCCTAGCACCTCCCTGCCATATATAGCAGAATTGTTTGCTTCTTCACAGCCCAAGTGTCTCTCTTGGCAGAAGAGACATTTGTTAAGAGCTGTTGCCTGATCCAGGCCCGCTTAGATACTCTCCCTTTTGATCTTGGACCTTAATGACATCTGAAAGACCCCTTTGCCTCTGACATAAAACCTAACCACGGGCACAATATCCATCATGCCTTTGGAACAAACTATATTAAGAAGTGAGCAAGGGATACAAAGCTGGATAAGCTAATGTTAATTGGAAGCACCCAGGTCCAGGGCAATATTTGGGAGAGATGTATGCAAACTGAAATGGACCAAGAGGTGGAAAAGGCACTTAGAAAAGTCACAAGGACAGATGAAGATGAGCTGGGGGTAGTAATTTGGAAGAATACTAAGGGAGGATATAGTAGCTGTCTTGAAATATTTGAAAATATATGAAAGGTTATCATTGGAAGAGGAATTTGACATACTGGCTTTTGGTCTTCGAGAGTTGTGGTGAGCCATCCTGAAACACTCATTCTGGCCTCAGCATTTGCTTGCCACATTCTTTCCTAGCTCAAAATTTGGACTGATCTGAATTCCAAAGTAGCACAGCCCTGGCCATGGTCTTCAGAAATCATGCATATTGGAGATACTCAGTAAATAGAGAAATAACCATGACAAAAGCACATTTCCATTGGAATTACCTACTGAAGGGTGTGCTCCAGTCCAAGGAGAGTATCTCATTTATTTCTCTAGACCCTCAAGGGTCAACTGGTACTAGAAAATTGGGACACCAGGAACGTCCAGAAGTGTCTATTGCCTAAGTGGACACCAGTTAGTTGCCTAGAATAAAGCACATCCACACAGGTATTTTGTATTTAATCATATAAAGAATATGTACCAATTTGAAAAACTGTCACAAGTTTATCTTACCTGAGTTATGAGAGTTGGCTTTCAGTTGGCACATTCTGCTGCATTTATGCAGATTCTTTTAATATTGCCAAAGCTCAGTATCATTTCCATCTTCTTTAAGTCTTCTGCTTGTGTCTGCTTTTCCATGGGATGGTGCAGTAGAACAGAAAGATGTTGACCCTGGTGCCCATTGAGCATTGGTTTCAGATCCCAGGTAACCATGTACTTCTGGACTTCACTGACGTCTGCTCTGTCATACTGAGCCATTTTCTTTCCCATAAAGTGGAGATGACTTTGTCTCTAAAGGAGTCTTTGAAAACCTACATAAATAATAAACTATATAGTTGGTGCTTCCTAAATACTTCTACTTTCTGAAAATTACTTCTGAAATAACTGGACAAGAATCCTTGAGGAATTAGAGTTTTCATTTAGCCAATCCATAGTTTCAGTGATGTGAAATTCTGCTAAGCTTGTCGGGGTCAAGGTCCCCTGTCTGGGTCAGCACAGTGCTCGGTTCTTTTTTTTTTTTTTTTTTGGCCACTTCTATTGGTCTTTCATTCATCTATTTTCATCCATCTTTGTTCTTGGGCCTGTGTGGGCCTCCCATCGCAGTGGCCTCTCTCATCACAGAGCACTGGCTCTAGGCGCATGCACTCCAGAGCTCCGGCTTGGTAGTTGGACACATAGGTCCAGCCACTCCATGGCACATGGGATCATCCCAGGCCAGGGATTGAACCAGCACCCCTTGCACGGCAAGGCAGTGGCCTTACCCACTGGAACACCAGGGAAGCCAAGTGCTGGGTTCTTTACCCAGTGACACAATGGCAGATGCAGTGCTGAGCTCATGTATTTGACTCCGTGTCTTATGCACAGAATGTGGTGCTTAGAGCCTGACCTGTACTGAGTACTGACCAAAGTGAGGACATCTTCCATTGTATTATTGTAGCTGCTGTTTACCAGGTACCAGGTCCAGTGCTCGGTGATTATTATGAATTATCTAATGTCTATATTGGGCTTCCATGGCAGCTCAAGCAGTAAAGAATCAGCCCTGGCCCACAATGCAGGAGATGCAAGTTTGATCCTTGGGTCAGGAAAGTCCCCTGGAAAAGGAAATGGCAACCCACCCTAGTATTCCTGCCTGGGAAATTCCAGTCCACAGGGTTGCAGAGAGTCAAGTATGGCTTAGCGACTGAACAACAAACGTTTATATTTTCACATGATTTTCCTTCTCTGGTATCTCCACAGGTGAGGAAAGTAAAGCTCAGGGACTGAATAACTTGCTCACACAGCTGGTCAGTACAGCGCCAGGGCTTTCAACCCAGAATGTTCTTAATGTCCTAAAATCAGTAATTACAGGTTATAAGATTAAAAAAAAAAAGAAAAAAAAGACGGTGGTAATACAAAAAAACTGAGATTATTTGGCTCCCTTGGAGGAAGCAGGAACACTGGAAAGACATATCACTAGAGCATGGTGAAAGTGAAGTTGTGGCTTCTCTGTGAGCCAGTCCTTTCCTGGCAGCCTCTTGGAGCAAACCCAACTATAGCAGAGTTTTCTGTTTTAATATGAGCCGCAGGGTGACTTTTTTCTGTAGTGCTTTCGCCTCTCCCCCTCATCTCTGCCTAGTTAATTTCAAGCCACTGACTGGCCCTTTGGACATCCGTGCAGCAGCAGTCCCCAGGGCTGGCCTCTGAGGCACAGGGGCCACTGGCCTCTGGTCCCATCAGGCGGCAGCTGCTGGCAGGCCAAGCAGGAGGGACTGTGAGCTGGAGGGTTGATGGCCCACAAGAGAACTGAGTTTTTCTTTGTTTCCCTTCTAAATTGAGAATCAAACCCTAGTCTCTCCCCACTCTGTTCCCTCTGCTCTCCTCGTCCAGGCCCTGCTGCAGGCTCGCATTCTGTGTACACGCTGCTGTCTTAATATTTCTCTTTTCTCCAGGCAGGAAATGAGAAACTCATTTTTTAGAGCCATTCAGGAAGTCGTCCAGAGTTATAATGGCCCATTATCTAATGGCCAGAGTTTACTTAGGCTTTCACTACTTCCACTGCCCACTTGAAACAAGGAAAAATATTTCCCCCGCCACCATGAGTGTGCTGTTTAGATTGACCACAAGCGCTCGGACGCGGTGAGTGTCCATCCAGATTCAGGTACACAGAGCTGCTCTGCTGCCCAGCACTGCACTCCAGGCTAACACCACTACGTGTTCATTGAAGAAGTTTCTCAGTTAGTAGTGGTGGTAGTAGTAGTAGTAGTCTGTGCTCTGAACATTGTGCTTACAATCTTTTATTTAACCGCTCATTGCTTAGAGAGTTGCTCACCCCGAGCTGTGGTGCTTATTCAAAATGGGTATCCCTAGGCCGGCTAAGCAAGATTGTGGGAGGGGGGCCTCCAGAATGCTCATTCTAAGTCTTGTTTTCTGCATCAAAAAAAGACAGAGCATGTGCTTTTATGAAAGATAATGTGTAAAACATTTCAAATGTGCGGCAAAATGTACTTTATTGGTATCAAAGATTTGTGATTTGTTACTAGGAGCATTAATGACAAGAACAGACTTTGAGAGGCGTTGAAGACAGCTGTCTTGTCTTATCTCCTCTCTGTGCTGTTGTGATGTGTTGGAAGCTCCCTCTCGGGTTTATCCGTGCCTGAGTGCCCATGCACCCAGCTGAGGCCCAGCCCTGTGGGCCGTGCTCTCATCCCGGATGTGGGCAGTCCTGGCCATGACTCAAGGCTTACAGGAACCTGCACAGGTGAGCAGGGAACATTCCAGCACCTGGCATGCAGTGGCCCCACCCTCCCGCACCCCTCCCTGTGTGTCACAGGCTACAGGAAGGAACCCATGGTAATGACTTCGGGTGTGTGTCCATAGCGCCTGAGATGGGCCCACTGGGTTGGTGGTAGATGGAAACAGGGATCTCCTTCCTCAAATCCTGGCATAATAGAGAGAGGAAAAGTATACCCTCTCCCACATCCTTAGCATCTGCCACATCTGCCTGATGCCCATTCCTCTCCCCTCTGGGTGAACAGCTCCACAGAGCCTGAGGTACCAAGAAGGGAATCAAGGAGAAGAAAACCCAAATTCAGACTCTGCACTCTGCTCGCCATGCCCTCCTGTTCTATCAGGGAAGACCCCCTTGGCATAAAGGACGTCATGAAAGAGCCTGAAATCCAATCTGTAAAACCACAAAACAGATGGCAGAAATGTGCCTAGAATATCTTTGTGAATCAAAACACAGGTGCCTTCAAGGACATTTTACTAGTTTGCCCTGAGCATGTGCACCCTCCCTGAATGGAGCGCAGGCCACATTTCTGGCTGTTCAGATACACGGGGATAATTTCAGAGTAATTTAAAAGTCAACTGCCACTGCCAGGCATCTGCTCTTGCAAATTAAATGCCTGGCACAGGACTTTGTTAAGGTAATAGTTAATTACAATACAAATTACACGTGTCACCTGGGCATCCTCACAGGCACCCACCCCTATGATTACCAGCTCTCTCACCCTCCCTCAGCCCTGATGAAAGCCTCCATCATTCTGCTGATGGGGACACAACCCTGTTATCAGCCCCATTTTTTTTCTTTTTTTTTGGTATGCTGACACTGTTTTCTTTCTGGAATGAAAGGCCTCTGCTGATTAACTGAAATGTACGTCTCACTCCTGACCCTTTGAATCTGAAAATATCCTGCGCTCCTCCATCCTTCCTCTTCCGCTCCTTCCACTATACTTACCGGTCTCCATTTATTTATATGTTTGGAAGTATTTTAATTACTCAGTACAAAAAGGCCTCATCCTTGTAAAATGTTCAGCGATAGCAGAATGTCCGAAAGTACAGAAAGCCAAGTTCTCAGGCTCTCAGATCCCTTTTCACTGGCCCGTTTGGAAGGTGCCAAACATGTACAAATAAAAATAGTTTGTTTTGTTTATAGTTTTATACAATGAATTTATATAATGCAAATTATTTTGCCTCTTGCTCCTTTTTTTTTAGTTTCACTTTACCTGAGAGCTTTCCAAATTTCAGTGTGTATAAAACGCTCTCATCTCTGTAAGCGTTCCTTGTCCTGGGGTTGTGGGCTGCTGCTACTGGGCCTTTAGATGGCTCTGAATTTGTTAGCCAGAACAGTGAGGGCTGCAGGGAACACGCTGACTCAGATTTCCACTGCTCACAGGAAGAGGTTTTCCAGAAGAGAGCTGGAAGGGGAAGACCTTCCAATGGATTTTTCAATAAAATTTTTTAAAAATTTCCATTATACTCAGCAGCTGTAATACTCATGCAAAGCCCCAAATCATCAAGATCACTCCACCATCTATTCTTTTCTGAAAAATTTTAAAGCCAGTCCCGTCACACCGAGGGAGAGTATCCTTTCACCACACCATTCTTCATTATGCATCCTTAGAACTTCCAATTTTCAGTCATCCCGAGGAGAATGGAAGTTCAAGAAAGGCTCAAGCTGTGGTTCAGAAGAGGCCATACTGTGTTCTCAGTGTGTCCCTGGGTGGGAGTCCATAAGGAATACTTGAACTAGAGCAGAGCTTGCCTCAGAAAAGGCCCCTCTGCCTTCTGAAGAGCTGCGCCCAGGTCGCCAGATCCAGGCCTAACTCGGGGTGCCCACACAAGAGCGCAGTTTGGCAGAATAGTACATGCAGTACACACCCTTCATGACCTAAGTGCCTGTGACTCTTGCAGTGCTAGGGACAGAATGGCCTGTAACACAATCTTGTGGGTGAGATATTGTGAACGGTCCCTGGCTTCACTTTGCACTCAGCCTGACAATTCAATTAGATGCTGTGTTCTGCAGATTTATTTGAGGTCAGGAAATGCCCTGGAGGCTGAGATTAGGTGGCTCCCTGCCGTGGAGCAGTCACCTTAATTACTGTGGCGGCAAGATCTGCAACAGGAGCATTGGCCCCAGACTCGCTTGCAGCCCTGTGGAGAAATGTGCCATGTGACGGCTCCCTACCCTTTAGTCTGGGGCACTTGCAAACCCAGGCAGCCTTGGAGCCTAACACAATCCACCCACCCCCACAATTGCAGCACATAAACCATCCTGGTTTTCATTCCCTAGAAACTGTTTTTCCTATATTTATTGTTGTATAATTGCTTTTGAGGAAAGTGTTCACATTTTATATCACATGAAATATGTTTATAAAGTTTATAAACTTTTGTCACCAGCTCACAGCAGACTGTCCTAGAAAATGTCACCAAGCACAGTGACGAGCAGGTGACGTCATTCCTGTGCCTGGCTAATGATTAATATGGCTGCCTGCCCTGGCGTCAGCCTGCCAATGGATTTTCAATAAAATTTTTTAAAAATTTCCATTATACTCAGCAGCTGTAATACTCATGCAAAGCCCCAAATCATCAAGATCACTCCACCATCTATTCTTTTCTGAAAAATTTTAAAGCCAGTCCCGTCACACCGAGGGAGAGTATCCTTTCACCACACCATTCTTCATTATGCATCCTTAGAACTTCCAATTTTCAGTCATCCCGAGGAGAATGGAAGTTCAAGAAAGGCTCAAGCTGTGGTTCAGAAGAGGCCATACTGTGTTCTCAGTGTGTCCCTGGGTGGGAGTCCATAAGGAATACTTGAACTAGAGCAGAGCTTGCCTCAGAAAAGGCCCCTCTGCCTTCTGAAGAGCTGCGCCCAGGTCGCCAGATCCAGGCCTAACTCGGGGTGCCCACACAAGAGCGCAGTTTGGCAGAATAGTACATGCAGTACACACCCTTCATGACCTAAGTGCCTGTGACTCTTGCAGTGCTAGGGACAGAATGGCCTGTAACACAATCTTGTGGGTGAGATATTGTGAACGGTCCCTGGCTTCACTTTGCACTCAGCCTGACAATTCAATTAGATGCTGTGTTCTGCAGATTTATTTGAGGTCAGGAAATGCCCTGGAGGCTGAGATTAGGTGGCTCCCTGCCGTGGAGCAGTCACCTTAATTACTGTGGCGGCAAGATCTGCAACAGGAGCATTGGCCCCAGACTCGCTTGCAGCCCTGTGGAGAAATGTGCCATGTGACGGCTCCCTACCCTTTAGTCTGGGGCACTTGCAAACCCAGGCAGCCTTGGAGCCTAACACAATCCACCCACCCCCACAATTGCAGCACATAAACCATCCTGGTTTTCATTCCCTAGAAACTGTTTTTCCTATATTTATTGTTGTATAATTGCTTTTGAGGAAAGTGTTCACATTTTATATCACATGAAATATGTTTATAAAGTTTATAAACTTTTGTCACCAGCTCACAGCAGACTGTCCTAGAAAATGTCACCAAGCACAGTGACGAGCAGGTGACGTCATTCCTGTGCCTGGCTAATGATTAATATGGCTGCCTGCCCTGGCGTCAGCCTGCGGGCAGGGACAGCTGGTGGTGCATCTACAACAATTTGCAGATAATAAATGTGGTTTGCTGATGTTGCTTAAGATCTGCCAGTGCAGACACTAGATTAGAGATTAGGAATCTGGAGGGTTTCTATTGCTAGCCTTTCTACAAATGGCCAGTTAGAGGACTGAATTCAGCCTGAACCCCTATGTGAAATCCTGTAGTGGACAAAGTTCACTTAATTGGTTACTTATATCTGATCCCTATTTCTAACTTGCTGAGTATTTTCACGTTTATTTTAACCCCCCAAAATCCAAACTTAAATGGGACTTTGAAAAAGTACTTCACTTGTGTGTGTTAAATCGCTTCAGTTGTGTCCAACTCTTTGTGACCCTATGGACCGTGACCCACCAAGTTCCTCTGTCCATGGGATTCTCCAGGCAAGAATACAGCAGTGAGTTGCCATGCCCTGCTCCAGGGAATCTTCCCAACTCAGGGATCAAACCCACGTCTCTTACGACTCCTATGCTGGCAGGCAGGTTCTTTACTACTAGTGCCACCTGGGAAGCCCCATTATTTCACTTATGTGTATCTTAACTTCCTCAACCAACATGTAATAATTTTAAAAAGATGGACTGATGGTCCCACTGTCTCCTCCAGCATGAGTGCCGGTCAGCTCCTCCCACTGGGCCAGCCTTCAGGGCACTTCTGTTCTGTGAGAACAGACTTGCCTTCTGCCCTTTTAGTTCTGTTTTCTGTGTTTGAAATGATCAATATCATGTTTCTAGGTTTTTTAAATGAAATTGCCTTTGTGTTGGTGGTTGTATTAGTCTTTTTTTTTTTTTTTTTTGCTCTACTTAGTTTAGAAATCACTAGCTTGGCCAGTTTGTAACCAAAAATTGCAGTTTACAGTTAGTAATAAATCCCACAGATGACTGTAGTCACCAAATCCGTATTCTCTTTCCATTGTTCATTTCCACGTTTTAGTCCTAGTTAATGGTAAACTAAAAAGAATATATACCACACTGATTGTACAGCACCTCTGCACTACTCTTCCTTGTCCTTTCATGGTATTTCACAGCTATCTCTTCTGGGAGCAATAATTTCTACTCATATCTGTGCACAGTCAATAATGAAAAATGATTTTTTGAGGAAGAAACTGTATTTATATCTATTCTAATTTTGATTGAAACTTTCTCTAGAGACTGGGGCTTTGTTTTTAAAGTGTTTTTTTTTTCTTTTTTTTTGTAAACATGAGAGAGTTTTGGCCTGAATTATCCAAGAACTAACCTAAGTTTCTCTTAGGCATTGTCATTTAAGGTTCAATGTTGTGAGTCTAGTCCATTCCTGGTGACAGTGTTGGCCCTCCTGGTCACATTATGACTGTTCCTGATGGCCCAGGGAGTGGCCAAGGAAGATAGGAGGTGCCAACAGACACAGAGCAGTTTTCTTCATAAAACCTCAGCTTTATCGCAGATGATGGCAAAATCATGTGCAGGACAGGAAGTGCATCCACCTAGAACTTACAGTACAGACAGTATGAGACATGCATAACACATAAAAAATGGAACTGTTATACAGATGCAATGCATCACAAAAGCTTGTATGTTTTCCTCATTACAAAGGAAAGTTTGTCTTTAAAACATCTGGTGGTAACATTTTTCATTTGGAAGTTAGTCTTAGAAATGAGTTTCCATTGACTGGTGAGGAGGAGAAGGAATTGTCCTAACCAAGCATCCAGCTGCCCATCCTTGGGAGAGCTCTTGGTCAGTCATGAGAGGCTGCTGCTTCATCCCAGTGCCAATTCTGGGAGGTTTGCCTAAGGATCTTCCTTACCCAGGGATCAAAGGTGGGTCTTCTGCATTGGAGGAAGATTCCTTACCATCTGAGTCACCAGGAATGTCTTGTAAATGTGGACCGAATGATGGTCATTTCCCCTAAGGACACTCCTTGCTCATCTTATTTTTGTGTAACTTCTGGTGCCCAGGCCTGCAACACTGAGGGCAGGGTCCCCAGACCCTGTGCCCTGAGGGTGCACTCGCTGGGAAATGCTGGGAGAAGGAATCTGTCACCTTGGAGACTTAGAGCCACCTTCTACTAAACAGAAAAGTCAGCAGTGAACACAGGGTGATCCTGGGGCTGCATCTACTCCTTATACTGATAAGAGAAGAACTTCTGGAAGATTCAGTTGAATAGATTTCACAGGGAAAGGAGAAAATAGTATTTTAAGACTCAAGGCTGCATTTTCTTTTACTTATGATTCAGTAAAATCTATAGTTTTTAGGTCCGGGAAGAACACCATGAGGTCGATTACCTTTGCCAATTACATTGCTCGTGACACCCGGTGCCTTGGTGCCACCGTTGATGTGGAGCACTCCCACGTCCAATTCCTGGGCAACCTGGTGCTGAATCTGTGGGACTGTTGTGGTCAGGACACCTTCATGGAAAACTACTTCACCAGCCAGCAAGACAACATCTTCCGTAACGTTGAGGTTCTGATTTATGTGTTCGACGTGGAGAGCCGCAAACTGGAGAAGGACATTCATTATTACCAGTCATGTCTGGAGGCCATTGTCCAGAACGCTCCCGATGCCAAAATCTTCTGCCTGGTGCACAAAATGGATCTGGTTCAGGAGGATCAGCATGACCTGATTTTTAAAGAGCAAGAAGAAGACCTGAGGTATCTGTCTCGTCTACTGGAGTGTGCTTGTTTTCGAACGTCCATCTGGGATGAGATGCTCTACAAAGCCTGGTCCAGTATTGTCTATCAGCTGATTCCCAATTTTCAGCAGCTGGAGATGAACCTCAAGAATTTGCCCAGATTATTGAGGCCAATGAAGTCTTGCTGTTTGAGAGAGCCACGTTCTTGTTCATCTCCCATTACCAGTGCAAAGAGCAGTGTGACATCCACTGATTTGAGAAGATCAGCAACATTATTAAGCAGTTCAAGCTGAGCTGCAGTAAATTGGCCGCTTCTTTCCAGAGCATGGACATTAAGAATTCTAACTTCGCTGCTTTCATTGACATCTTCACATCCCACGTACATGATGGTGGTCATGTCGGATCCATCGATCCCTTCTGCAACTATGCTGATAAACATTCGCAATGCCAGGAAACACTTTGAGAAGCTGGAGAGGGTGAATGATCCCAAGCACAGCCTCCTTATGCATTGAATATTGCCAAAATGTGCTCTCTGAAAATGCTTAATTCCCCTCCCTCCTTTATTTTTCTTTTAAATTCATAATGTCATGTGTTATTATAAGTGGGCTCTGAAATGTGTGCTGCTTACTCTTTCCATCTTTCTTCCCTTCTTCCCAGCCTTTAAGCCTTAGACGCTATTTACTCAGTTATCCAGTAGAGCTTTAAGAAGGCCTTTCTGAAAGTTGGTATGGTGTAACACTGAAGTAGGTGGTGGTTTATGTGTGTATGTGTGTTCTGATTACCTGGTTATAATAGATACACAAATCAAAGCCTTTACAATATCTTCTGTGTTCCTTACAAGGTTGCAAAGATGGAATGTTATTTTATCAGCAAGGTTTAATACCTTCTTCCTGGCTTCAATCATGAATAAACATTTGCTGTTAGCAATTTAAAAAAGAAAAGAAAAGGAGCCTTAGAAGTTGCCTTGTGGAGCTGAATGCATTGCTTTTTGTTTCCTGGTGCCATTCATGGAGCCATCATCACTGTTGAGAAAACACCTTGCTTAACCCTCTCAGGGGTCCTTCTTGCTTGCTCTGAATTCTGTTCTGTCACCCACAGAGCAGATTTCCTGGCAGGAAGGCTCTCAACAGCGGGCCCACTCTGTGCTCCTGCCACCCTGGGGCCACCCTTCCTCAGAGGAAAAGTCAGGTTGTGGCTAGAGGAGCCTGGGGCAAGAGAGGAGAGTGTCAGGAAAGCCTCAGCTCCTAAAGAGTGCTGATACAGACACAGCATGGGTTCCCAGAGGCCCAGCTGGGTCCCTGATCCTTTTGGCTATTCCTGACTCCACACTGTATGCAGTGTCTTCCCATACTGACCCCACCAGTCATGGGCATGCACTGTCTCTGGTATTGTCTGGTATCCACTTTTCCAGCCATCGTGCAAAATTCAAGGTCTGGTTGCTTCACCTTTCTAGACTCAATTTTCTGTTCCCTAGAGCAGAAGAACCTGGTAGCTTTATTGCCTTGTCTTCTCCTGTCTCCAGTAGCTACCCCCTCTCACTGGGGCCACTGCCTGGGGTGCAGGCTTCTGACTCTAGGGTGACTGTGACCACTGGGCAGTGACCACCCCACTCAGCACACTGACCAAGTGCAGGCAGCTTCTCAATTTGTGCACTGACTGTTGGGTTCTGTGGGCATGTGCAGACACACACACATACACACACATGCGTGTAGGGTAACAGCTCCTAGTTAAGGAGAAGATGGTGCTGCTGATTCTAGTTTCTGAAGAAGTGAAAAGGGAGACTCTGGCTGAGTTAGAAAAGCACAGAAGTGAATCCCAGGTTCCACCTAAGCCTTTTACTCATACTGTATACATACTCAAATATTTTTTTTTGTCTTTTAATCTTAATGGCCTGATAGCAAGAAATGATTATAATTCTTACCTCAGAGGGACTGAGGGTAAATGTGATAAAAACATAACCTTGTCTGTGGGAACAAAAAGTCACAAAACAGTGACAAGAGCCACAAAGGTCTGACTGGCAGTAAGATATCATGAAAACAAAACAATTACTTATTGCCTCTCTTCTCATAATTAAAATACATATGCACACCCTGGCCACCTTGTTTAGCTCCTGGGCCCACATAACATCTGGCAGCCTGGAGCACACACATCAGCTACTTCAGTGGAGCCAAGTGAAGGCTGTCCAGGGTCAGGCAGCTGGACTCCTGCTAGAAGCCACTCCTCTCCTCAAGGAAACCTCCGCTCAGTGGATCTCAATGCTGGCTGCTCACTGAGATCATCTGAGGATCTTTCAAACCCCAGTGGCTACCTCAGAATGATTAGCTTACAAATAATATTTTTAAAAAAACCTTACCGTGACTTATGGAATATCTGACTCAATGGTTCTATCAATAAGTTCTTTCCCTCTTTAACTGTCTTGTTCATAGGTGCAAACTTCCCACATATGTTTTCAAGGTTTGGCATCTCTTAATTCTATTTCATAGTAGTGCTGACTCTGTCGACCAGAATTTACTTATCTTTCTAGAAAAGTGTGCTGGGAGGGTGGGAGATTTTCTCCCCAGCAAATACTGCAGGATGAATTTGTTCCTCAGTAGGTCTCTACCTAGTGTCTGCAGCTGTCTGCTGACTGTGCAGTACTTCTGTTTCTGAATAGCTTACAGTAACGTTGGGTTAAGAAAACGTGTCAGCGCACCATGAGGTGCCATCAGGGACAGCGATGGAAGGGTCTGTGCACTTGCTCATTTATTCAGCAGGTTTCTCAGGGGCCTGCTGAGTGTTGACGGCATGTTGGGCATGCAGACACAAAGCAGGCATGGCCCTGCCCCCTCATCTACCCCACTGTTTCAGTCCAGAGCCTGTGGTCAGCACTTGGAGAATTGATGGCATCTCTGTGTACCACGACCCATCTTATTCTTCATGCCCATGCTTGCTGTCAACCTGAACCTTACCTTTGGGGCTCACATTCCTCATATGTGATATGTAAATGCTAATAATAGCTGCTGCTGGCAGGGTCTTTAACCTGTTCTATAACAAGTATCCCCTAGTCTTTGACCTCCAACTTCCTGAAAACTTGTCCCTCCCTGGTCCCCAACCTATCTCCCTGCTCAGATTATATCTTGAGTCTCTTCACTGATCACTTCCTCTGAGTCTCCTCTGAAAGACTGTACAATCAATCGCTACACCATTACTCACATTTCAGCTACCAAGGTATGAAGAGGAGGGCATGGCATTTCAGAGCTCTCAGCTGCTGCCTGCAGACGATTAGGTGCCTACTGCCCCTCCTTTGAGGCTTATCACTCAACACCCTTGAAGATGACATTCAGAACTCCAGAGATCTCCAATTCCAAATCACCTTTCCCAACTATTCACCCAAGGTTGGAGCTATTTCACCTCAGAAATCTTAAAGCCTAATGTCAGAAATCTAGATTTAATGCTTGTTTACAGTGTTTTGCTTTGTCACACTTTGGAGACGTTATTTTTTGTTCATTTGTTTTTGACAAATTGAAGGTTTGTGGCAGTCCTGCATCAAGCAAGCCTTTTGGTACCATTTTTCCAACAGCATGTGCTTATTCTGTGTCACTCTGTCACTTCTGGTATTCTTGCAATATTGGAAACTTTATCATTATCGTATTTGTTATGGTGATCTCTGATTAGTAATCTTTAATACTATTTTCCAAAAAGGTTATTACTCCCTGAAGGCTCAGATAATGCTTAGCATTTTTTAGCAATAAAGTACTTTTTTATTGAAGTATAATTGCTTTATAATGTTGTGTTAGTTTCTGCTGTACAAACAAAATGAATCAGCCATAAGTATACATATAGCCTCTCCCTCTTGAGCTTCCATCCCACCCCCTCACCCCATTCCTCTAGGTCATCACAGAACACTGGGCTGAGCTCCCATTAGTTGTCTACTGTACATATGGTCGTGTATATATATATATATACATATATATATATGTGTGTGTGTCAACCCTAATCTCCTGGTTCATCCCTTCCTCTGCTCCTGTCTCGTGTCCACATGTCCATTCTCTGCATCTGTGTCTCTGTTCCTGCTCTGTAACTAGATTCATCTGTACCATTTTTCTAGATTCCACATATATACATTAACATATATTTCTTTTTCTGTTTTTCTCTTTATGACTAACTCTGTATGACAGGTCCATCCACGTCTATTTTTGTTCCTTTTTATGGCTTAATAATACTCCCTTGTACATGTGCACCACAGCTTCTTTATTCATTCGTCTATTGACGCTTAGGTTGCTTCCATGTCCTGGCTAGTATAAATAGTGCCACAGTAAACACTGGAGTACATGCGTCTTTTTGAATTATGGTTTTCTCAGAAAATATGCCAGTAATGAGATTGCTGGCTTATATGGTAGTTCTTTTAGTTTTGTAAGGAATCACCATGCTGTTCCATAGTGACTGTATCAGTTTACATTCCTACTAATAGTACAAGAAGGTTCCCTTTTCTCCACACCCTCTCCAGCATTTATTGTTTATAGATTTATTGATGATGGTCATTCTGATTGGTGTGAGGTGACACCTCATTTTAGTTTTGAATTGCATTCCTCTAACAATTTGTGATGTTGAGCATCTTTTTAGGTGCCTCTTGGCTGTCTGTATATCTTCTTTAGAGAAATGTCTATTTAGATCTTCTATCCATTTTTTGTTTGGGTCGTTTGTCATTTTTCATATTGAATTGCATGAGCTGTTTGTATATTTTGAAGATTAATCCTTTGTCTGTTGCTTCATTTACAAATATTTTCTCTCACTCCTAGGATTGCCCTTTTGTCTTGTTTATGGTTTCCTTTGCTGTGCAAAAACATTTAAGTTTAATTAGTTCCCATTTGTTTGTTTTTGTTTTTATTTTGTTACTCTAGGAGGTGAATCAAAAAATATCTTGCTGTGATTTATGTCAAAAACGTTTTTCCTATGTTTTCCTCTAAGAGTTTTATAGTGCCCAGTCTTACATTTAGGAATTTAATCTATTTTTAGTTTATTTTTCTGTGTGGTATTAAGTACTGTTCTAATTATTCTTTTACATGTAGCTGTCCAGTTTCCCAGCACTACTTATTGAAGAGACTGTTTCTTCTCCATCATATGGTCTTGCCTCCTTTGTCATAGATTAGGTGACCGTAGGTACATGGGTTTATCCCTGGGCTTTCTGTCCTATCCAAACTGACTTGGTTACTATAGCTTTGTACTGTCTGAAGTTAGTTGACTGACTGAGCTCTGTTTTTGTTTTTGTTATTTTTGCTTTGACTTTTCGGGGTCTTTTGCGTTTCCATGCAAATTGTAAAATTTTTTGTTCTAATTCTGTGGAACAAGGCCATTGGTAATTTGATAGGGATTGCACTGAAGCTGTACATTGCTTTGGGTAGTAGAGTCATTTTCACAATATTGATTCTTCTCATCTAAAAACATGGTATATTTTTCCATCTGTTTGTGTCATCTTTGATTTTTTCATCAGTATTTTATAATTTTCTGAGTTCAGGTCCTTTGCCTCCTTAGGTAAGTTTATTCCCTGGTATTTTATTCTTTTTGCTGTGATGATTTCCTAAATTGTTCCCTTAGCAATAAAGTATTTTAAGCTAAGGTATGTACATTGCCTTTTTAGACATAATGTTATTGAAACTTAATAGATTATGACAGTGTACACCTCATTGAATTCCTCTAACAATTTGTGATGTTGAGCATCTTTTAGGTGCCTCTTGGCTGTCTGTATATCTTCTTTAGAGAAATGTCTATTTAGATCTTCTATCCATTTTTGTTTGGGTCGTTTGTCATTTTCATATTGAACTGCAGGAGTTGCTTGTATATTTTTGAGATTAATCCTTTGTCTGTTTCTTCATTTGCTATTATTTTCTCACTCCTAGGATTGCCCTTTTGTCTTGTTTATGGTTTCCTTTGCTGTGCAAAAACATTTAAGTTTAATTAGTTCCCATTTGTTTGTTTTTGTTTTTATTTTGTTACTCTAGGAGGTGAATCAAAAAATATCTTGCTGTGATTTATGTCAAAAACGTTTTTCCTATGTTTTCCTCTAAGAGTTTTATAGTGCCCAGTCTTACATTTAGGAATTTAATCTATTTTTAGTTTATTTTTCTGTGTGGTATTAAGTACTGTTCTAATTATTCTTTTACATGTAGCTGTCCAGTTTCCCAGCACTACTTATTGAAGAGACTGTTTCTTCTCCATCATATGGTCTTGCCTCCTTTGTCATAGATTAGGTGACCGTAGGTACATGGGTTTATCCCTGGGCTTTCTGTCCTATCCAAACTGACTTGGTTACTATAGCTTTGTACTGTCTGAAGTTAGTTGACTGACTGAGCTCTGTTTTTGTTTTTGTTATTTTTGCTTTGACTTTTCGGGGTCTTTTGCGTTTCCATGCAAATTGTAAAATTTTTTGTTCTAATTCTGTGGAACAAGGCCATTGGTAATTTGATAGGGATTGCACTGAAGCTGTACATTGCTTTGGGTAGTAGAGTCATTTTCACAATATTGATTCTTCTCATCTAAAAACATGGTATATTTTTCCATCTGTTTGTGTCATCTTTGATTTTTTCATCAGTATTTTATAATTTTCTGAGTTCAGGTCCTTTGCCTCCTTAGGTAAGTTTATTCCCTGGTATTTTATTCTTTTTGCTGTGATGATTTCCTAAATTGTTCCCTTAGCAATAAAGTATTTTAAGCTAAGGTATGTACATTGCCTTTTTAGACATAATGTTATTGAAACTTAATAGATTATGACAGTGTAAATACAACTGGGAAACCAAAAGAATCTGTTTGACTCATTTTATTGTGATTTCCACTTTATGTAGTGGTCTGGAACCAAACCCAAAAAACCTCTAAGGTCTGCCTGTACTCTGGTTTGAAAAAAATGAGCAGCTAAGGTTACATGAACACCTCATACTGTTTCATTTTTTCATAATGAGGCCTTGTCCCCTCTTTAAGAATGTCACCCCTCTTCTCTACTGGTTGAATTCTAGTGCTCCTTCTGATCCCCAATCTCTCTTCATCATCTTTCGAAGTGTTCTAAGGCAACCTTCCTTTGCAGTTTTGGTAGACTAAACCTGCATGTGGGTAACTTACCTACCATGACTGACTGGAAACTAGTCATCTGTCTGGAGCCACAGTTCCTCCTCGTGTTCTTGGGGTACTGCCTCCATGTCTCTGACACACGTTTGTGGGCAATGTAGAGAGATAGTTGGATGAGCTGACCGGACATGTTTGCGGTGCTCAGTCATGCAAGCATCCTCAAAATTATTGTCATTCCTCCCACAGTGTGAAGCCCTGCTTTTTCCTGCTAATTTAAATAAAGTTTCCTTCGTAAATATTAATAAAATGTAGACTTTAAACTTGTAGTTGATTATCCAGTTATCCAGTTATGTTGACCAAAGTTCTTAGTAACAGTTCAGAATCTTGTAAAATATACCCATGTGTACGGAGGCCTGTTTCTGAATTAATTCTGGCACGCCAGTAGACAAAAGCCTAAACCATGCCATGGGAATAAGCTGACTTTGATATTTATGCCCAGTTTTTCTGCTCATTTGTAGAAATTCTACTAAGCCATGGCAATTAAATGACAGAGATCACCTATTATTTAAAAATAAATTCTATTTCTGAATATTTTACTTGCAGGAGGCTATGAAGCATCATGATCTCAGGGACCAGGAAACCAAAGTTATTTTCCCAGTTGGACAAAAATTGATTGATCATGTATTCCCGGCCCAGCTGCTCCACTTTTATATTTGTCAAGTAGAAAAGTATAGATTCCCTTGGAAAAACAGACCTCTCCCCTTCCTCCCACAGGTGCTAGAGTCTGGCTGCTTTCTCACTGCCTGCTCTGGGATAGCTCTGAGTGGTGTTAGTGCCCTTGCTTGGGGCCAGGTGGGGCAGCAGTGTTTCTGATTGCTCCCTTCCTAAGTTACTGGAAGTTCTGCTGAGATTAGATGTTAATAAACTGCCATGCTGCCCTTGAGCAATGGAATGGAATGGAATGAATGTAATGTAAATTCAATACTCCAGCACCTCACCAGTCCTCCAGATGCATATTATCATCCTTTGCCTGATAAGGAAAAGGAAGCCAGGGAGACTGTGACTTTCTCAAGGCTGAGCCTGTGCTCTTTCTGGAGGTTGAATAACTGGTTCTAAAATGTTAGCATGCAAGGAAAGTCCTGAGGACATTTGTCAAAGGGACAGACCTCTCTGTGTTGCCCAGATCTATAGAACTAGAGCCTCCTGAGATGGTCTGAGCCACTACCCTCGTATGCAGGACCTCAGCCTCCTCTTTGCTCCTTGCCTGATGGCCTCAGGTCTCTCAGATCCATCGGCAGGCAGGGAATACAGCCACTGTGAAAGTGATCTCAGCTGACAAACCTCCCACTCATGAGTCCTACCCACAACACAAAATAAAACTGACAGGCCGAGCTATCCATCAAAGAACAAATGGTAAGCAGATCACCCATATTCACCTGGAGGGAATTTATTGTAAAGCCAATGAAATTGAAGGCCCTGGGACGTCCTGGCAGTATGCTGGCAGGTTTATGTATTTTATGAAATTTGCATAAGGAAAATATCTTGTGACTTTTCATTCCAACTATTCACCTTCACTTTGTAGCTGACTCTGTATGCCTAAGTCACAGGACCCGTAAAGCCAGTGTCCACTTCTGCGGCCATCAGAGGGGATCCTGCATGGTAGCAAACAGTTTGCAGGAGTTCAGTGTACCTGGTGAGCGACTGCCAAGATGAAGTCTGTACTTTGCCCAACAATAGCCATAGGACAACCCCATTTGTGAAAAGAAGAGTGATATATTTGTATGTACCTAAAGCACCTCTAAAAAGATACTTTTGCTCTATATTCTTCTGTACTCTTGATCTTTCCCCAGACTTCAAAAATGGAATTGATTCTATTATTTTTTCTACCTAGAAAAGTATAAATTTTTGTAGAAGTTTGAAAATAATTAAAAATATGAGAAAATATTCTCAAAGCATGCCTCACAGTAATGACTACTATAATGTTTATTTAAAATTAGTGTTCCTTCAACATTGTTAATCAGCTGTATCCCAATACAAAATGTTTTTGGTGTTTTAAGAAAATGTTTTTAGTAAAATAAAATTGGCATCCCTCCCAGGACAGACCCTAGAGTTGCCCTTTGCCTTGAGGGTGCCGTTGCTGAAAGAGAGAATCCCCTTTGCTTTAAAATGAGGGTCTAAGTAGCCTTACTAGAAACAGGAAAATCTCATTGGTTTTCTTGCACACCCTCACCTAAAGAGCTTGTGTTTCTCTGAGTGAGTACCTACGTAAAATGCAGGACCTCATGCCACTCTCTGTGTTGCCCAGATCTATAGCTCCTGGGGCCTGTATGCAGGACCTCAGCCTCCTCTTTGCTCCTTGCCTGATGGCCTCAGGTCTCTCAGATCCATCGGCAGGCAGGGAATACAGCCACTGTGAAAGTGATCTCAGCTGACAAACCTCCCACTCATGAGTCCTACCCACAACACAAAATAAAACTGACAGGCCGAGCTATCCATCAAAGAACAAATGGTAAGCAGATCACCCATATTCACCTGGAGGGAATTTATTGTAAAGCCAATGAAATTGAAGGCCCTGGGACGTCCTGGCAGTATGCTGGCAGGTTTATGTATTTTATGAAATTTGCATAAGGAAAATATCTTGTGACTTTTCATTCCAACTATTCACCTTCACTTTGTAGCTGACTCTGTATGCCTAAGTCACAGGACCCGTAAAGCCAGTGTCCACTTCTGCGGCCATCAGAGGGGATCCTGCATGGTAGCAAACAGTTTGCAGGAGTTCAGTGTACCTGGTGAGCGACTGCCAAGATGAAGTCTGTACTTTGCCCAACAATAGCCATAGGACAACCCCATTTGTGAAAAGAAGAGTGATATATTTGTATGTACCTAAAGCACCTCTAAAAAGATACTTTTGCTCTATATTCTTCTGTACTCTTGATCTTTCCCCAGACTTCAAAAATGGAATTGATTCTATTATTTTTTCTACCTAGAAAAGTATAAATTTTTGTAGAAGTTTGAAAATAATTAAAAATATGAGAAAATATTCTCAAAGCATGCCTCACAGTAATGACTACTATAATGTTTATTTAAAATTAGTGTTCCTTCAACATTGTTAATCAGCTGTATCCCAATACAAAATGTTTTTGGTGTTTTAAGAAAATGTTTTTAGTAAAATAAAATTGGCATCCCTCCCAGGACAGACCCTAGAGTTGCCCTTTGCCTTGAGGGTGCCGTTGCTGAAAGAGAGAATCCCCTTTGCTTTAAAATGAGGGTCTAAGTAGCCTTACTAGAAACAGGAAAATCTCATTGGTTTTTCTTGCACACCCTCACCTAAAGAGCTTGTGTTTCTCTGAGTAGCCAGTGTGTGGCCTAACTGGGACCAGTAAAGGGGGAGGAGCACACCTGTTCTCCTCCTGTGAGCAAGCAGCCACCAACGTTTCTAAAGACCTGAAACCATGCACGGCCCTCAACAGTCAAGGACACGTTAAATATATTACTTGACTCCATATATTCCTCAGCCAGAAAAAAGTATTTTGTAGATAGATATTTATTAAGATTAAAAAATTGGCAATTTATTAAATGAAGAAAATGGCAAGTGAAAGATTATATGCGGTAGGATCCGTTTTTATAAATAAATTCCCTACCTGCCAGGTGGGCCTTCCCTGGTGGCTCAGCAGTAAAGAATCCACCTGTAATGTAGGAGTTGTAAGAGATGCAGATGTGATCCCTGGGTCAGGAAGATTCCCTAGAGGAAGGCATGGGAATCCACTCTAGTATGCTTGCCTGGAGAATCCCATGGACAGAGGATCCTGTTGGGCTACAGTCCATAGTGTCTGTAAAGACACTATGAATTGGACACAACTGAAGCAACTTAGCATGCACAAGCACCTGCATGGTATGCATAGAAGGAATTCTGAAAACCTGTGAACATCATTGGTTTTATCTTTTTTTTTCCTGTTTCCTTATCTACAATCCAAGTTTGCTTCAAAGAATATGTTCATTCAGCAACATAAAAGTGAAATAATTGTATTATTTTAAACCCGCCAAACAGTCATCCTTTCGTAACTTGAGACCTGTTTTCTCACTTGATAAAAAGATTCAACAAGGTATTGAAACTGTAAGTAACCTATAAATAGAGTTAAGGTGTTGTCTGCAAACTGAATTATTAAGTGATTTGATTCCTGACTTGCATCTTCAGATTTCTAGGCAGCAGTGGCTGCCCCAGGAGCTGTGTCTCCATGGGGAGCAGATGAGAGGCCTGAGGAAAGTCCCCACCACATAACACCTGAACCCTCCAGGCTCTTCTCAAATGGCTGTCTTCTCCTCTCTTCACTCGTCTCTCCCATGGCCTCAAAAAGAAAGTGAAAATCATTTTAGAAACAGTCCTGTGTTCTCTCTAAGCTGTTCTGCTCACATGTTCCCACGTGGTTTCCTCTGTATCCCTCTGTTGGTTTATTCTCTGGAATTCAGTGGATTGCAGTCCATTCCAGGATTCCAGTCCTGAAATGCTGTGAAGATCGCTGTCCACCTTCCCCACATCTCATCAATTACACAGACATTTCAGATGCTCTAACAGATGTCCCTTCCAGGGTAGGAAGACCCCATTTGACTTTTCGTTTGGAGCCATGGAATGAGTATTTTTTATTTTTTTAAATTTTTTAGGTAAGAAATGGATTTATTCAGATTCAGAGAAAGCACACTCCACAGACAGAGTGTGGGCCACGGCAGAGCAAATCCAGTGGCCTTGTTTGTTTTTTTAATGATACATTCTTTTAAGGATTCAAAGCCATCATTTGGCTTGCAGGATTAGAAACCAATGGGATGGTACAAGCCTTGAGAGTGAGGGGAATGTTCCTTTCTATGAGAAGATGAAATTGCTTGAAATAGCTGAGCAGGCAGTTGGTCCTAGAGGCACAGGAAGAATTCAGGCAAGAGGTAGGAAGAGATCACCTTTGCCCTTAGCTGCTTTCAGGGCTGTGACCACAGGCTGTAGCACCCACTGCTGCCAGAGCTGCCTTTCTGAGGGGCGCCTGGCTGTCCCAAGCTGTAGCTCCCCCAGGGTGGGCTCACCAGGCATTCCTGCACTGAGATATACAGGGGTGGGGGATGTCCTCTGGACTTCTCTGTGTGCCCCCTCCCAGCGTCTGACTCATGAGAAAGCACAGATTTCACAAGCTCTTTCCAGTGTCCTCTGTCAACTTCTATCAGCAGATGTGGAATTGAAAAAATAAAAAAAAAAAGGTCTCCATCCTTAACTTAATATATAACTTGGATGTTTCTGATAGAAGAAAATAGGCTAATTGCTTGTTTAAAATCTCAGAGATGGAACTGATACATTAAATGCACCAGTGTTTACAGATACGAGCAGACCTCGCTTTTACTGTTCTTTGCTTTATTGTGTTTCAAAGATACTGCATTTTTTACAAGTTGAAGATTCATGGTAACCCTGCGTTGTTCAATGATGGTTAACATTTTTAGCAATAAAGTATTTTTCAATTAAGGTATGTATATTTTTTAGACAGGATGCTGCTGAATGCCCACTAGACTATTGTATAGTGTAAAATGTTAGTCACTTAGTTGTGTCCGACTCTGCAACCCTGTGGACAGCAGCCCACCAGGCTCCTCTGTCCATGAGATTCTCCAGGCAAGAGTAGTAGAGTGGGTTGCCATTTCCATCTCCGGGAGAACTTCCCAACCCATAAGTTTTATGTGCATTGGAAAGCCAAAATGTGCTTTTTTCCATTTCACTCCTGTGTTTATTTTTTTAAAATTTTTTAGGTAAGAAATGGATTTATTCAGATTCAGAGAAAGCACACTCCACAGACAGAGTGTGGGCCACGGCAGAGCAAATCCAGTGGCCTTGTTTGTTTTTTTAATGATACATTCTTTTAAGGATTCAAAGCCATCATTTGGCTTGCAGGATTAGAAACCAATGGGATGGTACAAGCCTTGAGAGTGAGGGGAATGTTCCTTTCTATGAGAAGATGAAATTGCTTGAAATAGCTGAGCAGGCAGTTGGTCCTAGAGGCACAGGAAGAATTCAGGCAAGAGGTAGGAAGAGATCACCTTTGCCCTTAGCTGCTTTCAGGGCTGTGACCACAGGCTGTAGCACCCACTGCTGCCAGAGCTGCCTTTCTGAGGGGCGCCTGGCTGTCCCAAGCTGTAGCTCCCCCAGGGTGGGCTCACCAGGCATTCCTGCACTGAGATATACAGGGGTGGGGGATGTCCTCTGGACTTCTCTGTGTGCCCCCTCCCAGCGTCTGACTCATGAGAAAGCACAGATTTCACAAGCTCTTTCCAGTGTCCTCTGTCAACTTCTATCAGCAGATGTGGAATTGAAAAAATAAAAAAAAAAAGGTCTCCATCCTTAACTTAATATATAACTTGGATGTTTCTGATAGAAGAAAATAGGCTAATTGCTTGTTTAAAATCTCAGAGATGGAACTGATACATTAAATGCACCAGTGTTTACAGATACGAGCAGACCTCGTTTTACTGTTCTTTGCTTTATTGTGTTTCAAAGATACTGCATTTTTTACAAGTTGAAGATTCATGGTAACCCTGCGTTGTTCAATGATGGTTAACATTTTTAGCAATAAAGTATTTTTCAATTAAGGTATGTATATTTTTTAGACAGGATGCTGCTGAATGCCCACTAGACTATTGTATAGTGTAAAATGTTAGTCACTTAGTTGTGTCCGACTCTGCAACCCTGTGGACAGCAGCCCACCAGGCTCCTCTGTCCATGAGATTCTCCAGGCAAGAGTAGTAGAGTGGGTTGCCATTTCCATCTCCGGGAGAACTTCCCAACCCATAAGTTTTATGTGCATTGGAAAGCCAAAATGTGTCTTATTTTCCTGCCATATTCACTTTATTGCCTAGTCTGGAGTCTGCCTGTGTTTATAAGGCAGGCCGAATCTTACAGTTTTAACCTTTTAACACTTTTCTGAGAGAAGCTGGGTCTGGTAACTCTCCACACAAGCCAGGTTTGTCAAAAAAGAGGTCGGGGGGCTTCCCTGGTGGTCCAGTGGGTAAGGAGACTGCCTTGCAGCATAAGAGGTGCTGGTTTGATCCCTGGTCTGGGAAGATCCCACGTGCCACAGAGTGGCTGAACCGATGTGTCCAACTACTGAGCTGGAGCTCTGGAGCACATGCACCCAGAGTCAGTGCTCTGCAACGAGAGAGGCCACTGCAATGGGAGGCCCACACGGGCCAAAGAACATAGATGGATGAAAATAGATGAATGAAAGACCAATAGAAGTGGCTTTAAAAAAAAAAAAAGAAGTCGGCTTTCATCATGGCCTTGGTGGCCCATGTGTGCAGTTGCTCAACCTCGAAGCACCTCCAGGCACTCTCTGGGGGCGGGGGGCAGGGGAGGGGGGGCTGCTCCTTGAGTGGAACCTTGAGCTCGTCAGGAAAGGAAAGCTCTAGAAGATCACAAGCCATCATGGCGCTGCTACCTGCCTGTTTGCTAATGTTAACTATGTCAAGTGCTTAGAGAAGGTTCACCTCCTGTGCACAGTGGGCTCCAATCACAGCTGTGCAGCGGCCCCCTTCCCTGCGAGCCAGGATGTTCCGTGTAAACAGCGGTGTTGACTCCATCTGGCCAGCATCTCTGGGTTTGGTGGGCGGGCCCCCAAGAGAGCTGTGTCTACAAACAGTTCCCCCAACCCCCCCCCCCCCCCCCGCAGCTGTCTGCCTTCTAAATTGTCTCAGAGGCACCACAGCTGTGCACCGAGGTGACCCTGCTCACAGCTGTGCTGAGCCAGGCCCAAGATGGGGATCGCGGCTTCCGCCCTCTTAGAGCACCAGGTCCTTGGGGTTGTGGGCTCCTGGGATGCTTGACAGGAAGCAGCAGCCAAGCCACTTGGGCCTAGGGATCCAGATCCATCTGAACTCTGCCAGTGGCAGGGACCTCACCACTATCAGAGACAATCAGTAATTTTTCAAAAATGCATGCCATTATTACAGAATTATTACAGAATCAGTGTCCCCACCTCACCTTTCTTCTGGTCCTCTGACACCGCATGGGAGGCCTTCTTTCTTCATGCCAGCCCCCCAGTTTGAAGACAGTTGAACGTCCTCTTCCTGAGGCTGAGCAGTCCCCTCCTTGCAACCAAGCTGATGGCTCTTCTCACACTTTGTCACTGACCCAATGGACCCAGTGTTTCCCAAGTAGCCCCCTGACCACTCCAGCCCCCTTTCCTAGATGCTGCGTGCTACCCTTGTATATCAGGGTTTGGACATCTAAGTAAAGTACTTGTCATGTGTCCCTTTTTAAAATTAATGGTTTCACACTCTTTTCGGGGCCCCCTGTTAGGCCCACACGGCCAAAGAACATAGATGGATGAAAATAGATGAATGAAAGACCAATAGAAGTGGCTTTAAAAAAAAAAAAAGAAGTCGGCTTTCATCATGGCCTTGGTGGCCCATGTGTGCAGTTGCTCAACCTCGAAGCACCTCCAGGCACTCTCTGGGGGCGGGGGGCAGGCGAGGGGGGGCTGCTCCTTGAGTGGAACCTTGAGCTCGTCAGGAAAGGAAAGCTCTAGAAGATCACAAGCCATCATGGCGCTGCTACCTGCCTGTTTGCTAATGTTAACTATGTCAAGTGCTTAGAGAAGGTTCACCTCCTGTGCACAGTGGGCTCCAATCACAGCTGTGCAGCGGCCCCCTTCCCTGCGAGCCAGGATGTTCCGTGTAAACAGCGGTGTTGACTCCATCTGGCCAGCATCTCTGGGTTTGGTGGGCGGGCCCCCAAGAGAGCTGTGTCTACAAACAGTTCCCCAACCACCCCCGCAGCTGTCTGCCTTCTAAATTGTCTCAGAGGCACCACAGCTGTGCACCGAGGTGACCCTGCTCACAGCTGTGCTGAGCCAGGCCCAAGATGGGGATCGCGGCTTCCGCCCTCTTAGAGCACCAGGTCCTTGGGGTTGTGGGCTCCTGGGATGCTTGACAGGAAGCAGCAGCCAAGCCACTTGGGCCTAGGGATCCAGATCCATCTGAACTCTGCCAGTGGCAGGGACCTCACCACTATCAGAGACAATCAGTAATTTTTCAAAAATGCATGCCATTATTACAGAATTATTACAGAATCAGTGTCCCCACCTCACCTTTCTTCTGGTCCTCTGACACCGCATGGGAGGCCTTCTTTCTTCATGCCAGCCCCCCAGTTTGAAGACAGTTGAACGTCCTCTTCCTGAGGCTGAGCAGTCCCCTCCTTGCAACCAAGCTGATGGCTCTTCTCACACTTTGTCACTGACCCAATGGACCCAGTGTTTCCCAAGTAGCCCCCTGACCACTCCAGCCCCCTTTCCTAGATGCTGCGTGCTACCCTTGTATATCAGGGTTTGGACATCTAAGTAAAGTACTTGTCATGTGTCCCTTTTTAAAATTAATGCTGTTATCAACACTCCTTCATTTAAGCTTCCTGAGGACACTCAGGATCCAGTCCTGTCACCAGGCACATACAGTTCTGTTTCCCAGTGTTGCATAGTGCTTTCTATGAGTATTTACCAGATTGCGGTATAGATGTTGACCAAAGCTGAGTAGTATGTGGTTAGCTCCACTGCTCTCTGTCAGCAGGCTCTGCTTATCCAGGCCCTGTTTTCATGGATTCCCCAATGCATGAAATCCTATCAACCACCACATCTTTATGAATTAATTTTATGGTTAAGTAAGTAGATGGCCTTACTGCAGTTCATAATGGTAATATACCTTAAAATATATCTACTTTCCTGATGCTGTCTAATGCATTTTTGTAAGGATACCATTGCAAAATTAATTAAACATTCATGAGCCTGTAGCATCACTTTAAGAGATGGAGTTGAAACCTGGCATATTTCATTTGAAGCTAAGGAAGAAAATTTGTATAGACAGAGCTGTGCAGGTAAAGTGCTTTGGGAAGAACAAGGTATGAGTGGATGACAGGGTCTGAATCTGAACAAGGAATATTGTCAAGGAAATTTAGGCATAAGACTACATTCTTCCAAACTCAAGAATCCATAGATTAATGCCCTGTTTTAAAAATTCATATTCTGGAACTGTCTCTTGATTGGGAACTATTCATGCAAGTTTTGTCATCAATAGTTGCCAGAATAAAGGATGCTGTATGAGACCTTCACCTCTTTTAATTCACTAAATTAATTTTACTTGAATTATATGGTTTCTAAAATTTTATTACTTGCATTACATGGTTTTCTTTTTATTTTTTCATGCCAGAGGGTAGAAGTGCCTGTGCTCATATTAAAACAGCAATGTGTTCATTTCTGAACCCTTAGGAATTTACTTCAGAAGCATCCATAGCTATGCTAAGTATAAAAGAATATCTGCTGTTCTCACACTTTGTCACTGACCCAATGGACCCAGTGTTTCCCAAGTAGCCCCCTGACCACTCCAGCCCCCTTTCCTAGATGCTGCGTGCTACCCTTGTATATCAGGGTTTGGACATCTAAGTAAAGTACTTGTCATGTGTCCCTTTTTAAAATTAATGCTGTTATCAACACTCCTTCATTTAAGCTTCCTGAGGACACTCAGGATCCAGTCCTGTCACCAGGCACATACAGTTCTGTTTCCCAGTGTTGCATAGTGCTTTCTATGAGTATTTACCAGATTGCGGTATAGATGTTGACCAAAGCTGAGTAGTATGTGGTTAGCTCCACTGCTCTCTGTCAGCAGGCTCTGCTTATCCAGGCCCTGTTTTCATGGATTCCCCAATGCATGAAATCCTATCAACCACCACATCTTTATGAATTAATTTTATGGTTAAGTAAGTAGATGGCCTTACTGCAGTTCATAATGGTAATATACCTTAAAATATATCTACTTTCCTGATGCTGTCTAATGCATTTTTGTAAGGATACCATTGCAAAATTAATTAAACATTCATGAGCCTGTAGCATCACTTTAAGAGATGGAGTTGAAACCTGGCATATTTCATTTGAAGCTAAGGAAGAAAATTTGTATAGACAGAGCTGTGCAGGTAAAGTGCTTTGGGAAGAACAAGGTATGAGTGGATGACAGGGTCTGAATCTGAACAAGGAATATTGTCAAGGAAATTTAGGCATAAGACTACATTCTTCCAAACTCAAGAATCCATAGATTAATGCCCTGTTTTAAAAAAATTCATATTCTGGAACTGTCTCTTGATTGGGAACTATTCATGCAAGTTTTGTCATCAATAGTTGCCAGAATAAAGGATGCTGTATGAGACCTTCACCTCTTTTAATTCACTAAATTAATTTTACTTGAATTATATGGTTTCTAAAATTTTATTACTTGCATTACATGGTTTTCTTTTTATTTTTTCATGCCAGAGGGTAGAAGTGCCTGTGCTCATATTAAAACAGCAATGTGTTCATTTCTGAACCCAATACTTAGGATTTATGATGCTTATGCCTACTCAGAAGCATCCATAGCTATGCTAAGTATAAAAGAATATCTGCTGTTAACAGAACAGGAAATGTCTATCAAATGTTTGCTGTGTGATAGGCAGTGGCATGTGAGCTTTAGGTTCTGATTAACCACCCTTCATGGCAAAAAGCATTGTGAGCAATTCAACAGGAGGAAACTGAGGCATAGAGAGTCTAGGTAAATATCTCAAGGTCACACCAGTGACAACCTGTCAAGCTGAACTGAAACCACACACAGTGGTTCCAAATCCTCTGCAAGGCTGCTGTGCATGAGTGACAGCTTGGAGATTTGAAGTCACATTGGATGCTGAGACAAGCTGGGCTTAAATTCCACTCCAGCTGCCTACATGCTGCCTTGCTGAAAAGTGCTTGTCACTTAGTCATGTCTGACTCTTTGCAGTTCTGTGGACTATAGCCCTCCAGGCTCCTCTGTCCATGGAATTTTTCAGGCAAGAATACTGGAGTAGGTAGGCATTCCCTTCTCCAGAGGATCTTCCTGACAAAGGAGTTGAACCTGGGTCTCCCACATTGCAGGCAGATTCTTAACTGTCTGGGTTACCAACCAAGGAAGTTCCTTGGCAAGGTCATTTTCTTGCTTCTCACTTTTTCCATCATAAATTAAGAAAAACTAGGGCTAATTATGGAGGGTTATCTTAAGAATTCCAGTGATGTGCACAGTACTTACTAGGTTCTTAGTATATACTAATCCACAGTGGTTAGCATTGCTTCGTATTCTCCAGGCAAAGATGCCTTGGCCCATCTGCTTTCTTCTCCCATTGCCAGCCTGTGGGGTGTCAGGGCTCATCCCAGAAACTCAGGGAAGCACTGACTCCTTTCATTCAAAACCCATGATTTTAGTGACCCTTTGGAGTTTGTTTACTTGTTTTTTTTTTTTTTTTTTCTTTACCTGTTGCATTCCAGTGAAGTAAGAAGTGGGCAGCCTTTCAGGGAAAGCAATTTAGAATCATTTTATTGTTTATACTTCAGCTTCATTTGATCTAAGACAGATCAACTGCTCTCAGAAAGCCACTCAAATGGAAGAAAAGTGGGGATTGGGGAAGGCATTTGGGTTTGTAAACTTTTCCATGATAGAAATAGTATTAATAATTAGTAACAACTGTTTTTGCTTTATAACATCAACTTATAGTACAGTGATGCCCCTTTAAAAATTAATTGTGTAATGGATGTCTACTTTTGATTTCATGATTTGGAGTGTAATCAGTATTTTGAAGTATTGTCATGAGCTTGTGGTCATTGCATCTTTGCCATTACTACTTACTTTTATCTGTCTCTTCTGATGTCAGATGCTTAGGCAGTAATAAGACATTTGGTTATAATGTGACTTCATGTACTTTGGAAAACCAAAGAAAGGCTGTACCTTCATGGCTTCAGGCACTAGAGGGAAATTAATTTATTTGCTGTTAATTTTTGAAAATCTTGTTCTGAGGGATTTTGCGAGTCAATTTTCTGTTAGAAGAGAGGAAAAAATACCTTTTTTGTAAAATAGAATTAGGCATACCTTCTGTGATCCAAGAAAAGTTAGATCAGAGGGAGGAGAAGACAGGGAAATGTAGTACAAGCTTTCAGTCTTAAGAGGAGTTCAATCTGAGGATCTAAAATGTGGCTTGGTGAGTGCAGTTAATAACACGGCATTGTGTTCTTGAGATTTGCCATCATAGACAAAACACAAGTTTATGTGATGTGATCTTGATCTTGGTAATTATTTGTCAGTGTATATATGTATCAAGCATCACTCATATGCTTGAAGTCTGTGCAATTAGATTTGCTAGTTATTCCTCAATGAAGTTGTGGAGTTAAAGGGAGAACCTGGGTCTAGTAGTTTCATTAACTACATGTAGACATAAATCACTTCTCTCCTTTTCATTATGAAAACAGCTCCTGTGTAACTGGTACATGCAGTGAATGAGGCACGGTCACAGCACTGAGGGCCCTCGGAGCCCTCAGTGCAAGGCTGGGTCACCTGTATCTGAATCCTTAGGGGTTGACAACATGCAGGTAAATCACAGGTCACAGGTTCAGCCACGTTAGGACATAGAACTGTACATAAAAGAACCCTGATTTTATTTTAAAGTTCATTTATATTTAAGATTATTCCAGATGTATAAATTTTTAATTTTGCTGTTTTGGTAGAACTCAGTTTGATAAATGGAGCTTCCCAGGTGGTGCTAGTGGTAATGAACCCATCTGCCAGTGCGGGAAACATAAGAGACTCAGCTTCAATCCCTGAGTCAGAAAGATCCCCTGGAGAAGGAAATGGTAACCCACTCCAGTATTTCTCTTTTTTTTAATTATTTTTTTAATTGCAAGATAATTGCTTTACAGACTTTGGTTGATTTCTGCCAAACATCAGCATGACTATTCCAGTATTCTTGTCTGGAGAATTTCATGGACAGAGGAGCATGGTGGACTTCAATCCATGAGGTCATAAAGAGTCAGACATGACTGAGCAACTTATACACACATTTGGTAAATAAGACTATTTAAATGTTCATTTAATGAGTGGTTTTTTCAAAACTAGTAACTTTTATTCTTTTCCCTGAAAGAAGTAGAATGGTCAGAAGAAGTAATAAAAGTTTTAAGCATGAAATAAGAAGGCTATCACATAAATTTCTTACTTCTTTCGTGAAAACAACAAAATTCAGGGCTTTGTAAGGAAGATATTTGAGATAGTACATAGAATCCCCAGGAGATTCAGCTCGACTACCTTGGTAGAAAGCCAGGGCCACAGTCAGTCCAGTCATACTCAGATGGTACATGGTCAGGTAAAGAAGATAAACACTCCTCTCAGCACTGGTTGGGGGCTTGCTGTTTGTTCACATCCACTCTCAAGTCAGGAGAGAGCTGGAGCACTTCTGGTCCTGATCATGATTCACCAGGAATGTTGCTCTACTTAGAAATTTCCCGTAGCTGCCTTTGAAGTCTGTGCAATTAGATTTGCTAGTTATTCCTCAATGAAGTTGTGGAGTTAAAGGGAGAACCTGGGTCTAGTAGTTTCATTAACTACATGTAGACATAAATCACTTCTCTCCTTTTCATTATGAAAACAGCTCCTGTGTAACTGGTACATGCAGTGAATGAGGCACGGTCACAGCACTGAGGGCCCTCGGAGCCCTCAGTGCAAGGCTGGGTCACCTGTATCTGAATCCTTAGGGGTTGACAACATGCAGGTAAATCACAGGTCACAGGTTCAGCCACGTTAGGACATAGAACTGTACATAAAAGAACCCTGATTTTATTTTAAAGTTCATTTATATTTAAGATTATTCCAGATGTATAAATTTTTAATTTTGCTGTTTTGGTAGAACTCAGTTTGATAAATGGAGCTTCCCAGGTGGTGCTAGTGGTAATGAACCCATCTGCCAGTGCGGGAAACATAAGAGACTCAGCTTCAATCCCTGAGTCAGAAAGATCCCCTGGAGAAGGAAATGGTAACCCACTCCAGTATTTCTCTTTTTTTTAATTATTTTTTTAATTGCAAGATAATTGCTTTACAGACTTTGGTTGATTTCTGCCAAACATCAGCATGACTATTCCAGTATTCTTGTCTGGAGAATTTCATGGACAGAGGAGCATGGTGGACTTCAATCCATGAGGTCATAAAGAGTCAGACATGACTGAGCAACTTATACACACATTTGGTAAATAAGACTATTTAAATGTTCATTTAATGAGTGGTTTTTTCAAAACTAGTAACTTTTATTCTTTTCCCTGAAAGAAGTAGAATGGTCAGAAGAAGTAATAAAAGTTTTAAGCATGAAATAAGAAGGCTATCACATAAATTTCTTACTTCTTTCGTGAAAACAACAAAATTCAGGGCTTTGTAAGGAAGATATTTGAGATAGTACATAGAATCCCCAGGAGATTCAGCTCGACTACCTTGGTAGAAAGCCAGGGCCACAGTCAGTCCAGTCATACTCAGATGGTACATGGTCAGGTAAAGAAGATAAACACTCCTCTCAGCACTGGTTGGGGGCTTGCTGTTTGTTCACATCCACTCTCAAGTCAGGAGAGAGCTGGAGCACTTCTGGTCCTGATCATGATTCACCAGGAATGTTGCTCTACTTAGAAATTTCACCAGTAGGCTAGGCCTATCTTTCCCCTTCATATCTGTATCTCAGGATTTCCCTGGTAGCTCAGCAGTAAAGAATCTGCCCGCTAATGCAGAAGACTTTGGTTCAATCCCTGGGTTGGGCAGATCTCCCGGAGAAGGAAATGGCAACCCACTCCAGTATTCTTGCCTGGAGAATTCCATGAACAGAGAAGACTGGCAGGCTACAGTCCATTGAGTCACAAAAAAGTCAGACATGACTTAGCAACTAAACAACAATAATCAATACACATTCTTAATGTGCTGGTTTATCAATTATTCCTCAGTACCTGCATTGTAAAGTGCGTATTTTCAAATCAGTTTTTAAAAAGTATTATTTAGAGATCTTATTAAAAGTATGAGTCAAGGCATTACTCAATTAACCATGGAATCATCTTCAGCTCTCATAACTCAAATGTTCTTGAATTCATTTTCATAATAAAAATGTTAAATATATGTATAATATATTTACATGTAATACACATATACATTTCCCACATTGCAAGTCGGCTTTGTCAGAAAAAAGTATATTTTAAGAAGCATTATTTGGCAGCATCTGATTTACTGAAGCTCAGGCATTCTCATTGTTTACACAAAATATTTCAGGCTGTAACAAATGTTTTTCCTTCCATCTGTCACTTCCTCTTTCTCCCCACTTTTTGTTCCTGATGCTTGGTATATATTTTTTCCCATTTCCATTGTCAAGTTACATGACAAACAAGTGATCACTAGAAGAATATGATTCCTTAGTGGAGGAAAATGCCCATTAGGTCTTGTTAATAGTGATATACACCTTTTTTTTTCACCCCAAGTTTGGTTTGGTTTTGTTTTCAATACATCTATAGAGTTAAGTAATATAAAAGATGTATGCTGTTTCAGGTGTTTATGTTTAAAGAATTTCATGTGAAATATTGGCATTGTAATCTCAAAGAAAGGACATAGTGTGGAGGAGGCTGCAGCAAGTGGGAAATATCAGCGTTGACTTTTTTTCAGTGTCTTATAATGTCTCAGCAGTGTCCTGCTGGACAGAGTGCATCATAAAGCACAGGAGTGAATTCCACTTGCCCAGAGTACATTTGACTTCCAAATTCCTGAGACCACATGTTTGTAGGTAGAACAGTGTTTGCATATGAAATTGTAGGATGATTTTTACACAAGTGGCTCTAAATTATGTGAAGAGAATTTGCCCACTCAGAAGATTTCTTACCCCATTCCCCCATTAACCGAAGGAAACTATTGAAAAGATAGGCATACTTCCAAAAGAAGTGATTTGCAAACTAAGAAAAATATTTAAAATTTATCCAAACAGTTATACTATGCATAAAATTGTCAATAAACAAAGAATAACTGGAAAACAATTCCACTGCTGTGTAAAAGGAACATTGTTTTACTGGATCCCACTGGGTTTCTTACAAAGATCTGTATTTCCTCTTCAGTCATTATCCCTGAAAGATGAAGGTGAAACAAAAGTTCTATTCTTTTTAGATTGGCAGACCTTAGCTGTATTCTGACTCATTCCAAGTACAAAATTCTCTGACCCTGAGCTAGTCTATTTTTCACATATGAGCCTAGAAGAGCCATAAGTGATAGGAAATGGCTATATGTAGACTTCCCTGTGAAGTGTGGTCCAGGAGACCCAAAGGACAGACCAGGCATTGTGGTTTCCTGCCAGCTTGGTGCAGATTTACTCCCTACATTCCAAAAGACACCTCGAGCACCTCTTATGAATTAATGGGAGGATGACTGGTGTTCAGAGCAAAGGAAAAAGTGGTCCTGGCCTACTTTTCTTGCCAGACTTTTATCAGAGTAACATATGGCTTTTTTGATACTCAAAGTAATGCTGTACTTACATATACATACATATTTATTTTTAAAACTTCAAAAAATTATAGAAATATATGGCATAAAGTAAAAATCTCCATAAACCTATTTCCCTACACAACTGAGAAGTAGCAAGTTTATAGCTTTCCTCAAATTTTTGCCTTTCATATAGCATACATGACTGTGTATGGAGACATTTATATGTGTGTATGTATAAAGAGAGAGAGAGAGAAAGAGGGACAGGTGTGAATTCATAAATAATGACTTTTCAATAAATATAGAATCACGTTCATGTTTCACCATAATTTAGAATTTATAACTGATGCTTGTAATTGTGTTCTGAAAGTGTCTACAACTTGAGCAGATCTTTTGTTGACTCTTTTTTTTTTTAATTTTTATTTTACTTTTTACTTTTACAGAGTTTTATCATTTATAGATGTGTATGATCCCAGATTAGTCATACATATATCCCCCTAATTCCACCCCTCCAGGTCATCGCACAGCACCCTTGCAAGATCCCCTTTTGTCACAGCACAGTGACAATAGCTATTTTTTTTCACATATAATAGTATAGGTTTGTGTTGAATCTTTCAATAGCTTCCCTTAAGATGTGCCCTGATTAGCCTGACCAACCCTCAGTTGTTGGCTATTTGGGTTATTTCCAGAAAAGATTGCCTCCTTGTTCATACATTTTTAGTTTCTGTTGGATAATTTCTGAAAATGAAATCTGGTCAGAAGTTTGTGAGAGTTTTAAGTGTTGTTTTTTAAGAAGGTGATAAAGTAGACAAAAACTAGTTTTTAAAAACCAGGAATTAAAGAGCCTCTTGATAAGGGTAAAAGAAGAGAGCGAAAAAGCTGATTTAAAACTCAACATTCGGGGCTTCCCCTGGTGGTCCAGTGGGTAAGGACACCGCCTTGCAGTGCAGGGGGCGCCGGTTCGATCCCTGGCCTGGGAGGATCCCACGTGCCGTGGAGCTGCTGGACCCATGTGTCCAATTACCGAGCCGGAGCTCTGGCGCGCATGCGCCCAGAACCGGCGCTCTGCGACAACAGATGCCGCCGCGATGGGAGGCCAAGAACAAAGACGGATGAAAATAGAGAAAGACCAGTAGAAGTGGCCCGCCCACCCCCCTCCCTCCCCAACCCGACCCCCGCCCAAAAATAAATAAATAAATCTTAAAAAAAAAAAAAAAAAAACCTCAACATTCGAAAAATGAAGATGGCATCCAATTCCATCATTTCATGGCAATTACAAGGGGAAAGGGTGGGAACAGTAGCAGATTTTATTTTCTTGGACTCCAAAAAAACTGAAGATGGTGACTGCAGCCATGAAATTAATGGATGCTTTCTCCTTGGAAGAAAAGCTTTGACAAATCTAGACAGTGCATTAAAAAGCAAAGATAGTACTTTGCTGACAAAGGTCTATCTAGTCAAAGCTATGGTTTTTCCAGTATGTGAGAGTTGGATCATAAACAAGGCTGAGCACCAGAGAATTGATGGTTTCGCATTGAGAAGACTCTTCAGAATCCTTTGGACTGCAAAGAGATCAAACCAGTCCATCCCAAAGGAAATCAACCCTGAATATTCATTGGATGGACTGGTGTTGAAGCTGAAGCTCCAATACTTTAGTTACCTGATGTGTAGAAACGACGTATTGGAAAAGACCCTGATGGTTAGGAAAGTCTGAGGGCAGGAGGAGAAGAACACAAGAGAGGATGAGATGGTTGGATGGCATCACCAACTTAATGGACATGAGTTTGAAAAAACTGCTGAATATAGTGAAGGACAGGGAAGCCTGGCATGCTGCAGTCCACAGGATTGCAAAGAGTTGGACCTGACTTAGAAATTGAACACCAACAGCAATGAGGAAACATAGCCCCCAAGGGGTTCATGGACAATAATTGAAAGAGCTGTGGTTGTTTAGTTCTGACATGAGGATGGAGAGGGAGCCTGAGACAGAGCAACCCTCCTCAAATCTGCAAAGAGCATGGAATGGACTCCACCTGTAGGGAGGTGGGGCTGGGAGTGGGCGGTGCCAGAGTCAAACTCCAAGCATAGCTTCCTTAGGTTTAGGAAGGATGTACAGAGTGCCAGACATAAACCAGTCCCTGCTTTGGCAGCAGGAACACGCACCCGGCAAGTTGTTTACTCTCATGGAGCTTATATTTCAGTTCAAAAAACAGAAAATGCAGAAATAAACTTATCAAAAAAAAAAAAAAAGAATTTGAAATCTATGATTTTGGTCAATGTTCATATTTATAGGATACTATGATAGAGACTAGAAGGGAAGAAAGATGAGGGGCAGCATTTAACAAGATAAACAGTAAAGGGTCAAATGAAGAATAGATTGCCTTATTAGGCAGTAAATTCCACAGCCTTGGAAGTTAGAAAGGGAATAGATTAATGTACACCGGGGATTGAATCTGAGATCTACAATGTTAAAATCTCTTTCAACATCAAATGTACTGATGTAATCCAGACAAAATGTACCCACAAGGACTCATAGTCTTCCCAAAGATCAAGTTTTACTGTAGTTACTCTGAGAGACTCACATTCTTGTCAGGAGAATTGTAAGGAATATCCAGAGGAGCAAAAGACCTTCTGCCATTGGACCATGTTCCCAGATAACAGTAACTTCAGGCTGATCTCTGTCTTGAGGTGTGGCTTCATGGCTGTCTTCAAAAACTCATAGCACAAAGCACCGTGCTTGGTTGCAAGCAATCCAGTTAACCAGAGACCCAGCAGAAAGCAAGACTAGACAGGTCCTGTAGCAGTAGTGCAAAGGGCAGGAGGAGAAGAACACAAGAGAGGATGAGATGGTTGGATGGCATCACCAACTTAATGGACATGAGTTTGAAAAAACTGCTGAATATAGTGAAGGACAGGGAAGCCTGGCATGCTGCAGTCCACAGGATTGCAAAGAGTTGGACCTGACTTAGAAATTGAACACCAACAGCAATGAGGAAACATAGCCCCCAAGGGGTTCATGGACAATAATTGAAAGAGCTGTGGTTGTTTAGTTCTGACATGAGGATGGAGAGGGAGCCTGAGACAGAGCAACCCTCCTCAAATCTGCAAAGAGCATGGAATGGACTCCACCTGTAGGGAGGTGGGGCTGGGAGTGGGCGGTGCCAGAGTCAAACTCCAAGCATAGCTTCCTTAGGTTTAGGAAGGATGTACAGAGTGCCAGACATAAACCAGTCCCTGCTTTGGCAGCAGGAACACGCACCCGGCAAGTTGTTTACTCTCATGGAGCTTATATTTCAGTTCAAAAAACAGAAAATGCAGAAATAAACTTATAAAAAAAAAAAAAAAAGAATTTGAAATCTATGATTTTGGTCAATGTTCATATTTATAGGATACTATGATAGAGACTAGAAGGGAAGAAAGATGAGGGGCAGCATTTAACAAGATAAACAGTAAAGGGTCAAATGAAGAATAGATTGCCTTATTAGGCAGTAAATTCCACAGCCTTGGAAGTTAGAAAGGGAATAGATTAATGTACACCGGGGATTGAATCTGAGATCTACAATGTTAAAATCTCTTTCAACATCAAATGTACTGATGTAATCCAGACAAAATGTACCCACAAGGACTCATAGTCTTCCCAAAGATCAAGTTTTACTGTAGTTACTCTGAGAGACTCACATTCTTGTCAGGAGAATTGTAAGGAATATCCAGAGGAGCAAAAGACCTTCTGCCATTGGACCATGTTCCCAGATAACAGTAACTTCAGGCTGATCTCTGTCTTGAGGTGTGGCTTCATGGCTGTCTTCAAAAACTCATAGCACAAAGCACCGTGCTTGGTTGCAAGCAATCCAGTTAACCAGAGACCCAGCAGAAAGCAAGACTAGACAGGTCCTGTAGCAGTAGTGCAAAGCTTCTCTTTCCCATATGAGTCATTGTTAGTCAGAAAATTACCTTTGCAGAAGTGCTTAATCCCTTTTCAGACCTTACAGTGAGACTTCCTCCTGGCTTAGGTGTAAACTTCTGTCTGAAAAGACAGATTCCATTACTCCACTGAGCCTAGGACTGTGGGGGTATGTTTATTTACACGATGAGGAGGCATATTTGATGTTTCAACAAATAAAAACAGGCATTTGAAAGAGTACCAGAATAGTTCTCCAGGGAACTTCTGAAGGAAGAGGAGAGCAGAGTCCAAGGCTGGTGGTGTATTTACTGTGCAGGACCTCTGGCAAGCTAGCCCTCCATACTGAATGGTCATCTAGGTAACCAATTGTGGAAATACGTTAGGGGAAGTAAAAAGATAGAAGAAATTGAGATAAAATGATATAAACAGATATTAAGAGGTGTGATATTATCACTATAAGAGTTGGTGGAAGAAGTGATAGGAGAGAAGACTTCATATGAATCTCAAGAGAATTTCCAGAAGGAGGCAGAGGTCTTGATAGAAAGAGAGGTAGCTCTGTGAATCCATCCCCACTGATCCCCAGAGGAAGCAGCACAGAGTGCCTGTCTGTGTGCCTGCAGCCAGTCCCCACCCCCACCCTCCACCCAGCCCTGCAGGGACAGCCCTGCCACTGCCACTGGGCCGCCCTCCCAGCCTCGCCAGGAAAAAGGCAGTAGAGATTGGGCACCTCCCAAGGTTTGCATCAGCACCGCCTTCAATCTTTTATAGGCCTTTGAACAATTTTCTCTTTCAACATCAAATGTACTGATGTAATCCAGACAAAATGTACCCACAAGGACTCATAGTCTTCCCAAAGATCAAGTTTTACTGTAGTTACTCTGAGAGACTCACATTCTTGTCAGGAGAATTGTAAGGAATATCCAGAGGAGCAAAAGACCTTCTGCCATTGGACCATGTTCCCAGATAACAGTAACTTCAGGCTGATCTCTGTCTTGAGGTGTGGCTTCATGGCTGTCTTCAAAAACTCATAGCACAAAGCACCGTGCTTGGTTGCAAGCAATCCAGTTAACCAGAGACCCAGCAGAAAGCAAGACTAGACAGGTCCTGTAGCAGTAGTGCAAAGCTTCTCTTTCCCATATGAGTCATTGTTAGTCAGAAAATTACCTTTGCAGAAGTGCTTAATCCCTTTTCAGACCTTACAGTGAGACTTCCTCCTGGCTTAGGTGTAAACTTCTGTCTGAAAAGACAGATTCCATTACTCCACTGAGCCTAGGACTGTGGGGGTATGTTTATTTACACGATGAGGAGGCATATTTGATGTTTCAACAAATAAAAACAGGCATTTGAAAGAGTACCAGAATAGTTCTCCAGGGAACTTCTGAAGGAAGAGGAGAGCAGAGTCCAAGGCTGGTGGTGTATTTACTGTGCAGGACCTCTGGCAAGCTAGCCCTCCATACTGAATGGTCATCTAGGTAACCAATTGTGGAAATACGTTAGGGGAAGTAAAAAGATAGAAGAAATTGAGATAAAATGATATAAACAGATATTAAGAGGTGTGATATTATCACTATAAGAGTTGGTGGAAGAAGTGATAGGAGAGAAGACTTCATATGAATCTCAAGAGAATTTCCAGAAGGAGGCAGAGGTCTTGATAGAAAGAGAGGTAGCTCTGTGAATCCATCCCCACTGATCCCCAGAGGAAGCAGCACAGAGTGCCTGTCTGTGTGCCTGCAGCCAGTCCCCACCCCCACCCTCCACCCAGCCCTGCAGGGACAGCCCTGCCACTGCCACTGGGCCGCCCTCCCAGCCTCGCCAGGAAAAAGGCAGTAGAGATTGGGCACCTCCCAAGGTTTGCATCAGCACCGCCTTCAATCTTTTATAGGCCTTTGTCTTAAATGCTTTAAGATTGTTAAGTTTTGTGTATATATGTAGCTCAGTTAACATGTATCTGCATGAACAGAATCAAAGACCCAGGCCACGCAGTCCTGTAATTACTGGGTTTCCATGTTGCTTCCCATTCACATCTGGAAGTTGATTTTCAAATATTGTTTTTCAGACTGTATTTGGGACCAATTTTAGCTCCACTTTCCTTTCTCTTACCTCTTGCTGGCCACCCACCCCCAGACTCTGCACAATGACCAGCTGGCCCTTGGCAGATCTTGGACCCAGGTGTGGGGTAGCAAGAGAAGCATTCTGGAGCCAAGAAGGGAGTGATTGCATTTTTCCATTGGCAGTGTGCAGAAATGAAGGATTCAAGTGCCTTCAGAAAAGCTTCCTTCCAGTGAGTGGAGTTTTGGGGAGTTTCCAGACTTATACTGCTTTTATTCTTGGAAGCATCATTGTCCCTTTTCCCCCCCTTCCATTTATATCCCAGGAACTGATTCAGAAGCCATAGAAACTGGTTTTGGACTTGCTGAATGCTAACAGACAGCTGACTGCACTCTTCCCAAGAACTCTGCCAGCTGGGTTAGGTACCAAGTGTGCGCGCTCTCGGCTGGCTGGCCGGGTCCTCCAGCTCCAGTGACTCTGACAGCACAGTGACTACAACCACAGAGCTCTGCTTCATTCTTTAGACGCTTTGCGGTTTGGGCTTAATCAGCCAGGGTATGATTTCAACCCACAGTAACGGGTTCAGGGCAGCTGCCCAGAGAGACAGGTTTCATCCTGCTTCCTTGCTGGTTTTTCTTACCTCACACCTTTTTTTCTTTTTTTTCCTTCATTAGAGTTGGATTTCAGTTTCCTGAGCCTGTTGTTTCCAATATTTTAAACAGGCTCCCAGAAGGACCTACCAACCCTGAATGAAGTGCAGCAGTGCATGTCTTAGGTTTAAAATTGCCTAAAATGTGGTTTAAAAAAACACTAAGAATATTATTACCTTCCATTTGAGCAAAATCCTACAGAGATAAATTCCTATGTGCTGGCCTTACCTCAGGAGTAAATGTGTTCCGTTAAATAAGATAATATCAGATCTTCCCTGGTGGTCCAGTGGATAAAGAATCTGCCTTGCAGTGGCAAGGGGCACCAGTTTGATCCCTGGCCCAGGAAGATCCCACATGCTAAGGAATGACTGGACTGTTATGTCCACTTACAAGCCAGTGCTCTGGAGCGCATGTGCCCAGAGCCAGTGCTCTGCAGCGAGAGAGGCCGCTACAATGGGAGGCCCACACAGGCCAAAAAAAAAAGATCGATGCAAATAAATATAATAAAAGAGGCATGATGGGGTAAAAGAAAAAATAATAATAAGATACTATCAAAGAGATAAGTATTAGCCTGGGAAAGAGTCTGGCCTCTTACATTAGCAGCCCACCCAGTAGACACCATAGAAATGCTGCATTTAGGAGGGTTCAAGTGCCTTCAGAAAAGCTTCCTTCCAGTGAGTGGAGTTTTGGGGAGTTTCCAGACTTATACTGCTTTTATTCTTGGAAGCATCATTGTCCCTTTTCCCCCCCTTCCATTTATATCCCAGGAACTGATTCAGAAGCCATAGAAACTGGTTTTGGACTTGCTGAATGCTAACAGACAGCTGACTGCACTCTTCCCAAGAACTCTGCCAGCTGGGTTAGGTACCAAGTGTGCGCGCTCTCGGCTGGCTGGCCGGGTCCTCCAGCTCCAGTGACTCTGACAGCACAGTGACTACAACCACAGAGCTCTGCTTCATTCTTTAGACGCTTTGCGGTTTGGGCTTAATCAGCCAGGGTATGATTTCAACCCACAGTAACGGGTTCAGGGCAGCTGCCCAGAGAGACAGGTTTCATCCTGCTTCCTTGCTGGTTTTTCTTACCTCACACCTTTTTTTCTTTTTTTTCCTTCATTAGAGTTGGATTTCAGTTTCCTGAGCCTGTTGTTTCCAATATTTTAAACAGGCTCCCAGAAGGACCTACCAACCCTGAATGAAGTGCAGCAGTGCATGTCTTAGGTTTAAAATTGCCTAAAATGTGGTTTAAAAAAACACTAAGAATATTATTACCTTCCATTTGAGCAAAATCCTACAGAGATAAATTCCTATGTGCTGGCCTTACCTCAGGAGTAAATGTGTTCCGTTAAATAAGATAATATCAGATCTTCCCTGGTGGTCCAGTGGATAAAGAATCTGCCTTGCAGTGCAAGGGGCACCAGTTTGATCCCTGGCCCAGGAAGATCCCACATGCTAAGGAATGACTGGACTGTTATGTCCACTTACAAGCCAGTGCTCTGGAGCGCATGTGCCCAGAGCCAGTGCTCTACTACAAGAGAGGCCACTGCAATGGGAGGTCCACACATGCCGAAGAATAAAAAGATCGATGCAAATAAATATAATAAAAGAGGCATGATGGGGTAAAAGAAAAAATAATAATAAGATACTATCAAAGAGATAAGTATTAGCCTGGGAAAGAGTCTGGCCTCTTACATTAGCAGCCCACCCAGTAGACACCATAGAAATGCTGCATTTAGGAGGGCTTGCAATGGTGCCAATAAAAGGAAAGGTTTTTAAAATTGGGGAGAAGTGAAGTGTGCACCTCTGGTCATAATTCTTCTGTGCCAGGCATTGTGACAAGGGCTTTTGTCCACCTTACACTGAGAGCACCCCGGGGCAGTGCTGGTGGGGGGTGTGGAGGGGGGCTTGACTGCTTGCACTAAAGCCTGGAGCTGGAGCTGAACTCCTCTGTGACCCACACCCACCCTGGCCTCACCCGAAAGCCCTCAGCTGCTCCGTACACAGGATCCATGGGCAACAGGGCAGCTGCTTGTCACCTTCTTTTCAGGCTGGATAAAGCCACCACAAAAACAACCTTTAACAAGCGTTAAACCTGTGCACCACAGTAGACTCCCCAAATGTTATATAAAACCTGCACAGAGTGGGCTTCCCATCCTTCTACATCTCGTGGATATCCACAGTGACACCAGTACAGTTTTGAGGACATTCTGTTGGCTGCCACTTAGTATTCTCTTTCATCCCGTGGTCAAGAATCTTGGGCTAACTGTGAGGACACAACAGCCTGGTGACCAGGCAGCTGGTGGGAGGGGGCAATTGCTCAACCTGTAATTCACAGTCAAAACAAACAGATGATTAGCTGAGGGTTGTCACTTTCAATCAAGGCCTTTGGTATCGTCTAGACATGGCCTCAGAATGAGCCCTGTGGGGCTCCCTGGCAGACTTGGCGGCAGACGGGGAAGCTGGAAAGGCTGAATGGATCCGAATCAGAAACACTACCTGGGCCTCCATTGCTTACAAGACTTGCTATTAGAGTGAAAAACAAGAGTGGATATGAGTAATTGTTTGAAATGTGACGTTGTGACGACCCTTGTTAGGCAATGAAGTTACTGTCCAGAGATGGCTTTTGTAACCAGCCCAGGTCACCTGGCAGATTGTGACTGCGCCAGTCCTGGATCCAACTCCTGATCTTCAGTCCCGTGTGGTTTTCATTATCCACGCAGCCTGACAGTCACACAGGAGCCAGAACCCAAGCCTCTGGGCTCCGGTCTTCTCTTCTAAAGATAGGCATCATTGTATCCTGGTAGCTCCAAGACAGTCATCAAAGAAAGATAAAATTATGCCCCGTAGACTTGGGATGTGCATATAATTTTTCCCTCCAAACTGGCACATGTTTGCAAGTGAGACAGAGATGACTGGACCAGACCCTGGAACTAAATCCGTAAGAGAACTGCCCGGGCAGGCGGAGCAACAATTCCCACACTGCAGAAAGGTCCACAGAACTCAGCTCTGTTACTCAGCCTTCAGTTACACACAAAGATCAGTGATTTGGAACAGCTCATTCCCTAAACATTCTGACTAATAGTGACACAGTGTGATAGTACTGCTCACACTGTCTCATGCTGGAGGTGACTAAACATGATAGCGTACATGCCTCCTGCATAGTGAGCACTCAGTAAACGTGTTCATCCCAGAAAAACACTTCCCAGTCAAGTCCTCAGCACCAGGCAGCCACTTACCTTCCAGGTGAAGTGCACAGTGAGATGTGTGCTCAGATCTTGCTCTCCTGGCAGGGGACTCCATTTGGTTTCCTTTTTTCTCCTGAAAGTGTGAAATCTCTTTGTATTTAAACATGAGGTTTTTGCCCTGTAGACAAGTTATAACCTTTCCATATTTCCAATGATTTTTCAATGGATGTTCCCCAATAAAGGATCAATAAGGGGAAATTCATTGAAAGCTTTCATTACAATTACTTTTGATCCAAAAACATAACTCAGAAATCCAGCTTTTTTTTTTTTTCAACATCTTTGTGCTGTACATACACAGAGCTTTAGTTCTAATACAAGTAGTTTATCTGTAACAGAGCTCTAAGGTGAGTTGGTAAGAAGCAGGGCTGTGGTATGGTCTCTGGAATTGTTTGATGGGAGTTTAAGTGCCACCCAAAGGCCCATGAACCTCTAGAGAGCAGAAACATGGCTTACTATGGTGGCCTGGGGCCACCTGGGAGCTCTGAAGAAATGCTGCTGGCCCAGTCCCACCTAGCTTGCTGGTTTCCAGGACTGGGCCCAGCCATGGGTGTGGGGGTTTGAAGCCCCCAGGGCAAGTGCCCCCAAAGGCACTGTGACTGATCATCCCCCTCTCTTAATGCTTAATATCTTCCCTTCCATTAGGGAAGGTATTAAGCATTTAGAAAATAAGACATGGCCATTCTGGAATATATTAGAAAAACATATTGTAAATAACAGCCTTGCCATCCGGAAACAAGCATTATTAACAGATTAGTATGTATAAGTGTCTTTTACTCATTAACAGTATTTCCTGAGATGTTTCTATGGAATTTAATATTTTAAAATGATGTTTCATTGTTAGAGCACTCAATTTTATATCTATGTGCAATCATTTATAATCGCTTCTTAATATTGGATATTCAGCACTTTTTTAAACCAATGGTACTTTTTTAAGTGTACATTTCTAATTTTTATCATAAGGAACCACTGGATTTGATGTAATTGAAAAATTCATACTCTCCAATGGTAGTTGTGTCCATTACACCTAAAATATTAATATATATGTTTATGGGGGGTGTTTTCTTGGCATTTTAGAAAGAATGAACTATATTGTTAAACCTATGTAAATATAAGCTTTTGAGAGAAGGAAATTTCATAGAAATAATTAAATATTGCAGCCTTTTTAGTATTCTCTGTTTGCTTGAAACCCTGAGATTATTTCAAAAAACATCGTTAAAATAGCACCAAGACACTACTTAGACGAAAGTATAAGGATTTCCTTCATCTGGTAATTATGGATCCATCTTGCATTGCAGGAGGCAAGGGTATGATCCCTGGTCAAGAAACTAAGATCACACATACCAATATGCAACTAAGTGGGAGCACTGAAACATCTGAAACCCATGTGCTCTGGAGCCTCATAGAAAAATCCCACATGATGCAAAAAAGGTCTCAAGTGACGCAGAAACACCATGCATGGTGCCCACACAGAGTAAATATTCAGCGGTTGCTATTTTTATGAATTCTATTTAACAAATGTGCATTGGTCCATATCACATTAGGGGCTTCCCTGGTATCTCTGGTGGCTCAGACAGTAAAGAGTTTATGTGCAATACAGGAGACCTGTGTTCGATCCCTGGCTTGGGAAATTTGACTGGAGAAGGAAATAGCAACCTATTCCAGTATTCTTGCCTGGAAAATCTCATGGACACAGGAACCTGGCAGGCTACAGTCTAAGGGGTCGCAAAGAGTCAGACATGACTGAGCAACTAACACACACACAAGACTTCTGTAATCAATCACAGGATTACAGAGTGACTCACAGATCTGTAAATATGAAGGGTTTCCTGGAAGCCTTCCTGGAGGCAGAGGCTGTTGGGAATCCCTCAGGCCTGGCCCAGGGCAGTGCAGCATGGGTTCCTAAAGGTTTCACTCCCCACCTGCAAGTTCCATTCAGATACTCAGATTGCTGCTAGTCAGACCTGGCTGGCATGCTACAGTCTGTGGGGTTGCAAAGTGTCAGACATGATTAAGCAACTGACCTGAATTGAATTTATTTACATCAACTCTGTCAATCACATGGAGAACTTCCTGTCTGCCCTTCCCTCTCCCATCTAATTCCATTTACACCACAACAAGTAAGTGTCTTTGCAGGGTAGTTGGACTGTTTGGCCCTGGATTGCATAACTGGAAGGGAGAATGATCTCAGTAAACTTTATAATCCTCAGGACAATCATGTATTGCTAGAATTTTATGTTTAAATGACAGCAGGAATATAGAGGAAGATGCACCCAGCACTTCCCAAAACATGAGATTATTTCAAAAACATCGTTAAAATAGCACCAAGACACTACTTAGACGAAAGTATAAGGATTTCCTTCATCTGGTAATTATGGATCCATCTTGCATTGCAGGAGGCAAGGGTATGATCCCTGGTCAAGAAACTAAGATCACACATACCAATATGCAACTAAGTGGGAGCACTGAAACATCTGAAACCCATGTGCTCTGGAGCCTCATAGAAAAATCCCACATGATGCAAAAAAGGTCTCAAGTGACGCAGAAACACCATGCATGGTGCCCACACAGAGTAAATATTCAGCGGTTGCTATTTTTATGAATTCTATTTAACAAATGTGCATTGGTCCATATCACATTAGGGGCTTCCCTGGTATCTCTGGTGGCTCAGACAGTAAAGAGTTTATGTGCAATACAGGAGACCTGTGTTCGATCCCTGGCTTGGGAAAATTGACTGGAGAAGGAAATAGCAACCTATTCCAGTATTCTTGCCTGGAAAATCTCATGGACACAGGAACCTGGCAGGCTACAGTCTAAGGGGTCGCAAAGAGTCAGACATGACTGAGCAACTAACACACACACAAGACTTCTGTAATCAATCACAGGATTACAGAGTGACTCACAGATCTGTAAATATGAAGGGTTTCCTGGAAGCCTTCCTGGAGGCAGAGGCTGTTGGGAATCCCTCAGGCCTGGCCCAGGGCAGTGCAGCATGGGTTCCTAAAGGTTTCACTCCCCACCTGCAAGTTCCATTCAGATACTCAGATTGCTGCTAGTCAGACCTGGCTGGCATGCTACAGTCTGTGGGGTTGCAAAGTGTCAGACATGATTAAGCAACTGACCTGAATTGAATTTATTTACATCAACTCTGTCAATCACATGGAGAACTTCCTGTCTGCCCTTCCCTCTCCCATCTAATTCCATTTACACCACAACAAGTAAGTGTCTTTGCAGGGTAGTTGGACTGTTTGGCCCCTGGATTGCATAACTGGAAGGGAGAATGATCTCAGTAAACTTTATAATCCTCAGGACAATCATGTATTGCTAGAATTTTATGTTTAAATGACAGCAGGAATATAGAGGAAGATGCACCCAGCACTTCCCAAAACATGGATAAGCATCTGCAGTTGGAAACAAGTGTTCCCAAGTCAAAGGTCAGTGGGTTTTATTAGTTTACTCAGCATGGAATAGGGGGAAGAGTGTGTGGGTTCGTGGTTATTGTTATAACCTCCCTTGTTTGACATTTGAAAATATGACTTGATCGTGCTATATGTTGCCCTGAGAGACTGACCCAGGAAAAGAGAAAACTCCGCAGCATGAATTTGAGAGAGCCGTGTGTATTCTTTGCTTACATGCCTCTCTGTGAAGGTGGATATCTGATCTTAAGCCTTCTGCCCTCTCTGCTTATGATCCAGGGCAGGAGAGTGAGGTTGCTGTGCCCACACTGTTCTCAGAACTCCAGCCCTGATGGCTCTCCTCAAGAGTTAGTGCGAGGCTCTGAAGAGTCCTAAGCTGGACTGGTCCCCACAGGGCTCTCTCTGTATTCTCTGACAGCTCCATCCATGCTCCCTTCTGAAAGCCTGATTCTTGATGAGAGAATCTGTTCAACCCAAGCAGGTTTTCTTATAGGGAGCAGCAGTCCTAGAATTGTTATAAGCAGAATTTCAATTTCTCTATCACATAGAGTCAGAAAAGGGGTACAATTTGATGAATTTCACAAACCAAACCCTCTTTTTACCTAGCACACAGAGCAGGATAATAGCCCTCTCTGTCTCCTTCTTGGGCGTGGGAACCCCTGTCTTCATGCTCACACCATGTACTGCTTTTGCCTATTCTTGAATTTTGTATAAATGGAATTATCCAGTAACTACTCTGGTGGGTCTGGTTTCTTTCACTCAGCATTAAGTGTTCAGAATTGTCTGCTTTGTTTTATGGCATTGTGTTTTTTTCATTCCCAGCTGTATAGTCCATTTTAAGAGAATCCTATGCTGTATTTGTCCATCAGCCATTGATGGACATTTGTGTTACTTTCTTTTTTGCATTTATGACACAGTGAATATTATCACATGTTTGTTGATGCACTCATTGCATTTTGGGAGGGAGAATGATCTCAGTAAACTTTATAATCCTCAGGACAATCATGTATTGCTAGAATTTTATGTTTAAATGACAGCAGGAATATAGAGGAAGATGCACCCAGCACTTCCCAAAACATGGATAAGCATCTGCAGTTGGAAACAAGTGTTCCCAAGTCAAAGGTCAGTGGGTTTTATTAGTTTACTCAGCATGGAATAGGGGGAAGAGTGTGTGGGTTCGTGGTTATTGTTATAACCTCCCTTGTTTGACATTTGAAAATATGACTTGATCGTGCTATATGTTGCCCTGAGAGACTGACCCAGGAAAAGAGAAAACTCCGCAGCATGAATTTGAGAGAGCCGTGTGTATTCTTTGCTTACATGCCTCTCTGTGAAGGTGGATATCTGATCTTAAGCCTTCTGCCCTCTCTGCTTATGATCCAGGGCAGGAGAGTGAGGTTGCTGTGCCCACACTGTTCTCAGAACTCCAGCCCTGATGGCTCTCCTCAAGAGTTAGTGCGAGGCTCTGAAGAGTCCTAAGCTGGACTGGTCCCCACAGGGCTCTCTCTGTATTCTCTGACAGCTCCATCCATGCTCCCTTCTGAAAGCCTGATTCTTGATGAGAGAATCTGTTCAACCCAAGCAGGTTTTCTTATAGGGAGCAGCAGTCCTAGAATTGTTATAAGCAGAATTTCAATTTCTCTATCACATAGAGTCAGAAAAGGGGTACAATTTGATGAATTTCACAAACCAAACCCTCTTTTTACCTAGCACACAGAGCAGGATAATAGCCCTCTCTGTCTCCTTCTTGGGCGTGGGAACCCCTGTCTTCATGCTCACACCATGTACTGCTTTTGCCTATTCTTGAATTTTGTATAAATGGAATTATCCAGTAACTACTCTGGTGGGTCTGGTTTCTTTCACTCAGCATTAAGTGTTCAGAATTGTCTGCTTTGTTTTATGGCATTGTGTTTTTTTCATTCCCAGCTGTATAGTCCATTTTAAGAGAATCCTATGCTGTATTTGTCCATCAGCCATTGATGGACATTTGTGTTACTTTCTTTTTTGCATTTATGACACAGTGAATATTATCACATGTTTGTTGATGCACTCATCTGCATTTCTGTTGGGTACCTAGGAGAGGAATTGCTCAGGCCTATGACTATGGGTTTGCTGTACTTTAATAGACATTACAAAAAACTTTCCAAAGTGGTTCTAGCAAATTGTGTCCTACCTGCAATGTCAGAAAGTTCCAACTGCTCTGGATCTGCTCAGTGCTCATGCTGCCTGTTTTTCTTATTTTAGCTATTCTAATGCTTATGCTCCTAGAAATCTAATGGTGAAAATCAATAGTAACTAACCTTCCTAAAATTAATTTTCTTAAATTTATAAGTATAGGAATATAACCTTTAGGCAAAAGAGGCAGCATGGAACCCAGGATAGGATATAAAGCAGAGATGGACTTCAATATTGCTTCTTCGTTTGTCAGCTGAGTAACTTGTCTCTAAACCTTGGTTTCTCCTTTCAAAAAATTGGAATAAAGGACAAGATTAAGTGAAGATTAAATGACATAATGTCAGAAAAGAAAATCCCGAGCATATTATGTTCAGTAACGGTTTGTTGTTTATACCCCAGTCCCTACAGATCTTTTAAAACTCGTATTTGCTACAGAAAAGCTTGTATTTTTCAGAAAAGCATGAGGATTATGTAGGGCCATGAGCTACAGTGAACTCTGACCAAGGATGACAAGCTGACATATGGTCTCTTTGTTTTGTTCTTTTCCTAGATGGTATGAATTTTCAGTTTTCCCAGGGCCATTCCTATAATCACAGAAAATGAACAGTTGCTGACCCCCGCACACAGAGCAGGATAATAGCCTCTCTGTCTCCTTCTTGGGCGTGGGAACCCCTGTCTTCATGCTCACACCATGTACTGCTTTTGCCTATTCTTGAATTTTGTATAAATGGAATTATCCAGTAACTACTCTGGTGGGTCTGGTTTCTTTCACTCAGCATTAAGTGTTCAGAATTGTCTGCTTTGTTTTATGGCATTGTGTTTTTTTCATTCCCAGCTGTATAGTCCATTTTAAGAGAATCCTATGCTGTATTTGTCCATCAGCCATTGATGGACATTTGTGTTACTTTCTTTTTTGCATTTATGACACAGTGAATATTATCACATGTTTGTTGATGCACTCATCTGCATTTCTGTTGGGTACCTAGGAGAGGAATTGCTCAGGCCTATGACTATGGGTTTGCTGTACTTTAATAGACATTACAAAAAACTTTCCAAAGTGGTTCTAGCAAATTGTGTCCTACCTGCAATGTCAGAAAGTTCCAACTGCTCTGGATCTGCTCAGTGCTCATGCTGCCTGTTTTTCTTATTTTAGCTATTCTAATGCTTATGCTCCTAGAAATCTAATGGTGAAAATCAATAGTAACTAACCTTCCTAAAATTAATTTTCTTAAATTTATAAGTATAGGAATATAACCTTTAGGCAAAAGAGGCAGCATGGAACCCAGGATAGGATATAAAGCAGAGATGGACTTCAATATTGCTTCTTCGTTTGTCAGCTGAGTAACTTGTCTCTAAACCTTGGTTTCTCCTTTCAAAAAATTGGAATAAAGGACAAGATTAAGTGAAGATTAAATGACATAATGTCAGAAAAGAGAAAATCCCCGAGCATATTATGTTCAGTAACGGTTTGTTGTTTATACCCCAGTCCCTACAGATCTTTTTAAAAACTCGTATTTGCTACAGAAAAGCTTGTATTTTTCAGAAAAGCATGAGGATTATGTAGGGCCATGAGCTACAGTGAACTCTGACCAAGGATGACAAGCTGACATATGGTCTCTTTGTTTTGTTCTTTTCCTAGATGGTATGAATTTTCAGTTTTCCCAGGGCCATTCCTAAAATCACAGAAAATGAAAGTTGCTCAGTTGTGTCCTACTCTTTGTGGCCCGTGGACTGTAGCCTGACAGAGTCTTCTGTCCATGGAATTCTCCAGCAAGAATACTGGGGTGGGTACCCATTCCCTGCTCCAGGGGATCTTCACAACCCAGGAACTGAACCCAGACCTCCCATCTTGCAGGTTGATTCTTTACTATCTGAGCCACCAAAGCAGCCCCAGATCACAGAGGATAACACTTAAAAGAGAGAATAAGACTCCACAATTCCCAAAGCAGAGAGCATAGGTTGGGTCCCTGGTTGAGGAACTATGGTCTTACATGCCTCGCAGCATGGCTAAAAAAAGAGAAAGAGAGCATGGAAATCCTCCAGCCCAACAATTCCCTCTATTAAACTGTAACTAAGCCTCAGCGAGTAGAATGATTCCCTCAAGACATCACAGGTAGTTGTGGCTTGTAATCACCTAGAACTCAGACCCTCTGATTCCAAAACTAGTGCTGGTCCCACAGTGTTTGGTGCTTCTAGTAAATTTGATGCTAAATCTATATATAAGCCAAAATGGAAATAACTTCTGACATATGCATTTAATATTATTTCTAATCTGTTCACAGTAAATCTGGCACCTCTCATAGCAAAGACTTAACTATTCAGCAAATTCAAAGGAAAAAACAGGGTTTCCCCTGGTGGTTCAGTGGTTACAATCTCACCTTCCAGTGCAGGGGATTTGGGTTGGATCCCTGGTTGGGTGCCTAAGATCCCACAGGTTTCATGGCCAAAAAAAACCCCCATAAAATAGAAACAATATCGTAACAAATTCAATAAAGACTTTTAAAATGATCCTCATTTTTTTAAAAAACCTTAAAAAATGGAAATTTTTGTTTTCTTTATGAAGTGTGTTAGGGGAGTGGTTAAAGGTTTTCTTGCCACCTTTTTATCAATCGATCAGTAAATGTTTATTGAAGGTGTGAGTAGAAGAGAGATTATAGTACCCAAAGAAAGGCATAACATTCTAAAAGTGAGGGGGAGGTGTTTCCTCTGGGAACATCCGTGCTTTCTGACTCCCACAATTAAGAAGCATGTCACAAAAGCATGGTTGCAAAATCCAAACAAGGCAACCTATCAAAACGGAAGGCCTTCTGGCCGTGGCTGCTGCATGGAGGAGCATTTGATCCTAAGAAAGCCAGGGCGACCCTGGAGACAGAGCTCTGAGTGAGGAGACAGACTTCCAGGTCATGGCCCTGTCCTGACGAATAGTGCTCCATGGAATCACTTTGTAGCCAGCATGGTCCATAGGCCACTTCCTCAGATTGGTCCACAAGCATTTTCCTGGATGCCTTCAGTGGGCACGGAGGAAATAGGCAGATGCCCCAGCCTCCCTGTCTGTAAACCCACATTGGAATCGCATGTGTGCCCTCTGACGAGAGCCTCAAAAGTCTCCAGCATAAGCTATGCTTTTATGAATGAATCCTTTGTCTTCATAAAATACTTAGTTCCCCCTTCAAGTTGTAAGTAGAAATTCTAGAGCAAGATGGGCCCGAGGTCCACCAACTGCGAGGGAAACTGCTCCCCATTGGGTTAGTGCTATATCACCTAGAACTCAGACCCTCTGATTCCAAAACTAGTGCTGGTCCCACAGTGTTTGGTGCTTCTAGTAAATTTGATGCTAAATCTATATATAAGCCAAAATGGAAATAACTTCTGACATATGCATTTAATATTATTTCTAATCTGTTCAATAAATCTGGCACCTCTCATAGCAAAGACTTAACTATTCAGCAAATTCAAAGGAAAAAACAGGGTTTCCCCTGGTGGTTCAGTGGTTACAATCTCACCTTCCAGTGCAGGGGATTTGGGTTGGATCCCTGGTTGGGTGCCTAAGATCCCACAGGTTTCATGGCCAAAAAAAACCCCCATAAAATAGAAACAATATCGTAACAAATTCAATAAAGACTTTTAAAATGATCCTCATTTTTTTAAAAAACCTTAAAAAATGGAAATTTTTGTTTTCTTTATGAAGTGTGTTAGGGGAGTGGTTAAAGGTTTTCTTGCCACCTTTTTATCAATCGATCAGTAAATGTTTATTGAAGGTGTGAGTAGAAGAGAGATTATAGTACCCAAAGAAAGGCATAACATTCTAAAAGTGAGGGGGAGGTGTTTCCTCTGGGAACATCCGTGCTTTCTGACTCCCACAATTAAGAAGCATGTCACAAAAGCATGGTTGCAAAATCCAAACAAGGCAACCTATCAAAACGGAAGGCCTTCTGGCCGTGGCTGCTGCATGGAGGAGCATTTGATCCTAAGAAAGCCAGGGCGACCCTGGAGACAGAGCTCTGAGTGAGGAGACAGACTTCCAGGTCATGGCCCTGTCCTGACGAATAGTGCTCCATGGAATCACTTTGTAGCCAGCATGGTCCATAGGCCACTTCCTCAGATTGGTCCACAAGCATTTTCCTGGATGCCTTCAGTGGGCACGGAGGAAATAGGCAGATGCCCCAGCCTCCCTGTCTGTAAACCCACATTGGAATCGCATGTGTGCCCTCTGACGAGAGCCTCAAAAGTCTCCAGCATAAGCTATGCTTTTATGAATGAATCCTTTGTCTTCATAAAATACTTAGTTCCCCCTTCAAGTTGTAAGTAGAAATTCTAGAGCAAGATGGGCCCCGCAGGTCCACCAACTGCGAGGGAAACTGCTCCCCATTGGGTTAGTGCTATATCAGCCACCCCAGCCCCACCAGGTGTTGCTGGCACCACTGTGACAAGTCCAACAGACACAGTGCCTGATCCCCAGAAAGTTCACATCCACCAGCACACGACAGGTAAACCAGTCACTCACAGTCCTGGGGTTAGTGGTCTGGGCTGATCCCTCAGGGGACGAGACACTGCTCCAGGGGTGGCTGGATACTGAAGTGGCAGACTGTTGTTGCTCAATTGCTGAGTCATGTCTGACTCTTTGTGACACTATGGACTGCAGCATGCCAGGCTTCCCGGTCTTTATCTCCAGGAGCTTGCTCAAATTCATGTCCATTGAGTTGGTGATGCCATCCAACCATCTCATCCTCTGTTGCCCCCTTCTCCTCCTGCCTTCAGTCTTTTCCAGCATCATGGTCTCTTCACGTCTAATGGCCAAAGAACTGGAACTTCAGCATCAGCATCAGTCCTTCCAATGAGTTTTCAGGGTTAATTTCCTTTAAGATTGACTGGTTTGACCTCCTTTTCAGTTCAAGGGACTCTCAAGAGAGCAGGGAAAACGTGCAGAAAAAGTGGTTGTCTCACTTTACAAATTTTTTTTGAAAATCTAAAGTTTCAAAATATACTTCAAAAAAATATATATATATATATATAAAGAAATCCTCCAAAGTCAAGGAGAAAATAGGAGTCTGGGGAGTTCAAGTAAGCCTGAAACCATTTTCACCTTCTCCACTGTTCATTTTACAGTTAACATGTCATCATGTTTATTATTGCAAGAAATGTATCATTATTCAAACCTTAATTTCATATTACTGTCTAATCTGAAAAGAATATGAGTGCTATGAAATGCACCTTCAGTGGGCACGGAGGAAATAGGCAGATGCCCCAGCCTCCCTGTCTGTAAACCCACATTGGAATCGCATGTGTGCCCTCTGACGAGAGCCTCAAAAGTCTCCAGCATAAGCTATGCTTTTATGAATGAATCCTTTGTCTTCATAAAATACTTAGTTCCCCCTTCAAGTTGTAAGTAGAAATTCTAGAGCAAGATGGGCCCCGCAGGTCCACCAACTGCGAGGGAAACTGCTCCCCATTGGGTTAGTGCTATATCAGCCACCCCAGCCCCACCAGGTGTTGCTGGCACCACTGTGACAAGTCCAACAGACACAGTGCCTGATCCCCAGAAAGTTCACATCCACCAGCACACGACAGGTAAACCAGTCACTCACAGTCCTGGGGTTAGTGGTCTGGGCTGATCCCTCAGGGGACGAGACACTGCTCCAGGGGTGGCTGGATACTGAAGTGGCAGACTGTTGTTGCTCAATTGCTGAGTCATGTCTGACTCTTTGTGACACTATGGACTGCAGCATGCCAGGCTTCCCGGTCTTTATCTCCAGGAGCTTGCTCAAATTCATGTCCATTGAGTTGGTGATGCCATCCAACCATCTCATCCTCTGTTGCCCCCTTCTCCTCCTGCCTTCAGTCTTTTCCAGCATCATGGTCTCTTCACGTCTAATGGCCAAAGAACTGGAACTTCAGCATCAGCATCAGTCCTTCCAATGAGTTTTCAGGGTTAATTTCCTTTAAGATTGACTGGTTTGACCTCCTTTTCAGTTCAAGGGACTCTCAAGAGAGCAGGGAAAACGTGCAGAAAAAGTGGTTGTCTCACTTTACAAATTTTTTTTGAAAATCTAAAGTTTCAAAATATACTTCAAAAAAAAAAATATATATATATATAAAGAAATCCTCCAAAGTCAAGGAGAAAATAGGAGTCTGGGGAGTTCAAGTAAGCCTGAAACCATTTTCACCTTCTCCACTGTTCATTTTACAGTTAACATGTCATCATGTTTATTATTGCAAGAAATGTATCATTATTCAAACCTTAATTTCATATTACTGTCTAATCTGAAAAGAATATGAGTGCTATGAAATGCAGGCCTTCTGAAAGCTTTCTCTAATAAAACACTGAGTACTGTATTCTCTGTGCATGGTGTATATGATGGTCCACAAGTCCTTTCCCATAAGATGTAACACAATGAGAGTGAGAAATCAGAATTCAACATCAGACTCTCCCTTTCTTTGATATGATAAAATATGACAGAAGTGTCTGATCCCAACACAACTTTTGGAATGTTTAAAAATGCATGGTGACTTGGATACTAATACTCTATTGTATGTTTGAAATTTGCTTAGAGTAGATTTCAAGTGTTGACACCATACACACATACACTCACACACATGGTAACTATGTGAGGTGGTGCTTGTATTAACTTAATTATGGTAATCATTTCATAATGTGTGCATCATTAAATCATCACATTGTACATCCTAAATAGATATACTTTTTATTTGTTAATTATGCCTGAATAAAGCCGGGGAAAATATATGAAAATGATGTTGGCTCTGAAGTTGCATGTCTCCAACAAATGCTTAATCCTTAGAAGCTAGAATTTCAAACTGCAGTGTAGTCAGAGACAGTCTTACTCCAGGCAGTGTGAGAAGAGAGTGTCACTGAATTTTCTTCTCCACGGTAGTGTGTCAGTTTCCTCAGAATATCACCCATTGTTCTCAGCACTGCACTGAAACTCATCTTGAAAAGGTTCATGGACTGTGTCTGTCATGAGATCTGGTCCATGCCTTTCCTCTTACCTGCTAGAAGCTTTTGCAGCTTTGGACCACATGGCATCTGCTTTTGCCTCATAGCTCAGGGGACTTCCCTGTCTCAGCTGTCTGTCTCCTTCATCTCCTTGTTGGTGACTTTGTTGGCCTCCCTCTTCTGTGGGAGCCCAGCAAAGGCCCCAACAGGGTTGCAATCTGTGACTGGTCAGAGGCCCTTTCAATTCCCCACTGCCTCCTGCATCACCTTCACCTGGCATTTGTTAAAAATGTAGAACCTCAGGTTCCTGAGGGATCTCTGAATCTGTATTTTAACACCATCTCGGGTAATTCATAGTCCTTCCAGTCTTAAATGAAGTACTGTATTTCCTTTCTAAGTTTTGAAAAGAATATGAGTGCTATGAAATGCAGGCCTTCTGAAAGCTTTCTCTAATAAAACACTGAGTACTGTATTCTCTGTGCATGGTGTATATGATGGTCCACAAGTCCTTTCCCATAAGATGTAACACAATGAGAGTGAGAAATCAGAATTCAACATCAGACTCTCCCTTTCTTTGATATGATAAAATATGACAGAAGTGTCTGATCCCAACACAACTTTTGGAATGTTTAAAAATGCATGGTGACTTGGATACTAATACTCTATTGTATGTTTGAAATTTGCTTAGAGTAGATTTCAAGTGTTGACACCATACACACATACACTCACACACATGGTAACTATGTGAGGTGGTGCTTGTATTAACTTAATTATGGTAATCATTTCATAATGTGTGCATCATTAAATCATCACATTGTACATCCTAAATAGATATACTTTTTATTTGTTAATTATGCCTGAATAAAGCCGGGGAAAATATATGAAAATGATGTTGGCTCTGAAGTTGCATGTCTCCAACAAATGCTTAATCCTTAGAAGCTAGAATTTCAAACTGCAGTGTAGTCAGAGACAGTCTTACTCCAGGCAGTGTGAGAAGAGAGTGTCACTGAATTTTCTTCTCCACGGTAGTGTGTCAGTTTCCTCAGAATATCACCCATTGTTCTCAGCACTGCACTGAAACTCATCTTGAAAAGGTTCATGGACTGTGTCTGTCATGAGATCTGGTCCATGCCTTTCCTCTTACCTGCTAGAAGCTTTTGCAGCTTTGGACCACATGGCATCTGCTTTTGCCTCATAGCTCAGGGGACTTCCCTGTCTCAGCTGTCTGTCTCCTTCATCTCCTTGTTGGTGACTTTGTTGGCCTCCCTCTTCTGTGGGAGCCCAGCAAAGGCCCCAACAGGGTTGCAATCTGTGACTGGTCAGAGGCCCTTTCAATTCCCCACTGCCTCCTGCATCACCTTCACCTGGCATTTGTTAAAAATGTAGAACCTCAGGTTCCTGAGGGATCTCTGAATCTGTATTTTAACACCATCTCGGGTAATTCATAGTCCTTCCAGTCTTAAGAACCAGTTTCACGAAATCCTGGTGTATGATTATGGCTGAGGTCAGTGTGCTAACGGGGTGGCTAGATATGAATGTGTGCTTGCTAAGTTGCTTAATATGCCTAAATCTTTGCAGTCCCCTGGATTGTAGTCTGCCAGGCTGCTCTGTCCGTGGGATTTTCCAGGCAAGAATACTGGAGTGGGTTGCTGTGCCTTCCTCCAGGGGATCTTCCCAACGCAGGGATTGAACCTGAGTCTCTTATGTCTAACTTGCCTTGGCAGGAGAGTTCTTTACCACTAGCACCACCTGGGAAGATGAATGGGGAATCTTTTTATTTCATGTGAGTCTGGAAGGGTCCAAGGCCGTCCACCTGCTGGAGCAAGCTTGCACTCTGGGTTTTTCTCTGATGTTGTTGTGTCTCTGCCCTCCTGAGAGGCAGGCCCCCACCTCATCTGGCTGCTCTCTGAGCCTGGGGATCTGCCCCTGCCTAGACCCATCTATACTCACAGAGCCAAACTGGAGCTTGTGTTTGTGAGCAAGCTTTACTTCCTAGTTTTTTCTTTTCTTTTTTTTTAATTTTTGGCCACATTTATTGGTCTTTCATTTATTTATTTTTCATCCATCTTTGTTCTTTGGCCTGTGTGAGCCTCCCATGGCAGTGGCCTCTCCTGTAGCAGAACACTGGCTCTGGGCACATGCGCTCCAGAGCACTGGCTCGTAATTGGACACACCGCTCCAGCTGCTCCACGGCATGTGGGATCTTCTCGTTCCAGGGATCAAACCAGCGCCTTTGATAACCCTTTGGTGTCTGTCATGAGATCTGGTCCATGCCTTTCCTCTTACCTGCTAGAAGCTTTTGCAGCTTTGGACCACATGGCATCTGCTTTTGCCTCATAGCTCAGGGGACTTCCCTGTCTCAGCTGTCTGTCTCCTTCATCTCCTTGTTGGTGACTTTGTTGGCCTCCCTCTTCTGTGGGAGCCCAGCAAAGGCCCCAACAGGGTTGCAATCTGTGACTGGTCAGAGGCCCTTTCAATTCCCCACTGCCTCCTGCATCACCTTCACCTGGCATTTGTTAAAAATGTAGAACCTCAGGTTCCTGAGGGATCTCTGAATCTGTATTTTAACACCATCTCGGGTAATTCATAGTCCTTCCAGTCTTAAGAACCAGTTTCACGAAATCCTGGTGTATGATTATGGCTGAGGTCAGTGTGCTAACGGGGTGGCTAGATATGAATGTGTGCTTGCTAAGTTGCTTAATATGCCTAAATCTTTGCAGTCCCCTGGATTGTAGTCTGCCAGGCTGCTCTGTCCGTGGGATTTTCCAGGCAAGAATACTGGAGTGGGTTGCTGTGCCTTCCTCCAGGGGATCTTCCCAACGCAGGGATTGAACCTGAGTCTCTTATGTCTAACTTGCCTTGGCAGGAGAGTTCTTTACCACTAGCACCACCTGGGAAGATGAATGGGGAATCTTTTTATTTCATGTGAGTCTGGAAGGGTCCAAGGCCGTCCACCTGCTGGAGCAAGCTTGCACTCTGGGTTTTTCTCTGATGTTGTTGTGTCTCTGCCCTCCTGAGAGGCAGGCCCCCACCTCATCTGGCTGCTCTCTGAGCCTGGGGATCTGCCCCTGCCTAGACCCATCTATACTCACAGAGCCAAACTGGAGCTTGTGTTTGTGAGCAAGCTTTACTTCCTAGTTTTTTCTTTTCTTTTTTTTTAATTTTTGGCCACATTTATTGGTCTTTCATTTATTTATTTTTCATCCATCTTTGTTCTTTGGCCTGTGTGAGCCTCCCATGGCAGTGGCCTCTCCTGTAGCAGAACACTGGCTCTGGGCACATGCGCTCCAGAGCACTGGCTCGTAATTGGACACACCGCTCCAGCTGCTCCACGGCATGTGGGATCTTCTCGTTCCAGGGATCAAACCAGCGCCCTTTGTACTGCAAAGCGGACTGTTTACCAACTGGACCACCAAAGAAGCCCTCATTCCTAGTTTTCTGTATGAAGAGCTCAGCCCGTGGGTGTTGAGCAGCTTTATTAATGGCAACAGGAAGTGCTTTATTTCTTTGACATATAATTACTTCCACTCTTTCATTCGAAAGTTGTTCACTTTGGTAGAGAAGAGAATGTACAACCACTGTGAGGATGTTGATGTGGTTGTGGCCCATCTGAAAAGGTATCTGCTCATTTCCCCGTTGGGCTTCCCAGATGGCACAGTGGTAAAGAAGCTGGCACCAATACAGGAGGTACAAGAGACATGGGCTTGATCCCTGGGTCTGGAAAATCCCCCCGGAGTAGGAAATGGCAACCCACTCCAGTATTCTTACCTGGAAAATTCCATGAGAATTTTGAACCTGGTGGGCTGCAGACCAGGGAGACATAAAGAGTCAGACATGACTGAGCAGAGAACAGCCAAGCAGCGTATCCCTGTGAATCAGCGCATCAGTGGTGCATCTGAAACACTCATCTGTGTCTAGTGTCAGCCTTTCTTCCCAGACTGTCAGCTCTGTGAGTGCAAAGACCGTTTGCACTGCCAACAGCAAGCAAAGGGCCTGCTATGCACTTGGGTCCAAGAAACATGATGAACGACCCATGAGCACATTCATTCTCCTGGGAACATTGCCGGCACTCTACAAACATTTGGATCAGAGGCTGCTTGTCATGCTGCCTGTTATTATTCCTTTATTTTCAGGGCCCCACCTCATCTGGCTGCTCTCTGAGCCTGGGGATCTGCCCTGCCTAGACCCATCTATACTCACAGAGCCAAACTGGAGCTTGTGTTTGTGAGCAAGCTTTACTTCCTAGTTTTTCTTTTCTTTTTTTAATTTTGGCCACATTTATTGGTCTTTCATTTATTTATTTTTCATCCATCTTTGTTCTTTGGCCTGTGTGAGCCTCCCATGGCAGTGGCCTCTCCTGTAGCAGAACACTGGCTCTGGGCACATGCGCTCCAGAGCACTGGCTCGTAATTGGACACACCGCTCCAGCTGCTCCACGGCATGTGGGATCTTCTCGTTCCAGGGATCAAACCAGCGCCCTTTGTACTGCAAAGCGGACTGTTTACCAACTGGACCACCAAAGAAGCCCTCATTCCTAGTTTTCTGTATGAAGAGCTCAGCCCGTGGGTGTTGAGCAGCTTTATTAATGGCAACAGGAAGTGCTTTATTTCTTTGACATATAATTACTTCCACTCTTTCATTCGAAAGTTGTTCACTTTGGTAGAGAAGAGAATGTACAACCACTGTGAGGATGTTGATGTGGTTGTGGCCCATCTGAAAAGGTATCTGCTCATTTCCCCGTTGGGCTTCCCAGATGGCACAGTGGTAAAGAAGCTGGCACCAATACAGGAGGTACAAGAGACATGGGCTTGATCCCTGGGTCTGGAAAATCCCCCCGGAGTAGGAAATGGCAACCCACTCCAGTATTCTTACCTGGAAAATTCCATGAGAATTTTGAACCTGGTGGGCTGCAGACCAGGGAGACATAAAGAGTCAGACATGACTGAGCAGAGAACAGCCAAGCAGCGTATCCCTGTGAATCAGCGCATCAGTGGTGCATCTGAAACACTCATCTGTGTCTAGTGTCAGCCTTTCTTCCCAGACTGTCAGCTCTGTGAGTGCAAAGACCGTTTGCACTGCCAACAGCAAGCAAAGGGCCTGCTATGCACTTGGGTCCAAGAAACATGATGAACGACCCATGAGCACATTCATTCTCCTGGGAACATTGCCGGCACTCTACAAACATTTGGATCAGAGGCTGCTTGTCATGCTGCCTGTTATTATTCCTTTATTTTCCACTGGTTATGAATCTTTTAGACTTAAAAGGCATTATTAATATTGCTTACAAGAAGAAATGTTAATGGAAATGAGTCAAATGATATTACGGTTAGAAACTTGCTAGGTGTCATTTTTGAGAGATTAGATATGTTGTCTGGTCGAGTGAGCTGCCTGTTGCAAGTCGGGACTTTGCTGGACTGGTTTCCAGAGCTGGAGGGGAAGAGATAAGTGAATCTTCTGGTGAGAGGTCATCTGTTTTGAAAGTAGGGAAGATTCTATGAACCAGATCCAAGTATTACAACATAGGGAACTGTCTCAGACTGCTCAGGGGAAAGAAGCCCCCCAGATGAACACTAAAGCAAAAATTCACTAAGCTGTCCTCTTTGGAAAGCCTGTGCAGTCCAAACCACTGAGTGCTTAGGTGTTCACCGCTGTGAGTATATTGGGAGTGAAACTGATACCAAAGGAAAGACGAGTTTCTCCCACCAGCACCCGGGGATGAACTGTCCTGCACCCTTGCCTCTGTTCTCCAGAAGCTGTTTCCACAGAGGAGGCACAGAGCAGATGGGACTGATCCTCCCCATGCCAGAGCAGGGTGTGTAAGGCATGTCCTCCCCGTGGTCTTACGCAGTCCCTCCCTCTCAGGTAGTGGCTTGGCCATTAGAAGAATGTCTTGGGCATTGTTGCATTTTGCTTGACAAGAGAAACAGAAGATCCTGCCCTTCCAGAGATTTCACTCGTCTTCACGGTTGGAAGCTGAACCATGGTCTCTGATGCCGTATTTTCCTCTCCATCCCCCATTCAGCTATCACCCGCATAACTCTCTTTGTTTGTCTGAATTCCATTCAGAGAGTCACAATTTAAAACAGACTAGACATACACCACTCTGCGGTGTTGATTCCCAAGATTTCAGGATAGTGTCAGTTAATTGAACTTAATATTAGAAGACCTTGTGCCTTTATGAGAATAAAAAGGCATTTCAGCAATGCAATTGAGTGTGTGCTATAATCAATTCAGACATCTATCAATGTATTTGTTGAGGTACCTTTGGGAACACTGCCAACAGCAAGCAAAGGGCCTGCTATGCACTTGGGTCCAAGAAACATGATGAACGACCCATGAGCACATTCATTCTCCTGGGAACATTGCCGGCACTCTACAAACATTTGGATCAGAGGCTGCTTGTCATGCTGCCTGTTATTATTCCTTTATTTTCCACTGGTTATGAATCTTTTAGACTTAAAAGGCATTATTAATATTGCTTACAAGAAGAAATGTTAATGGAAATGAGTCAAATGATATTACGGTTAGAAACTTGCTAGGTGTCATTTTTGAGAGATTAGATATGTTGTCTGGTCGAGTGAGCTGCCTGTTGCAAGTCGGGACTTTGCTGGACTGGTTTCCAGAGCTGGAGGGGAAGAGATAAGTGAATCTTCTGGTGAGAGGTCATCTGTTTTGAAAGTAGGGAAGATTCTATGAACCAGATCCAAGTATTACAACATAGGGAACTGTCTCAGACTGCTCAGGGGAAAGAAGCCCCCCAGATGAACACTAAAGCAAAAATTCACTAAGCTGTCCTCTTTGGAAAGCCTGTGCAGTCCAAACCACTGAGTGCTTAGGTGTTCACCGCTGTGAGTATATTGGGAGTGAAACTGATACCAAAGGAAAGACGAGTTTCTCCCACCAGCACCCGGGGATGAACTGTCCTGCACCCTTGCCTCTGTTCTCCAGAAGCTGTTTCCACAGAGGAGGCACAGAGCAGATGGGACTGATCCTCCCCATGCCAGAGCAGGGTGTGTAAGGCATGTCCTCCCCGTGGTCTTACGCAGTCCCTCCCTCTCAGGTAGTGGCTTGGCCATTAGAAGAATGTCTTGGGCATTGTTGCATTTTGCTTGACAAGAGAAACAGAAGATCCTGCCCTTCCAGAGATTTCACTCGTCTTCACGGTTGGAAGCTGAACCATGGTCTCTGATGCCGTATTTTCCTCTCCATCCCCCATTCAGCTATCACCCGCATAACTCTCTTTGTTTGTCTGAATTCCATTCAGAGAGTCACAATTTAAAACAGACTAGACATACACCACTCTGCGGTGTTGATTCCCAAGATTTCCAGGATAGTGTCAGTTAATTGAACTTAATATTAGAAGACCTTGTGCCTTTATGAGAATAAAAAGGCATTTCAGCAATGCAATTGAGTGTGTGCTATAATCAATTCAGACATCTATCAAGTGTATTTGTTGAGGTCTGTTCTGTGCAGGGGGCTCCTTGCTGTCCAATCCCATCCCAAGTGCACATTACTGTGCACTTAAAACCAGTTATGAAGATGGATCTCATGTTAAGTCACAACGCAGTGTTTAAAAAGTAAATACACTGTTTAATTTTTTTTAAAGTCCATCCCCAAAAGATTTAGAGGGTGAATCTGAGCCCACTTCCTGAAAGAAATGTTATCAATTTACTTAGGTAGTCATCGTGAAACGAGGAGCCTAAGAATCTCCGAGACCTCACCATAACCCAGGAAGCTCCATTCTAAACCCCAACACCCACATCTCTCATCTGCCTCCTTTGCTCCCAGCCTCCCGGTGTCCCCAGACTTCATCCTCCCGGCCCTCTGACACCGTGCATTGTGACATCAGCCCTTGCTTGCCTGCATGCCACAGGCCCTCCCCCTTCATTGCCAGTCCTCTGTGTGGTCCTTCCTTTTTGTCAGTGCCCAGCTCACTTCTGGAGTTGTTGTTCTGAGCTGGCCTGAGGATGCTGGCTTGCTTAGTGGATGAATCTGTGTTTCCCTGCTGCCTCCAGCCCTCTAGTCTTCTCATATTCTGCTCATGTTCTGTTCCTTTGTTCTTTCGACCCACCCTCACCAACCCGTATTCCTCTGCATAATGAACAGCTATTCTTCACAATACACGCAAATGTCAGATCCTTTAGGATGCTTTATTTATATTTTTTAAGGCACTTTCTGTCCTCTATCAGCTGAGAATTAGCAGTCTGAGCTATGCTATAGCTTCTTTCCAGCATGTCACACTCTGCCTGTGCCATGGACGGAGTCCCTTCAAGGAAGGGACCTGTGCACAAGTATCTGGTGTTCAGTAGATGCTGACAGTTAGATGGACTGATTGGCTAATTAACAGTTTACAGTTGCACACCTTTGCTGCAAAAATCGCATTAACATAATCCACATGCTGGGTTATTTTAGAGGATGTCCAATCATCAGCACAAAAGCACAACAGTAGGTCACGAATTCCTTTTTAATCCACTGGCTTGCCAGAGAGGATGAAAATAATCCACCTGGCTCCTCCAATTTTACAAGGCTGTGTCTTCAATTTCTTGTCTAGAGAAAATGTGATATGTGACTATAGACCCTTCTTGGTATGACCTAGTAAGTTTCAGGTGAATTTGTGGAATGATGGTGATGCTGTGGTGAAAGCCAAAGAATAAAAGAGGTATTTTTTTCCATGTAAATATCTATTCAAGCAATGAAGAAACTAACATTCAAAGTGCACTTAGAGTAATTGGCATGACCATTTCTTTGGTAAACAAATATGGAGAAAACTTAACCAAAAATTATGTGCCATCCTGAAGAGCTTCATCCCACTTTTATCAAGTATTTCATTTTACGAGGCTTTGTAAAAGGAACTTTAGAGCTGCAGTGTCTCTAGTATGAGTGTCAGTTTAAATCCAAGGCACAGTTTTGAGAAGGAAAGTGTGTAGTAGAAGACAGAGAGGGATCCAAATATGGAGGAAATGAAAGACTAGAGCTTCTGAACTTTCCTAGCTCAAACACAGAATCAAAGCTGCATGTAGGGAGAGTGCACAAAGGAACAGGGACATGAGCAGGAAAGCTATAACTTTAGTTACAGGAAAACACTTCGCCCTCATTCAGTCATGGTTTAAAAATGCCCAGACTTGCTGATATTTCTCTCCTATGCTATTGGCACAGAATTTCACTGTGATACTCCATACTACTTCAACTAAATCTAAAAGCTTTGTTTCAGCATGTTTTATTGAAATCAGTGTGTTTTAAATCTCTACCATGTTTGTTTTTTTTTTTTTAATTTTTTTTTGGTGGGGGGGAGTGGCGGGCCACTTCTATTGGTCTTTCATTTATCTATTTTCATCCACCTTTGTTCTTTGGCCCGTGTGGACCTCCCATCACGGTGGCCTCTGTTGTCGCAGAGCACTGGCTCCGGGCGCATGCGCTCCAGAACTCTGGCTCGGTAATTGGACACATCGGTCTAGCCGCTCCACGGCACGTGGGATCTTCCCAGGCCAGGGATGGAACCGGCGCCGCTTGCACTGCAAGGCAGTGTCCTTACCCACTGAACCACCAGAGAAGCCCTCTACCATGTTTTTGTTTAGGCACATTTAGGCATAAAATCATTCATGATAGAGGCTGAACCCAGACAAGGTGTGAACGCAGGCTCTGGAGACTTATTTGACTTTGTTGGTATTTTCAGTCTCAAAATTGCCAAGTTAAGCTCTATAATTATGATGTTGTCCAGGATATTCTATTACAACCTCTGGTTGAAAAGCTATAGGGCGTCTGATCCAGTTCCATGGGTCTGGATCCATTCTTGTGATGTCTACATCATCATCATACACAAGTTTGGACTTAGCATAACTGACTTCAAGGATGCACCCCTGTGAGCAGTGCACATGGCTGATTTATCCCTTGAGTGCACCACTCTTGGCTACAGCCCTAGCAGGAGGACCAGGCCCTGTCCAAGACAGGCAACCCCGCTTGCCCTGTCCAGATTGAACTCAAGGTCTTTTACTATAATCCAGGCCTTTAGGTTTTCCTTACTACTGTGACAGCACAGTCCAGAGTTTTACTTAGGAAGGTCAGTGCTCCTGACATCATGCTCTTCAGTTATGAGCCATTGCCCGCTTTGTGGATCCAAACTCCTTAACACCTGCTAGGGTTGCTGGTGACCCTGCCACCATGCTGGTGCCAGGCTATGCAGCTCCGCGCAGGGGCATCTCCAGAGATCTTGTTTAGACACAGAGTCTGATTCTGTGAGTCTGTGATGGGGCCTGTGTGTGCTAAGTCACTTTAGTCGTGTCCAACTCTTTGTAACTCCATGGACTGTAGCCCGCCAGGCTCCTCTGTTCATGGGTTTTTCCAGGCAAAAATACTGGAGTGGGTTGTCATTTCCTCCCTCAGGGGATCTTCCCAACCCAGGGATGTAACTCACATCCCTTATGTCTCCTGCATTGGAAGATGGGTTCTTTACAAATAACGCCACCTGGTAAGTGGTGGGACCCAGGGATCCTCATTTCTAGCAGGCTCTTGCAGGTGAGGCCAGTGTTACAAGTCTGCAACCCCTCACTCCACAGTGTGAGTCTCTAAACTGTTCTGCAACTGTCTAACTGGTCTCCCCCATGCCATGCTGCTCTAGAGACTTTCTGGACCCCTCTCCATGAGGCAATGAGGCCTCTTGTTTAAGTTAGAAGAGGCAAATTATTTAATTTTAGGAAGGTGCAATGTGGCATAGAGAAAAATAATTCTGTGCGCCATTGAAACCACATGCTGTAAAAATATAATAGCTTTTCTCTTTACAAGAGAAAATCACACCATTTGAAAGTTACAAGCTACTGATATCTCACATAGAGGGGAAGAGTCCTCTATCACCAGGACCCTGCTAGAATGCAGGTTTACACCACCAGCTCTGGGCTCCAGTCTAGGGCCCTGGCTCTTCAGCCAGCTGACACGTCACATTCTAGGACCTCTGCATCACAACTTGTGCTTCTGAATAAGTCATGTAATTAAACTCTGTGCTTTGGGAAAAGTGGAGAGTCACATGTTGTCAGACATGGTACTCAGAAATGCCATGTAACCTTTAATCCAGTTCCCCAGTGAAACATCTTGTGACACCACCACCAGGATGTTGGCATCGACAGGGGCAGAAAATGTCTCCTCCCACAGAAGCTCTAACAGACATGCCCACTTCTGGGCACCATCTAGGTCCTGCTCCAAAAAGCAACAGGTATTTTTAAAACACAATCCTGAGCAGGTGCTTCCTTGTCTGAATCCTGTTTGAAACCTTCTCATTGCCTTTAAAAAGGAGAGTCCTCAGCAGCAAGCCCCTTGGCAACCCACTCGCCCATCTCCCCTTCCCCTCCTCTCTGGGCTGCATCTCTGCTAGATTCATGTCCAGCCAGGGGACCTTCCACAATCACAGCTCTTCCTGCAGGAAAGCACCCCCGAGCCCTTCCCCACATTTAGCCAAGCTCCTTAAGGTTTCAGCTGAAAGGCCATAGATCCTGTCAGGGCCTCTCAGACTGGATCAAGGTCTACCCTCCATACTCTCCCCAAGCCACGTTCACAGTACATGCAGCCCAGAGCAGTTCCATGGTATGGACTGCAGGTTTCCCGAGGCCATGGCAGTGTCAGCCTCTCTCGGCCATGTCCCTGGACCTCACGAGTGCCTGGCACACACTGATGCTATGCTGATGGACTGATGACGATGACAACGGTGTTGCTCTCTGTGAGCCAGACCCTGTCTTACAAATGTTAACAATTTAATGACCCCAGGAGGCGGGGACCTTTACTCTCATTTTACAGAGAAGGAAAGAGAAGCTGAGTGAGAAAAAATTTGCCTGGGGTGATACCACTGGTCCCTGCAGAGCTGGCTCAAAGGCAGGCGTCTTTAACCACATGCTGTAAAAATATAATAGCTTTTCTCTTTACAAGAGAAAATCACACCATTTGAAAGTTACAAGCTACTGATATCTCACATAGAGGGGAAGAGTCCTCTATCACCAGGACCCTGCTAGAATGCAGGTTTACACCACCAGCTCTGGGCTCCAGTCTAGGGCCCTGGCTCTTCAGCCAGCTGACACGTCACATTCTAGGACCTCTGCATCACAACTTGTGCTTCTGAATAAGTCATGTAATTAAACTCTGTGCTTTGGGAAAAGTGGAGAGTCACATGTTGTCAGACATGGTACTCAGAAATGCCATGTAACCTTTAATCCAGTTCCCCAGTGAAACATCTTGTGACACCACCACCAGGATGTTGGCATCGACAGGGGCAGAAAATGTCTCCTCCCACAGAAGCTCTAACAGACATGCCCACTTCTGGGCACCAGCTAGTTCCTGCCCCAAAAAAGCAACAGGTATTTTTAAAACACAATCCTGAGCAGGTGCTTCCTTGTCTGAATCCTGTATGAAACCTTCTCATTGCCTTTAAAAAGGAGAGTCCTCAGCAGCAAGCCCCTTGGCAACCCACTCGCCCATCTCCCCTTCCCCTCCTCTCTGGGCTGCATCTCTGCTAGATTCATGTCCAGCCAGGGGACCTTCCACAATCACAGCTCTTCCTTCAGGAAAGCACCCCCGAGCCCTTCCCCACATTTAGCCAAGCTCCTTAAGGTTTCAGCTGAAAGGCCATAGATCCTGTCAGGGCCTCTCAGACTGGATCAAGGTCTACCCTCCATACTCTCCCCAAGCCACGTTCACAGTACATGCAGCCCAGAGCAGTTCCATGGTATGGACTGCAGGTTTCCCGAGGCCATGGCAGTGTCAGCCCTCTCTCGGCCATGTCCCTGGACCTCACGAGTGCCTGGCACACACTGATGCTATGCTGATGGACTGATGACGATGACAACGGTGTTGCTCTCTGTGAGCCAGACCCTGTCTTACAAATGTTAACAATTTAATGACCCCAGGAGGCGGGGACCTTTACTCTCATTTTACAGAGAAGGAAAGAGAAGCTGAGTGAGAAAAAATTTGCCTGGGGTGATACCACTGGTCCCTGCAGAGCTGGCTCAAAGGCAGGCGTCTGAGGTGGAACTTTTGAGCTAGGATAGGAGCATTCACTACAAGCAGCCTTTGTGCTGGGTCCCACACATGGTGGTCAGGTGTCCAGTAAGCATCCACTGTATGAATGCTGAAGGAAAGTGGTCCCAGACTGCCCTCATTAAGTGGGACATAACAGACACAGGGCACTTTCATTCTATTGGGCTTGATTCTCAGTAGTTTCCTTATTAAATTGACTTTAATATCTTATATATTATGTAGGGGGTTCCCAATGGCTCAGTGGTAAAGAATCCACCTGCAATGCAAGAGACACTAGAGATTCAAGTCCCATCCCTGGGTCTGCAAAATACCCTGGAGGAGGAAATAGCAACTCACTCCAGTATTCTTCCCTGGAGAATCCCATGGACAGAGGAGCCTGACAGGCTACAGTCCAGCGGGTTGCAAAGGGTTGGACACAACTGAGTGACTGAGCATGTACACACAGCATATTAGGCAGACATGAAATTAGAAAAGTTGAGGTTATTTGCTAGTGTAAAGTATAAATCATTTTGTAAATGTTATTTTATCTGTAAGTGGATGAGGGTGTAATGAATATGACATTCATTATATGAACAGTATTGTGGGATTTGGAGTATAAAATTGACTTAGGAATTGTCATGTGAAATACCACAAACATCCAGTAATACCCCCATTTAACCTCAAACCAACAGTAAATAAGAAGTGACTAGGGTGTTTTGGATTATATGAGTATAAAGGTCTACCCTCCATACTCTCCCCAAGCCACGTTCACAGTACATGCAGCCCAGAGCAGTTCCATGGTATGGACTGCAGGTTTCGAGGCCATGGCAGTGTCAGCCTCTCTCGGCCATGTCCCTGGACCTCACGAGTGCCTGGCACACACTGATGCTATGCTGATGGACTGATGACGATGACAACGGTGTTGCTCTCTGTGAGCCAGACCCTGTCTTACAAATGTTAACAATTTAATGACCCCAGGAGGCGGGGACCTTTACTCTCATTTTACAGAGAAGGAAAGAGAAGCTGAGTGAGAAAAAATTTGCCTGGGGTGATACCACTGGTCCCTGCAGAGCTGGCTCAAAGGCAGGCGTCTGAGGTGGAACTTTTGAGCTAGGATAGGAGCATTCACTACAAGCAGCCTTTGTGCTGGGTCCCACACATGGTGGTCAGGTGTCCAGTAAGCATCCACTGTATGAATGCTGAAGGAAAGTGGTCCCAGACTGCCCTCATTAAGTGGGACATAACAGACACAGGGCACTTTCATTCTATTGGGCTTGATTCTCAGTAGTTTCCTTATTAAATTGACTTTAATATCTTATATATTATGTAGGGGCTTCCCCAATGGCTCAGTGGTAAAGAATCCACCTGCAATGCAAGAGACACTAGAGATTCAAGTCCCATCCCTGGGTCTGCAAAATACCCTGGAGGAGGAAATAGCAACTCACTCCAGTATTCTTCCCTGGAGAATCCCATGGACAGAGGAGCCTGACAGGCTACAGTCCAGCGGGTTGCAAAGGGTTGGACACAACTGAGTGACTGAGCATGTACACACAGCATATTAGGCAGACATGAAATTAGAAAGTTGAGGTTATTTGCTAGTGTAAAGTATAAATCATTTTGTAAATGTTATTTTATCTGTAAGTGGATGAGGGTGTAATGAATATGACATTCATTATATGAACAGTATTGTGGGATTTGGAGTATAAAATTGACTTAGGAATTGTCATGTGAAATACCACAAACATCCAGTAATACCCCCATTTAACCTCAAACCAACAGTAAATAAGAAGTGACTAGACTTAAGGGGGAAAACTGCAAGTATATTTCTGGTGGTAAAACCATTCCCAGTGAAAATTAGTTTATTGTCTAGTTAATAAGAGTTCCTTTGCCCCTTAGCACATTAATACTTGCTCCTTTTTACTATTTAACATTTTTGATTTTGTATCTCTTTTACAAATGGAGCTAGCATTTGATGAATGGCTGGATTCTGCTACCCAACTTTTGGGCTATTTCCAGCATAAAATTACAATCCCAGATAAACATGCCACAAAGATCTGGGTTTCATTAGGAAGGAGGGAAGCTGGGAGATGGCCTAGTCTGGCCTCCCCCAAAGCAAACAGCCACGGCTTTCTCTCCTTGTTCTACAAACGATTCAAATTTTTTAGTAATTCTGAAAACTGATGTGTTTTTTCCATGAAAGGAAGTGTTACCACATTTTCCAGAGGGAGAGGATCTTTATCCTTGCTCCTTCATCCTCTCATTCTCACCCCCTCACCCTTGCCGCCACCCACACAACATCTGTAGTTCCTAAACTAAAAACACAAATTATTATAAAAGTTAATTGAGCTTACAAAGACATGTTTGTATAGGAAACTTTCTCGGCTTCAAGGAGAGAAGTCTGATTTGAGTGGCCTTTCAACAGCATAGAAATTGGTTCACTGGAGGCATTCCTGTGCCTCATTCCACAGGAGCAACCCTTTTTGCTCCCACCAGCTCCCTCTGCAGATCTGACAATGTGCCAGAATAAGCAGCTGAATGATGAGTTCAGTCAAAACATAAAGTACACACTGACAGTTTTTCACTTCCCTGGTTACTAGCCTCAATAACCAGATAGTCAACAAAATTGTTAACTAAAAACGTACTTTAGGTCACAGATTATCAACTAATGATGTCCACTGCATTAGGCCCAAGCCCCCTGGCCATTGGAAAGGTACTTGGACACCATCATCACACAGCACTGGTCTCGCAGGGACAAGCAGGCCCCAGGCGATCATGAATGACTTTATCTCTGTCAGCATGTTCTGTCAGATTGAATGGGACAGCCAGAGAATCTCAAGCTGGCTAAAAACAAATAAAAATCTCTTGGAGTGTGTTGTTGAGCCTGGATTTGGTACTTAGACATATCACTGGGGTCATCAGCTTTCACTCCAGTGGTTTTTAGCTCCAGTCCCATCACTTTGCTCCTCTCCGTTAACTACCAGGAGTCTCTTAGACTTACAGTCACAGGCAAATAGATGAAGAACATTTTGGCGAAAACTTACAACTTCACTGGCAGCACCTGCACTTGGAAAGACACTAATGATGATCAAAAGCCTCATATTTGGCTCCTGGAGATGACTCTGTGATTGTCCCCAAGGGGATTCAAATTCAAGTAGTTTGCAATTAAGAGATAAGGAAGGGGCTTCCCTGGTGGCTCAGATGGTAAAGAATCTGCCTGGAATGCAGGAGACCCAGGTTTGAGCCCTGGATTGGGAAGATCCCTTGGAGAAGGGAATGGCTACCCACTCCCCTAGTCTTGCCTGGAGAAACCCATGGACAGATGGACAGATGGACAGAGGAGCCTGGTGGGCTACCATCTATGCAGTCACAAAGATTCAGACATGATTGAGTGACCGACACACACACAAGAGATAAGGAAACCCCACTCCAGGATTCTTTGGCCTAGATCAGTTGTCATGGTGGGACAGTTTTACATTGGTCCTTGTACTTAAATGAAGGCTATCTAAGAACACTTAGCAAGGAAAAGAATTACAAAATATCTTCTGTGAGAGAAGTTGAAGGGAGGAATTTTCCAAAAGAAGATATAAAGTATGTTTTGTGAATCCCATGTGAGTTATTTTTAAGCATTCCCTTGGATGATAATTAATAATGCAAGGAAGACAAGCATAAGTTTTCTTGTGTGTTACTCTAATAAACCGTGTTTTTGGAGGAATCACTCTAGTTAAATTCCAGATACATTCAATCAGAAAGTGGGCTTTCAACAACACAATTCTGTGTCTGCAGCCAGTAGCAAATCCAGTTCTGTTAGACCAGGAGGATGTAATAGAAACTAAAACCTAAGAGAGACCCAAGCAAGGAAATTGTAGTTCGGGGACCCCTTGAATGACTTTATCTCTGTCAGCATGTTCTGTCAGATTGAATGGGACAGCCAGAGAATCTCAAGCTGGCTAAAAACAAATAAAAATCTCTTGGAGTGTGTTGTTGAGCCTGGATTTGGTACTTAGACATATCACTGGGGTCATCAGCTTTCACTCCAGTGGTTTTTAGCTCCAGTCCCATCACTTTGCTCCTCTCCGTTAACTACCAGGAGTCTCTTAGACTTACAGTCACAGGCAAATAGATGAAGAACATTTTGGCGAAAACTTACAACTTCACTGGCAGCACCTGCACTTGGAAAGACACTAATGATGATCAAAAGCCTCATATTTGGCTCCTGGAGATGACTCTGTGATTGTCCCCAAGGGGATTCAAATTCAAGTAGTTTGCAATTAAGAGATAAGGAAGGGGCTTCCCTGGTGGCTCAGATGGTAAAGAATCTGCCTGGAATGCAGGAGACCCAGGTTTGAGCCCTGGATTGGGAAGATCCCTTGGAGAAGGGAATGGCTACCCACTCCCCTAGTCTTGCCTGGAGAAACCCATGGACAGATGGACAGATGGACAGAGGAGCCTGGTGGGCTACCATCTATGCAGTCACAAAGATTCAGACATGATTGAGTGACCGACACACACACAAGAGATAAGGAAACCCCACTCCAGGATTCTTTGGCCTAGATCAGTTGTCATGGTGGGACAGTTTTACATTGGTCCTTGTACTTAAATGAAGGCTATCTAAGAACACTTAGCAAGGAAAAGAATTACAAAATATCTTCTGTGAGAGAAGTTGAAGGGAGGAATTTTCCAAAAGAAGATATAAAGTATGTTTTGTGAATCCCATGTGAGTTATTTTTAAGCATTCCCTTGGATGATAATTAATAATGCAAGGAAGACAAGCATAAGTTTTCTTGTGTGTTACTCTAATAAACCGTGTTTTTGGAGGAATCACTCTAGTTAAATTCCAGATACATTCAATCAGAAAGTGGGCTTTCAACAACACAATTCTGTGTCTGCAGCCAGTAGCAAATCCAGTTCTGTTAGACCAGGAGGATGTAATAGAAACTAAAACCTAAGAGAGACCCAAGCAAGGAAAAATACTTCCTCATCCAAGCCTGAGAGGAATTTACCGTCAGCCCTACTATTAATAGATGCAGTAGAGATTCCATTTTCATTGCTCAACTGCCATTTTAGTTATGAAACTTAAAAAAGAAGGGAATCAAGTCTGCTGAAAACTTCTATATGATGTTAATGCAGATATTTCAGTAATTTATCCATATTTATTCATCTCTTACTGCTTGCTGAATTTCTCAGTGCTAAAAGGATGCCAAAGGAAACAGACTTGCTGTTCTCCGGTGACATGTTGTTCTTTAAAGAGACAGGATGTGCTGTGAAACAAGAGAATGCTTTCACCACAAGTGAAAATGATGAGCAAGTGCACATCCACTAGAGGCAATCCCAGGGCTGAGGAGCCAGGAGGGGGAGCTGATGGGGAAGCCTCTCTGGAGGACAGCCTGGGAAGAGAGACCACACACATGGAATTCCCAGGAACACTGGGGAGGCGGGATCCAGGGATTCAGAAAGAATGGGGATAAAAACAGCAGTGAGAGACTCATTGTCTTCACATATCTGCACACCCAGAGGCAGAGGAGAAATGAGCTGCATCTGTGTTAAGTCAGAGGACATTATCAGGGCACTGAAGGAATAATTGTGAGACAGAGTAGTAGATGAGAGTGGGTTGCTTCATGGACTCATAGCAGGATTAACATTCTTAGTCATTTGGGAAAACTAGCAGAACTTGATTTTTGGTTGTCGTGAATATGGAAAGCCAGGATTCCTGGATATGGAATTGGCTGCCCAATTCTAAGAATAGATGTTATTGCACATAGAACCATAACTCCTGTATGTGCTGCTAAGCCACATTCAGTTCTTTGTGACCCTATGGACCATAGCCTGCCAGACTCCTCTGTCCATGGGATTCTCCAGGCAAGAATATTGGAGTGAGTAGCCATTCCCTTCTCCAGGGAGTCTTCCTGACCCACGGATCAAATCCGCATCTCTCACATCTCCACAAGAACATTATGGATTTTTTACCACTAGAGCCACCTGGGAAGCCTGTAGCCCCGACAGATACACGTAAATGACAGCTCCAAGTACTTCACTTCCTTGTTCTTAGTACCTTATATTTTCAGTTCCTCTATTTAGCTGATGATGATATAGGAAAAAATTGGTGGCGCTGGCAGTAAAGAATCCGCCTGCCAGTGCAGGAGACACAGGAGAAGTGGATTTGATCCCTGAGTCTGGAAGATCCTCTGGTAAAAGAGATGGCAGTTCACTCCAGTATTGTCTGGAAATTCCCATTGACAGAGGAGCCTGGCAGGCTATAGTCCATGGGGTGACAAAGGGTCAGGCATGAGGGAGCATACACAGACACACACAAACTCTTTTGAAGTCTTAGGAGGCAAATGAGCCACTTTAACCAGGTGCATCTACTAGAAAGTCCAAGATAAAGGAAATTCTAGTCATTTGCTTCCCCACTTCCTTCCCCTAAAACAAGAGACTGGCAAAGTGCAGTCCAGGGTCCAAATCCAACTACTGCCTCTTTTACAAATAAAGCTTTATTGGAAAGGCATGGGGTATTTTGGGGGTGGCCCCAAAGTGCATCTCCAAATCCAATTGTCTTGGCCTAGGGGAATTCCAGGAACACTGGGGAGGCGGGATCCAGGGATTCAGAAAGAATGGGGATAAAAACAGCAGTGAGAGACTCATTGTCTTCACATATCTGCACACCCAGAGGCAGAGGAGAAATGAGCTGCATCTGTGTTAAGTCAGAGGACATTATCAGGGCACTGAAGGAATAATTGTGAGACAGAGTAGTAGATGAGAGTGGGTTGCTTCATGGACTCATAGCAGGATTAACATTCTTAGTCATTTGGGAAAACTAGCAGAACTTGATTTTTGGTTGTCGTGAATATGGAAAGCCAGGATTCCTGGATATGGAATTGGCTGCCCAATTCTAAGAATAGATGTTATTGCACATAGAACCATAACTCCTGTATGTGCTGCTAAGCCACATTCAGTTCTTTGTGACCCTATGGACCATAGCCTGCCAGACTCCTCTGTCCATGGGATTCTCCAGGCAAGAATATTGGAGTGAGTAGCCATTCCCTTCTCCAGGGAGTCTTCCTGACCCACGGATCAAATCCGCATCTCTCACATCTCCACAAGAACATTATGGATTTTTTACCACTAGAGCCACCTGGGAAGCCTGTAGCCCCGACAGATACACGTAAATGACAGCTCCAAGTACTTCACTTCCTTGTTCTTAGTACCTTATATTTTCAGTTCCTCTATTTAGCTGATGATGATATAGGAAAAAATTGGTGGCGCTGGCAGTAAAGAATCCGCCTGCCAGTGCAGGAGACACAGGAGAAGTGGATTTGATCCCTGAGTCTGGAAGATCCTCTGGTAAAAGAGATGGCAGTTCACTCCAGTATTGTCTGGAAATTCCCATTGACAGAGGAGCCTGGCAGGCTATAGTCCATGGGGTGACAAAGGGTCAGGCATGAGGGAGCATACACAGACACACACAAACTCTTTTGAAGTCTTAGGAGGCAAATGAGCCACTTTAACCAGGTGCATCTACTAGAAAGTCCAAGATAAAGGAAATTCTAGTCATTTGCTTCCCCACTTCCTTCCCCTAAAACAAGAGACTGGCAAAGTGCAGTCCAGGGTCCAAATCCAACTACTGCCTCTTTTACAAATAAAGCTTTATTGGAACATGGTGACACCTGGCTGTTATTGTTGTCTGGGGCTGTCTTTGGGCCACCACAGGGTTGAGTATTGGGACAGAGACCATATCATCTGCAAATCCAAAAATATTTACTTTGGCTCTTTTCAGAAGTTTGCCAGTCCCTGTTCTAGAGGGTGCTTCAGACTATATTTTCTGTACTCAGACCTGTGGCAGTGAGAGGCAGGTCTGGCTGGCATCACCCATTCACGCCTTTCTCTGGGCACATGACCCATCTAATAGCAGATGATTCTGTGGGAGAACTATGACCTTGAGCTGTTGACTCTTGGTGGAGAGCTTACACGTTCTAGAAACAGTAGTATCTGAGCAAAAATCAAGAGTCTTCCACAGCAGAAAGTTGGCTCAGGCTTCTCCTGGTTAACTGAGAAGTTGTCAGTGATTTCTGAGTAAGTCTTTCCTAGTCACTGAGCCCAGGAATTGGGGTGGACTTCGGGTCACATTGTGAACCGAAGAAAGAGGCTTCATGCCTCCCCAACTGAAATGAAACTTAAAAGGAGTGTTTAAAGTAGGAGTAAGTGGAAAAAGTGTTCATTTAAAAACAAGCATTAAATAAAAATATGTATATACACACATCACACAAGTCCAACTGCACTTACAAAACCACTGCAAAGGGTCAGGTGAAGCATTTTTCTAAATGAAAAAATAACAACAGTAGAGAATGTTCTGAGCAGAAAGCTGGGAGCTCTCCTAAGGGAATTCTTCCAAAAACTGCACAATAGGTGTGACTTCCTCAGCCTTAAGTGCCCAGCACGGACCCCCTGGTCAGATACAGATCCAGATGCCCCCCTCTTCGTGCTGCTGGCTCATCCCTGTGATAGGTCGGCTGTAGTCAGTGTCCACTGTTCCTCCCCCAGCAGCAGAAGCCACGGTGGTTCACCAGGCCACACGCAACATTGTGAGCAGAAGGCAGAAGGGTCAACCTCTGGGAGAGCTTGGAAGGAAGGAAGCAATTCATTCGACTGGGACCCAGTCCAGATTTAACTCACATTCAAGTTGTAGTGATATTTATTGAGTCTACCATGTGTCAGGTGCAGTCCAGGGTCCAAATCCAACTACTGCCTCTTTTACAAATAAAGCTTTATTGGAACATGGTGACACCTGGCTGTTATTGTTGTCTGGGGCTGTCTTTGGGCCACCACAGGGTTGAGTATTGGGACAGAGACCATATCATCTGCAAATCCAAAAATATTTACTTTGGCTCTTTTCAGAAGTTTGCCAGTCCCTGTTCTAGAGGGTGCTTCAGACTATATTTTCTGTACTCAGACCTGTGGCAGTGAGAGGCAGGTCTGGCTGGCATCACCCATTCACGCCTTTCTCTGGGCACATGACCCATCTAATAGCAGATGATTCTGTGGGAGAACTATGACCTTGAGCTGTTGACTCTTGGTGGAGAGCTTACACGTTCTAGAAACAGTAGTATCTGAGCAAAAATCAAGAGTCTTCCACAGCAGAAAGTTGGCTCAGGCTTCTCCTGGTTAACTGAGAAGTTGTCAGTGATTTCTGAGTAAGTCTTTCCTAGTCACTGAGCCCAGGAATTGGGGTGGACTTCGGGTCACATTGTGAACCGAAGAAAGAGGCTTCATGCCTCCCCAACTGAAATGAAACTTAAAAGGAGTGTTTAAAGTAGGAGTAAGTGGAAAAAGTGTTCATTAAAAACAAGCATTAAATAAAAATATGTATATACACACATCACACAAGTCCAACTGCACTTACAAAACCACTGCAAAGGGTCAGGTGAAGCATTTTTCTAAATGAAAAAATAACAACAGTAGAGAATGTTCTGAGCAGAAAGCTGGGAGCTCTCCTAAGGGAATTCTTCCAAAAACTGCACAATAGGTGTGACTTCCTCAGCCTTAAGTGCCCAGCACGGACCCCCTGGTCAGATACAGATCCAGATGCCCCCCTCTTCGTGCTGCTGGCTCATCCCTGTGATAGGTCGGCTGTAGTCAGTGTCCACTGTTCCTCCCCCAGCAGCAGAAGCCACGGTGGTTCACCAGGCCACACGCAACATTGTGAGCAGAAGGCAGAAGGGTCAACCTCTGGGAGAGCTTGGAAGGAAGGAAGCAATTCATTCGACTGGGACCCAGTCCAGATTTAACTCACATTCAAGTTGTAGTGATATTTATTGAGTCTACCATGTGTCAGGTGCTTTGAGAAGGGATTCTCCCATTTCAGTGAACCCTCCCAATAGTCCCTGTTCTATAGGTGAAGAAAAAGAGCCTCAATGTGATGGAGAAATGGTCCCAGTAGTGTGGAGACCAGAGTTCTTATCCTTGTGTCTCCAAGGCCATTGATCATTGACAGGTCATTATTAAAGCTGAATGCTTTTGTTCTGTAGTCAGAAAGGGGTAAGAATGATTTACCCCTTTTCTGACTTTTCAGATCCTTTATGACATAAGTATGAAGGATTGGTTTAAATAGTTGTGCATGTTTCGGCAATTTTAAAAAAAACAAGCAGCAGACTGTGCTCATTGGTGAAATCAAGCCCCTCATCATCTTAGGGAGATTGCTTTTCTGATTTATTGCTTTTCATTTGTTCCCAGAAGCAAAAAGGATCCAGTGACACCCCAACAGAGAGCGATTCTATCCTGAAGCAGCACAGTACAAGCTCAGACTGGAAAAATGGCTTAGAAATCTCAGCCCTGTTCACTTTGTCCCCTTTGTTTCTTCCTTCCCCAAATCCATTCTTTCCCAGGTAATCCCTGTAGATGCCTTCCTTCTGCCTGCCTACACCTCTGCTCCCTTTCCTCTGCTCCTTGTTCCTGTAGGGTCCCTTGCAGGAGTATCAGAGGTCCTCTGTGACCTCCTGCACTTCTCAGAGCCAAGGCTGGGTGAATCCCAAACACCTCAGGGCATTGAGGAGCTGGTCCTGGCTTTAATGTGGCTGGTGCTGCTGGGGGAGCCCAGGGAGGAATCCAGGGAGCATCTTTGTTTCCAGGAGAAAACACTGGTGTCATGGCCTCTCCCAATGTCTTAGTGATCACTCCTTTGTTTAGGTTTTTGTTGTCATTTACTCTGGGTTCTTTTTTGCTGGTGGGGGTGGGGTGGGAATAGCAGGGGACTTTTCTGTGATCATTTTTTTTCCCTTGTGCTCATGAGTAAAGCAACTTAAATGTGAATCTGTTTAGAGAGATGGCCTTGAAACAATTGTGCATTAGAGACTGACTTTTAAAAACAAAAGCAGTAATAATAGAAGAAAAAATTTAAAGGGACATTCAGATTGTTTTGGGTTGGGGGTAGACATGCACTGTCACATAGAACCCAGACTCAGTTTTTCTGCAGAGAAAACTTTCAAGAAAAGGGGCCCATGTGCAGTGCTTGAGAAGGATTCTCCCATTTCAGTGAACCCTCCCAATAGTCCCTGTTCTATAGGTGAAGAAAAGAGCCTCAATGTGATGGAGAAATGGTCCCAGTAGTGTGGAGACCAGAGTTCTTATCCTTGTGTCTCCAAGGCCATTGATCATTGACAGGTCATTATTAAAGCTGAATGCTTTTGTTCTGTAGTCAGAAAGGGGTAAGAATGATTTACCCCTTTTCTGACTTTTCAGATCCTTTATGACATAAGTATGAAGGATTGGTTTAAATAGTTGTGCATGTTTCGGCAATTTTAAAAAAAACAAGCAGCAGACTGTGCTCATTGGTGAAATCAAGCCCCTCATCATCTTAGGGAGATTGCTTTTCTGATTTATTGCTTTTCATTTGTTCCCAGCAGCAAAAAGGATCCAGTGACACCCCAACAGAGAGCGATTCTATCCTGAAGCAGCACAGTACAAGCTCAGACTGGAAAAATGGCTTAGAAATCTCAGCCCTGTTCACTTTGTCCCCTTTGTTTCTTCCTTCCCCAAATCCATTCTTTCCCAGGTAATCCCTGTAGATGCCTTCCTTCTGCCTGCCTACACCTCTGCTCCCTTTCCTCTGCTCCTTGTTCCTGTAGGGTCCCTTGCAGGAGTATCAGAGGTCCTCTGTGACCTCCTGCACTTCTCAGAGCCAAGGCTGGGTGAATCCCAAACACCTCAGGGCATTGAGGAGCTGGTCCTGGCTTTAATGTGGCTGGTGCTGCTGGGGGAGCCCAGGGAGGAATCCAGGGAGCATCTTTGTTTCCAGGAGAAAACACTGGTGTCATGGCCTCTCCCAATGTCTTAGTGATCACTCCTTTGTTTAGGTTTTTGTTGTCATTTACTCTGGGTTCTTTTTTGCTGGTGGGGGTGGGGTGGGAATAGCAGGGGGGACTTTTTCTGTGATCATTTTTTTTCCCTTGTGCTCATGAGTAAAGCAACTTAAATGTGAATCTGTTTAGAGAGATGGCCTTGAAACAATTGTGCATTAGAGACTGACTTTTAAAAACAAAAGCAGTAATAATAGAAGAAAAAATTTAAAGGGACATTCAGATTGTTTTGGGTTGGGGGTAGACATGCACTGTCACATAGAACCCAGACTCAGTTTTTCTGCAGAGAAACACTTTCAAGAAAGGTCCTTAATTCTGGATTAAAAACCTTGTTTCCTTGCAAATTACATATCTTTTCCAGAATTTTCTTCAATAAGAAGAATGCATGGAGAAGTGATTCTTAGAGATAACTATAAAGGAGCCAGGAGGGATCACCTGTATCTCCAGATGACCCAGAGGAGGGCAGTGCAGGGGAGAAGGAGAAATGGAAGAGACCTTATTTTCTAAGTATAGCAAATAGGTATAGTGGATTCACCAGGCCCCATGCCTGGCAGTTGTAGGCACCCTCCTCTTTGCTGGGAACTGGGGTCTTCTTTGCTTCGTGGTGAGGAGCATAACGAGTGTTCACGTTGTGACTTCTCTTTCAGGCCTGGGTCCTTCAGCTGCTCTGTGCTGCGTGGCTGGGGGAAGTCCTGTGATTATTTCATGAGGAAGGGTAGCTCCCCACAGGGCTGATATGTTTCTTCAGGGCAGTGAGCACTTCTGAGTCATTCTTGGCAACTGTTGTTGAGCCATTTTATTAAATAGGTTTTAGCTGAAGAAGTGAATGAACAGAAGAACAAACAGCCCTCATGGCCCTGGTGCAGACCACAGAGCAGGAGGGGACAAAGCTTTACTCGATGGCCAGTGACACCTAAGGCAGTGGCTCCCCAGGCCAGGGAACTCCTTGCCTGGGCTGGCATGTGGGTGAGTTCCAGGGCGATGGCATCCAGGGAGCATCTTTGTTTCCAGGAGAAAACACTGGTGTCATGGCCTCTCCCAATGTCTTAGTGATCACTCCTTTGTTTAGGTTTTTGTTGTCATTTACTCTGGGTTCTTTTTTGCTGGTGGGGGTGGGGTGGGAATAGCAGGGGGGACTTTTTCTGTGATCATTTTTTTTCCCTTGTGCTCATGAGTAAAGCAACTTAAATGTGAATCTGTTTAGAGAGATGGCCTTGAAACAATTGTGCATTAGAGACTGACTTTTAAAAACAAAAGCAGTAATAATAGAAGAAAAAATTTAAAGGGACATTCAGATTGTTTTGGGTTGGGGGTAGACATGCACTGTCACATAGAACCCAGACTCAGTTTTTCTGCAGAGAAACACTTTCAAGAAAGGTCCTTAATTCTGGATTAAAAACCTTGTTTCCTTGCAAATTACATATCTTTTCCAGAATTTTCTTCAATAAGAAGAATGCATGGAGAAGTGATTCTTAGAGATAACTATAAAGGAGCCAGGAGGGATCACCTGTATCTCCAGATGACCCAGAGGAGGGCAGTGCAGGGGAGAAGGAGAAATGGAAGAGACCTTATTTTCTAAGTATAGCAAATAGGTATAGTGGATTCACCAGGCCCCATGCCTGGCAGTTGTAGGCACCCTCCTCTTTGCTGGGAACTGGGGTCTTCTTTGCTTCGTGGTGAGGAGCATAACGAGTGTTCACGTTGTGACTTCTCTTTCAGGCCTGGGTCCTTCAGCTGCTCTGTGCTGCGTGGCTGGGGGAAGTCCTGTGATTATTTCATGAGGAAGGGTAGCTCCCCACAGGGCTGATATGTTTCTTCAGGGCAGTGAGCACTTCTGAGTCATTCTTGGCAACTGTTGTTGAGCCATTTTATTAAATAGGTTTTAGCTGAAGAAGTGAATGAACAGAAGAACAAACAGCCCTCATGGCCCTGGTGCAGACCACAGAGCAGGAGGGGACAAAGCTTTACTCGATGGCCAGTGACACCTAAGGCAGTGGCTCCCCAGGCCAGGGAACTCCTTGCCTGGGCTGGCATGTGGGTGAGTTCCAGGGCGATGGCATCCACCATGGGGAGTGTTACCTAGATCATTAGAGGAAGGAACATAGGCCTGAGCAGGATGGAAAGCTGCTGCCTTCTGCTCACCAGGTCTCTACTGAAAAAGGTCAGCCGAGTCAGAGGTGGAGGGAGACAGGAGCCATCTTAAGACAAACTCTGAACTGTCAAGTTTTGAACCCAGTTTCAAGCAGTGGTCTTTGACACCCACCCCAGTAGGAATATTCCATTTCCCACTTCCTTAACTTTCCGGGTTTATGTCTGTGATGACTGTTCATCCCCCCTTCGTCCCACCCTGCTCGCATCCTTCCCTGCTCTTTTTAGGTCTCCTGACTTTTAGACAGGCATTCCAGTTGGTCCTCTGTGGGGAGAGGGAGTAACCAGCCTCTCCTCATTCAGGTGACAGGCAAGGCTTAGTGGTGACCTTCTTGAGGAAGAGCTTTGAAAACTGCCATTGCAACTGTGCAGTGTCAAATATGAATCTTACTGTGGACTCTGCACTGCCCCACACTGGTCGGGTTGAATCAAGGACTCACCTGAGAACGGAACAGGGCTCTGAAAGAGTAGGTCAGAATCCCAAAAATTGAAGTGGAAGTGAAGCATCCAATTGACCATTTGGCCTGACCTTTGGAAGGGAAGTAGAGTTACTCACTTGAGAGGCTTGCCTGTGTGCAGAGTGCCCTGAGCATGAGTAAGCAGTAGTCCCCAGCTAGGAGACTAGAAAAACAGAACCCAGCCTGGAGGAGGTGCTGACTCATGATATCACTAGAAAGGAACAACCCAACACAATAAATTCACTCTTGTTTACATTTTCACATGGAGAGATTTTAAACCAAATCTAGCTTTCTCTCCTTTCCTCGGTGTACCCTGCTCAGCTGAAGCTGAGGAACACTCCAGTCACATATCGTCTAGTTCTGTATTACCTGATATAGATTCTGGTGTATAATCTAGAATGTATCATTCATCTGTCCATGAATTTCCATTCAGTATATGTCCATCTATTTAAAATAAAGGTGACCAGAGACAGTTGTGTTGCCATGTACTCAGGAAAGATTTATTGAGCTGAATGAATAAAAACTCAATGGATATGACTTTCTGAAATCTTTTCTGGTGCAAGTTCATTTCTGATCATTCCAAATAGGTAAAATACATGTCTTATTTACCAGCCATTCATTTACCTATAAAAATCAAATAGGTGGCCAGCCCTGTGATTCAAGATTTTTCATTTCCATTGTCAGGACCATTCTCTGGACAACATCCAATAAAAGTGAACAGTGATGTCCTTAATTTTAGAATTTTAAACCATCTCAAATTTCAACACAGCATGGCAATTCTGTTGAGTGTATTTAAAAAAGAAATCCACCCCTCAAGGGGTCGCACTAGTTTGGTGGTATCCTTGAAGACACATAGGCAGAAATACATTGCGGTGGTTTGGCTGTGTGATTTATGTCCATAGTCCCATTACTGCTCACAACTACCCTGTCAAATGCATTAAGCTAGTCAGATTTTAACCAGTGAGAGCATCACGACCCAGAGAGTTGAGATAACTGGATGGAGATCATCACATAATGATACAGCACAATCTTCATGCTGATTTGGAGATTCTAATGCTGTCACTGGAAACTCCCAGAACTGACTTTTCCGGGATTTATAAACATCAGTTAGCTCCCAAGAACATGGACACAATATGCACAGGTCTCCTAAATCTAGTTAGTTTATTTTTTAAAAGTCATAAACTTGGCTTGGGTTTACTTTAATGACTAGGAGGAAATTCACAGGAAGGAAATCAACCAGGTATTCTGTGTCCCAACTCAAAAATAAAATAGGTGTTGTTTTAAAGTCTTCTGCTTGTTAACTTAGAGCTATTTGAGTTTGCAACATGTGTTGGACATGCCACGGCTTCACATGTTTAGTCCAGTAGACATACTATAATGCACATGGCAAATTATCAAGTATTTAAGAGGACTTTTGAATGTTACATGTGCATTTCCAAGTTGCAATACAGATTAAAATTCAGTTTGACAACAGTCTTTGGATGCCTGCAGACTAGGAACTATGTATTAGGTATGAAATCAAATATGATAAAATAAGAAACTCTCAATAAAATATAAAGTTTTGGGAAATAAAAATATTTTCAAAATTATAATGAAACTTTTCCCATTCCACAAAACCTTTGATTAAAGCCACAGTCGGGGCTTCCCTGGTGGTCCAGTGGGTAAGGACACTGCCTTGCAGTGCAAAGGGCGCCAGTTCAATCCCTGGCCTGGGAAGATCCCACGTGCCGCGGAGTGACTAGACTGATGTGTCCAATTACTGAGCCGGAGCTCCCTGGCCTGGCCAGCCCTGTGATTCAAGATTTCTTTCTTCAGGACCATTCTCTGGACAACATCCAATAAAAGTGAACAGTGATGTCCTTAATTTTAGAATTTTAAACCATCTCAAATTTCAACACAGCATGGCAATTCTGTTGAGTGTATTTAAAAAAGAAATCCACCCCTCAAGGGGTCGCACTAGTTTGGTGGTATCCTTGAAGACACATAGGCAGAAATACATTGCGGTGGTTTGGCTGTGTGATTTATGTCCATAGTCCCATTACTGCTCACAACTACCCTGTCAAATGCATTAAGCTAGTCAGATTTTAACCAGTGAGAGCATCACGACCCAGAGAGTTGAGATAACTGGATGGAGATCATCACATAATGATACAGCACAATCTTCATGCTGATTTGGAGATTCTAATGCTGTCACTGGAAACTCCCAGAACTGACTTTTCCGGGATTTATAAACATCAGTTAGCTCCCAAGAACATGGACACAATATGCACAGGTCTCCTAAATCTAGTTAGTTTATTTTTTAAAAGTCATAAACTTGGCTTGGGTTTACTTTAATGACTAGGAGGAAATTCACAGGAAGGAAATCAACCAGGTATTCTGTGTCCCAACTCAAAAATAAAATAGGTGTTGTTTTAAAGTCTTCTGCTTGTTAACTTAGAGCTATTTGAGTTTGCAACATGTGTTGGACATGCCACGGCTTCACATGTTTAGTCCAGTAGACATACTATAATGCACATGGCAAATTATCAAGTATTTAAGAGGACTTTTGAATGTTACATGTGCATTTCAAGTTGCAATACAGATTAAAATTCAGTTTGACAACAGTCTTTGGATGCCTGCAGACTAGGAACTATGTATTAGGTATGAAATCAAATATGATAAAATAAGAAACTCTCAATAAAATATAAAGTTTTGGGAAATAAAAATATTTTCAAAATTATAATGAAACTTTTCCCATTCCACAAAACCTTTGATTAAAGCCACAGTCGGGGCTTCCCTGGTGGTCCAGTGGGTAAGGACACTGCCTTGCAGTGCAAAGGGCGCCAGTTCAATCCCTGGCCTGGGAAGATCCCACGTGCCGCGGAGTGACTAGACTGATGTGTCCAATTACTGAGCCGGAGCTCTGGAGCACATGCGCCCAGAGCCGGTGCTCTGTGACAACAGAGGCCACCATGATGGGAGGCCCACACAGGCCAAAGAACAAAGATGGATGAAAATAGAGAAATGGAAGACCAATAGAAGTGGCCCGCCCACTCCCCTCCCTCCCCACCCCACCTCCCCATAAATAAATAAATAAATAAATCTTTAAAAAAAAAAAAAGCCACACTGGAAATGTAGATACTATCTTATATTTACCTTTTTTAGTCATCTTTGTATTTATTTATCTTTTTATTATGTATTTTACCAATTTTTTCATTATGACTTAGCTATAGATCTACTTTCCTACAGACTTGTGTGGATTATATAAGCTTCACTGGCTAGTCTGATGTTGTAATCATAATTTATACTATTTTCTATGGGATAAATTTAATCTTTGCTCCCTGAATTGAATGTAAAAAAGGTATTGATATTGTCTTTCAATTTGTTGATATGGTGTATCAAAAAAAAAATGTATTGATAGATCAGGAAGAAAATGGAACTTGAGAACTCTTTAATTTCCATTATCATTTAAAGAGAAACCAAATCTGAGCAATGCACAGCTTTTCCCAAGAGCTGCCATATGCAGCTATTCTGAACCACAGTAAGATGAACAAGCTCAGCTTTCTCTCCCTCCTCTCGCTTTCTATACCTAATTGCTTCTCATTTTTAAAGCACTTCCACAAAGCCATTTGTTAACAATTTGTAAAACTTTGAAGATTATTTCTTCATTTTTATGATATTTATTTTATTTTTAAAAAATCATTATTTTGGCCTAATTCAACAGATTTTTGTAAATTATCTCCTCAGTAATATTTTATTATTAAGTAATATATGCATTAACTATAAGGAGGAAATAAGAAAAATACCCCAATTCCCAGTATTCATAAAAGACTATTGTTAACAACTTGACGTATTTTCTTTCTGTCTTATTTCTGTGCATTTTTGAATAGTTGAGATGTATAAACATACACATTTTGAACTTGTCACCACAATACAATGTAAGACAAAGAAATGATTAATCCTGGTACAGTGAAACCTCTAGCAAACTCTGAGTATTTTTTCTTTTTATATTTTTTAAATCCATTATGTAAATTGGGAAACCCACAATAGCGGCCACAGAGCCGGTGCTCTGTGACAACAGAGGCCACCATGATGGGAGGCCCACACAGGCCAAAGAACAAAGATGGATGAAAATAGAGAAATGAAAGACCAATAGAAGTGGCCCGCCCACTCCCCTCCCCCCCCACCCCACCTCCCCATAAATAAATAAATAAATAAATCTTTAAAAAAAAAAAAAGCCACACTGGAAATGTAGATACTATCTTATATTTACCTTTTTTAGTCATCTTTGTATTTATTTATCTTTTTATTATGTATTTTACCAATTTTTTCATTATGACTTAGCTATAGATCTACTTTCCTACAGACTTGTGTGGATTATATAAGCTTCACTGGCTAGTCTGATGTTGTAATCATAATTTATACTATTTTTCTATGGGATAAATTTACTCTTTGCTCCCCCAAATGAATGTAAAAAATGTATTGATATTGTCTTTCAATTTGTTGATATGGTGTATCAAAAAAAAAATGTATTGATAGATCAGGAAGAAAATGGAACTTGAGAACTCTTTAATTTCCATTATCATTTAAAGAGAAACCAAATCTGAGCAATGCACAGCTTTTCCCAAGAGCTGCCATATGCAGCTATTCTGAACCACAGTAAGATGAACAAGCTCAGCTTTCTCTCCCTCCTCTCGCTTTCTATACCTAATTGCTTCTCATTTTTAAAGCACTTCCACAAAGCCATTTGTTAACAATTTGTAAAACTTTGAAGATTATTTCTTCATTTTTATGATATTTATTTTATTTTTAAAAAATCATTATTTTGGCCTAATTCAACAGATTTTTGTAAATTATCTCCTCAGTAATATTTTATTATTAAGTAATATATGCATTAACTATAAGGAGGAAATAAGAAAAATACCCCAATTCCCAGTATTCATAAAAGACTATTGTTAACAACTTGACGTATTTTCTTTCTGTCTTATTTCTGTGCATTTTTGAATAGTTGAGATGTATAAACATACACATTTTGAACTTGTCACCACAATACAATGTAAGACAAAGAAATGATTAATCCTGGTACAGTGAAACCTCTAGCAAACTCTGAGTATTTTTTCTTTTTATATTTTTTAAATCCATTATGTAAATATCTCATTTGAGATGTCTTAAACCTCTTCAGGATGAAAGTGGACAAAATCATGCTTTGGTTTTTAAAGCTTCATCAAAGATGTTAACTAGTCTAGAAAGATTTTACAGTAACCAACCAGAAAGTTGGTTAGTCTTTGGATACATCATGCCTCTTTCTCTACCACCAGACACACAGAAACAGGAAAGGCAGAGATCCAGGTCGAGTTACCCAGGACTTTGGTATGTGGCCACCATCAGCCCATTGCTTTCACATCTAAAATATAAAGACATGTGTATTCACATCCCAGCAGTCAGTCCAAAGCTATATGTGTATCCCACCTCTCCCCACTCTGTGTGTTTGCATAATAATTTTAAATAGTGTTGAATGCTAAGAAGAAAAGAAATCAGGAAAATGTGATAGGATGCAATGGTGGGGACATAAGCTGATCTAGTTCCAGACAGGCTTTTCTGAAGGAATGTCATGTTCACTGAGGTAGCAATCTCAGTGATAAAAGGGACACAAAAGTGCAAAGACCTGGGCAGAAAGGAAAGAGCATTCCAAGCAGATGAAACAGCCCTGAAGGGGGCCAGGAACCTGGTGGCTGAGTACAGGGAGCATGGATGGGCTGGAGGGTGAAGGAAGAAGCCTGAGAGGAAAAGGTGGGAAGTACACAGGCAGGGGCCCATCCTGTGTTCTGATGAACCTGAGAAACCTGGATCTTTCATACCAAGAGCAGTGTGATGTGATTTCTGCTTCAAAATAAGGTGTTCCGTGGGAAATGAGGCAATAATAGAAGCAGAGACAACTTCAGAGGCCACAGAGAGAGATTTGCAAGTGCCCAGTGACTTTGGCTGCCGTTAAAGTACAGAGAAAACAAATTAAAACAATTAGGTAATTCCAAAAGTGTCAAGTAGATTTGGAAAAATCTGGAGAAACCTGTTTTAATGTTGTGTCTTAATCAATCACACAGATTTGCCCAGGCTTGTGGGCAAAGAGAGGTGGCCACCCCCAAAATGACAAGGAAAGCCACAGACTTTCCTCTCAAATCAGGCATGTCGATAAAGGAGGCAGATTCTTTTGGTTTAAACCCAAATGTAAGACAAAGAAATGATTAATCCTGGTACAGTGAAACCTCTAGCAAACTCTGAGTATTTTTTCTTTTTATATTTTTTAAATCCATTATGTAAATATCTCATTTGAGATGTCTTAAACCTCTTCAGGATGAAAGTGGACAAAATCATGCTTTGGTTTTTAAAGCTTCATCAAAGATGTTAACTAGTCTAGAAAGATTTTACAGTAACCAACCAGAAAGTTGGTTAGTCTTTGGATACATCATGCCTCTTTCTCTACCACCAGACACACAGAAACAGGAAAGGCAGAGATCCAGGTCGAGTTACCCAGGACTTTGGTATGTGGCCACCATCAGCCCATTGCTTTCACATCTAAAATATAAAGACATGTGTATTCACATCCCAGCAGTCAGTCCAAAGCTATATGTGTATCCCACCTCTCCCCACTCTGTGTGTTTGCATAATAATTTTAAATAGTGTTGAATGCTAAGAAGAAAAGAAATCAGGAAAATGTGATAGGATGCAATGGTGGGGACATAAGCTGATCTAGTTCCAGACAGGCTTTTCTGAAGGAATGTCATGTTCACTGAGGTAGCAATCTCAGTGATAAAAGGGACACAAAAGTGCAAAGACCTGGGCAGAAAGGAAAGAGCATTCCAAGCAGATGAAACAGCCCTGAAGGGGGCCAGGAACCTGGTGGCTGAGTACAGGGGAGCATGGATGGGCTGGAGGGTGAAGGAAGAAGCCTGAGAGGAAAAGGTGGGAAGTACACAGGCAGGGGCCCATCCTGTGTTCTGATGAACCTGAGAAACCTGGATCTTTCATACCAAGAGCAGTGTGATGTGATTTCTGCTTCAAAATAAGGTGTTCCGTGGGAAATGAGGCAATAATAGAAGCAGAGACAACTTCAGAGGCCACAGAGAGAGATTTGCAAGTGCCCAGTGACTTTGGCTGCCGTTAAAGTACAGAGAAAACAAATTAAAACAATTAGGTAATTCCAAAAGTGTCAAGTAGATTTGGAAAAATCTGGAGAAACCTGTTTTAATGTTGTGTCTTAATCAATCACACAGATTTGCCCAGGCTTGTGGGCAAAGAGAGGTGGCCACCCCCAAAATGACAAGGAAAGCCACAGACTTTCCCTCTCAAATCAGGCATGTCTCAGGACTTAAAGGAGGCAGATTCTTTTGTTTTCAGTTCAAACAAATGCGGGGAGTGCGCGTTTCTTGAGAAACCCTAAGTCCAGAAGCCACTTGAAGCCCAGCACCAGGGGTGCCACACAATTCCATGAGCAGAAGTCCCCAGACAGGCAGAACTGTCCTAAACGGAAACACATCTGCAGTTTGTGGTGTCTTGGGCAGGATTTGTCTGAGCAGGGCCATGAAGGAACTCCCAGGGTGACCATGATGTTCTGGGCATGACAGAAATGTAGATTACACAAGTGTATGCGTTTGTTGAAACTCATCAATGCTACACTTATTATGAATTACCTTACAGTTTGTGATATTACCTCAACAACAACAGCTGTAACCAGAGGCTTGTCAGGTTGAAGGGTAGGGTATTGATATCTGCACCCTACTTTATAATGCATCAAAAAAATTAGATGGATAGATAGGTGATAGAGTGAGCATAGTAAAATGCTTCTTTATGGACGTTCACTGTACAATTCTTTTAGCTTTTGTCCATTTATGAATCATCATAATAAAATGTGAAGATGATCAGCTGAATGCTTTGTGGACCCCCTTCTTGGTTCAGTAGGATTTGTCTTCAGATTTGTGGGAGGGAAAGCAAATCTCTAACATGTTGTATGGAGCTTAACATAAACCCTAATTGTCTGGTTTTCAAGGGCTTAGCCCTAAGGTAATATTGAATTTCTCTCTGAATAAATTGCTTAAAAATCTAATCCTAAATGCATATTTTAATGAAATTCTTAAAGTATAATATATTCTTTGTTCGTTCTTCTTCTGATTGGGTAAATGTTCTGGTAGAGTGACTCTGTTTAATGCCCAGTATTTGAGTAAGCCAATCAAACGGGCCAGTTCAGACAGTAACATATGACAAGGACTCAGGCCCAGAGATCCCTGGCATCTCTCCAGACACACCTTATGTCAAGGCGACTATCACAGATCCCAGTAACTGTAATTAGTTAGCTGTAACAAAAGAACTCTGAAACTTTTATGCTCATTTACTTCTCAGAACAGCTCTGGGAGGCCAGGGTGTATTTCACCATGTCTGTATTTGAGGAAAACAGGGTGCAGAGCTCTGGGAAGTCCTTCAGTGCCATATAAAGAGGAAGTGCCAACCAGAAACTTTCTCCTGGCTGAACTCAGGGCTCTTCCTCTCATAGTTTCGCCTTAAGTTTGTCTTGCTAGTTAGTGATTTTTATTTTTAATATTACTGATTCAATGGTCTCATACGTAAACATTCTCTCTGCCTTATATTACATAGCATGAGATATTTGGTATGAATCAAGATTTCAGTCAAGAAATTCAGGCCAGGCTGTTCACATCTTCACCCTAGACCTGCTGTCTCCCTTTTTTGCGTGTGGCAGGGAAGCCTCAGAATAAGCAGTCTTGTAGTGTTTTCTGTTAATACTTTAGTCATTAACCCCACAGTAGGACTCATGATGGATTTGCCTTCAACTCAAGATGAATTTGCCTTCAACTCAATCCAATAGTGTATTGGCTGCTTTTTCTCAAGAATAAGCATATCAGGCAGTTGGGCAATTTTTTGCCATTATTAAAAAATAAATCAACATTTTGCATGAAATTTAGGTCTGTTTCCTCAGAATAGGTTTTCCAAAGTGGAATCATCATGACATAGACTTTAAGCATATTTATTTGCACAGTTTGTCCAGTTGCTTCCAAAATGTTTTACAAATGTTCATATCCACAATGTGTAATGTTACTATTATCTTCCAAATATAGGATCTTTCTATAAATATAAAAGTAACTTATACTAATTGTAAACAGCAAAGGGTCATGGTAGGTATTCATCAGATAAATCCTCTCAGTGCTCATTTAGCACTTTTTGAATGAATGAATGAATGGAAACACAATTGTGGTCCTATTGCAATTATTTTATTCTATAACAGGGTAAACTTACATGGCATGTTTTCCTTTTCTACCAATGAAAGTTATTTTTCATGATTTAATAACAAAAATAGTTCAGCCAAGAGAAATTTGCAAAGTGATATCCTTGAGCACTTAAAGTGAAGGCATTTGTATTTGTTTTCACCCTTCTATATACAGGATAAACCCTTCAGAAATGTGCTCCAACACCCAATTCTAGTCAACACTGGTCACCTGGCTGGCAAGAAGGGCATGACCAATACTTGGGGCTGCCTAGACCAGAGCTGACCAGTTAGGCTAAAATTTAGGGACCACAGTCTGTCAGCTGGAAGGCAGCTTTTGTTGCAAGGTGTGCTGACAGAAAGGTCACCTTTTGTCAAAATACTATACTCCATTAATGATGGCATCTTTAAGGACCTTAGAATTGGGAAACCAGTCTGACCCCATCTGCATGCACTGCAGCCAACTGTGTACAGTGGCTCCAACTTGAGGTTGCAATCTGAGCAGCCCACACTCCTGGGTGAAGGCCACCAGAGATGTTGGGTTTGTTCTGTGTTATGGTTGGAAGAGTGATGGAATCCTGTGCCCTGGACCCAATACAGGGGGGGCTCTGTCTTGTGATCCATCTCAGTTCTCATGTGAGATGTCTCTACCCCCAGACGTAAATGAGATCACAGAAGGGGAGAAGAGGGAAATCCCCACAGAGTCAAAGAGGAAGTAAGGGTTGCTTCATATTTAATGTCAGTGTAAATAAATGATTCACATTGATTATGTGGTGTCTGAACATGCACTCACTGCCTTGGCACCAAAATGCAAGAGCAGACAGTCAAATGATCCTCTTCAGCACACTTCCATGGGGAGAGAGCAAAGAACCTATCAAATAGAAATGAGGATTTGGGAAGAGCTCCTCAAGGGAGTCCCCACATACTGATTCTGGTGCTGGTTTTATGCTCAACCATCTTGTTGCAGATTGCAGTCCTGCCTGGTCAGGTCTGAAGGTTAGCCTCCAAAGCCAGAGACAATATTTCTCTTTTTTGTCCATCTTTGTTCTTTGGCCTGTGTGGGCCTCCCATTGCAGTGGCCTCTCTTGTTGCAGAGCACCAGCTCTGGGCACATGCGCTCCAGAGCTCCGACTCGGTAATTGGACAAATCAGTCCAGCCACTCCGCAGCACATGGGATCTTCCCAGGCCAGGGATCGAACTGGTGCCGCTTGCACTGCAAGGTGGTGTCTTTACCCACTGGACCATCAGGGAAGCCCCATATTTCTTCACTTATGATAATTTTGGCTCAAATTACGGTCCTTCACCAACTCCCTTATTCAAAAAACCCCAAATTTCTTTGTTTTCTTATGCTTGCCTGTGCATGATGTTCAAAGAGCTAATTTATAAACATGACTTTATTATAATCCTCTCCTTCGCTTTTAAATAGACCAGAGCTGACCAGTTAGGCTAAAATTTAGGGACCACAGTCTGTCAGCTGGAAGGCAGCTTTTGTTGCAAGGTGTGCTGACAGAAAGGTCACCTTTTGTCAAAATACTATACTCCATTAATGATGGCATCTTTAAGGACCTTAGAATTGGGAAACCAGTCTGACCCCATCTGCATGCACTGCAGCCAACTGTGTACAGTGGCTCCAACTTGAGGTTGCAATCTGAGCAGCCCACACTCCTGGGTGAAGGCCACCAGAGATGTTGGGTTTGTTCTGTGTTATGGTTGGAAGAGTGATGGAATCCTGTGCCCTGGACCCAATACAGGGGGGGCTCTGTCTTGTGATCCATCTCAGTTCTCATGTGAGATGTCTCTACCCCCAGACGTAAATGAGATCACAGAAGGGGAGAAGAGGGAAATCCCCACAGAGTCAAAGAGGAAGTAAGGGTTGCTTCATATTTAATGTCAGTGTAAATAAATGATTCACATTGATTATGTGGTGTCTGAACATGCACTCACTGCCTTGGCACCAAAATGCAAGAGCAGACAGTCAAATGATCCTCTTCAGCACACTTCCATGGGGAGAGAGCAAAGAACCTATCAAATAGAAATGAGGATTTGGGAAGAGCTCCTCAAGGGAGTCCCCACATACTGATTCTGGTGCTGGTTTTATGCTCAACCATCTTGTTGCAGATTGCAGTCCTGCCTGGTCAGGTCTGAAGGTTAGCCTCCAAAGCCAGAGACAATATTTCTCTTTTTTGTCCATCTTTGTTCTTTGGCCTGTGTGGGCCTCCCATTGCAGTGGCCTCTCTTGTTGCAGAGCACCAGCTCTGGGCACATGCGCTCCAGAGCTCCGACTCGGTAATTGGACAAATCAGTCCAGCCACTCCGCAGCACATGGGATCTTCCCAGGCCAGGGATCGAACTGGTGCCGCTTGCACTGCAAGGTGGTGTCTTTACCCACTGGACCATCAGGGAAGCCCCATATTTCTTCACTTATGATAATTTTGGCTCAAATTACGGTCCTTCACCAACTCCCTTATTCAAAAAACCCCAAATTTCTTTGTTTTCTTATGCTTGCCTGTGCATGATGTTCAAAGAGCTAATTTATAAACATGACTTTATTATAATCCTCTCCTTCGCTTTTAAATATAGACTACCAAGTATATTTTCATGGTCTAACTTTGTCCCCTAATTTAGAATGTTTTGTTATAGTACGTTTGGTAGCTGAAAAAAATCAAGGAGTTAAGCATGCCGAGGCCATATCCTGGCAGTCAACACCAGACCCTTGCACCTCCACCTTGGCGGCGGGCTCTGAGAGAGTGTGTGAGCACAAAGGCAGCTGGTTTCTTAGGAGCTGAGTGTGCCTTCAAATATATGTTTTCATGTTATTGTCTACATTTTATAGAATGTTTGATTTTATTCTTTGGTGCATCTGTTTAGAATATTTTTTTGTCTCCAGTCAGTGGGTTTTAATTTACACTCTTGTCTTTGATTGTACAAAGTTGTACAAAGCTGTGATCAGAGAATATGTTTATAAATAATCCTTCAACACACAATAATGTGACATGTCATATTTCTGAAAAGTGTATTATATATTTATTAACATTGTAATTATACAATTTAAATGCCTTACATTGTGTATTTTTGTGCATTTTACTAAAGCTATTATAGACTATTTTGTCTCAAAGATTTCCTTTGAATTTTCATCTATTTTCCCTCAAGTTTTGTATTATAGAGATGAGCCAGTCGTTAGTTTGAACTACATCTTCTATAAACTTTTAAGCATATTATATTTGTTTTGAGTGACCTTCAATCAGAATTACTATCCTAAGTCACTGAAACATGTGCTTAGTTGAAGACTGTGAATATTGTTCTATTTTAGTTTTACTATTTTCATGTGATACCTGTTTTTTCTTGTTTCCAGTTTGCCAAGGAACAAATAACAAGCTCACCCAGTTGGGCCGTTATAAAGACCATTTTCTGAGCATCCAGAGGGTGTTCAACAACTGTGAGGTGGTCCTTGGAAATCTCGAAATGGCCCACTGCAATTCTTATGGCCAGGGAAGCCCCATATTTCTTCACTTATGATAATTTTGGCTCAAATTACGGTCCTTCACCAACTCCCTTATTCAAAAAACCCCAAATTTCTTTGTTTTCTTATGCTTGCCTGTGCATGATGTTCAAAGAGCTAATTTATAAACATGACTTTATTATAATCCTCTCCTTCGCTTTTAAATATAGACTACCAAGTATATTTTCATGGTCTAACTTTGTCCCCTAATTTAGAATGTTTTGTTATAGTACGTTTGGTAGCTGAAAAAAATCAAGGAGTTAAGCATGCCGAGGCCATATCCTGGCAGTCAACACCAGACCCTTGCACCTCCACCTTGGCGGCGGGCTCTGAGAGAGTGTGTGAGCACAAAGGCAGCTGGTTTCTTAGGAGCTGAGTGTGCCTTCAAATATATGTTTTCATGTTATTGTCTACATTTTATAGAATGTTTGATTTTATTCTTTGGTGCATCTGTTTAGAATATTTTTTTGTCTCCAGTCAGTGGGTTTTAATTTACACTCTTGTCTTTGATTGTACAAAGTTGTACAAAGCTGTGATCAGAGAATATGTTTATAAATAATCCTTCAACACACAATAATGTGACATGTCATATTTCTGAAAAGTGTATTATATATTTATTAACATTGTAATTATACAATTTAAATGCCTTACATTGTGTATTTTTGTGCATTTTACTAAAGCTATTATAGACTATTTTGTCTCAAAGATTTCCTTTGAATTTTCATCTATTTTCCCTCAAGTTTTGTATTATAGAGATGAGCCAGTCGTTAGTTTGAACTACATCTTCTATAAACTTTTAAGCATATTATATTTGTTTTGAGTGACCTTCAATCAGAATTACTATCCTAAGTCACTGAAACATGTGCTTAGTTGAAGACTGTGAATATTGTTCTATTTTAGTTTTACTATTTTCATGTGATACCTGTTTTTTCTTGTTTCCAGTTTGCCAAGGAACAAATAACAAGCTCACCCAGTTGGGCCGTTATAAAGACCATTTTCTGAGCATCCAGAGGGTGTTCAACAACTGTGAGGTGGTCCTTGGAAATCTCGAAATCACCTACATGCAAAGTAATTACAACCTTTCTTTCCTCAAGGTTAGTTCAATGAATTTGTTTCTCACTCAAATATGATAGATGTGAATATAAATAAATAAGACCTTGACAGAACTTAACTGGCAATGTATTTACTTTTGCTATGGTAATTACAAATCATTAGGTAATTACACATTTTTTATGAAAAGGCCACTTTACCAGATAGTGTCTTTTAACCAGCACTTGAACCATGGTACTCTGATATACTGACTCTGTTTAAAAAAAATAAATGTCCTTCTTTGTAGCATTTTCCTGTTTCTTTGGTATAAATAGTCCCAACCATGGTTGATTTCTGGCTACCAAGAGTTTAAAAACTAGTTCACAGCACTTCCATATACTTCATAGTAGTCTCTAGTGAGCCAGTAAGAGCCAGTCGTAAAGGTTTCTGAGTTTGGTGTAGTTAAACTTAGGATTTGATTGGTTTTCTTCTGGGTTGGTTTATTTGTTTCTATGAAAAACCTGAAGACAGATAAAAAATAAATTAATAAAATGTTTCCATTTTCTCCTGAGTGTATTGAAAACCAGGCAAAATAAGTCACAGCATTCCTCAGTAATGCCCATGGTCCTTTATTATTGCTATCAAGTTCTGTCTCTTGCAAGCTCAAGAGACAGAGATGCAAGAATCACTGTAAATCTTGTCACCACCCATGGGATCCAGTGGTAATCATGTGCACATGCTTCTCGTTCATCAACTGCTTCTGTTCAGCTACTTGTCCTGGACCCTCTGGACCTATGTTAGATCTTACATTCATGAGTTCCTCCAAAGAGAAATAATACATTCATGTTTTATTTCCTTAGACCATCCAGGAGGTTGCTGGTTATGTACTGATTGCACTCAACACAGTGGAGAAGATTCCTTTGGAAAACCTGCAGATCATCAGAGGAAATGTGCTCTATGAAAACACCCATGCCTTAGCGGTCTTATCCAACTACGGAGAAAACAACACAGGACTGAGGGAGCTGCCTTTGAGAAACTTACAAGGTGAGAGCAGGGCACAGGAGGCTATAATGTGGAGAGTGACTTGGACAATACTCAGCAGACTTGGTGTTTTTCTGAATTCTGCTCCTAGAAGCCTTTTACTCATGCAACACGGGTATATTGCATGCCAGCAATATGCAAGATACAGGGACTGAAGTTTCTAAGATGACAGTAGTTAATGGGGCAGGAAGGGAAGATTTAAGCCAAGTACAAGTTCTCCCTTGTTTATGGAAATGTACCAGAGAGTTAGTAAGACATGTAAAGATTCTGGAAAAACAAGTGTATGACCAGATGACAGAGCTAGAATGTCCAGGTAGTCTGCCAGTCTTACTACCTGAACCTTGGGTATCAGGGACATAGAGTAAAAACCCAGCCATTATTTGAGACATTTTCCAAAGTGATGCTATTATACAGAGAGTCATTTTTAAATTAAGTTCTAGTGAGCCAGTAACGAGCCAGCCCCCAAAGTACTCTAGTGAGCCAGTAAGAGCCAGTCGTAAAGGTTTCTGAGTTTGGTGTAGTTAAACTTAGGATTTGATTGGTTTTCTTCTGGGTTGGTTTATTTGTTTCTATGAAAAACCTGAAGACAGATAAAAAATAAATTAATAAAATGTTTCCATTTTCTCCTGAGTGTATTGAAAACCAGGCAAAATAAGTCACAGCATTCCTCAGTAATGCCCATGGTCCTTTATTATTGCTATCAAGTTCTGTCTCTTGCAAGCTCAAGAGACAGAGATGCAAGAATCACTGTAAATCTTGTCACCACCCATGGGATCCAGTGGTAATCATGTGCACATGCTTCTCGTTCATCAACTGCTTCTGTTCAGCTACTTGTCCTGGACCCTCTGGACCTATGTTAGATCTTACATTCATGAGTTCCTCCAAAGAGAAATAATACATTCATGTTTTATTTCCTTAGACCATCCAGGAGGTTGCTGGTTATGTACTGATTGCACTCAACACAGTGGAGAAGATTCCTTTGGAAAACCTGCAGATCATCAGAGGAAATGTGCTCTATGAAAACACCCATGCCTTAGCGGTCTTATCCAACTACGGAGAAAACAACACAGGACTGAGGGAGCTGCCTTTGAGAAACTTACAAGGTGAGAGCAGGGCACAGGAGGCTATAATGTGGAGAGTGACTTGGACAATACTCAGCAGACTTGGTGTTTTTCTGAATTCTGCTCCTAGAAGCCTTTTACTCATGCAACACGGGTATATTGCATGCCAGCAATATGCAAGATACAGGGACTGAAGTTTCTAAGATGACAGTAGTTAATGGGGCAGGAAGGGAAGATTTAAGCCAAGTACAAGTTCTCCCTTGTTTATGGAAATGTACCAGAGAGTTAGTAAGACATGTAAAGATTCTGGAAAAACAAGTGTATGACCAGATGACAGAGCTAGAATGTCCAGGTAGTCTGCCAGTCTTACTACCTGAACCTTGGGTATCAGGGACATAGAGTAAAAACCCAGCCATTATTTGAGACATTTTCCAAAGTGATGCTATTATACAGAGAGTCATTTTTAAATTAAGGATAGGAAATAAAGGCATTATAGGAGAAGTCTGAATTCTTGTGAGTAGGGCACTTATGTGGTTCCTGTGACAGGAAACTACGAAAAATAAAGGAAAAACAGAAAATTGATTTTTAAAAATTGAAGATAACAACAATGTGGCAGGTGCAGTGCCAGCCATGTAAAATTGGTAACTTAATTTAATGCCCCTAACTTTATTTCAGAGCAAGTGTCATGCTCTGCCATTTTACAAATAAAGAAATGGTGCAAACCCTCCTGAGTTACCACATGAGTGAGGAAATGACCAGGGATGGCCACCCAGACCATGTCCCAGATCCCTAACATTCCCATGCACCTCACAGCTCTAAAGGGCAAGGGGGCTGACCCTAAATCAGGATAAGAGGAGAGGACGCACAGCAGAGATGCTACGAGCTATGGGGCCTGACCACAGGTTGCAGTGCAGAGCTTGCTAACCATTATGGTCTCATGGAGCCTGCATCCAGGTCGGTTCCTGGGCTCTGCATTTATGAGACAGCCTTAGGGCTTCCCAGCCTCCCTCACCTGCTGGATGTGGTGCTGGCACTGGATTGTGCTGTCCCTGTACTCAGCCCACCTTGATGCCCATCTTGCCTCATATGGCTGCTGACTTGTGGTGACAGGTAGACTCAGGTTGGGGCACAGGCTGACGGGTTCCAACCCCACCTCCACCAGCTCCATCACTCTACAGCCAGGCACCCAGAAGGAGGTTCTCTCTGCATTTTCAAAAATGCAATGACAATGGAAAAAACTTCCCAGCATTGTGGAGATTAAGTGAATTACTGCAGATAAAGCCCAGGGAGCTGTTTCTGTGCTTGGTATTATTTCTGTTGTGGGTACTGGCGTTGTACTAACATGGATTATTCTACATGAATTACGTACTGTTGTTGATAACTAGCACAGGCCCTGCTCTTTCCACGGCTGTCCACTTGACCTTCTGGAAACCTGGTCTGTCATCACCATGCTCCTGCAGCCCCAGCTCTCTCTCCTGCACCTACAATTCTGGCCTCTCATCAGTTTATCCCTTAACTCAGGCTCCCTCCTGAGTGAAGGTGTTCACTTGGTTGTCTTGCTGTTATCTCTGATTTCACACCCAAAGTTCTAAGATGCAGCCCTTTCTGACCCCATGACCTGCGTTCTGTGACTCTGTAGCACGCTCCTCCTCCCATCTCCTGAAGAAACTGCTAACCTGGCCCCTCAGGGCCCCTGCTGAGGCTGTCTGCCCGGAGCCCACAGAGCCTATCTTCTTCTGGGTTCCTCCATATGCTGCCTTCCCAGAGATGTCATTCTTTCCAACAGCCTTAGAGAGCTCTCCCAGAACCCTTTCTTTTCTGTGTCCTCTCCCCCTGTGGGATGCTTGGCATTACTTACCTATCTAGAATTGCGTTACAGTCAGAGGACCATGTAAGGATTAGCTCAGGCCATGAGTATGTCTGACTGCTCAGTGTACAGTGGTACAGTATCCACCTGGGACTTCCCTGGTGGTCCGGTAGGTAGAGAGCCCACCTTGTGATGCAAGAGACACCAGTTCAATCCCTGGCCCAGGAGGATCCCAGGTGCTGCAGAGTGGCTGAACCAGTGTGTCCAATGACAAGCCAGCACTCTGGACCACATGCGCCCAGAGCCAGTGCTCTGCAGTGAGAGAGGCCACTGCAATGGGAGGCCCACACGGCCCAAAGAATAAAGATGGGAGTGGTGGAGAGGCAGTGCCAGTGAACCATGCAGCAGTGAGGCGGAGGCGCAGCGCCGACCCAGAGAGGTGCAGCACCGGCCTGGAGAGGCGCAACACCAGATGGACTCTTCACACATTGACCAAACACCAAACCTGGGAATCCCGAGAGAAAACACTGACGAAAAGACTCTAATATAATACATCAAAAAATGCATAATAATGAAAAGACAGAGAAACACCTCACAAACGAAGGGACAGACTATGAACATACAGACCCAAATGACTGAAGAAGAAATAGGCAAAACTAGCACAGGCCCTGCTCTTTCCACGGCTGTCCACTTGACCTTCTGGAAACCTGGTCTGTCATCACCATGCTCCTGCAGCCCCAGCTCTCTCTCCTGCACCTACAATTCTGGCCTCTCATCAGTTTATCCCTTAACTCAGGCTCCCTCCTGAGTGAAGGTGTTCACTTGTTGTCTTGCTGTTATCTCTGATTTCACACCCAAAGTTCTAAGATGCAGCCCTTTCTGACCCCATGACCTGCGTTCTGTGACTCTGTAGCACGCTCCTCCTCCCATCTCCTGAAGAAACTGCTAACCTGGCCCCTCAGGGCCCCTGCTGAGGCTGTCTGCCCGGAGCCCACAGAGCCTATCTTCTTCTGGGTTCCTCCATATGCTGCCTTCCCAGAGATGTCATTCTTTCCAACAGCCTTAGAGAGCTCTCCCAGAACCCTTTCTTTTCTGTGTCCTCTCCCCCTGTGGGATGCTTGGCATTACTTACCTATCTAGAATTGCGTTACAGTCAGAGGACCATGTAAGGATTAGCTCAGGCCATGAGTATGTCTGACTGCTCAGTGTACAGTGGTACAGTATCCACCTGGGACTTCCCTGGTGGTCCGGTAGGTAGAGAGCCCACCTTGTGATGCAAGAGACACCAGTTCAATCCCTGGCCCAGGAGGATCCCAGGTGCTGCAGAGTGGCTGAACCAGTGTGTCCAATGACAAGCCAGCACTCTGGACCACATGCGCCCAGAGCCAGTGCTCTGCAGTGAGAGAGGCCACTGCAATGGGAGGCCCACACGGCCCAAAGAATAAAGATGGGAGTGGTGGAGAGGCAGTGCCAGTGAACCATGCAGCAGTGAGGCGGAGGCGCAGCGCCGACCCAGAGAGGTGCAGCACCGGCCTGGAGAGGCGCAACACCAGATGGACTCTTCACACATTGACCAAACACCAAACCTGGGAATCCCGAGAGAAAACACTGACGAAAAGACTCTAATATAATACATCAAAAAATGCATAATAATGAAAAGACAGAGAAACACCTCACAAACGAAGGGACAGACTATGAACATACAGACCCAAATGACTGAAGAAGAAATAGGCAAAATAATAGAAAAAGAATTCAGAAGAGTGATAGTAACAATGATTCAAAACTCCAAAAATAGAATAATAGAATAGACAAACTGCAAAAAGACATACAGGAAGTTAAGAAAAAAATAAAACAGACAAGCAGCTCAATTGCTGAACTTAAAAATACCATGGAAGGACTCAATAGTAGAGTATCTGAGGCAGAAGAACGGATAAGTTAGCTGGAAGATAGAATGATGGGAACCATGACTCAAGAACAGAAAAAAGGAGCAAAGAATGAAAAGAACTGAGGACAGTTTCAGAGACCTCTGGGACAATATCAAACATTCGAATAAAAGGGATCCTAGAAAAAGAAGAGAAAAAGAAAGGATATGAATTTTTTTTTGAAGAAATTATAGCAGAAAACATCCCCAACATGGGAAAGGGAATAGTCAATCAGGTGCAAGTAGCACAAAGAGTCTCATACAGGACAAGGCATATATTAATCAAGCTAACACAGACTAAACACAAAGACAGAATACTTAGAGCAGCAAGGGACAAACAACAGGTAACATATGGGGAATCCTATACGTTTAACTGCTGACCTCTCAATAGAAACCTTGCAGGCCAGAAGAGGATGGCAACATGCAATTAAAGCGCTGAAAGAGAAAATTCTACAACCAAGAATACTCTACCTGGCAAGGATTTCATTCAAAATTGATGGAGAAATCAAAAGCTTTACAGACAAGTAAAAACTAAGAGAATTCAGTAAGGACAAACCAGCTTGACAACAAGTGTTAAGGGACTTATATAGACAGCAAACACAGGAGAAGAAAAAAAAAGATCTACAAAACTAACCATTCATACCAATTAAGATGACAATAGGATCACTTGTATCAATAATTACCTTAAGTGTAAATGGACTAAATGCCCCAACCAAAAGTCACAGACTGACTGAATGGATACAAAAACAAGACCCATACATATGCTGCCTACAAGAAATCCACGTCAGATCTAGAGACAATTATAGACTGAAAGTGAAAGGATGGTAAAATATATTCCATGCAAATGGAAATCAAAAGAAACTCAGAGTATTAATCCTCATATCAGACAAAATAGACCTTCAAATTAACAAGATTATAAGAGACAAGGCAGGAAACTATGTAATAATTTATTCAATATGAAGACATAACAATCGTAAATATCTATGCACCCAACACAGGAGCACCCCAATACGTAAGACAAACACTTTCAGACATAAAAGAAGAAATTGACAAAAACACAATAATAGTAGGAGACTTTAACTCTCCTCTTACACCAATGAACAGATCATCAAAACAGAAAATTAATAAAGAAACACAAGTTTTAAATGACAGACTAAAAGAGATGGACCTCATGGATATCTTTAGGACCTTCCATTCAAAAGCAGAAGAGTACACTTTCTCAAGGGCTTATGGAACATTCTCCAGGATAGACCACATCAGTCAATTCAAGAAAACTGAAATTATAGCAGCCATCTTCTCTGACCACAATGCAATAAGACTAGATATCAACTGCAGGAAAAAAAAAAAAAAAAAAAAAAAACTGCTAAAAACACAAGTACATGGAGATTAAACAACCCATACCTAAAAAACAAACTGATTACTCAGCAAATCAAAGGAGAAATTTTAAAAATTCCTAGAATAAAACAACAATGAGCACATGACAGTGCAAGACCTATGGGATACTGCAAAAGCAGTTCTAAGAGGGAAGTTTATAGCAATACAATACTACCTCAAGAAACAAGAAAACTATCAAACAGACAACCTAACTCTACACCTAAAACAACTGGAGAAAGAAGAACAAAGAAAAACCCAAAGGTAGCAGAAGAGAAATCATGAAGATCAGAGCAGAAACAAATGAAAAAGAAATGAAAGAAACAATAGTAAAGATAAATAAAATGAAAACCTGTTTCTTAGAAAAGATAAACAAAATTGACAAGCCACTGGCCAGACTCATCAAGAAAGAAAGAGAGAAGACCCAGATCAACAAAATAAAAAATGAAAAAGGGGAGATTACAACAGATAATGCAGAAATACAAGGATTATAAGAGACTATTATGAACAACTATATGGTAACAAACAGGAAAACCTGGAAGAAATGGACAGCTTCTTGGAGAAGATTAATCTGCCAAGACTGAATCAGGAAAAAACAGAAACTACAAGCAAACTATTCGCAAGCTCAGAAATGAAATTTGTGATTAAAAATCTACCCCAAAATAGGACTTCCCTGGTGGTCCAGTGGTTAAGGACACTGCTTTGCACTGCAAGGGGTGCTGGTTCGATCCCTGGCCTAGGAAGATCCCACATGCCATGGAGCAGCTGGACCACTGTGTCCACCTACCGAGCCAGAGATCTGGACAGCATGCATGCAGAGCCAGTGCTTTGCAGTGAGAGAGGCCACTGCAATGGGAGGCCCACACAGGCCCAAAGAACAAAGATGGAAGTAAATGAAAGACCAAGAGAAGTGGCCAAACAAAAATAAAATAAAATAAAATTTAAAAGTCTACCCCAAAACAAAAGCCCAAGACCAGATGGCTTCACTGGTGAATTCTACCAAACATTTAAAGAAGAACTGATGCCTGTCCTTCTGAAACTCTTACAAAAAATTTCACAGGAAGGAACACTTCCAAGCACATTCTATGAGGCCACCATCACCTTGATACCAAAACCAGGCAAGGAAAGCAACAAAAAAAAGAAAATTATAGACCAATTTCACTGATGTATTTAGATACCAAAATCTGCACCAAAATCCTAGCAAACAGAGTTCAACAACACATCAAAAAACTCACACATCATGCTAAGTCGGGTTCATCCCAGGCATGCAAGGATTCTTCAATATCCACAATCAATGTGATACACCATGTCAACAAATTGAGAGATAAAACTCACATGATAATCTCAATAGATGCAGAAAAAAGCCTTCAACAAAATCCAACACCCGTTTATGATGAAAAAAAAAAAAAAAAAAAACCTCTTCAAAAAATGGACACAGAAGGAACCTATCTCAACATAGCCATATATGAGAAGCCCACAGTGAACATTATCCTTAATGGTGAAAAACTCAAAGCATTTCCTCTAAGATCAGGAACAAGACAAGAGTGTCCACTTTCACCCCTATTATTCGACATAGTCCTGAATGTTCTAGCAACAGTAATAAGAGAAGAAAAAGACATAAAAGGAATTCAAACTGGAAAAGAAGAAGTAAAACTCTCTCTATTTGCAGACAACATGATATTATACATAGAAAACCCCAATGACACTATTAGAAAGCTACTAGAGCTAATCAACGAATTCAGCAGAGTCACTGGATACAAAATCAATACACACAAATCACTGGCATTACTATATACAAACAATGAAAAATCAGAAAAACAAAATCAAAGATGTAATCCCTTTCACCATCGCAACCAAGAGAATAAAATATCTAGGAATAAACCTCCCCAAAGGAAGAACGGAACTGTACACAGAAAATTACAAGACACTAACAAAAGACATTAAAGGAGACTTAAACATATGGAGAGATATCCCATGTTCCTAGGTTGAAATAATCAATATTGTGAAAATGACCATACGACCAAATATCATCTACAGATTCAATGCAATACCTATCCAACTACCATTGACATTTTTCACAGAACTAGACCAAAGAATAACACAGTTCATATGGAAACACAAAAGACCCCAAATAGCCAGAGAAATCCTGAGAAAGAAAAGCGGAGCTGGAGGGATCAGCCTCCCTAAATTCAGACTCTTCTACAAAGCAACAGTCATCAAGACAGTATGGTACTGACACATAAACAGAAATATCGACCAATGGAACAAGATTGAGAACCCAGAGATAAACCCACGTACCTATGGGTACCTTATTTCTGACAAAGGAGGCAAACATATAAAATGGGACAAAGACAGCCTCTTCGACAAATGGTGCTGGGAAAATTGGACAGCTACATGCAAAAAAAAAAAAATGAAACTGGAACACTCTCTGACACCATACACAAAGATCAACTCAAAATGGATTAAAGACCTAAATGTAAGACCAGAAACCATCAAACTCTTAGAGGAGAATATAGGCAAAACACTCAAGGACATATATCAAAGCAAGATCTTCCATGACCCACCTACTAGAATAGTGGAACTAAAAAGAAAAATTAACATGTGAAACCTAATGAAACTTAAAAGCTTTTGTACAGCAAAAGAACTACAAAAAAGCTGAACAGACAGCCTACAGAATGGGAGAAAATAATAGGAAATGAAATAACAGACAAAGAATTAATCTCCAAAATCTACAAGCAACTCAGACAACTCAGCACCAGAAAAGTGAACAACCTGATCAAAAAATGGGAAAAGGACCTAAACAGACACCTCTCCAAAGAGGACATATACATGGCCCAAAAGCACATGAAACGATGCTTAACCTCGCTTATTATTAGAGAAAGGCAAATCAAAAGTACAATGAGATATCACCTCACACCCGTCAGAATGGCCATCATTCACAAATCGACAGACAATAAATGCTGGAGAGGGTGCGGGAGAAAAGGGAACACTCTTGCATTGCTGGTAGGAATGTAAATTGATACATCCACTATGGAGGACAGTATTGATCTTCCTTAAAAACCTGAAAATAGAAGCACCATACGACCCAGCAATCCCACTATTAGGCTTATACCCTGATGAAATCAAAATTGAAAGAGACACCTGTACCGCAATGTTCATCGCAGCACTCTATACAATAGCTAGAACATAGAAGCAACCTAGATGTCCATTGACTAGTGAGTGGATAAGAAAGCTCCGATACATATATACAATGGAATACTACTCAGTTGTAAAGAGAAATGCAGAAGAAGCAGTCCTAATGAGGTGGATGATCTAGGACCTATTATAAAAAGTGAAGTAAGTCAAAAAGAGAAAGATAAGTATAGTATACTAAAACATATATATGGAATGTAGTAAGATGGTAATAATAACACATGCAGTGAAGTGATGGAAAAACAGACATAGAAAACAGATGTATGGACATTGTGGGGAGTGAACAGGGGTTGGGAGCCATGAAGGGAGTAACATGGAAACCTATACTGTCACATGTGAAAAAGATAGCTGTTGTCATTGCACTGTGGGAATAGGGGATCCTTCAGGGGACCTGTGAGACTGGGATGGGGTGGAGGAGGGATGGGCAACAGGGATATACATATGACTAGTCTGGGATTCAAACAACAAAACACTGTAAAATAAAAAGTAAAATTTAAAAAGCTGCAAAAAAAGAATAAAGATGAATGAAAATAAAGAAAAATTAATGAAAGAGGGCAAAATTGAAAAAAAAAAAAAAAGAATCCACCTGCCGATGCAGGAGATGCAATAGACCTAGTTTCTATCCCTGAGTCAGGACTATCCAAACCCACTCCAGTATTCTTGTCTGGAAAATTGTGTGGACAAAGGAACCTGACAGGCTATAGCACATAGGGATGCAGAGTTGGACATGACTGAGCGACTGAGCTTACAGCATGTATGTACTGAACTGGCACAGTGCCAGCCTTGTCACAGGCCCTGGTTCTCTGTGGACCAGGTTTTGACTGTGTGTAGTCCCTTGAATGCATGTCACTTCCTAGAGAGGAGCTGAAAGGAACCATGTATCTCTGCAGACCTCACAACACTCATTCCCATGTTCTGTGCACAGAAGTCATTTAGGTAAATATGTACATAAGTCTCATGGAAGAATACTTGCTGTCTGCTCAGACTAGAATTTTCTTATCTCCTTTGTTGTCTCCTGTTCTACCAGCTCTTCCTTTGAGGAGCTGAATGGTTTTATGTCTTTGCATTTCCTTGACCAACCAGTTTCTTCATCATGCATACAGATCCTTCCTGCTCCATTTTGCCCAATTCTCCAATGAAGTTTACCCCAAGTACCTCACAGCATCTTCCCTTCCTGTCCCACCTGCTCTGTCACGTTTTCATCACACAGTGACTCGAGTTCAGCCAAGACCAGCCTACCCAGAAACCACTGATTCATTGTACGCCTGTCATTCATGCTACATACTAAAGCATTATCTTCTCACCTCCCCAGATTTCTAAAATCTGGACATTTATTGTTCAGAGACCCAATGTGGGGGGATTCCAACTCCTCCACAGAGGAGTCCATCAGCTCACTTTCCACAACCCCGCTAAAGTTCCAGGGAAGTCTCATTTTCACACTGCCATCTTTTAGCAGAAGGCAAAATGTGAAGAAGCATATGTATATGTCATGAGAGTTTAGAAGAGATGGTAAGTTTGCTCATGAGGGTTTCTTTCTCACACAGAAATTCTGCAAGGTTCCGTGCGATTCAGCAACAACCCCCACCTCTGCAACATGAAGACCATCCAGTGGCAGGACATCGTCAGCACTGAAACCTTTCTAATGTCATGCTCCCTCCTCCTGCTAAGCCCCGAAAGAGGGCAAAATTAAAAAAAAAAAAGAATCCACCTAGTTCCCTGAGTCAGGACTATCCAAACCCACTCCAGTATTCTTGTCTGGAAAATTGTGTGGACAAAGGAACCTGACAGGCTATAGCACATAGGGATGCAGAGTTGGACATGACTGAGCGACTGAGCTTACAGCATGTATGTACTGAACTGGCACAGTGCCAGCCTTGTCACAGGCCCTGGTTCTCTGTGGACCAGGTTTTGACTGTGTGTAGTCCCTTGAATGCATGTCACTTCCTAGAGAGGAGCTGAAAGGAACCATGTATCTCTGCAGACCTCACAACACTCATTCCCATGTTCTGTGCACAGAAGTCATTTAGGTAAATATGTACATAAGTCTCATGGAAGAATACTTGCTGTCTGCTCAGACTAGAATTTTCTTATCTCCTTTGTTGTCTCCTGTTCTACCAGCTCTTCCTTTGAGGAGCTGAATGGTTTTATGTCTTTGCATTTCCTTGACCAACCAGTTTCTTCATCATGCATACAGATCCTTCCTGCTCCATTTTGCCCAATTCTCCAATGAAGTTTACCCCAAGTACCTCACAGCATCTTCCCTTCCTGTCCCACCTGCTCTGTCACGTTTTCATCACACAGTGACTCGAGTTCAGCCAAGACCAGCCTACCCAGAAACCACTGATTCATTGTACGCCTGTCATTCATGCTACATACTAAAGCATTATCTTCTCACCTCCCCAGATTTCTAAAATCTGGACATTTATTGTTCAGAGACCCAATGTGGGGGGATTCCAACTCCTCCACAGAGGAGTCCATCAGCTCACTTTCCACAACCCCGCTAAAGTTCCAGGGAAGTCTCATTTTCACACTGCCATCTTTTAGCAGAAGGCAAAATGTGAAGAAGCATATGTATATGTCATGAGAGTTTAGAAGAGATGGTAAGTTTGCTCATGAGGGTTTCTTTCTCACACAGAAATTCTGCAAGGTTCCGTGCGATTCAGCAACAACCCCCACCTCTGCAACATGAAGACCATCCAGTGGCAGGACATCGTCAGCACTGACTTTCTAAGCACCACGTCAATGGACATTCAGAACCAGCCAAGCAGTTGTAAGTGTTCCACAGTGCTCCCTCCTCCCCTGCTAAGCCCCAGCCTGTAACTCATAAGGAGGGCAAAGCTGTGGAGTTGGGGTGGGAGCCAAAGAAGACAGAGTTCATATTAAGTTACATGAAACTAAAACAAAAATAAGTACTAAGCAGATTATGTGCTCACTAGAAGAGCACCTATTTAAGACAGAAGGATAGGTCTGTTTTTCTTGGTGACAATTTGCTTGCTGGCCGGTCACCTCCCCAGGGCAGCTGAGCCCTTGTGTGACATTGAAAAGAGCCCATCGTGCCACCCTGGAGAAGCCCATGGTTTCTCCCATCCTGTGTGAGGGCACTAACCACACTTTTGTTAGATTCCTTCCAATTTGCTGCTGAGGCTCAGTGGTGCCAGTCTCTCTGGAAGCTTTGGGGCTAACCTCTGCCCTCCCACTCACAGGCCTGGGAACTCCCAAATGGAGTGCCTGGCAGAACTAGGGAGTACATGGGGATGAGCTCATCCATATGTAACTGTCCCCACCAAACATTAACGTCCCACCCCAGGCCCTACATCCATCATCTTACTTTCAGCCTCTATGGATTAGACAGCATTAGATGCCCTATATGAGTGAAACCACACAGTATTTGTCCTCTTGTGACCAACTTCTTTCACTGAACACAGTGTCTTCAAGAGCCATCCAAGTTATAGCATGTGTCAGAATTTCCTTCCTTAACATGACTGAATAATATTCCATTTGCTTATCCATTTGTCTCTCAGTGAGTCCTGAATTACTTAAATGCTTCTACATTTTGAGAATTGTGAACAAAATGCTGCTGTGAGCATAGGCATTGAGCCTTGGGGATTCCACCTCCTCCACAGAGGAGTCCATCAGCTCACTTTCCACAACCCCGCTAAAGTTCCAGGGAAGTCTCATTTTCACACTGCCATCTTTTAGCAGAAGGCAAAATGTGAAGAAGCATATGTATATGTCATGAGAGTTTAGAAGAGATGGTAAGTTTGCTCATGAGGGTTTCTTTCTCACACAGAAATTCTGCAAGGTTCCGTGCGATTCAGCAACAACCCCCACCTCTGCAACATGAAGACCATCCAGTGGCAGGACATCGTCAGCACTGACTTTCTAAGCACCACGTCAATGGACATTCAGAACCAGCCAAGCAGTTGTAAGTGTTCCACAGTGCTCCCTCCTCCCCTGCTAAGCCCCAGCCTGTAACTCATAAGGAGGGCAAAGCTGTGGAGTTGGGGTGGGAGCCAAAGAAGACAGAGTTCATATTAAGTTACATGAAACTAAAACAAAAATAAGTACTAAGCAGATTATGTGCTCACTAGAAGAGCACCTATTTAAGACAGAAGGATAGGTCTGTTTTTCTTGGTGACAATTTGCTTGCTGGCCGGTCACCTCCCCAGGGCAGCTGAGCCCTTGTGTGACATTGAAAAGAGCCCATCGTGCCACCCTGGAGAAGCCCATGGTTTCTCCCATCCTGTGTGAGGGCACTAACCACACTTTTGTTAGATTCCTTCCAATTTGCTGCTGAGGCTCAGTGGTGCCAGTCTCTCTGGAAGCTTTGGGGCTAACCTCTGCCCTCCCACTCACAGGCCTGGGAACTCCCAAATGGAGTGCCTGGCAGAACTAGGGAGTACATGGGGATGAGCTCATCCATATGTAACTGTCCCCACCAAACATTAACGTCCCACCCCAGGCCCTACATCCATCATCTTACTTTCAGCCTCTATGGATTAGACAGCATTAGATGCCCTATATGAGTGAAACCACACAGTATTTGTCCTCTTGTGACCAACTTCTTTCACTGAACACAGTGTCTTCAAGAGCCATCCAAGTTATAGCATGTGTCAGAATTTCCTTCCTTAACATGACTGAATAATATTCCATTTGCTTATCCATTTGTCTCTCAGTGAGTCCTGAATTACTTAAATTGCTTCTACATTTTGAGAATTGTGAACAAAATGCTGCTGTGAGCATAGGCATTGAGCCCTTTGGTTTTGTGAATGCATTATTCCGACGGATACCCAGTACGACCTACTCTGTTTGCAAGAAAGCAAAAGTTTTCTTTTACAAAGTAAAATTTTACACTATTCAGAAATGGAGGTTAGTCTTGCCCTAACTTTCTGATAGACAACAGGAAGGTTAAACTGTGTGCGTTTATAACAGCAACAACAACAAAACTGACATGGCAAGGCTGTGAGCCTAATATGAGTTCACTACGAATCAGATCAGACACCCAAAGTAGGACACTTGTCTTGCTCACACCACATAGCTGCAGAGAAGACCTGTCAAGACAGTGCTGGGAGAGACAGATGAGGGGCAGGTTATACAGTAACAAGATTCAAATATTACAAAGCTATGAGCAATAAACCAAAATGTTATTGGTTTAAGAGCAGACGTATAAAAGTAAGTCATAGATGAATAAGACAGTAAACCTAACTGATTCAAAATGTCCAGAAAGAAATGACATTGTAAATAAAAAGAAAGGAATTCATTATTCAACATATTGTCCTGGAATGTAACTACTAAGGGAAAAGATCTAAATGACAGAACTTTTAAGGATTTTCTTTTAAGGATCTAGGGATATTAGTTTAGTCACACTGGAAATTACAAAATCACCATTCACCTGTTACCTGTATATTCCTCATTAGTTACCTGACCAGTGACAAGTTTAGGATCTTGTCCCTCTCCCTGTGAAAGGAGAATCCCTATCCTCAACTGGTGCTTCCAGGTCACAAATGACTTCTGAGATATTGTCTCATTTCATCTTGACTGCCCCCCCCCCAAATCTCATAAGACAACTTAAATATTTTATGTACAAGGGTTTCTAGATACAAAAAAGTCCCTTAGTGTTATGTTATTATTGATGTAGTTTGGAATTTGACATTACAATGAGTAGGTTTACTCAAGAGGAAATTGAAATAAATCTATCATCCATTTCATATACCAACATAAGATCCCAATAATGTTAAACATAAAAAATATTGAGTATATATGTTAGGGCTAGAAAGAAACATAAAAATAAATATTTCTAATATCAAGTTGAAGAAAAGTCAAAGTTAGATGCTATAAAAAAGAATTCCATATGAAAAAACAGATTAATGACAAACTGGAAGATACTATGCAGCAACTGATTGCCTTGAAAATGATTAACATTCTTGCTATGTGACTGTGTAATGTCATCTTGCAAATGCTAAGAAATAGATGAACCTCCCCTCCAAAAAACTGGCCAAAGACATGAGCAACTCCCCCCTCCCAGAACAAACACACACACACACACACACACAAAGATAGCCAAAAATAAAATAAAATATTATTTGTCACTGTAGTAAAAAGAAAAAGTCAAAATAAAATAAAGAAGCATCATTTTTGTCTTTGCTAAAGTGTTAGGTTCCTTTTGATTTTTTAGCACCTAGATTAGCAAAGGTGTGGAGAAACAGACATTGATATAGTCTACTGTGGACATAGAAATCAATTTTGGAACTATGTATTGATCATAGCATCTGGCCCTATCACTTCATGGCAAATAGATGGGGAAAAAATGGAAACAGTGCCAGACTTTATTTTCTTGGGCTCCAAAATCACTGCAGACAGTGATTGCCCCTATGAAATTAAAAGACACTTACTCCTTGGAAGGAAAACTATGACAAACCTAGATAGAATATTGAAAAGCAGAGACATTGCTTTGCTGACAGTGGTCCGTCTAGTCAAAACTATGGTTTTCCCAGTAGTCATGAATGGATATGAGAGTTGGACCATAAAGAAGGCACTGAAGAATTGATGTCTTCAAACTGTGGTGTTGCAGAAGACTCTTGAGAGTCCTTTGGACTGCAAAGAGATCAAGTCAGTCAATCCTAAAGAAAATCAACCTTGAACATTCATTGGAAGGACTAACACTAAAGCTGAGGCTCCAGTACTTTTGGCCACCTGATGCAAAGAGATGACTCTTTGGAAAAGAGCCTGATGTTGGGGAAAATAGAAGGCAGAAGGAAAAGGGAACAACAGAGGAAGAGGTGGATGGATGGTATCACTGAGTCAATGGACATGAGTTTGAATAAGCTCCTGGAGACAGTGAAGGAGAGGGAAGCCTTGTGTGCCGCAGTCCATGGGGTCACAAAGAGTCAGACATGACTGAGCAACTGAACTGAACTGATTGAATCTTTAAAGTATGCACATCTCTGGCTTGTGAATATCATGTCTAGGAATGGTAAGGAAAAAGTAAGAAAAATGAAAATTTTAAGGAATACAGAATAATTTTGAAAATTTGAATAAACTTTGAAAAGCTAAGAAATAGATGAACCTCCCCTCCAAAAACTGGCCAAAGACATGAGCAACTCCCCCCTCCCAGAACAAACACACACACACACACACACAAAGATAGCCAAAAATAAAATAAAATATTATTTGTCACTGTAGTAAAAAGAAAAAGTCAAAATAAAATAAAGAAGCATCATTTTTGTCTTTGCTAAAGTGTTAGGTTCCTTTTGATTTTTTAGCACCTAGATTAGCAAAGGTGTGGAGAAACAGACATTGATATAGTCTACTGTGGACATAGAAATCAATTTTGGAACTATGTATTGATCATAGCATCTGGCCCTATCACTTCATGGCAAATAGATGGGGAAAAAATGGAAACAGTGCCAGACTTTATTTTCTTGGGCTCCAAAATCACTGCAGACAGTGATTGCCCCTATGAAATTAAAAGACACTTACTCCTTGGAAGGAAAACTATGACAAACCTAGATAGAATATTGAAAAGCAGAGACATTGCTTTGCTGACAGTGGTCCGTCTAGTCAAAACTATGGTTTTCCCAGTAGTCATGAATGGATATGAGAGTTGGACCATAAAGAAGGCACTGAAGAATTGATGTCTTCAAACTGTGGTGTTGCAGAAGACTCTTGAGAGTCCTTTGGACTGCAAAGAGATCAAGTCAGTCAATCCTAAAGAAAATCAACCTTGAACATTCATTGGAAGGACTAACACTAAAGCTGAGGCTCCAGTACTTTTGGCCACCTGATGCAAAGAGATGACTCTTTGGAAAAGAGCCTGATGTTGGGGAAAATAGAAGGCAGAAGGAAAAGGGAACAACAGAGGAAGAGGTGGATGGATGGTATCACTGAGTCAATGGACATGAGTTTGAATAAGCTCCTGGAGACAGTGAAGGAGAGGGAAGCCTTGTGTGCCGCAGTCCATGGGGTCACAAAGAGTCAGACATGACTGAGCAACTGAACTGAACTGATTGAATCTTTAAAGTATGCACATCTCTGGCTTGTGAATATCATGTCTAGGAATGGTAAGGAAAAAGTAAGAAAAATGAAAATTTTAAGGAATACAGAAAAATATTTTTGTTCAAGAATATTCCTTATAGCCTTGTTTGTAATAAACTTTGAAAGCAGCTTATGTATCTAAAAATAAGAGATTGGTTAAATTAATTGTGGCAAAGCTATGCCATTGAAAATTCATGTTGGGTAGAAAGGATAGAATAATTGTTATAACATACTATCAGTTATTAAGTTATAATACAATATGTAATATGATATTAATTCTTATATATAAATATACTTATGCCTATATTGATTACCTCTGATCATTCTCAGTTCTTTCGCTTTTTTTCTGTTACCTATATTTTAAATAATGTCTGTGATTCTTTTTTTTTGTCCCAGAGATTAAGAATATAATCATAAACAGAATTTTAATTCTTTGATTGGCAAATATCTTCCAGTGTTACCAAAAGATGCCACCAAACATTTTTATTTTAAATATTTCCTTCTATAAATTTATAAGCTTATAATAAAAATTTGAAAATACAGGGAATTATAGGATAAAAGGAATGATAGTAAGATATCACTCAACAGATATAACCCCTTTGAACATATCTATGTGTTACTTTTGCTCTTTCCTCTTAGTTTCTCTCTTTCTTTCTCCCTGTCTCTCTTCACAATGCATGATCAACACCAATCATTTGGGGCTCAGCATAGGGCTTTCTTTGCAGCTCAGATGGTAAAGAATCTGCCTGCAGGTCAGGAGACCTGGGTTCAGTCCCTGGGTCAGGAAGATCCCCTGGAGAAGGGAATGGCAACCCACCCAAGTATTCTTGCCTGGAAAATGTCGTGGACAGAGGATCCTAGTGGGCTCCATGGGGTGGCAAGAGTCAGACATGACTGTGTGACTGCCACTTCTCGTTTTTCATGACTCTGAGAAGCACCAGCTTTGCACTAGTGCCTGTCACCCATGGGAGCAACCGTAACCTTTTCAGTCATACTTAAGGGATGCCCTGGTTCCACAATCACTTGGCCAATCACCGCTTCTTTTGAACCAGAATTCTCCTAGAGACTAAATTCTTCCTGACTATAGGAGACTTCGGGATACATAATAAGTCCTTTAGTTACTGTGTCTTTGCAGTGAAGGAATCTCCATGATCCATCTCTTTCTAACAAATGTGGTAGTCAGTCTCTTCTCTATGTCTGGGTATACAAGATTTGGTCTTCAGATTTCTCAATGCTGATGAAAACAAACATAACTAATGAGATTAAAACCTTTAGCAGCTGTAATCTGTTAGTTGATCATTTCTGCACAAAAACTTGACAAATGGGCTGGTCAATTACAGACATTTCCAGATAGTAACTTGCAAATTAATACCAGAGATTTTAGGTAATCAACCGGGCAACACACACCATACATATCTGACCCTTCGTGTGGCATTTGGACCTCTGCGTTTTAGGCTTGGAGTATAGAAGTGTTTCTCTACACAACCCCAACTCCTGGAATCACTGAGGACTGGACACAGCATGAGTGGTTGCATACTCACCACTTCAGATGAATCATTGTGGGAGATGTTGGAAGGCTCTCCAAGCCTAAACAGATTTGCAATCTGATCCCATGTGTCTATTTGAATCCCATGTTTTTTGGCCTGTAACAAGTCAATAATCACTCTCTGCTCCAGTTTTCACAACTGAAATGTAAAGAAAAGAAGTGCATTTTTTTTCCTCATGAGAGTCTTTTTAAATCATCTTACAAACCATCCTGTTGAATAAAAAGAGAATCAGAAAGTTGAAAGCTCTTGTTTCCATATTGTGGCTCTGTTTAGGGGCTTGGCCAGGTGCCATCAGTTTATTGTTCCCTTTCCCTATGATATGAATTTAACTGTGACTTTTATATTTTAGGCCCAAAGTGTGATCCAGCCTGTCTCAATGGAAGCTGCTGGGGTGCAGGGAAAGAGAACTGCCAGAAATGTGAGTTGGGAGCAGGAGTTCACTGGCCACCTTCTCCCCTTACACTTGGCTGATTGTGTTGATACTTATTTTCCCTTTGAAGACTCCAAACGTTGTTGATTTTAAGGACAGATGTTAGCAGTTACATGAATGACAGTCTTGCACATCTCCCTGCAAGTGGTTCGTCCAGCGTGGGCTGCTGCTGGCACTCCAGCCTGTCAAAACTCAGTGTAGATCCACCACCCAGGCAGCAGCCATTCTCTCTGAACAGTATGTTTAGTTTTCCTGGGAATGAAGGCCTATCTGTGTTTCTTCCATCCTGACCCCTCTTTTGTCCCCTCCCTTCATGCCTCTCTCTTGGGCCCACCTCGGGAGAAGCAAGAGCAGCTTCTTCAAGCAGGGTTTTCTGTGGGAATCCTAGGTTAGGAGCATGAACGACCAAGAAACTTAAGCACAGGTCAGCTTGATCTGTCTTTAAGTCAAATTGTGATATGACTGTTATACCCTTTTAAACACTGCTTTCTGGCAGGAAGTATGTTATTTGTACATACATTCTGTTACCCCAAAACTCATCAGTATCTAATTTAGCAAGTCTGAAAGTCCAGAGCTGATCTGAGTCAGTTCTTTCCTAAGTGACTAAAAACATGCAGAAAAAAAGAAAAAATAAAATAAGAAAGATCAAGACAATTGAATTTAACAGAACATGAACATTTGGTAACTTAAGCTGCACAATCACTAAATTTATCCTGCGATCAGTCTTTCATGCACTGTTGGTAAGTTGTCTGTGGGGTCACTGGGAAGTGATCCTTCCACTTTCCTAGCTCATGGATGGCCTTTGCTCCTTTTCAGTGACCAAAGTCATCTGTGCCCAGCAGTGTTCCGGGCGCTGCCGTGGCAGGTCTCCTAGTGACTGCTGCCATAACCAGTGTGCAGCCGGCTGCACAGGCCCACGGAGAGTGACTGTTTGGTAAGCCCCCCCAGTCGTGCCCGATTCAGGGCTCCTTTCCTATGATATGAATTTAACTGTGACTTTTATATTTTAGGCCCAAAGTGTGATCCAGCCTGTCTCAATGGAAGCTGCTGGGGTGCAGGGAAAGAGAACTGCCAGAAATGTGAGTTGGGAGCAGGAGTTCACTGGCCACCTTCTCCCCTTACACTTGGCTGATTGTGTTGATACTTATTTTCCCTTTGAAGACTCCAAACGTTGTTGATTTTAAGGACAGATGTTAGCAGTTACATGAATGACAGTCTTGCACATCTCCCTGCAAGTGGTTCGTCCAGCGTGGGCTGCTGCTGGCACTCCAGCCTGTCAAAACTCAGTGTAGATCCACCACCCAGGCAGCAGCCATTCTCTCTGAACAGTATGTTTAGTTTTCCTGGGAATGAAGGCCTATCTGTGTTTCTTCCATCCTGACCCCTCTTTTGCCCCCTCCTTCATGCCTCTCTCTTGGGCCCACCTCGGGAGAAGCAAGAGCAGCTTCTTCAAGCAGGGTTTTCTGTGGGAATCCTAGGTTAGGAGCATGAACGACCAAGAAACTTAAGCACAGGTCAGCTTGATCTGTCTTTAAGTCAAATTGTGATATGACTGTTATACCCTTTTAAACACTGCTTTCTGGCAGGAAGTATGTTATTTGTACATACATTCTGTTACCCCAAAACTCATCAGTATCTAATTTAGCAAGTCTGAAAGTCCAGAGCTGATCTGAGTCAGTTCTTTCCTAAGTGACTAAAAACATGCAGAAAAAAAGAAAAAATAAAATAAGAAAGATCAAGACAATTGAATTTAACAGAACATGAACATTTGGTAACTTAAGCTGCACAATCACTAAATTTATCCTGCGATCAGTCTTTCATGCACTGTTGGTAAGTTGTCTGTGGGGTCACTGGGAAGTGATCCTTCCACTTTCCTAGCTCATGGATGGCCTTTGCTCCTTTTCAGTGACCAAAGTCATCTGTGCCCAGCAGTGTTCCGGGCGCTGCCGTGGCAGGTCTCCTAGTGACTGCTGCCATAACCAGTGTGCAGCCGGCTGCACAGGCCCACGGGAGAGTGACTGTTTGGTAAGACTCCCCCCTCAACCAACAGCAGCTTCTGTAGCCCAAGATTCAGGGGCCTTCCTTTGGCTGAAGTGTACTGACGGACATTTGCAGCCACCAGATAACAAAGCGTATTTTAGTGACCTGTCTTCACCACTTCCTTGATGACCTTGGATAAATTATGTTACCTCACCTAGTCTTACATGGTCAAAAGGGCACAGTGTGTCTGGCATCAACACTGGAGGGCATAGAATGAGCCAAATACTAACCGTGTGCTATTTGTCCCTCGTGTCTGGTGTGGCCAGCACCGGCATCATCACCATTTATTGTTCCATGCAATTCTCATCACTACCTAGAGAGTTGATACACCAGGGCAGGGACCCCTAAAATATATACATACAGTGAAGTCAGAAGACCACACAGATTCTCAGTGGCAGGACAACAGGGACTTCGTTTGTATCTTTTGCCCCTAAAGTCTCTGTTTTTTCTGCTCAACTCAGATGCCTCTTGCCGGTCCCCTCTCCCATGAGAGGTGCTGAAGCCCTCACAGTCGTCCCTCTTGCTGCAGAAAACTTGAACAAAATGTAGTATCCGTGTGGGCTATGGGTACCACATGTCTGATTGTGGGCTCCTTGTGTGCCCCGAGACCCCACAGTGGCAGACAGAGTCCCAAAGTCAGCGCTAAGCGAGCTCCAGACTGGGAGTCCACTTTGAGTGGGATCCGGAAGAGTCTAATTTTTAGAAAGAGGGAGACTAATGTTCCAGAGGATGGAGGGGCCCCTGGCTTTGAACCCAGCTGATCTGAGTCGATTCTGCTATGCAGCTGGAAGGAGGCAGCACCAGGCTCTTGTTCAGGACCCTTCTGTGTGTGGTCTGGTTCCCTCTGTATCAAACCCCCAGTCAAGGTTCTCTGTGTTTGGTAGTAAATTCAAAAATGTATCCTCAAGTGTTGTTTAGGAGAGAAACCTGACATAAGTTAAGTTGAATAATTTCACTCTATAGTTACTACTCTAGTGTGTGAACTCCTGCCTTATTTTAAAAGTTAACAGAGATCTGTTTTTCCCTCATCATAACCCATAAACTATCATAGCTGGAACAGTGTGTTTAAGAAAAACCATGCTTTTCAGAGGAAGGCCTTTCTGACTCTACTGAGAGTAATTTACTAGATGCCTGCTCTGACCAAACTGGACATGGAAGACTGGCCCCGGCTTCCCATGGAGTCCCACAGTCACACCACCCCTCCCATGGCAGGTCTGCCGCAAGTTCCGTGATGAAGCCACCTGCAAGGACACGTGTCCACCGCTCATGCTCTATGACCCCACCACCTACGAGATGAAGGTCAACCCGCAGGGGAAATACAGCTTCGGTGCCACCTGTGTCAAGAAGTGTCCCCGTGAGTGCCCCTTGCAAGCCCCTTCATTTCCAGGCACCTGTTTCTGCTCTGTCTCCTACTAGGGTTCCCATGTCCCCCACTCAAGTGTCCTTGGGTACCTGTGTTCCCTTTAGCATCAGGCAGGTGATGGTTGCTGCTCTGACCCTGAGTTGGTTCTTGTGTTCCAAGCCCCAGCCATGGTCACCCAACATTCCGTGGTCTGATTGGCACAAGCCCATGACTGTTGGCTATTTCCCTGTTTGGCTTTAATACTCGGCAGGTGTTCATAAACTCTAAGTGAGAGAGAGGGCATAAGACTGGTCTTTTTTAGTGGTTAAAAACCTGGGCATGTTTGGCCTGTTAGGAGCACAGAAAACGGGGTTTTTTGCTTATCAGTTGACTTAGTTTAATTGCTGATGCTTGGAGTTTTGCTTATTTGCACTTTAGGGAGATGGCAACATAAATGATGTCATAGTAGAGGAAGTGATTTCCAAGAGGGAAGATTAACTAAGAAAAAGAACAATTATAAGGGGGAGATTTGCCCTACCAGATTTGTGAATATGAAAACTTTTAAAATTTAGAACAAAAAATCCACACACAAATAGAATAATAAGCATTGTGAGGAAATGGCAGCACCAGGCTCTTGTTCAGGACCCTTCTGTGTGTGGTCTGGTTCCCTCTGTATCAAACCCCCAGTCAAGGTTCTCTGTGTTTGGTAGTAAATTCAAAAATGTATCCTCAAGTGTTGTTTAGGAGAGAAACCTGACATAAGTTAAGTTGAATAATTTCACTCTATAGTTACTACTCTAGTGTGTGAACTCCTGCCTTATTTTAAAAGTTAACAGAGATCTGTTTTTCCCTCATCATAACCCATAAACTATCATAGCTGGAACAGTGTGTTTAAGAAAAACCATGCTTTTCAGAGGAAGGCCTTTCTGACTCTACTGAGAGTAATTTACTAGATGCCTGCTCTGACCAAACTGGACATGGAAGACTGGCCCCGGCTTCCCATGGAGTCCCACAGTCACACCACCCCTCCCATGGCAGGTCTGCCGCAAGTTCCGTGATGAAGCCACCTGCAAGGACACGTGTCCACCGCTCATGCTCTATGACCCCACCACCTACGAGATGAAGGTCAACCCGCAGGGGAAATACAGCTTCGGTGCCACCTGTGTCAAGAAGTGTCCCCGTGAGTGCCCCTTGCAAGCCCCTTCATTTCCAGGCACCTGTTTCTGCTCTGTCTCCTACTAGGGTTCCCATGTCCCCCACTCAAGTGTCCTTGGGTACCTGTGTTCCCTTTAGCATCAGGCAGGTGATGGTTGCTGCTCTGACCCTGAGTTGGTTCTTGTGTTCCAAGCCCCAGCCATGGTCACCCCGAACATTCCGTGGTCTGATTGGCACAAGCCCATGACTGTTGGCTATTTCCCTGTTTGGCTTTAATACTCGGCAGGTGTTCATAAACTCTAAGTGAGAGAGAGGGCATAAGACTGGTCTTTTTTAGTGGTTAAAAACCTGGGCATGTTTGGCCTGTTAGGAGCACAGAAAACGGGGTTTTTTGCTTATCAGTTGACTTAGTTTAATTGCTGATGCTTGGAGTTTTGCTTATTTGCACTTTAGGGAGATGGCAACATAAATGATGTCATAGTAGAGGAAGTGATTTCCAAGAGGGAAGATTAACTAAGAAAAAGAACAATTATAAGGGGGAGATTTGCCCTACCAGATTTGTGAATATGAAAACTTTTAAAATTTAGAACAAAAAATCCACACACAAATAGAATAATAAGCATTGTGAGGTAAATGACAGGAAAACTTTGCCACCATTATGACACAGATACAATCTTTGAGAGGGTTTAAAACCCACAGGAAACCACTTATAGCCACCGAGAACAAAAGCAGACAATTTACAGAAAGTGACAAACATCCAGTAAACAGGTTTGAGGGTCCACTTGAGGAAGTCAAAAGGACACATAGAGTTCCTGAAAAGTCTGTGATTAATACAAGTTTCTTCCCCGCAGAGTGAGAGCCAAGGCAGAGCGTGGAGCCTGCCGCCCATGGAGGCCTAAGGGGACGAGAGTAGCTGAGGGAAGAGTGGTCTTTGTTTAGGTTCACTTTTTAAAATGAACCTTCAACTTTCAGCTCCATGTCCTAATGATAGAACCTACAGGAACACAGGCTGCAGGGAGCATTATAACCAGCAAATAGCAGCCTGGCAGGGAGGCCATAAGCACCCTTGAATTCCATTCTCCTGTTTGTGACCTTTCCTTCTAGTCCTTAAAGTAAACAGAACCAGAGGATCGCCCATCCTCGAGGGCCATGAGGCTCAGAACACCTAGCTGCTTTCACCACTTTCCTTTCTTTGTCCCCCAGATAACTACGTGGTGACAGACCATGGCTCATGCGTCCGCGCCTGCAGCCCTGACAGCCAAGAGGTGGAGGAGGACGGGGTTCGCAAGTGTAAAAAGTGTGATGGGCCTTGTGGAAAAGGTGGGGAGCTGCCCAGTGGGGGTGAGGAGCCCACTCTGCTTCTGGCCACGGTGGGGCTCCCTACCCCTTGACCCTCAGCCTCATCTTCATACAAGATCTGAAGCGATCTTCAGGCTCAGCAGTGTAGCCCTTCCTCTCTCCTGTGCTCCCTTCCTGGGGTGTCCTCATTGCCAGCTTACTGCTTCTTACCCTGCACTTGATCTTTTATCTTGAAATTTATCGAACAGACAGAAAGACTGCAAAATAGTGTAATGAACACCATATGCCCTGCACTTAAATTCACCTGTTTTCAGTAATCACCACATTGCTCTCACTCTGTGTTTGTGTCTCTCTGTGTGTTTTCTGAGTCCTGTGATGACTACAGGTCTTATAACACTTCAGCCTGCATTCGCTAGCCCATGTTTGTATAAACAAGACATTCTCCCAAGTAACAAAAGACAGTTTCACTCTTATCCCGTGTTTAAAATCAGTTCACTGCAATTCTAGTTTTCAGTTTAATTTCAGCTTCCCTGTTGTCCTAATCTATCCCTTTTAGCTGCTTTTCAATTCAGAATCCAGGCTCTTCATTAATTCAGGACCATTCCTCAGACCCCTTTCTTCTGATCCTGAGAGGAGTCAAGACCAGGTGCTCGAACCACCCCATGTATGACTAGGCCATGTTTTTTCCTCTGGCAGGATGCAGGGGTGATGCAGGCAGAGCGTGTCCTACCAAGGTGACACAGCATTTCATTCCATTCCCTCTATGGCTTCCCTAGTGGCTCAATGGTAAGGAATCTGCCTGCCATGCATAAGACCTGGGTCAGGAAGATCCCTGGAGATGGAAATGGCAACCCACTCCAGTATTCTTGCCTGGAGATTTCCATGGGCAGAGGAGCCTGGAGGGCTACAGCCTGTGGGGTCACAGAGAGTTAGATATAACTGAGCAATGAAACCACCTTGATGGCAGAATTGATGATTTGCCTGAAGTTGCATCAGTCATATTTCTTGGTGGCTGTAAGAATGAATTGCTCTTTCTGTCATTTCTTCTACGTGTATTAGTTGATACTCTGTTTTTAAAATAGCTGTCTTAGTGCCCATGTGAGCTCATTGAACCCTTTTTATTCAGTTTGTGGTAATTCCTCCTGCTATTATTCACTCTGATGTCAGACTGTCTCCGATGTGGTCTGTGGGAGCCTTCCCAGCTGGCACCCAAATCCTTTTGATGTGTGGCAGATTCAGGCCACATCTTCCACTTCCACAGAAAACACATCTACATGCTAACCATCCCCTGGAGATCACTCCAGATAACTTCATGTGAATCTTCCTCATTCTGATTTGCAGCTGCTGGGCATGTTCCAACTGTGTCCACAGTCCCCTATACCTTGACCTACATGTTCATTTAGATTATTTCCACTATCTTAGTGTTATAAAAAAAAAAAAATGCCTCAGTGAACAGCTGCTTACCTTGAGCATCTGCTTCAGATGCCGCCATCCCTAGGAAGCATCTGTGGTTTCCGCTGGCATAGACCACTGCTCCTATGCATTCTTTCAGTGGCAGACTGAGCCTCGGTGTTCTACATCATCCAATCGTGCAGCCCCTTTAGGAGGTCTGTGTGTTATCATCTCCACTTACAGATGAAGCACTGAGTCATAGAGAATCCAAATGACTTTCCCAGGGGCTAGTGGCCAGGATTGGCAGAGACAGGCTGGAATGGCTCACAGGGCTTCAGTCCGAGGTCAGACCCATGAACTCCCAGTGTGGCAGGTTGGTCAGTGCGCTGAGAGATGAATATTCTTTGGCTCCAGGAAAATTTCGGGCAAAGGAAGAAAATAAGATGTGGGGCAGTGCCTGACACAGAGGAAGTAAGAGAGTTCACCCATGGGAGAGAGAGGGTTACACTCAGCATCCTCAGTTGGATCAATAAAAACAGAGATGATTTCTGATTTGGGTCTGTTTAATTTTTGTTCAGCAAACATTTTGACTCTCCTATAATCATTGTGCTCTACTTTCTGCCCACTCCAAGATGAAATCCTAGAGTAGCGGGCAAAAGAGATCCCTCTGGGTGTAGAGAGATGCTGGGGAAATAAAGGTAGGAACATCTATGTGTTGATGGTCCACAGCTTCTCCAAGTCTAATAGGTCTAGGGGATGAACGTGCAGTTGTTTATGTCCAAATCTAGCAGCTAAGGTAACCCCACCATCATCATCAGACCTAAACAGAGAGAGAATAAATATTCTCTCAAACACATAGAAGTCTCTGCCAAACTTCTAATTAAAAGACAAGTTCCCATTGGCAGGCATCTTCTAGGAGCTTGTTTTGCTGAAACCACCTCATTCCATTGTCAGCCAGAGCCTTGGAATCCTAAACAAGCCTCGTCATCCCATTGCCAAAACCACTGGAGATATATGCAGTACAGGGTGAGCGTGGAGTTCCAGGGGGACTGATAGGAGGGGCCCATGACCAGGTGTCAGCTCAAGCAGTGGGAACTCCATACAGAGTGGAGAAGAGGGAAATGGAGTGATTGGGCGACCATGTCCCTGCTGAGGCCTGGGCGAGTGGAGGGAGGACCTCACCCTGAACGATGAGATCTTCCATGATTATTCTTCAAAGTAAGATACAGTCTGAAGGAGAGATACTAAACATTGCACTGTGGATTCTAGAAGTAGAGCCACAACAGATAAATGGGCTTTGGAGGGAAATGGCATTTAAGACAGAAACTTGGGAGTAGATGGAAATTAATAAGTGATCTCAGAGTGCAGAAGAAGGCATCTGAGGCTGATGTCACAATAGGACACAGACCAAAGCATGTGACTTAAATAAGTACTCTGAAAGAAAAGCAGTTTATCTTATAGGAGTTATTACAGTATTCCTTATGATGTAATATCAGACAGCCATACCAAATTTGTGAGTGGTTTTAATGACAGGACAAATGTTCACAGCATAGTAAATGGAAGAAAAAGGAAAACCCGACTACCTACATGATGTGACATAACCGTGGAGGATAGCTGGAAGGAAATTTTCTAAAATAGCAAAGGGACCCAGTAGCATTGCTGGTCATTTTGTTCCTCTTTGTTCCATGTCTTCAAGGTTTTCTTAAATGAATGTCTCTTGCTCTTTTAATTTAAAAGAAATATGTGCATACTGTTTCTTTCCATTAGAAGACTAGGCTGCAGCCCAGGTGAGGGTGAAGGGAAGTGTTGAGGGTTTAATGGGGGCACACCAGTGAGCCCGAGCAGCACCGACAGCCCAGAGGGCACTTGTCTGGAGAAGCTGAGTCCTCAGGAGCCACTATCCTCTGGCCCAAGTGGGAAAATTGAGGAGAAGGCAAGTTCAGGGAGGACAGGCATGGCGTAACCATTGCATCCCCAGACACTGCTCTGGCCTCTGGTCCCTGGCAGGCCAGCAGTGTTTGCTGAGTGAATGAATGACAGCATGGTAGCAACACTTCTCACAGCTAAACTTCTCTTCTTGCTCCCCTTTGCCTGTGGAACCCCAGCTATCACTAATTCAGCAAATTTGAATGGAAAAAACACATCTCTTTACAGTTTGTAACGGAATAGGAATCGGTGAGTTTAAAGACGCACTTTCCATAAATGCTACAAATATTAAGCACTTCAGAAACTGCACTTCCATCAGTGGGGATCTTCACATCCTGCCAGTAGCATTTATGGGGTAAGTAAAGATCACGTTACTGGTTTAATTGAGAGAATAGACTGCTCTGTTGACAGCAGGTTGTTCCTGACGGCTCTGTTACTTCTTTCAGTGACCCCTTCACACATACTGCACCTCTGGACCCGAAAGAACTGGACATTCTAAAAACTGTAAAGGAAATAACAGGTGTGTCACCGCTAAGATATCCTATTAACAAAAACAGGAAATCAGTGTTGTGTAAGAAAATGTTTAGATGTATTTTCTTCTTCTTTGGCATAAAAACATTTTTTTCTAAAACTCTATTCATGAGTAATTGGTCCTTGGATATTTTTCAAAAATGCGTTTTTCCCTGCACTCAGGAGGTGAACTCTTTAAGCAGAGTTGGGTCATTCATGACCTGATAGAAGCATGTCTGATCTCTCACCCACCACCCAGCCTGGGCCAGCCATCCAAAAGCCCAGGACATGGATGAGGGACAGTTGAGTGGGGGCAGTGGTGAGTTGACAGCAGGCTTCCTGACCCAGAGGCACCTTCAAGCCTTCCTCCACCATTGGTAGACTTGGGCCCAGGACCTGTCCGAGCTCCACTTCCTCTACCCCTACAAAAGAATTAATTAGACTAAACAGCAAGATTGTTTTGAGAACTGAAACTGAATAAGGATAACATGTCAGTCTCCTTGTGATGATAAACCTCAGTGCTGGCCACTATCATTGAGAGTGGTGGCCTGTCTGGGATCTCACACTTGGAGTCTGCATGTTGGGGGCTCAATGTGTTGGGTGGTGGCCCAGGGCACACACGTGCATAGGAGGATAAGAGAAGAATCAAATGTTTACATCTCCTGCTCATGGACAGTGTCCTGAGAATCCGATAATAATGTCTCATACAAAATAGAAATTTCTAAGTAGTATGTGTCTGAACTTTCCTTCTGCCTTCTAGGGTTTTTGCTGATTCAGGCATGGCCTGAAAACAGGACTAGCCTCCATGCATTTGAGAACCTGGAAATCATACGTGGCAGAACAAAGCATCGGTAAGTTGACCCAAGCCAAAGCCTGGTAGAGTCTCATTTTTTGTTTTGAGATAAAACCTACTGAAGTGCTGCAGAGGCAGTGCAGAGAACCCTCACACATCCTCACCTGGCCCCCCTGATGATGGCACCCAACCTGTGTGAGTATGGCTGTAGCTGAAGTGCAGACTTTCTGGGATCTCACCATTTTGCCACGAATGCCTTTTGTCTTCTGTCAGCCCACACTGAATGTGACAGTCATGTCTCCTTCATCCCCTGCAGTCAGTGACATTTGCTCTGTCCTCCTTGTTTTTCATGGCCTTGATGCTTTTGAAAAGTACTAGTCAGGCTTTCTGTAGAATGGCCAGTGTTTTCTCCTGATTTGGTTGAGGTTTTGGACTTTTGGCAAGAACAACAGAGGCCACAAGTGCTTATCAGCACCTTATTCCAGGGGACCTGAGAGGTACTGAGTGCTTCTTTCAGGATTTCCACTTTTCCAGCTCCAGCAGTGAAACACACAGATACACACACACTCAAGCATCTTTATCATAATATGGGTAATAATGAGTTTTGTGGTGAGAAAAATTTGGGGACTCTCTTGTTCAAACTTGCCTCTGAAGACAACTGTTTCTTATAATTGACACCTAAGAGGGCTACATAATATTGTGCAATATTAAAGAAAATCAGAATACAGTGCATGTAAAATAGGCGTCACTTTCCAAAAACTATCTCAGCTTTGCACCTCTGATGCTAAACATGCAGCTAATATCACTTCCCAGAAAGGCCCCTGTGCCCTGAGTTCTCAGGAATACTTCTTTTGACCAAAGTTCCTATAGAGATGAGAGACTTAGGTCAATTTTCTTGTGTGACTAATGTGTACCTCTCAGCTTAGTGTTAGAGATTTAAACATAAAGATGACTTGTTTTCTTTTTACATTTGTTGAGACATTTCCGATAATTTTTTAAAAAATTTCTAAGTAGTATGTGTCTGAACTTTCCTTCTGCCTTCTAGGGTTTTTGCTGATTCAGGCATGGCCTGAAAACAGGACTAGCCTCCATGCATTTGAGAACCTGGAAATCATACGTGGCAGAACAAAGCATCGGTAAGTTGACCCAAGCCAAAGCCTGGTAGAGTCTCATTTTTTGTTTTGAGATAAAACCTACTGAAGTGCTGCAGAGGCAGTGCAGAGAACCCTCACACATCCTCACCTGGCCCCCCTGATGATGGCACCCAACCTGTGTGAGTATGGCTGTAGCTGAAGTGCAGACTTTCTGGGATCTCACCATTTTGCCACGAATGCCTTTTGTCTTCTGTCAGCCCACACTGAATGTGACAGTCATGTCTCCTTCATCCCCTGCAGTCAGTGACATTTGCTCTGTCCTCCTTGTTTTTCATGGCCTTGATGCTTTTGAAAAGTACTAGTCAGGCTTTCTGTAGAATGGCCAGTGTTTTCTCCTGATTTGGTTGAGGTTTTGGACTTTTGGCAAGAACAACAGAGGCCACAAGTGCTTATCAGCACCTTATTCCAGGGGACCTGAGAGGTACTGAGTGCTTCTTTCAGGATTTCCACTTTTCCAGCTCCAGCAGTGAAACACACAGATACACACACACTCAAGCATCTTTATCATAATATGGGTAATAATGAGTTTTGTGGTGAGAAAAATTTGGGGACTCTCTTGTTCAAACTTGCCTCTGAAGACAACTGTTTCTTATAATTGACACCTAAGAGGGCTACATAATATTGTGCAATATTAAAGAAAATCAGAATACAGTGCATGTAAAATAGGCGTCACTTTCCAAAAACTATCTCAGCTTTGCACCTCTGATGCTAAACATGCAGCTAATATCACTTCCCAGAAAGGCCCCTGTGCCCTGAGTTCTCAGGAATACTTCTTTTGACCAAAGTTCCTATAGAGATGAGAGACTTAGGTCAATTTTCTTGTGTGACTAATGTGTACCTCTCAGCTTAGTGTTAGAGATTTAAACATAAAGATGACTTGTTTTCTTTTTACATTTGTTGAGAAGTCCAATGATACACAGCCCTTCCTAGGGCAGTGTGACCCCTTCCAGGCCTTCCCTGCAGGGAGGACCTCAGCTTCCCCCACATCCCCCCAACCCCACTGCTGGCTTGGTTCCCCTGAGCACAGGTCGGGAAGTGAGTTCCTGACAGCACAGCAAGGTGCAGGTTCAATACACAGGAGCAAGGCGATGAGAGGACACAGGGAGGAAAGGACGGACAGGGAGAGAAAGAGAAACAAGGAGAAAGCGAAGTCTCCAGGTCACACTTTACCTTTTGTCATCTCATGCCTTCACCACCAGCCTCTGTATTCAGTGCTGTCATAACTGGTCCATTTCCCATCCTGGTGTCCATGAGCTTCCTAACAATGCACATCTCCTTCCTGTGGTTTCCCATCATTTACAGACAAGAGCTTCCTTCATGTGATGTCCAAAATGGTCCGTGCTCTGGCCACTTCCTCTCTCCCCAGACCCCACTCCACATTTCTGCTTCAGCGGCATTATGTGATTCTCAATGCCTGTCATGTGCTCCTCCAAGTGGAGGACATCCTTCCTTTAGTAGGAATGACTTCCATCTGGTCACTTGATGAATATTCATTGGTCACTTTGTAGTAAACCAGCACAGGGTTGGGTAACAAAGAAAATATAGTTCCTGTTCCCAAGGTCCTGACAATCAGGCATCACCTCTTCCGGGAGACCCCTCCTCAGACTTGTTTAGGTGCTTCTGCTCTTTTGGTACTGGGTTGAGATGATTATATCATCACTAGATGAAGGGTTTTTTTTAAGAGCAAGAAACAAACACTTAACCCAGAATTAGAATAAGATTAGTCACATATTACCTCAAATGTTTGTTCAATAAATGGATGAATAGGTAGGTGGACGGATGGAAAGCTGAACCTATGATTTTTGAAGTGTATTTGGATATTTGAGAAGTTAGAGCATGTTCTCCATTCGCAAGCAAAATTAAAATGCAATAAATCAAATGATGATATTTAGACAGTATTCAACCCCCAGTTTGCCACTATGATATTAAATGAACAGGTAACTAACTTTTCTCTGGAGAAGCTTAAAAAACGCTTGCAATTTTCCAAAGTTGCCATACAGACCTTTCATAACCTGAGTTACATGACTACAGACTGGAAGGCAGTTTGCAGTAGATCTAAGGTGGTACAGAAAAAAACATTTTTGGTGATACTATGTTTTAATAATTTTTCACTAATGTTATTTTTCTTCTTTTCAACTTAGTGGCCAGTTTTCTCTTGCGGTTGTTAGCCTGGATATAACATCCTTAGGATTACGTTCTCTCAAGGAGATAAGCGATGGAGATGTGATAATTTCAGAAAACCGAAACTTGTGCTATGCAAATACGATACAATGGAAAAAACTATTTGGGACCTCAAGTCAGAAAGCAAGAGTTATACGTAGCAGGAGTGAGAAAGAGTGCAGTGAGTAATCACTTTGGTTGATTGTGGGGGTGGTTCCAATGGGTCATTTATTTTGATTTAGAATATTGAAAGGCCATTCCCAAACATTTATATTATATTTTACATTCCTAAGAAGCAGATAAAATTTTTGGATCTCAATGCCTGTACTCCAAGTGGAGGACATCCTTCCTTTAGTAGGAAGGGGATTTCCCCCCAACCCCCCTTTGGGTTTTCCAACCTTGAGGGGAATTTTTATTCCATTGGTCACTTTGAAAAGTAAAACCAGCACAGGGTTGGGTAACAAAGAAAATATAGTTCCTGTTCCCAAGGTCCTGACAATCAGGCATCACCTCTTCCGGGAGACCCTCCTCAGACTTGTTTAGGTGCTTCTGCTCTTTTGGTACTGGGTTGAGATGATTATATCATCACTAGATGAAGGGTTTTTTTTAAGAGCAAGAAACAAACACTTAACCCAGAATTAGAATAAGATTAGTCACATATTACCTCAAATGTTTGTTCAATAAATGGATGAATAGGTAGGTGGACGGATGGAAAGCTGAACCTATGATTTTTGAAGTGTATTTGGATATTTGAGAAGTTAGAGCATGTTCTCCATTCGCAAGCAAAATTAAAATGCAATAAATCAAATGATGATATTTAGACAGTATTCAACCCCCAGTTTGCCACTATGATATTAAATGAACAGGTAACTAACTTTTCTCTGGAGAAGCTTAAAAAACGCTTGCAATTTTCCAAAGTTGCCATACAGACCTTTCATAACCTGAGTTACATGACTACAGACTGGAAGGCAGTTTGCAGTAGATCTAAGGTGGTACAGAAAAAAACATTTTTGGTGATACTATGTTTTAATAATTTTTCACTAATGTTATTTTTCTTCTTTTCAACTTAGTGGCCAGTTTTCTCTTGCGGTTGTTAGCCTGGATATAACATCCTTAGGATTACGTTCTCTCAAGGAGATAAGCGATGGAGATGTGATAATTTCAGAAAACCGAAACTTGTGCTATGCAAATACGATACAATGGAAAAAACTATTTGGGACCTCAAGTCAGAAAGCAAGAGTTATACGTAGCAGGAGTGAGAAAGAGTGCAGTGAGTAATCACTTTGGTTGATTGTGGGGGTGGTTCCAATGGGTCATTTATTTTGATTTAGAATATTGAAAGGCCATTCCCAAACATTTATATTATATTTTACATTCCTAAGAAGCAGATCAGGGGAAATCTGTGTATTCTTTCTTGAAGGTCATCAGAATTGTTTATAGATCATTCTTGTCTCATCAGATAAACCTGCATTGAAGTCTAGGTCATCACTTACTGGTAATACACAGGACAAAATTTAGTATTAATTATACTGCATTTTAACTGTGTGTTCCTCCCAGCTCATTTCATCCCCATTGACTAGACACACACACACACACAAACACACACACACAGAGGAGTTGTGTGAACATTTCACACTGGAACTTCCAGGTCCGAGTGTACAGACATGGTCAGCTTTTGAAGTGAGGCCTACACCATTACCTGTGCTGAGTCCCTGGCCACCAGCAAGAGAAGACTTGAGTTCACATCCTGGCTCGAGCCCTTCCTAGCTTTGAGACATTCATCAGTTTGCTTAAATCTTTGTGCTTTGGCTTCCTCATCCATGAAACAGAGGCAGTAATGATTCTCAGCATAGTGCAGTTGAGAGAACTGCTGAAGTTCTGGGTATCTCTCTGGTTCTGTGCCCCCACACATGCATGGCAGGGACCTTCCTTGCTACTCTTGCAGCTCTGAGGAGTTCCATCCAGAGTAGCTCGGCACTCAGCAGGGCAAAGGGGACTTTGCCTGGTGGGATTCCAGAACCCTTTCTGTGTCACTGCTTCTTCTGGGGGCCCTGGCATGTGTTTGCAGTCACTGTTCCTTATCTGACCTGTATGGCTTGCCTTGTTTTCTCAAAAGGCAGTTTGCTTATTTTTTTTTTTTTCTTTTTTCCAACTTAGTGGCCAGTTTTCTCTTGCGGTTGTTAGCCTGGATATAACATCCTTAGGATTACGTTCTCTCAAGGAGATAAGCGATGGAGATGTGATAATTTCAGAAAACCGAAACTTGTGCTATGCAAATACGATACAATGGAAAAAACTATTTGGGACCTCAAGTCAGAAAGCAAGAGTTATACGTAGCAGGAGTGAGAAAGAGTGCAGTGAGTAATCACTTTGGTTGATTGTGGGGGTGGTTCCAATGGGTCATTTATTTTGATTTAGAATATTGAAAGGCCATTCCCAAACATTTATATTATATTTTACATTCCTAAGAAGCAGATCAGGGGAAATCTGTGTATTCTTTCTTGAAGGTCATCAGAATTGTTTATAGATCATTCTTGTCTCATCAGATAAACCTGCATTGAAGTCTAGGTCATCACTTACTGGTAATACACAGGACAAAATTTAGTATTAATTATACTGCATTTTAACTGTGTGTTCCTCCCAGCTCATTTCATCCCCATTGACTAGACACACACACACACACAAACACACACACACAGAGGAGTTGTGTGAACATTTCACACTGGAACTTCCAGGTCCGAGTGTACAGGCATGGTCAGCTTTTGAAGTGAGGCCTACACCATTACCTGTGCTGAGTCCCTGGCCACCAGCAAGAGAAGACTTGAGTTCACATCCTGGCTCGAGCCCTTCCTAGCTTTGAGACATTCATCAGTTTGCTTAAATCTTTGTGCTTTGGCTTCCTCATCCATGAAACAGAGGCAGTAATGATTCTCAGCATAGTGCAGTTGAGAGAACTGCTGAAGTTCTGGGTATCTCTCTGGTTCTGTGCCCCCACACATGCATGGCAGGGACCTTCCTTGCTACTCTTGCAGCTCTGAGGAGTTCCATCCAGAGTAGCTCGGCACTCAGCAGGGCAAAGGGGACTTTGCCTGGTGGGATTCCAGAACCCTTTCTGTGTCACTGCTTCTTCTGGGGGCCCTGGCATGTGTTTGCAGTCACTGTTCCTTATCTGACCTGTATGGCTTGCCTTGTTTTCTCAGAGAACGCAGGCCATGTCTGTAACCCGCTGTGCTCTTCAGATGGCTGTTGGGGCCCAGGACCCAATGACTGCATGTCCTGCAGAAACTTCAGCCGTGGCAAGGAGTGTGTAGAAAAGTGCAACATTCTAGAGGGGTAAGAGGCTTTCTTTTTTCTTTCTTTTTTTTAATTGCTTTGTTCTCAGTTTAAAAATAAGACTTAGGATTGTTTTATAGGTTTATAGTTAATCAGACTGATTATTTACCTTTTTCCCTTTTCCTTTGTTTTTGTTTGTTGACAGTTGTCATACACATACACACATGTATATATATACTTTTTATTTAGCTAGTTGTTTTTGACTGTGTTGGGCCTTTGGCTATTGCTACTCATAGGCTATCTCTCTAGTTGCAAAAAGTGGGGTACTCTCAAGTTATGCTGCATGGGCTTCTCATTGCAGTGGCATCTCTTGTCGCAGAGCACAGGCTCTAGAAAATACACTCAGGGGCTTCCCTGGTGGTCCAGTGGGTAAGGACACCGCCTTGCAGTGCAAGGGGCGCCGGTTCAATCCCTGGCCTAGGAAGATCCCACATGCCGTGGAGCAGCTGGACTGATGTGTCCAATTACCGAGCCGGAGCTCTGGAGTGCATGCGCCCAGAGCCGGTGCTCTGCGACAACAGAGGCCAATGCCATGGGAGGCCCACATGGGCCAGAGAACAAAGATGTATGAAAATTGATAAATGAAAGACCAGTAGAAGTGGCCCGCCCTCCCTCCTCCCTCCCCAACTCGTCCCCCCTCCAAAATAAAAAAAAGTAAATACACTCAGTAGCTGTAGTACACAGGTTTAGTTGCTCCATGGCATGCAGAATATTCCCGGACCAGGAATTGAACCAGTATCCCCTGAATTGCGAAACAGAGGCAGTAATGATTCTGATGGGTTCCTGGGTACCTCTCTGGTTCTGTGCCCCCACACATGCATGGCAGGGACCTTCCTTGCTACTCTTGCAGCTCTGAGGAGTTCCATCCAGAGTAGCTCGGCACTCAGCAGGGCAAAGGGGACTTTGCCTGGTGGGATTCCAGAACCCTTTCTGTGTCACTGCTTCTTCTGGGGGCCCTGGCATGTGTTTGCAGTCACTGTTCCTTATCTGACCTGTATGGCTTGCCTTGTTTTCTCAGAGAACGCAGGCCATGTCTGTAACCCGCTGTGCTCTTCAGATGGCTGTTGGGGCCCAGGACCCAATGACTGCATGTCCTGCAGAAACTTCAGCCGTGGCAAGGAGTGTGTAGAAAAGTGCAACATTCTAGAGGGGTAAGAGGCTTTCTTTTTTCTTTCTTTTTTTTAATTGCTTTGTTCTCAGTTTAAAAATAAGACTTAGGATTGTTTTATAGGTTTATAGTTAATCAGACTGATTATTTACCTTTTTCCCTTTTCCTTTGTTTTTGTTTGTTGACAGTTGTCATACACATACACACATGTATATATATACTTTTTATTTAGCTAGTTGTTTTGACTGTGTTGGGCCTTTGGCTATTGCTACTCATAGGCTATCTCTCTAGTTGCAAAAAGTGGGGTACTCTCAAGTTATGCTGCATGGGCTTCTCATTGCAGTGGCATCTCTTGTCGCAGAGCACAGGCTCTAGAAAATACACTCAGGGGCTTCCCTGGTGGTCCAGTGGGTAAGGACACCGCCTTGCAGTGCAAGGGGCGCCGGTTCAATCCCTGGCCTAGGAAGATCCCACATGCCGTGGAGCAGCTGGACTGATGTGTCCAATTACCGAGCCGGAGCTCTGGAGTGCATGCGCCCAGAGCCGGTGCTCTGCGACAACAGAGGCCAATGCCATGGGAGGCCCACATGGGCCAGAGAACAAAGATGTATGAAAATTGATAAATGAAAGACCAGTAGAAGTGGCCCGCCCTCCCTCCTCCCTCCCCAACTCGTCCCCCCTCCAAAATAAAAAAAAGTAAATACACTCAGTAGCTGTAGTACACAGGTTTAGTTGCTCCATGGCATGCAGAATATTCCCGGACCAGGAATTGAACCAGTATCCCCTGAATTGCAAGGCAGAGTCACAACCACTGGACCACCAGATAAGCCCTGTTGACAGTTGTTAATCACAAAGGCAACTGAACAAACATTTTTCATTACTTAATCCAATCTAATTTATAGAACCTCTTTGTCTGGAAATAGTTTTTTTTTTTTTTCTAAGCTGTACAAAGTTCCCAAGACAAACAGAAGAGTCTTCCCTGATTCAGATGACCAAGACCATGGACATTTAGTCTTTTCCTTGTAGCATAAGCATTCCTGCTGTGTCAAAATACAACTCCACGTTAATTTTCATGTTCAAGACACACAGAGAACAGTGACAATAACTTTAAATAGAACTACAGACAAAGAAATAAACAGCTGTATAACATTTGTTGAATTTATTGCAGTCAATAAAAAAGTATAGCCTGTTGATTCCGTAGGAATTTTGATTTTAAGACTGACCACAAATAGTAACTAAAATAAATTAATAGGAAAATAATATAGAAGGATAGCAACTAGAAGAGGCTATCCATATATATATGTAAAAGTTAAGAAAAAGAGAAATTTTGTGATAGAGAAGAACATAGGAGTTACAGCTGGCTCTAGGAAATCCTCCTTTCTGTTTTACTCTCAGGGCTTGAGCTACAGTTCAGCTCAGAAATACTCAGAAGTAAGATGAGAAAATTAAGTTCAATTCCATAGGATTCCTTTAGCTGATATGCTCATTAACCTGAATAATTTGCAAAATTGGTAGTAGTGTTTCAACAAGTAAGAAGTATTTGTGCAATCCTTACAGCTGCAAACAAGGGCTAAGCTCAGTTTTAAGTGGTCACTTCTCTTTGAAAGGGCTTCCCTGGCAGCTCAGACGGGTAAAACTCTGCCTGCAATGTGGTAGACCTGGATTCAGTTCCTGGGTCAGGAAGATCTCCTAGAGAAGAGAATGGCTACCTCCTCCAGTATTCTTGCCTGGAGAATTCCGTGGACAGAGGAGCCTGGCAGGCTACAGTCCATGGGGTGACAAAGAGTCAGACATGACTGAGTGACTAACACTGTCAACACTTTTCTCCTTGAAGAGACAAGGTAATTAAAGTAGCCTCATCAGTGGTGCCTGGATCTTCCCATTAGAGAACCCCAGTGTCCAGCAGCACCTGCTCTGTTTGCAAAACTGACTCCTACAGCAGGTGTGGTGATCTAAGAAGAAGCAGAGGGAAAAGTCACGTGGCTTGTTTGGTTTTATGGATACTGGCTACCTGAGAGGACTCATCAAACATATCCTTGGGTGTAAACACTCCTTGTCCACAGCCTAGTTAAATACCAATAGTCTTAACAGCTGCCCACAACTACCATGTCTTTTCAGTCACACATCAGCTTCTTAAACATTTATTTGATTTATTTATCTTTTGGGGGAGTGGGGTGGGAGAGAGGGACGGGCGGGCCACTTCTATTGGTCTTCCATTTCTCTATTTTCATCCATCTTTGTTCTTTGGCTCCTGTAGGCCTCCCATCGCGGTGGCCTCTGTCGTGGCAGAGCGCCGGCTCTGGGCACATGCGCCCCAGAGCTCCAGCTCAGTAATTGGACACATCAGTCCAGCCACTCAGCGGCACATGGGATCTTCCCAGGCCAAGGATTGAACCGGCGCCCCTTGCACTGCAAGGCGGTGTCCTTACCCACTGGACCACCAGGGGAAGCCCACACATCAGCTTCTTGAGTAATTATTTATTCATTTAATTTTTGCCTTCTCTGGGTCTTCATTGTTACCCATGGGTTTTCTCTAGTTTTGGAGAGTGGGAAACCACTCTCTAATTCTGTTGCTTGGCTTTTCATTGTGGTGGCCTCTCTTGTTGCAGAGTGTAGGCTTTAGGTACATGGGCTTTAGTAGTTGCAGCACCCAGGTTCAGCAGTTGTAGCACATGGGCTCAGTTGCTTTGTGGCATGGAATATTCCTAGATCAGGGATTGAACCTGTGTGCCGTGTATTGGCAGGCAGATTATTCTCCACTGTAGCACCAGGGAAGTCCCAATCTATGCATCTTGAAGGGCGGTTAAAATAGTTCAAGCAGAATTTTTCACACCTGTGTTCCATACTTAATTGTTTTAATAATAATCAGGAGCAAAACTTTTGACTCAACACTGTCAACACTTTTCTCCTTGAAGAGACAAGGTAATTAAAGTAGCCTCATCAGTGGTGCCTGGATCTTCCCATTAGAGAACCCCAGTGTCCAGCAGCACCTGCTCTGTTTGCAAAACTGACTCCTACAGCAGGTGTGGTGATCTAAGAAGAAGCAGAGGGAAAAGTCACGTGGCTTGTTTGGTTTTATGGATACTGGCTACCTGAGAGGACTCATCAAACATATCCTTGGGTGTAAACACTCCTTGTCCACAGCCTAGTTAAATACCAATAGTCTTAACAGCTGCCCACAACTACCATGTCTTTTCAGTCACACATCAGCTTCTTAAACATTTATTTGATTTATTTATCTTTTGGGGGAGTGGGGTGGGGAGGGAGGGGACGGGCGGGCCACTTCTATTGGTCTTCCATTTCTCTATTTTCATCCATCTTTGTTCTTTGGCTCCTGTAGGCCTCCCATCGCGGTGGCCTCTGTCGTGGCAGAGCGCCGGCTCTGGGCACATGCGCCCCAGAGCTCCAGCTCAGTAATTGGACACATCAGTCCAGCCACTCAGCGGCACATGGGATCTTCCCAGGCCAAGGATTGAACCGGCGCCCCTTGCACTGCAAGGCGGTGTCCTTACCCACTGGACCACCAGGGGAAGCCCACACATCAGCTTCTTGAGTAATTATTTATTCATTTAATTTTTGCCTTCTCTGGGTCTTCATTGTTACCCATGGGTTTTCTCTAGTTTTGGAGAGTGGGAAACCACTCTCTAATTCTGTTGCTTGGCTTTTCATTGTGGTGGCCTCTCTTGTTGCAGAGTGTAGGCTTTAGGTACATGGGCTTTAGTAGTTGCAGCACCCAGGTTCAGCAGTTGTAGCACATGGGCTCAGTTGCTTTGTGGCATGGAATATTCCTAGATCAGGGATTGAACCTGTGTGCCGTGTATTGGCAGGCAGATTATTCTCCACTGTAGCACCAGGGAAGTCCCAATCTATGCATCTTGAAGGGCGGTTAAAATAGTTCAAGCAGAATTTTTCACACCTGTGTTCCATACTTAATTGTTTTTAATAATAATCAAGGAGGAAACTTTAATAGCTCTCTTTCCCTTTCCCATGCATTGGTCTCATTACCGTTGCTTTGCATCTTAATTTAAATATCCATGAATCTAATATAGGAGGGAGTGTCTCTTAAAGACTATTTTCTTCTTTTTCCCTATGTGTTGGCTTGCTTGTCTAATATTCAGAAACTGTGCCTGTAGAAAAAATGTAAGGGAGCTGTCTTGATTATAAATGAAGCTTATGCTTTGTTTCTAGGAGAAGATGACTAAAGATGAAGCTAACAAAATCAGTTTATTATATTACAGCATAGTCCTAGATCCCCAGATGTTTGCCTTTTACATAAAATTGTTTTATCTAGGAGAAGTACTTGGTATCACCTGAACATTCAGACGGGCAAACCCAGATAGCATTCTGAAGCAGAGTCTCTAGGGATGGCACTGATCAATTTCCTGTTTTCCTCCCATCAGGGAGCCCAGAGAATTTGTGGAGAACTCCGAATGTGTGCAGTGCCATCCAGAATGCCTGCCCCAAGCCATGAACGTGACCTGCACTGGACGCGTAAGGAGCATGTTTGATGTTACCCCCACTCATCAGAAGCAGACCCACGAGGATGACTCCCTGCCACAGTCACCTTGTGGCTGCTAGACCACCATCTAGCCCACTCCCCAGACTCAAGGCCATCCCATCTCACAGCCATCAGGGGCTGTGACCAAGGGGAAGTCCGCATGTGACCTGCCTGGCTCAAGCATTCACCTTCTCTGTGCAACCCTCAGACACAATAGTGATGCCTGTTCTCAAATCAAGATGCCCTGTGGACCCAGTACACTGACAACCAGCCTTCACTGTTCCCAACATCTGTCATCATTGCTTTAACATCTTAATCAAACATTACAGAATTCCTATTTAACATTAGTTTAGGTATTTGAAAAGTTTTTTTTTATTAATTGCATACCAAAAAATTTTCAAAATTCAATTTCATATCTACATGTTCAGCAATAACCTTTAACGGAGTGTGAGAATGCAGATCCTTCTCACACCAATGTGTTCATATTATTAATTCTCAATATTATTTATATGAGCAGCTCTGTTTGAATTTGAACTCCAACAGTCATCTCTAAATCTACTCACAAAAATTGTTTTTCAGAGGTTCTCTAAATCAGACAGATGATGATAAGGCTTGGTTTTGAGGTACAGGCTTCAAAAATGACTGGTTACAAAGTAAACCACTGGTTTTTATGTTAGTGTTGGGTTCAGTTTTCATCAGAGAAATAAAATAATTGGTGATAATGGTTGATTTAGTCATCTGATTGTTCTGGCTCTAGAACATTCAGTCTTTGAGACATGAGCACTCTTAGCTGACAGACAGAGCCTTCCCTACCCACCCTACTTCAGCCCTTGTGAGGAATGTGGACACAACCGTAGCAGCCCTAACACAGTTGGGCAAACAGAACCAATTTTAGCAGAGTACAGTTAATTATGCAGCCACTGTGTTTACGCTTGCTACCTCTCAACGCTGGGGAAATGCAGGTGTGGGTTTGCTTACCTTTGTCTTGGTGAGCACAGCTTCCCACAGAGGCCCCTCAACTTCAAGCATGACTCACAAGGAAGCCCATCTTACTGACAAGAGTGTAAATACACATGTAGGCCAATCAACATTTTAACAAGGAAAGATGCCCAAGATGTTAAAATGCTTTACTGCATTTTAACAAAGTAAATGCAGTAAAGGACATAGTACAGTTTCTTTTATGTTTTCATATATGATACATATTTAAAGTCAGGAAGGTTTTATTTGCAGCTGTTATCAGTGGTCACATCAGGCAAGGCATTGTCAGAGAAGAACTCATCCACTTTAAGAATTTCTACATTATTTGATTTTTTTTTTTCATGATATATATTGTAAGTAAAAGGTTACTTCCTTCTGAAAGACACATGAATAAATATTTGATTTATGAAATGTTTTTTATGCCTCGGTGCAGGGACCAAGCAACTGTGTAAAGTGTGCCCACTACATCGATGGCCCTCACTGCATCAAGACCTGCCCTGCTGGAGTTTCGGGAGAGAACGGCACCCTGATCTGGAAGTTCGCAGATGCCAATCACGTGTAATGCAGTCCTCAATGTTCATATTATTAATTCTCAATATTATTTATATGAGCAGCTCTGTTTGAATTTGAACTCCAACAGTCATCTCTAAATCTACTCACAAAAATTGTTTTTCAGAGGTTCTCTAAATCAGACAGATGATGATAAGGCTTGGTTTTGAGGTACAGGCTTCAAAAATGACTGGTTACAAAGTAAACCACTGGTTTTTATGTTAGTGTTGGGTTCAGTTTTCATCAGAGAAATAAAATAATTGGTGATAATGGTTGATTTAGTCATCTGATTGTTCTGGCTCTAGAACATTCAGTCTTTGAGACATGAGCACTCTTAGCTGACAGACAGAGCCTTCCCTACCCACCCTACTTCAGCCCTTGTGAGGAATGTGGACACAACCGTAGCAGCCCTAACACAGTTGGGCAAACAGAACCAATTTTAGCAGAGTACAGTTAATTATGCAGCCACTGTGTTTACGCTTGCTACCTCTCAACGCTGGGGAAATGCAGGTGTGGGTTTGCTTACCTTTGTCTTGGTGAGCACAGCTTCCCACAGAGGCCCCTCAACTTCAAGCATGACTCACAAGGAAGCCCATCTTACTGACAAGAGTGTAAATACACATGTAGGCCAATCAACATTTTAACAAGGAAAGATGCCCAAGATGTTAAAATGCTTTACTGCATTTTAACAAAGTAAATGCAGTAAAGGACATAGTACAGTTTCTTTTATGTTTTCATATATGATACATATTTAAAGTCAGGAAGGTTTTATTTGCAGCTGTTATCAGTGGTCACATCAGGCAAGGCATTGTCAGAGAAGAACTCATCCACTTTAAGAATTTCTACATTATTTGATTTTTTTTTTTCATGATATATATTGTAAGTAAAAGGTTACTTCCTTCTGAAAGACACATGAATAAATATTTGATTTATGAAATGTTTTTTATGCCTCGGTGCAGGGACCAAGCAACTGTGTAAAGTGTGCCCACTACATCGATGGCCCTCACTGCATCAAGACCTGCCCTGCTGGAGTTTCGGGAGAGAACGGCACCCTGATCTGGAAGTTCGCAGATGCCAATCACGTGTGTCAGCTGTGCCACCCCAACTGTACCTATGGGTGAGTCTAAGAGATCTGGGTATGCAAGAGCAAATGCAGGCTCATAGACTGAAACCATCTCCAAACTGTCCATGCAGTGAAGTACAGGGATTTGTGTCTGAGTCAGTTCCTCCAGATGTTCTAGCCCCATGACCATGGCAGCAGCAGTGACACTCTCAGGGGAGGTCATGGGGCTGGTTGGAAAGCCTCTTGGCTTCTCCAGATGTGTATCACACCAGAGCTCTGTTCTGCTGTGCTAACAAGTTTAAACAAAAGTAAGGGACAGATGGAATGAAGGTGGAGGTTGTACAGTATCCCCAAAGGTTTCTACATATCTTTCAAGATGACTGGGATTCCTGTGGGAATCTTTATTGTTTTACAATTATTAGAGGATAGCATTGCCTAGAATGTTCCTTAAAGAAACTTTTTCTTTTAGCTAGTTGATTGCTAAGCTATTAACAGGTAAATTGAAACTATTTTGACTACAATTAATAGCAGCATTCTAAACATAGGTATCTTATTTACTAAAATGATAAATTTGGCAATGAAACTTGACTACTTCTAGAAATCAGAAGGAGAAGTTGAGTTCTCATATATACTTCATATCCCATTCTCTCTCAATCCTCAACCTTACTTGGAGCATTATTCTTCTCTGAAGCCATCTCTTACTAGCTGTGTGGCCTTGGGAAAGTATCTTAACCTGTCTATGCCTCACTTTCCTCATCTGTAAATTAGATAATAATACTGCATTGCTGACAGGCTTTTTGTGATCTTGATTAATACATGAGATGTACTTAAAATAGTGCCTGGAATACATGCGTGCTCAATCAATGAGTGCCTGAAGTGGCAGAAGAAACTCATCCACTTTAAGAATTTCTATTTCATGATATATATTGTAAGTAAGGTTACTTCCTTCTGAAAGACACATGAATAAATATTTGATTTATGAAATGTTTTTTATGCCTCGGTGCAGGGACCAAGCAACTGTGTAAAGTGTGCCCACTACATCGATGGCCCTCACTGCATCAAGACCTGCCCTGCTGGAGTTTCGGGAGAGAACAGCACCCTGATCTGGAAGTTCGCAGATGCCAATCACGTGTGTCAGCTGTGCCACCCCAACTGTACCTATGGGTGAGTCTAAGAGATCTGGGTATGCAAGAGCAAATGCAGGCTCATAGACTGAAACCATCTCCAAACTGTCCATGCAGTGAAGTACAGGGATTTGTGTCTGAGTCAGTTCCTCCAGATGTTCTAGCCCCATGACCATGGCAGCAGCAGTGACACTCTCAGGGGAGGTCATGGGGCTGGTTGGAAAGCCTCTTGGCTTCTCCAGATGTGTATCACACCAGAGCTCTGTTCTGCTGTGCTAACAAGTTTAAACAAAAGTAAGGGACAGATGGAATGAAGGTGGAGGTTGTACAGTATCCCCAAAGGTTTCTACATATCTTTCAAGATGACTGGGATTCCTGTGGGAATCTTTATTGTTTTACAATTATTAGAGGATAGCATTGCCTAGAATGTTCCTTAAAGAAACTTTTTCTTTTAGCTAGTTGATTGCTAAGCTATTAACAGGTAAATTGAAACTATTTTGACTACAATTAATAGCAGCATTCTAAACATAGGTATCTTATTTACTAAAATGATAAATTTGGCAATGAAACTTGACTACTTCTAGAAATCAGAAGGAGAAGTTGAGTTCTCATATATACTTCATATCCCATTCTCTCTCAATCCTCAACCTTACTTGGAGCATTATTCTTCTCTGAAGCCATCTCTTACTAGCTGTGTGGCCTTGGGAAAGTATCTTAACCTGTCTATGCCTCACTTTCCTCATCTGTAAATTAGATAATAATACTGCATTGCTGACAGGCTTTTTGTGATCTTGATTAATACATGAGATGTACTTAAAATAGTGCCTGGAATACATGCGTGCTCAATCAATGAGTGCCTGAATGGTGGCATGGAACTGTTGATGAAGTGGTAATAACCATGGTGATGGTTATCATGCTCTTGAAGGCAGTGATGTTGCTAGTGGTGGTGGTAGTGGTATGTCGCAGCACATCAGTCAGGTGTATAGAGAATAGCGGGTGTGACAAAACATTAAGAAATACATACACGCATACAGAGAGCCAGACAGAAAGGATGGGAACAGGAGGCTCAAGACCTCTTGGGTTAAGGCTCTGAACACATTCACCAGTCTGCTTTTACTTTTAGAGCTTAAGCATCCAGGTGTTTGCAGGGAATAATAGTAACAGGCTGAGAGTTAGTCACAGCCCTGATCTATAATTATTCTCGTGACTCTAAGAATGGAAAAGGCATGCTGGAGCCGCGGGGGGCAACTAGACTGGCAAGAAATTAAGGAGTATGTTCTGCATGTGCACGCAACATTCTAACATGCTCTGACCCAGCATTTCTAAGCCCACAGCAGATCTCCTACCTGTTGCTGACCAGTATGACCCCAACTAATGAGCCCATGTGAATTGAATCAGCTTGTTTTTGTCTTAGTTCTTTCATTTCCAAGCTGATTTTCTTCGGAAAACATTGGCTCAGCCAATGCTGCAAAAACTTCCACTGGTTTGTTTCCCCACGGTGGTGGTGGTAATTGTGATTGTGATAATGATGATTAGTGTTCTGAAGGGATATGAACCTTTCAATTAAGACTTCCAAAAATCAGGAGTCTTGAAAATTTTCCAAGTAGGTCCTAATATATTAACTGGATTTGTATGTATAAAAAGGATAACCTTGATGGCCTTGAAGATGTGATCACTCACCAAGAGCCAGTCATCCTGGAGTGTCAAGTGAAGTGGGCCTTAGGAAGCATTACTACAAACAAAGCTAGTGGTGGTGGTAGAATTCCAGCTGAGCTATTTCAGATCCTAAATGATGACATTGTTAAAGTGCTACACTCAATACGCCAGCAAATTTGGAAATCTCAGCAGCGCTCACAAGACTGAAAAAGATCAGTTTTCATTCCAATCCCAAAGAAGAATGGCACAAAGAATGTTCAAACTACTGCATAGTTGTGCTCATTTCACATGCTAGCAAGGTCATACTCAAAATTCTCCAAGGTGGCTTCAACAGAACGTGAATCAAGAACTTCCAGATGTATAAGCTGAATTTAGAAAAGGCAGAAGACGAGAGATCAAATTGCCAACATCCGTTGGATCATAGAAAAATCAAAGGAATTCCAGAAAAATATCTACTTCTGCTTCACTGATTATGTTAAAGTCTTTGTGTGGATCACAAAAAACTGTGGAAAGTTCTAAAGGACTGAGACTATCAGACCACTTACCTGTCTCCTGAGAAACTTGTACGCAGGATAAGAAGCAACAGTTAGAACCCAACATGGAACAAACAACTGGTTCAAAATTGGAAAGGAGTTCATCAAGGCTGTATGTTATCAGCCTACTTATTTAACTTATATCCACAGTACATCGTGTGAAGTGCTGGGCTGTATGAATCTCAAGCTAGACTCAAGGTTGCCAGAAGACAAATCAGCAATCTCAAATATGGAGATGACACTACTCTAATGGCAGAAGATGAAGAGGAGCTAAAGAGCCTCTTGATGAAGGTGAAAGAGGAAAGTGAAAAATGCTGACTTAAAACTCAGTATTCAAAACATGAAGATCATGACATCTTGTCCCATCACTTCATGGCAAATAGAGGAGGCAAAAATGGAAACAGAGACAGACTTTATTTTCTTTGGCTTCAAAATCAGTGGGGCCAATGATTGAAGTCATGAAATTAAGATGCTTGCTCTTTGGAAGAAAAGCTATGACAACCTAGATAGTATATAAAAAAGAAGAAACATCACTTTGCCAACAAAGATACATATAGTCAAAGCTACAGTTTTCCCAGTCGTCATATATGGATATAAATGATGTTGATCCTAATATATTAACTGGATTTGTATGTATAAAAAGGATAACCTTGATGGCCTTGAAGATGTGATCACTCACCAAGAGCCAGTCATCCTGGAGTGTCAAGTGAAGTGGGCCTTAGGAAGCATTACTACAAACAAAGCTAGTGGTGGTGGTAGAATTCCAGCTGAGCTATTTCAGATCCTAAATGATGACATTGTTAAAGTGCTACACTCAATACGCCAGCAAATTTGGAAATCTCAGCAGCTCACAAGACTGAAAAAGATCAGTTTTCATTCCAATCCCAAAGAAGAATGGCACAAAGAATGTTCAAACTACTGCATAGTTGTGCTCATTTCACATGCTAGCAAGGTCATACTCAAAATTCTCCAAGGTGGCTTCAACAGAACGTGAATCAAGAACTTCCAGATGTATAAGCTGAATTTAGAAAAGGCAGAAGACGAGAGATCAAATTGCCAACATCCGTTGGATCATAGAAAAATCAAAGGAATTCCAGAAAAATATCTACTTCTGCTTCACTGATTATGTTAAAGTCTTTGTGTGGATCACAAAAAACTGTGGAAAGTTCTAAAGGACTGAGACTATCAGACCACTTACCTGTCTCCTGAGAAACTTGTACGCAGGATAAGAAGCAACAGTTAGAACCCAACATGGAACAAACAACTGGTTCAAAATTGGAAAGGAGTTCATCAAGGCTGTATGTTATCAGCCTACTTATTTAACTTATATCCACAGTACATCGTGTGAAGTGCTGGGCTGTATGAATCTCAAGCTAGACTCAAGGTTGCCAGAAGACAAATCAGCAATCTCAAATATGGAGATGACACTACTCTAATGGCAGAAGATGAAGAGGAGCTAAAGAGCCTCTTGATGAAGGTGAAAGAGGAAAGTGAAAAATGCTGACTTAAAACTCAGTATTCAAAACATGAAGATCATGACATCTTGTCCCATCACTTCATGGCAAATAGAGGAGGCAAAAATGGAAACAGAGACAGACTTTATTTTCTTTGGCTTCAAAATCAGTGGGGCCAATGATTGAAGTCATGAAATTAAGATGCTTGCTCTTTGGAAGAAAAGCTATGACAACCTAGATAGTATATAAAAAAGAAGAAACATCACTTTGCCAACAAAGATACATATAGTCAAAGCTACAGTTTTCCCAGTCGTCATATATGGATATAAGAGGTGGACCATAAAGAAAGTTGAGCACTAAAGAATTGATGCTTTCAAACTGTGCTGGATAAGATGAGAGTTCCTTGAACAGTAAGGAAATCAAACCAGTCAATCTTTAAGGAAATCAACCCTGAATATTCATTGGAAGGACTGATGCTGAAACTGAAGGTCCAATACTTTAACCATCTGATGTGAAGAGCTCACTCACTGGTAAAGACCCTAATGCTGGGAAAGATTGACAGCAGGAGAAGAAGAGGGTGACAGATAATGAGATGTTTGGATGGCATCATCAGCTCAGTGGGCATTAGTTTGAGCAAATTCTGGGATCTAGTGAAGGGCAGGGAAGGCTAGTGTGCTACAGTTCATGGGATTACAAAGAATCAGACATAACTGAACAACTGAACAACAATAACAAATATGGAGACAAGTGATTTGGGAATGACTGGTACCATGATCAACCTCCATCATTTAACCTTCTTGAATTTCAGCTTTCACAGGGGTAAATGGAAGGGTTCCATCATTCCATGATCCTGTAGTCCAGGAATTTTCAGCCCTAGGTGAATGAAGAATAATTCCCAGTAACATGTAGGAAGCCTGGACAAACCACATAGGAGTGTGTGGTTTGCATGTGATTGTCTTCTCTAATCTTGGTCTGACCTATTAGTGTGTTCTGAGTGATCTGGAATTTTCAACAAGTTTAACACTAAAAATCCCCACTAAAACCAATAAGTTAATTTGAATAGGGGTAACATTTTTATAATATTTTGTATTTCCAGTCAGGAAATGATAATTTCTTCATATATTCAGATATTCCTTTTTACATTTCAGTTAAGTTTTGTTCTTTCATGTTCTGTTTGCACTTACTTTTGCTATTATGAAATGCTGACTTAAAACTCAGTATTCAAAACATGAAGATCATGACATCTTGTCCCATCACTTCATGGCAAATAGAGGAGGCAAAAATGGAAACAGAGACAGACTTTATTTTCTTTGGCTTCAAAATCAGTGGGGCCAATGATTGAAGTCATGAAATTAAGATGCTTGCTCTTTGGAAGAAAAGCTATGACAACCTAGATAGTATATAAAAAAGAAGAAACATCACTTTGCCAACAAAGATACATATAGTCAAAGCTACAGTTTTCCCAGTCGTCATATATGGATATAAGAGGTGGACCATAAAGAAAGTTGAGCACTAAAGAATTGATGCTTTCAAACTGTGCTGGATAAGATGAGAGTTCCTTGAACAGTAAGGAAATCAAACCAGTCAATCTTTAAGGAAATCAACCCTGAATATTCATTGGAAGGACTGATGCTGAAACTGAAGGTCCAATACTTTAACCATCTGATGTGAAGAGCTCACTCACTGGTAAAGACCCTAATGCTGGGAAAGATTGACAGCAGGAGAAGAAGAGGGTGACAGATAATGAGATGTTTGGATGGCATCATCAGCTCAGTGGGCATTAGTTTGAGCAAATTCTGGGATCTAGTGAAGGGCAGGGAAGGCTAGTGTGCTACAGTTCATGGGATTACAAAGAATCAGACATAACTGAACAACTGAACAACAATAACAAATATGGAGACAAGTGATTTGGGAATGACTGGTACCATGATCAACCTCCATCATTTAACCTTCTTGAATTTCAGCTTTCACAGGGGTAAATGGAAGGGTTCCATCATTCCATGATCCTGTAGTCCAGGAATTTTCAGCCCTAGGTGAATGAAGAATAATTCCCAGTAACATGTAGGAAGCCTGGACAAACCACATAGGAGTGTGTGGTTTGCATGTGATTGTCTTCTCTCTCTAATCTTGGTCTGACCTATTAGTGTGTTCTGAGTGATCTGGAATTTTCAACAAGTTTAACACTAAAAATCCCCACTAAAACCAATAAGTTAATTTGAATAGGGGTAACATTTTTATAATATTTTGTATTTCCAGTCAGGAAATGATAATTTCTTCATATATTCAGATATTCCTTTTTACATTTCAGTTAAGTTTTGTTCTTTCATGTTCTGTTTGCACTTACTTTTGCTATTATGAAATGGACCTTATTTAGAATGTATTTTCTAATTTATGATTTCTAATATATACGATAGCTTTTAATTGTTTTGGTGGAAGTGTGTAGTCATCTCGTACTGATGGTCTTTACTGAACTTCCTTTGAAATTAATGTTTTAATTCACGGTCTTGAATTTTCCAGGGAAACAATCACATTTTCTCTAGTAATGGTGTCATCTCTTTTCCAAAAGTTTAAGATCATATTACAAGGGCCAGAATTCCTGGAATAATGTCAAATACTGTGGTAGTTGACATCAGAATTTTATATCTGATGGTTGTGGGAATGGCTGTAATTAATAACCATTAAAACAGTGTTTGCTACTACTGTGAGTTCTATTTATCTTGTTAAAGAAATGGTTATCTATTCAAACTATATTTTTAATCCAGAGTGAACTTTGAATTTTACCAAACCCTTCCTTGGTAGCAATTTTAAGATTTTTCATATTTTCCCCTTTGGGCATATTAGCATGTTGTTAAATAATGAGTGATTTGCAAACTGTACAAAGCATGCTATAAACTATAGTTTGCTAGTTTTTCACTCAATCTATTTTTTTCATTTTTCCCCATAATAAGGAATTTAGGAGCACATTCTCTAAAATAGAATTATATTACCTATATAAAATTTATTTTTTCTATCTTTTGGAAATAAATGTGTTTATGTGTGTGTGTGTGTGTGTGTGCCTTTGAACATGTGTCATTGATAGAAAAGCATATATTTCATGCAATTTTGTTATTACTATCTGTATCTTCTCCCAAAGGAATTACATAATAAGAATGGATTTAATTTGATTAAATATGGAGATATACTGATAGGATAACAGGAAATAAGAAAACATATGTTTTATTGTGTACCTATGATGTGCACAGTATCATCAAACACATAGTCTCATCGATGTCTCAGAACACGCATACTGCTTTTCCATTAGCCTGCACTCACAGAGTCTAGGTTATAGGAGCATACCTGCTTCATGAAGCCATGCTCTTCCTACAGGGCAGATCTGTTTACCCCCGGGAATAGGTCAGGAAACTTAAAGCCAGCTCATTGTTGAAAAGAACCACATTTTATAGTAAGTTATCAGAGGAAGGTTACTGACATTTTATGCTGAAAAACTAAATAATATAAAATTTTGCCAATTTTTGTTATATGTAACAAAAAATAATAAATCAAATTGGGGACAAGGAATAATTTTTCTGACAACATTAAATGATGCAGCCTCTTTTCCTTGATATTCAACAGTTATTCTTGCAGATTTATGCAGGGCACCATCAGCTCTCTCGAGGACCTCTTAATCCTATGACACTCTCAGGTCATCCCCCTTACCACACCTGTCCTGACTGCCCTTGTCCATCATCTTTTCAAAGGTATACTGGCTGAGTCTTCCTGTGAGCATCTCTTGTCAATAGCTTCTTGCTTGGGCCAAAGCAAAATTTCAAAGGTATACTGGCTGAGTCTTCACTGTGAAAAGATGAACTTTGATTTTCCAAACCCTTCCTTGGTAGCAATTTTAAGATTTTTCATATTTTCCCCTTTGGGCATATTAGCATGTTGTTAAATAATGAGTGATTTGCAAACTGTACAAAGCATGCTATAAACTATAGTTTGCTAGTTTTTCACTCAATCTATTTTTTTCATTTTTCCCCATAATAAGGAATTTAGGAGCACATTCTCTAAAATAGAATTATATTACCTATATAAAATTTATTTTTTCTATCTTTTGGAAATAAATGTGTTTATGTGTGTGTGTGTGTGTGTGTGTGCCTTTGAACATGTGTCATTGATAGAAAAGCATATATTTCATGCAATTTTGTTATTACTATCTGTATCTTCTCCCAAAGGAATTACATAATAAGAATGGATTTAATTTGATTAAATATGGAGATATACTGATAGGATAACAGGAAATAAGAAAACATATGTTTTATTGTGTACCTATGATGTGCACAGTATCATCAAACACATAGTCTCATCGATGTCTCAGAACACGCATACTGCTTTTCCATTAGCCTGCACTCACAGAGTCTAGGTTATAGGAGCATACCTGCTTCATGAAGCCATGCTCTTCCTACAGGGCAGATCTGTTTACCCCCGGGAATAGGTCAGGAAACTTAAAGCCAGCTCATTGTTGAAAAGAACCACATTTTATAGTAAGTTATCAGAGGAAGGTTACTGACATTTTATGCTGAAAAACTAAATAATATAAAATTTTGCCAATTTTTGTTATATGTAACAAAAAATAATAAATCAAATTGGGGACAAGGAATAATTTTTCTGACAACATTAAATGATGCAGCCTCTTTTCCTTGATATTCAACAGTTATTCTTGCAGATTTATGCAGGGCACCATCAGCTCTCTCGAGGACCTCTTAATCCTATGACACTCTCAGGTCATCCCCCTTACCACACCTGTCCTGACTGCCCTTGTCCATCATCTTTTCAAAGGTATACTGGCTGAGTCTTCCTGTGAGCATCTCTTGTCAATAGCTTCTTGCTAGAAACCCTGAAGGTTTCCTAGCAGCACTTTCAGAGGCTGCACGAAATCTATTGCTTGTCTAAAGTTTGCACTTCCAGCTTGCACCTCTTTGTATAGAGTTCTCATTCTGTTACTGTCTGGAGACTGACAGGCATTATGAAAAAATATAAACACACTAGTGAGAAGGGATATTTTGAGTAGGGTTTAACTTTACCAGTGGTCATCCATTAATGGATATTTTTTTGTCTTTAATCATAATGGTTCACAACAGATTGTCAAAAAAAGAGAGGCCTGTGTCTGGTGTAGGGATGAAAGCCCATAAACTCGGCAGGGCAGAGACTACACTGCCTGAGGTCTTAGACCCTCAGAACCAAGAGGATTAGAGTATAGAGATCAGAGCCCTTTGAATGAGACAGAAAGTGACTAGAATCATATGGCAGTGTGCATCCAATAAGCATAGGTTCTCTTCACATACCTGAATGGGGCTTCTTCATCTTTCCCCAGGGCATGAATGTCAGTCTTCTCCTTTGAAATGGAATATTCAATCTTGCTATTGATGTTTGCATTGACAAATATTGCTGTACTTCAAAACCAACTTACTCTGCCTTTTCAACCATCATCTTGTAATCAAAATAACAGATGGTGGTTCCCCATAGAATGGGAACCCAGCCGCTGAGGAGTCGCGTTAAGACAAATGCTATCTGTGCTTCATGTACAACATCTTAGTTGTGTGGAAGTGGGTGAAGCCAGCTCCTGGCTTTCTGGGTCTGACATCATCCCCATTTCCCTGCCCCTGAGATGCATGTTGTCACTTGTCTGCCCACCACCACCACCGCCTTAATCAGTGTGGCCCACTAAATGGTTCGGATCTCAGCTCTCTCCACCTCCTGCCCACATGGATGCTCTAGAGTCAGCTCGGAGGCCGCTGAACGTCTGTCAAAACAAAGAAATGAAAACATTTCAAAAACAAAGATCAGAACCTACCTATTCTGTTCAATCCGTACCACAAAGTGGATGCTCAAATATACTTGCTGAGTGAATGAACAAATGAATAAACGCATAATAAATTATTAAGCAATATTGAGACACATTGTGATTCTAATGATTTAAGAGTAATTTGACACAATTTGCCTTATGATTTAATAAAAACCCTCCAAGAAAAAGTGCTAAAAAAGTAAAACGATTGAAGTATGTCTTTCTCTTTTAATTCCTACAGCTGTACTGGGCCAGGTCTTGAAGGCTGTGCAGTAACTGGGTAAGTGACACTTCTCGTGTGATGACCTGACCAAAAACAACCAATAGTCCTGTGGTTGAGGGTAATGCTTTCTGACTTTTCCAACCACGCTCTGCCTTGGCAAGTTTTTACTTCTCCCCAGGCCAGCTGGGGCATTCCTTAGTAGAGCCCACCCTGTTTGCATTACTGGCTGTGCTTCGGGGCTTTGGGGTGCCACAGGGTGTCGGTGCCACGTCTCCTCCACACAGAACCAACCGCTCTGCCCAGCACTTCTCTTTCTGTACAATCTGCCATTGCTCCTTGTGTCACAGAACTGTTGGATGCTTCTCTTCCAGCTTCTCTTCTCTTCCCTCACTGGCCCAGTTGACCCTACCACAAACCTGTGTTTGAATGGTCTGTTTGATGACCAGGCTCCAGCTGTGGGAATTTCTCCCCTTACTTCCTTTTCTAAACAATGACTGAAGACAGCATTTCAGATGTAATCTGTTTGCCATAATTGCCTGCTTATGCTGCATAGAGAAAAGCAGAATTGGAAATTTCTGTTCAGACTCATCAGAGACATCACTTTGCCAACAAAGTCCATATAGTCAAAGCTATGGTTTTCCAGTAGTCATGTATGGATGTGAGTTGAGTCATAACGAAGGCTGAGTGCCAAAAAATTGATGTTTTAGAACTGTGGTGTTGGCGAAGACTCTTGAGAGTTCCTTGGACAACAAGGAGATGAAACCACTCAATCCTAAAGGAAATCAACTTTGAATATTCATTGGAAAGACTGATGCTGAAGCTGAAGCTCCAATACTTTTGGCCCCTTGATGTGAAGATCTGACTCATTGGAAAACACCCTGATGCTTTTAAAGGGGGGGAAAGAGGAACATATTAAAGCTGAGTGAATGAACAAATGAATAAACGCATAATAAATTATTAAGCAATATTGAGACACATTGTGATTCTAATGATTTAAGAGTAATTTGACACAATTTGCCTTATGATTTAATAAAAACCCTCCAAGAAAAAGTGCTAAAAAAGTAAAACGATTGAAGTATGTCTTTCTCTTTTAATTCCTACAGCTGTACTGGGCCAGGTCTTGAAGGCTGTGCAGTAACTGGGTAAGTGACACTTCTCGTGTGATGACCTGACCAAAAACAACCAATAGTCCTGTGGTTGAGGGTAATGCTTTCTGACTTTTCCAACCACGCTCTGCCTTGGCAAGTTTTTACTTCTCCCCAGGCCAGCTGGGGCATTCCTTAGTAGAGCCCACCCTGTTTGCATTACTGGCTGTGCTTCGGGGCTTTGGGGTGCCACAGGGTGTCGGTGCCACGTCTCCTCCACACAGAACCAACCGCTCTGCCCAGCACTTCTCTTTCTGTACAATCTGCCATTGCTCCTTGTGTCACAGAACTGTTGGATGCTTCTCTTCCAGCTTCTCTTCTCTTCCCTCACTGGCCCAGTTGACCCTACCACAAACCTGTGTTTGAATGGTCTGTTTGATGACCAGGCTCCAGCTGTGGGAATTTCTCCCCTTACTTCCTTTTCTAAACAATGACTGAAGACAGCATTTCAGATGTAATCTGTTTGCCATAATTGCCTGCTTATGCTGCATAGAGAAAAGCAGAATTGGAAATTTCTGTTCAGACTCATCAGAGACATCACTTTGCCAACAAAGTCCATATAGTCAAAGCTATGGTTTTCCAGTAGTCATGTATGGATGTGAGTTGAGTCATAACGAAGGCTGAGTGCCAAAAAATTGATGTTTTAGAACTGTGGTGTTGGCGAAGACTCTTGAGAGTTCCTTGGACAACAAGGAGATGAAACCACTCAATCCTAAAGGAAATCAACTTTGAATATTCATTGGAAAGACTGATGCTGAAGCTGAAGCTCCAATACTTTTGGCCCCTTGATGTGAAGATCTGACTCATTGGAAAACACCCTGATGCTGGGAATGATTGAGGGCAAGAGGAGAAGAGGGTAACAGAGAACGAGATGGTTGGATAGCATCACTGACTCTATGGACATGAGTTTGAACAAGCTCTGGGAGATAGTGAAGGACAGGGAAGGCTGGTGTGCTGCGGTTCATAGGGTCACAGAATCGGACATGACTTAGCGAGTGAACAGGAACAATTCAGGCTCATCAGGAAAGAGTGGTATTATCAATTAATAATGTCTGTCAAGAAATTGGAATTATATGCAGGACACCCACCAGTTAACCCCAAACACTAGCCAAACATCAAGGCATCTCTTCCATCTTTGCTAATGTTTACAAACCTCCTCCCCTCAATAACCTTCCTCAGCACCAGCTCAGTCTCTTGCCCAAGAATTACCCAAGATAACTGATCGCTCCTACTCTCAGGTGGAACATTAAATAAAATAGGGAAGTTCCTCAAAGATAAAGATTACCTTTTATGCCCCTCTTCACTTGAGCCATGAGGACACTAGCAAGCTTCCTCCTCTCTTCATGCTACCATCAGAGTCTTAGCAGTGAGGTTTCCCATCATGTCCCCACCCTGAAACCAGCAAACAACCTTTGTTATATTCACTCTTTCGATTTGTTCTTTTCTTTTCACTCACTCTTACTATCCATGGAACATATACTCTGAAAAAATCATTGCTTATACCTTTCGATGTCTCATTCAAAATGGTAGAAACTCATTAATTCAAACTACATTAACTGAGAAGATAGCATAACTCAGGAGATGACTTTTGCACTTGCTAAGAAGAAAATGTTTTACATGCTATTTACATGGAGTACATCTGCAACTTAAGAGAAATCTGTAGAATGCTGGCACATTTTTATGTGCAAATGGTGATACTAAGTAATCTTTGATATTCTTTGACATTTCTACCTGAAAATATGACTTTTGCCAGAAGCTCAAATGGCACAGGTGCTTGAAAATAATAGCACTATAAAGATTCTAAATTCAGAATCTACTCATTCAGACAGTTCTTTCCCCAGTGAGTTTTGGGTGTTTGGTCTCCTGAGCTGGTGGAGAGGGGAACTGCAGGATGACATCAGTTATCTATGACAACTCTTCTTTCCATGTGGAAATCCTGTCCCTTCCTCACCCCCTCCACACTCATTCATACAGCACTTCACGTGATTCTGGTCCCATGTTACAAGCCCAGGATCCCTCCAGAAGTCTCCACAGTTTTGAAAGGTTCCCGCCATCCAGCCTGGCCAGAAGACATCATACAGGGAGGCTGTGCTTCTAACTCATGAAGACACCCTGAGAGACAAATTCATGTGAAAAACATGACTGACTCTGAACTACTTTATGAATTATGTTCTCTTAATTAAACAATGTCAATATACTCATCAGAGGGAGAAGTCTAAATGATACCAAATTTAAGAATGCAGAAAGGCCAGGTGGGGAGGCTATTCTACCAAATAAAGTTGGGAACCTGCCCTGGTACTAGAAATTTGCCTCTCTCCTTCATGAGCTGCACAGTATAACCTTCCTCAGCACCAGCTCAGTCTCTTGCCCAAGAATTACCCAAGATAACTGATCGCGCCTACTCTCAGGTGGAACATTAAATAAAATAGGGAAGTTCCTCAAAGATAAAGATTACCTGTTATGCCCCTCTTCACTTGAGCCATGAGGACACTAGCAAGCTTCCTCCTCTCTTCATGCTACCATCAGAGTCTTAGCAGTGAGGTTTCCCATCATGTCCCCACCCTGAAACCAGCAAACAACCTTTGTTATATTCACTCTTTCGATTTGTTCTTTTCTTTTCACTCACTCTTACTATCCATGGAACATATACTCTGAAAAAATCATTGCTTATACCTTTCGATGTCTCATTCAAAATGGTAGAAACTCATTAATTCAAACTACATTAACTGAGAAGATAGCATAACTCAGGAGATGACTTTTGCACTTGCTAAGAAGAAAATGTTTTACATGCTATTTACATGGAGTACATCTGCAACTTAAGAGAAATCTGTAGAATGCTGGCACATTTTTATGTGCAAATGGTGATACTAAGTAATCTTTGATATTCTTTGACATTTCTACCTGAAAATATGACTTTTGCCAGAAGCTCAAATGGCACAGGTGCTTGAAAATAATAGCACTATAAAGATTCTAAATTCAGAATCTACTCATTCAGACAGTTCTTTCCCCAGTGAGTTTTGGGTGTTTGGTCTCCCTGAGCTGGTGGAGAGGGGGAACTGCAGGATGACATCAGTTATCTATGACAACTCTTCTTTCCATGTGGAAATCCTGTCCCTTCCTCACCCCCTCCACACTCATTCATACAGCACTTCACGTGATTCTGGTCCCATGTTACAAGCCCAGGATCCCTCCAGAAGTCTCCACAGTTTTGAAAGGTTCCCGCCATCCAGCCTGGCCAGAAGACATCATACAGGGAGGCTGTGCTTCTAACTCATGAAGACACCCTGGAGAGACAAATTCATGTGAAAAACATGACTGACTCTGAACTACTTTATGAATTATGTTCTCTTAATTAAACAATGTCAATATACTCATCAGAGGGAGAAGTCTAAATGATACCAAATTTAAGAATGCAGAAAGGCCAGGTGGGGAGGCTATTCTACCAAATAAAGTTGGGAACCTGCCCTGGTACTAGAAATTTGCCTCTCTCCTTCATGAGCTGCACAGTATTATGCTGAGACAGCTCTAAATGACATCATATATCCAGACACGAGAAACATAAAAAATGCCAATATGACAAACCTTCCCCTTGTGTGTTCGCCTCCTTCCAGGCCCAAGATTCCATCCATCATCACAGGCATCGTGGGCGGCCTGCTACTGTTGCTAGTGGTGGTCCTGAGCATCGCCCTCTTCATGCGCCGGCGCCACATTGTCCGCAAGCGCACGCTGCGCCGACTGCTGCAGGAGCGCGAGGTGAGCTGGACGACCGCAAGGTGGGATCTTAAAGATGAAATTGCATTACTGTGCTTTATTTATTGAGATGAGAAAAACCAGACAAATCTCTGACGGTCCAATTATAAGCAATTACGTATACACTTCTGTACTTGTATCCTGTGAAACGCAACTGTTTCCAGCTAAGTCCTACCCGCACTTACCAAGTTATGGTGCCAGCCCTCAGGTGGTTCCACACTGTGGTCAGCGAGGAGAAGGCTGGTGCACAGAGGCCTGGGAGTTTCTTTGAACGCAGGCTCTGTCTCTTTGGAAAATACCACTGTCTGCAACAGTGACAGCTCCTTTTTGAGCCTTGTCTGTGATTGTTGTTGTCTGTGACACCATGATTCCATGAACGGGTCCTCAGGCAGCATTTGTGTCCATCTGTGTGTCAGAAGAACCATCCGCAGCTACAGCCAAACTTGGCTATGCAGGGCTCGATACACTACCAATGTGACAGCCACACAACACTAGCCTTCCCTCTAGGTTACCCATGCCTGAACACAGAAATAGAAATGGCCCTCATTGCACAGGTGCTGTTCTGTTCAAGGTCACATGCTTGGGGGCGGAGGAAGGGCAGGGGGTAACAGACGCCTTATCAGTCACAGTTCTTTCAGTGTCTCTCATCAAGTTCCCTAGAGCAGGCTTTTCCCTCTAAGGAAAGAGCAGACAAGTTCCCTAGGCCAGAGCGTGAGTGTGCCTCTTTTCATGTGGTGTCTGGACCTGCCATCCCATCCCCAGGACCGGCAAGCAGGCATCAACTCTTCCCTTGTTTCTTACAGCTTGTGGAGCCTCTGACACCCAGTGGAGAAGCTCCCAACCAAGCTCTCTTGAGGATCTTAAAGGAAACTGAATTCAAAAAGGTCAAGGTGCTGGGCTCTGGAGCATTTGGCACAGTGTACAAGGTGAGCCCACGGCTCTCAGACTCTGGAGCTAGTCCTCCACTGTGGTCTTTAATTGCAGTTGAGTGCTCTTTGTGTCATTGAGAATTTAGGAAATTCCAGTGTCTTTCTTAAGTTGTCTGGAGGAAGTCTCTTATAATCAGAGGGACAAGTAAGTGGTCCACACAGGCATAGATGTCTTCATGGAGGACAGTGAGTCTTTAGAGGATGGGTGGCATAAGTCAGTCTAAAAGATCGTGGCCTGTTACCACAGGGCAGCATCCAAATAAAACCCAGCTCAAAACAGCTTCTTCTTCATTAATTTTTTTCTACACCCTCTTTGCTGTCTGATCTAGTTAGGCCTAGACCTAGTAGCCCAGAATTCTGGACAAAGTAACTCACACTGACTTGAATGAGCTGAGAGGTTTTAGCTAACTACTCTGATTCCTGGGACACAACAGCTAAAGAACAGCTGAGCTGTGGTAGCTCCCAGCCCAGGTGACCCTGGATGTAGAGCTGTGCCCCTCAGCCTGTGGGGTTTGGTCACTAAGGCCACTCCACCAGCCCAGGTGCTGTGTCTAACATGCATGACAATTACCAGCCAATGACTCATCCTCTCTTTGTCACAGGGACTCTGGATCCCAGAAGGCGAGAAGGTTAAAATTCCTGTAGCTATCAAGGAATTAAGAGAAGCCACATCTCCAAAAGCCAACAAGGAAATTCTTGATGTGAGTTTCTGATTGATTCTCTATCTGCAGGGCTGGACATAAGAAGGTACCTTTTCTTGTTGTGGGCAGCACATTTCTGTGTTGTAGACTTTCTCATCACTACATTCTAAATGAGCACCTTTCACTTTTGCTGTCGTTTTTCCTTCTGGCTACAGTTGGTGTAATTCTCCCTCATAGAGATGACTCATTCTTCTATTCTCTTAACTCCTACAAAAGGATGAAAGCCTGTGATCCATGGGCATCCATGTGGGGCTGTCCCTCAGCTAGTGGCTTCTCCCCTGGCATCTAAGTGACAGCCCTAGAAGGCCTGTGGTACCATAGGTGTTGTGTTCAGCATGCCTTGGGAAACCAACAGAAGCATGAGGCAGCCTGCTTAGGGTCATGGAGTTGGATCGGTTTCTAGCACATACTTACTTCTGACTCTGAAATGTATGTTCATTTTCTTCTACCAAATATCTCACCTTTGAAATGGTTTTTTTAAAGATGCCTAGAATTAACAATATCATGCTCCATAAACTCCATCACCTGTAAATCACTGTAATGTTATTTCCAGGGTCTACTGACTGCTACTTTATGGAGTCATTGAAATGCTCCACACAATTATTGTTAAGTGTTTTTACTTTCGATTCTGTTTAATTTTTCCCACCTTCCTTTGGACCCTCACTAGCCAATTAGGGTCTTGAAAGAGGCTGGAGGAAGGAGAGACCAGCCTGGAGTTGGGTAGAACCCACTACAGGTAGAAACTCAGGAAGCTCTAGGGACGCACCCATGTTGGCCCAGTCTAACAGCCCTGGCCACTGCTCGGTGAGGGTGGATGTGGGTTTTTCTTGCTGTTTTCCCAAACCAGAGCCAATGAAAGAGGAAGTGGGACACAAGAGCTAAAGAACAGCTGAGCTGTGGTAGCTCCCAGCCCAGGTGACCCTGGATGTAGAGCTGTGCCCCTCAGCCTGTGGGGTTTGGTCACTAAGGCCACTCCACCAGCCCAGGTGCTGTGTCTAACATGCATGACAATTACCAGCCAATGACTCATCCTCTCTTTGTCACAGGGACTCTGGATCCCAGAAGGCGAGAAGGTTAAAATTCCTGTAGCTATCAAGGAATTAAGAGAAGCCACATCTCCAAAAGCCAACAAGGAAATTCTTGATGTGAGTTTCTGATTGATTCTCTATCTGCAGGGCTGGACATAAGAAGGTACCTTTTCTTGTTGTGGGCAGCACATTTCTGTGTTGTAGACTTTCTCATCACTACATTCTAAATGAGCACCTTTCACTTTTGCTGTCGTTTTTCCTTCTGGCTACAGTTGGTGTAATTCTCCCTCATAGAGATGACTCATTCTTCTATTCTCTTAACTCCTACAAAAGGATGAAAGCCTGTGATCCATGGGCATCCATGTGGGGCTGTCCCTCAGCTAGTGGCTTCTCCCCTGGCATCTAAGTGACAGCCCTAGAAGGCCTGTGGTACCATAGGTGTTGTGTTCAGCATGCCTTGGGAAACCAACAGAAGCATGAGGCAGCCTGCTTAGGGTCATGGAGTTGGATCGGTTTCTAGCACATACTTACTTCTGACTCTGAAATGTATGTTCATTTTCTTCTACCAAATATCTCACCTTTGAAATGGTTTTTTTAAAGATGCCTAGAATTAACAATATCATGCTCCATAAACTCCATCACCTGTAAATCACTGTAATGTTATTTCCAGGGTCTACTGACTGCTACTTTATGGAGTCATTGAAATGCTCCACACAATTATTGTTAAGTGTTTTTACTTTCGATTCTGTTTAATTTTTCCCACCTTCCTTTGGACCCTCACTAGCCAATTAGGGTCTTGAAAGAGGCTGGAGGAAGGAGAGACCAGCCTGGAGTTGGGTAGAACCCACTACAGGTAGAAACTCAGGAAGCTCTAGGGACGCACCCATGTTGGCCCAGTCTAACAGCCCTGGCCACTGCTCGGTGAGGGTGGATGTGGGTTTTTCTTGCTGTTTTCCCAAACCAGAGCCAATGAAAGAGGAAGTGAAGAAGCTCAGCAGTAAGTTAGGAAAACAGTCAATGAAAAAGGAAAATGACTGCCTTTACTGACTCAGAGATCTAGAGAATTATTTCATCTTATGGCCAAAAAGGACAAAAGGTCAAGTGTAATATTTCCCTCTACTCTTGCATCTAACCAACAGAATATATGGTAAGCGAAGCAAACATGGGCCTTTTTAAAAATGTGTTCAAGAGGACATACAGATGGCCCCAAAATATATGAAACCATGCTCAACCTCGCTTATTATTAGAGAAATGAAAATCAAAACTACAATAAGGTATCACCTCACACCCGTCAGAATGGCCATCATCAACAAATCGACAGACAATAAATGCCGGAGAGGATGCAGAGAAATGGGAACACTTCGTGCATTGCTGGTGGGAATGTCAATTGATACAGCCTCTATGGAAGACAGTATGGAGATTTCTTTAAAAACTAAAAATAAAAGCACCCTACGACCCAGCAATCCCACTCTTAGGCTTATACCCTGATGAAATTAAATCTGAAAGAAGCACCTGTACCCCAATATTCATTGCAGCTCTCTGTACAATAGCTAGAACATGGAAACAACCTAGATGCCCATAGACGAATGAATGGATAGAGAAGCTCTGGTACATATATACAATGGAATACTACACAGCTGTAAAAAGAAATGCAGAAGAATCAGCCCTAATGAGGTGGCTGGATCTAGAACCTATCATCAAAAGTGAAGTCAGTCAAAAAGAGAAGGACAAGTACAATATACTAGCACATATATATGGAATCTAGTAGGATGGTGATGATGGTACATGCGGTGAAGCGATGGAGAAACAGACATGGACAGTGAACATATGGACGTTGTGGGGAAGGAACAGTGGGTGGGAGGCATAAAGGAAGTAGCATGAAGGCCTGTACTATCATATGTGAAGAAAATAGCTCTAGTCATTGCTCTGTGAGAAAAGGAGATCCTTCAGGGGTGCTGTGTGATGGTTGGGAGGGGTGGGAAGGGGGGGTATACATATGACTAATCTGGGAATATACATATCTGTAAACAACAAAACTCTGTAAAAGTTAAAAGTAAAATAAAAGTTAAAAAAATAGGAATAAAATAAAATAAAAGTTTAAAAAAAAAAATTTTAAAGTAAAATAAAAGTTTAAAATAAATAAATAAAATGTGTTCAGGGCTTCCCTGGTGGTCCAGTGGGTCAAGAGTCCACGTTGAAGTGCAAGGGGCACAGTTCAATCCCTGGCCCGGGAAGATCCCACATGCTACAGAGTAGCTAGACCGGTGTGTCCAATTACAAGCCAGCGCTTTGGAGCACATGCTCCCAGAGCCAGTGCTCTGTGATGAGAGAGGCCACTGCAATGAGAGGCCCACACAGGCCAAAGAATAAAGGTGGATGAAAATAAATAAATAAATAACCAATAAAACAGACCAAAATTAAAAAAAAAAAAAAAAGGTGCTCATACACTGACTTTCCCAGGAGCAAACCCTCTCCTCCCCCATGTCACCAGACAGCCTTCCCACCTCTCATTGCAGCAGGGAAGTCCCACTCCAGTATTTATTTCATGAAGGATGATGTATTACCACAGTGCAGCAGGAAATCTTACACACTGGTGATATGTTTATCAAGCAATCACTCATTTTAGCAGTTTACAAATTAATGTGGAGTCTCTTAACACAGTGTCTGCTCCTATTTATGTAACCAGAAATGCAGCAAGCAAGCCATTTTGAAGTCTCTCTACTTACAGCCCTTAGCTCCTTCTCCTACACAGTTAAAAATAAAATCTTTTAACAAAATTTGCTTCCTTAATTCACTTTGTACTCATTCAAGACATTCTAATAATTTTCACAAAATGTAATTGAAATGTGAATTTTGATGATATTCACTATGCAGAGTAAGGGAAGTTTTGAACACACCAGCTATGTTTTGGAAAGGAACAGTGGGTGGGAGGCATAAAGGAAGTAGCATGAAGGCCTGTACTATCATATGTGAAGAAAATAGCTCTAGTCATTGCTCTGTGAGAAAAGGAGATCCTTCAGGGGTGCTGTGTGATGGTTGGGAGGGGTGGGAAGGGGGGGTATACATATGACTAATCTGGGAATATACATATCTGTAAACAACAAAACTCTGTAAAAGTTAAAAGTAAAATAAAAGTTAAAAAAATAGGAATAAAATAAAATAAAAGTTTAAAAAAAAAAATTTTAAAGTAAAATAAAAGTTTAAAATAAATAAATAAAATGTGTTCAGGGCTTCCCTGGTGGTCCAGTGGGTCAAGAGTCCACGTTGAAGTGCAAGGGGCACAGTTCAATCCCTGGCCCGGGAAGATCCCACATGCTACAGAGTAGCTAGACCGGTGTGTCCAATTACAAGCCAGCGCTTTGGAGCACATGCTCCCAGAGCCAGTGCTCTGTGATGAGAGAGGCCACTGCAATGAGAGGCCCACACAGGCCAAAGAATAAAGGTGGATGAAAATAAATAAATAAATAACCAATAAAACAGACCAAAATTAAAAAAAAAAAAAAAAGGTGCTCATACACTGACTTTCCCAGGAGCAAACCCTCTCCTCCCCCATGTCACCAGACAGCCTTCCCACCTCTCATTGCAGCAGGGAAGTCCCACTCCAGTATTTATTTCATGAAGGATGATGTATTACCACAGTGCAGCAGGAAATCTTACACACTGGTGATATGTTTATCAAGCAATCACTCATTTTAGCAGTTTACAAATTAATGTGGAGTCTCTTAACACAGTGTCTGCTCCTATTTATGTAACCAGAAATGCAGCAAGCAAGCCATTTTTGAAGTCTCTCTACTTACAGCCCTTAGCTCCTTCTCCTACACAGTTAAAAATAAAATCTTTTAACAAAATTTGCTTCCTTAATTCACTTTGTACTCATTCAAGACATTCTAATAATTTTCACAAAATGTAATTGAAATGTGAATTTTGATGATATTCACTATGCAGAGTAAGGGAAGTTTTGAACACACCAGCTATGTTTTGGAAAGGAAGCAGTTACCCTGGAAAGCACCCTCCAGGACTCCTAAAATTGGAAGAAATCTGCTTTTGTGGGGCAGAGATGAGATAGAAAATAAAGACTCACGAAGAGTTTAAGTACCACTTTGTCTCTTGCTTTTTGGCCTCCTCTCCTTCTCTCCCTCTGGCCTACCCTGCATTCTTCTTTCTGCTCTAACAGCCACCCTTTGCTGCTGCTTGGAAGGGCCAGCAGCCCAAAGCCTTCCACCTGCTTCTCCTGAAGTTCTGTCTGCCCCCCACACGTGGAACCATCCTCTCAGGGTAGGCGCCACCGTGGGGAGCCCCTAAAGGAAGGGAAAACTAAAGCACAAGCCAGTTTCAACAGAGAGTTAAAGGGCAAGTTAATCCTACCACCAGGCAGCCAAGAGGGCTGAGCTTCAGCTTTGCTCACACGCACTTGTAAATGGCTCTAGCTTCTAACACTCTTATTTCCCTACCAGACCAGCACCAAGGTCCAACACACGCACCCTCTAGTGTGGTCCACAGGCTGTCAGTGGTGGCTTAGGTACTGGGAAAGTTTCAAAAGTATTCTTAAAGCTAGGCATATGCTTCTCCTGAAGGAGTGGAAGGTCTACTGAAATCCTTTATCCCCAATTCTTAAAATAAACTAGTTCATAGGTGAGGGAGACAAACAAGCAAGAAGGCCCTAAAATTATTTTGACAATTGGACAAAATAATAGACTTTCAAGGTCACCAAACCTCAAAGATTCTACTGCCATGTGACTCTGACCTCAGCCTTGGGAGCCTCAAAGTGCAGGTTCTGCCTGCCAGTCTACAGACTGATCAGAGATGACAGGGAATACCAAGCATTCTTGCTGAAGTTCACAGTGCACCTTTGAGATTCCAAGACAAACAGCTAAGAACAAAGCTCACATTAACTCCTGCACACACTTGACTAGACAGCATCCCCACTGAGCCTGGGCTTAGAGGGGCAGAAGGGAAGACCTAGCTCTGTTGCTATACCAGATTTTCATAAAAGCGGGGATCTGGCACTCCAGGCTCTGTGTGGCCCAACACCCACGCCTGTGCTCCGTCCCTGAGCGCCAAGCCCCGTGCCTCAGCCCGCAGATCTTGAACACACAGCTATGTTTTGGAAAGGAAGCAGTTACCCTGGAAAGCACCCTCCAGGACTCCTAAAATTGGAAGAAATCTGCTTTTGTGGGGCAGAGATGAGATAGAAAATAAAGACTCACGAAGAGTTTAAGTACCACTTTGTCTCTTGCTTTTTGGCCTCCTCTCCTTCTCTCCCTCTGGCCTACCCTGCATTCTTCTTTCTGCTCTAACAGCCACCCTTTGCTGCTGCTTGGAAGGGCCAGCAGCCCAAAGCCTTCCACCTGCTTCTCCTGAAGTTCTGTCTGCCCCCCACACGTGGAACCATCCTCTCAGGGTAGGCGCCACCGTGGGGAGCCCCTAAAGGAAGGGAAAACTAAAGCACAAGCCAGTTTCAACAGAGAGTTAAAGGGCAAGTTAATCCTACCACCAGGCAGCCAAGAGGGCTGAGCTTCAGCTTTGCTCACACGCACTTGTAAATGGCTCTAGCTTCTAACACTCTTATTTCCCTACCCAGACCAGCACCAAGGTCCAACACACGCACCCTCTAGTGTGGTCCACAGGCTGTCAGTGGTGGCTTAGGTACTGGGAAAGTTTCAAAAGTATTCTTAAAGCTAGGCATATGCTTCTCCTGAAGGAGTGGAAGGTCTACTGAAATCCTTTATCCCCAATTCTTAAAATAAACTAGTTCATAGGTGAGGGAGACAAACAAGCAAGAAGGCCCTAAAATTATTTTGACAATTGGACAAAATAATAGACTTTCAAGGTCACCAAACCTCAAAGATTCTACTGCCATGTGACTCTGACCTCAGCCTTGGGAGCCTCAAAGTGCAGGTTCTGCCTGCCAGTCTACAGACTGATCAGAGATGACAGGGAATACCAAGCATTCTTGCTGAAGTTCACAGTGCACCTTTGAGATTCCAAGACAAACAGCTAAGAACAAAGCTCACATTAACTCCTGCACACACTTGACTAGACAGCATCCCCACTGAGCCTGGGCTTAGAGGGGCAGAAGGGAAGACCTAGCTCTGTTGCTATACCAGATTTTCATAAAAGCGGGGATCTGGCACTCCAGGCTCTGTGTGGCCCAACACCCACGCCTGTGCTCCGCTCCCTGAGCGCCAAGCCCCGTGTCAGCTCCTCACAGCCCGCAGCAGATGGGCTGCTCAGACTGCTGTGCTCTGCAGATTTTTCTCCCCTCTAAAATAAGTACAACATGTTTCCAAATCTCAACCAGATCTTGAGAAAATAGGAACAGCCAGAGGATTTCTTTGGTGTTATGGTTGTACAGTTTCCCAGACTCAGGAGAGAGACGTGATTTCTGCTTTTCTGGCAATTATATGGCCTATTAATTTTTCCATAGACGTTTTTAGTTTAAATTTAGCGTGGACAACAGAAAATGAATGCAGAGCAGATTTATATACATGTTCTGTGTCATAAAGTCTAGAGCTTTCTGGTAGCCCATGTGCCTGAGCACTCAACAAGGTTTTATCAGTGCAGGGGTGAGCAATGGGGCAAGGGGATTGGGAGACCCAGGGAGTCAATGGCCTGGGATAGGAAGACCCAAGTGGGTCCAGTCCCCCCACATTAGAAATGTGAGTTTGGGCAAGATTCACTGGGTCTCAGTTTCCTCTTCAGACAAATAATGACTTCAGGAGGAACCACTTGCAGGCCTTCTTCAGTTCTTTTTGTCAGTTGTTGGTTAGTTTTAAGCTAAGTTGTATCCAACTCTTTATGACCTCATGGACTGCAGCACCCCAGGTTTCCTTGTCCTTCACTATCTCCCAGAGCTTGCTCAAACTCGTATCCATTGAGTCAGTGATGCTATCCAACCATCTCGTCCTCTATTGTCCCCTTCTCCTCTGGCCCTCAGTCTTTCCCAGTATCAGGATCTTTTTCCAGTGAGTCAGCTCTTACATCAGGTGACCAAAGTATTGGACATTCAGTTTCAGAAGCAGTCCTTCCAGTGAATATTCAGAGTTTATTTTCTTTAGGATTGAATGGTTTGATCTCCTTGTTGTCCAGTGAACTCTCAAGAGTCTTTTGTAGCACCACAGTTTGAAAGCATCAGTAGCTTTTTATGTGTAGCTGTCTGAAAGATGAGGAGCTGTCAGAATGTCCATAATATTAAACACCTACTCTATTGTTTAATGTTGTAATGGGGCATGTACATCACAGAGGAGGAGAAGGACCACCTGCCCATGAAAGTGGGGTGCCTCTCACTCAGGGTGCTTGTTCTACGAGTATCAGAGTGGTCTCTCCCTCTCTTGTTAGTGGAAGTGACAGGCTCTCTGATTTTTGTGATTTCAGTGTAGTTCAGCTGTTATGATTTTGAGGTATATTTGTGCCTACAGATGTGTCAGGCAGAGTGGAAACACCACACTGGAACAGATGTGAGGGAGGGTGAGGCCATAAACAAACACCCCTCCTCCCTGCAGCTCACACAGCTCCAGCCCAGGTTGCCCCACAGATCATCACTTCTGGCAAGTCTGCAGGCAGCACTGAGCCTGCTGCCCTGATGGGACAACTGCAAGAAACCAGGAGAGGTTAGCTTGGACCAGTAGTCAGGGAGGCCTCCTGAAGACAGGGCAGCCAGGGAAAGAAGAGGTGGAAGGGCAGACAGAGACCCTCCTGGGGTGGGGGAATGAGAGAGCAGTGAGCAGGAGGACCCGCAGGGTCTGTGAGAGGAGAGGTCTTGCAGGACCTGGGGGACTTCCCAGAACAGTGAGGCCTGGGGAAGGGTTGAAGGCCAGAAACCGCTGTTGTCGGTTTAGTGTTTAGGACTCATGTATGTGCCACTCCCTGCATGGCCCTCCATCCATCTGCTCTGTCTGTCACCACTGTCATCGCCGGGGCCACAACCCCCAGCAGCTGTCTCAGGTGTCTTCGCCCACCAGGCCGTGTTCACTTCTGCACAGGGAGACCACATCAGTGGGCAGATGGGAAAAGGTGCCTCTGAACTTTCGTTTGGAGACCAGGTTGTCCCTTTTGTGTCTATAAAAGATCAGCATTCTTGTATTCTAAAGGAAAAGAGATGGAGTTTATTGGTGAAAATAGAGGATTCATTAATTCTTAGCCAGACAGAAGTAGGACCCAGCTGGTGTGCTTGGTTGTAAATGAAATCAGTTTCCTCTACCCAAGGATAGCAGAAGAGTTAAAATGAAGTCCATAGTCATAGGTCTGTGTCAGACCCCTGTTCTGACAGCCTTTGAGTTAGCAGTGACAGGACTGGAGGAAGTGGTTTTCCTTTCCCAAGACTGAGGCCAGCAACACAGACCACCTGTTCATGAAAGTGGGGTGCCTCTCACTCAGGGTGCTTGTTCTACAGTATCAGAGTGGTCTCTCTCTCTTGTTAGTGGAAGTGACAGGCTCTCTGATTTTTGTGATTTCAGTGTAGTTCAGCTGTTATGATTTTGAGGTATATTTGTGCCTACAGATGTGTCAGGCAGAGTGGAAACACCACACTGGAACAGATGTGAGGGAGGGTGAGGCCATAAACAAACACCCCTCCTCCCTGCAGCTCACACAGCTCCAGCCCAGGTTGCCCCACAGATCATCACTTCTGGCAAGTCTGCAGGCAGCACTGAGCCTGCTGCCCTGATGGGACAACTGCAAGAAACCAGGAGAGGTTAGCTTGGACCAGTAGTCAGGGAGGCCTCCTGAAGACAGGGCAGCCAGGGAAAGAAGAGGTGGAAGGGCAGACAGAGACCCTCCTGGGGTGGGGGAATGAGAGAGCAGTGAGCAGGAGGACCCGCAGGGTCTGTGAGAGGAGAGGTCTTGCAGGACCTGGGGGACTTCCCAGAACAGTGAGGCCTGGGGAAGGGTTGAAGGCCAGAAACCGCTGTTGTCGGTTTAGTGTTTAGGACTCATGTATGTGCCACTGCCTGCATGGCCCTCCATCCATCTGCTCTGTCTGTCACCACTGTCAGCGGCGGGGCCACAACCCCCAGCAGCTGGCTCAGGTGTCTTCGCCCACCAGGCCGTGTTCACTTCTGCACAGGGAGACCACATCAGTGGGCAGATGGGAAAAGGTGCCTCTGAACTTTCGTTTGGAGACCAGGTTGTCCCTTTTGTGTCTATAAAAGATCAGCATTCTTGTATTCTAAAGGAAAAGAGATGGAGTTTATTGGTGAAAATAGAGGATTCATTAATTCTTAGCCAGACAGAAGTAGGACCCAGCTGGTGTGCTTGGTTGTAAATGAAATCAGTTTCCTCTACCCAAGGATAGCAGAAGAGTTAAAATGAAGTCCATAGTCATAGGTCTGTGTCAGACCCCTGTTCTGACAGCCTTTGAGTTAGCAGTGACAGGACTGGAGGAAGTGGTTTTCCTTTCCCAAGACTGAGGCCAGCAACACAGACCACCTGTTCAGAGATGAATCCTGGGCCACCCAGAGTCTGCAGTCGCTACAGGTGTCCTGTCCTCTCTCCATGTCAGAGCCAGAATGTATACACAGAAAGGCCTTCTTAACCATACATGACAGCGTTGGAGGAGGGGTGGTGAACGGGGGCAGAGGGGAGGAGGAGAAGTAAGCGACCTTCAAGAATGCTCACCATCACCCTCCATGGTGCCTGTGGTGAGGGTTCTGGAGTCAGTGGGCAAGTCAGCACCAGGATGTGGGTTCCTGACAGCATTTTAAGCTGTGGCTCTGAGGTGGAGGTCTTCGTAATGACTCAGCATCACCCAGACTTGGGGACATCAGGTCTTATTTTCCCCCGACACTTTGCCAGTGGTGAGCTCAGCCTGGTTCTCTGGGGTGTAGAACCCCATGTGCACTCAAAGAGTGCCACCTCATGCCAAACATCTGGTCACTGCATGGCCTCACGTGCCAGAGACCCTGCGTGAACATCCCCTGTGCTAGATATTTCATAGGCCCCTCCATACATGCACATTTCCAAACTCAAACTCAGGTTTGGTTTTTAATATAGAAAGGATCTGTCTGCCTGTTCCATTAGCCATGACAGGAAGCCTTGCTGATGTCCCTTCTCCTCTCCCCAAGGAAGCCTATGTGATGGCCAGTGTGGACAACCCTCATGTGTGCCGCCTCCTGGGCATCTGCCTGACCTCCACGGTGCAGCTCATCACGCAGCTCATGCCCTTCGGCTGCCTACTGGACTATGTCCGTGAGCACAAGGACAACATTGGTTCTCAGCATCTGCTCAACTGGTGTGTGCAAATCGCAAAGGTAAGTCACAAGCAACCAGCGCTGAAAGCCAGTGGGCAGGGCCATGAAGCAGGGCTGACAGATGCCCCCGCTTGTTGCTGTGTCTTGCCTCCTGCGCTGATGTGGTCATTAGGAAGAGCCCCAAAGAACAGTGGCAAGAGGGCATTAGAGACAACTAGAAAGTCAACAATTGCAATCCCCACCCTAGGAAAGCAGTGAGTATGTCGAGAGAGGGTGTGTGTGCGTGCACATGCATGGACACAGCATAAACTTTTCTCTATTTTGGATGAAATTGAATTGATCGTCTTTTGCATCAGATTAGCGCCTCTCCCACTGCATGCTGTAAATCTAATTATTCAGCTACATGTTCACAATTGGGTGCTCTCAGCATGGTTGATGTTAGTGTCTTATTTCCCTGGCTCTCTTTTTGTTGAGTACTATAGTAATTTGTAGCAGAGGAGGAGATGTGACATTCACCAGGCAGGACTGGATAACAAGGCTGACAAACCAGCACAGGTGAGGTTGTCAGGTGACAGAGAGCCAGGTGGACAGGCAGGTGTTAGCTCTGCTGTGTGGTGACAGGACGTGAACAGATGTGTCTTCTGCTTCCTAGGGCTCCTTACACATCCTTCTGTCAACAGGCTAGAGCAAGGGAGGAGCTGAGGGGCCAGGTGGTGACCAGGTGGCCCCACGTGTGAGCTGAGACCAGGAGCAGAGCCAGGTCGTTAGTGGCTCATATGGCCTTGCAAGGACTTTTCTTTCATCTCAGACCTCGCCATCTTGATCATGGCACTGCATCAGTTACTTGCAACTCAACTTGCTAACTTCTGTTTCTTCTAACAATGGGTATACCTTTCACTCAGTTGAATGAATGAAATCTGTGGATGGACTCCGCCCTCAAACCCTGTGGCCCCGGGGCAGGTATTAGGAGCTCCAGGAGACCTGGCAAGCAGGGAGTGCCTCATCCCCATCCAGGTCCTGGTTGCTCATCTCACCCAGGGCAGCAGTGAAGTTTGGTCCTGTGGATTTACATTTCTCCTCCAGGACTAAGGGGCTCCACCAGGCTGGCAGGCAGAAGACTGCCTTCTAGGAAAACAGCAGCATGGTGCTGTTCTTCTTGTGCCCGCTGAGGTGGCTGTTTCAGCCACAGCCCCAGAGGATCCAGCACATGGGGGTTGGGGGGTAGTGCCTTCTCAGAATCCCACCCATAACCTGTCATTCTCATAACCACAACCCTGGTTTCAGAACAGAGGAGTTACTTACCCATGGCTAGATAATGGTCCTGATTAGTCACGTGCCTTAACATGCTGGGGTTTCATGAAGATGCTGGTTGTTTCTGGACCTGACTTTTGTTTCCTAGGATGAAATTGAATTGATCGTCTTTTGCATCAGATTAGCGCCTCTCCCACTGCATGCTGTAAATCTAATTATTCAGCTACATGTTCACAATTGGGTGCTCTCAGCATGGTTGATGTTAGTGTCTTATTTCCCTGGCTCTCTTTTTGTTGAGTACTATAGTAATTTGTAGCAGAGGAGGAGATGTGACATTCACCAGGCAGGACTGGATAACAAGGCTGACAAACCAGCACAGGTGAGGTTGTCAGGTGACAGAGAGCCAGGTGGACAGGCAGGTGTTAGCTCTGCTGTGTGGTGACAGGACGTGAACAGATGTGTCTTCTGCTTCCTAGGGCTCCTTACACATCCTTCTGTCAACAGGCTAGAGCAAGGGAGGAGCTGAGGGGCCAGGTGGTGACCAGGTGGCCCCACGTGTGAGCTGAGACCAGGAGCAGAGCCAGGTCGTTAGTGGCTCATATGGCCTTGCAAGGACTTTTCTTTCATCTCAGACCTCGCCATCTTGATCATGGCACTGCATCAGTTACTTGCAACTCAACTTGCTAACTTCTGTTTCTTCTAACAATGGGTATACCTTTCACTCAGTTGAATGAATGAAATCTGTGGATGGACTCCGCCCTCAAGCCCTGTGGCCCCGGGGCAGGTATGAGGAGCTCCAGGAGACCTGGCAAGCAGGGAGTGCCTCATCCCCATCCAGGTCCTGGTTGCTCATCTCACCCAGGGCAGCAGTGAAGTTTGGTCCTGTGGATTTACATTTCTCCTCCAGGACTAAGGGGCTCCACCAGGCTGGCAGGCAGAAGACTGCCTTCTAGGAAAACAGCAGCATGGTGCTGTTCTTCTTGTGCCCGCTGAGGTGGCTGTTTCAGCCACAGCCCCAGAGGATCCAGCACATGGGGGTTGGGGGGTAGTGCCTTCTCAGAATCCCACCCATAACCTGTCATTCTCATAACCACAACCCTGGTTTCAGAACAGAGGAGTTACTTACCCATGGCTAGATAATGGTCCTGATTAGTCACGTGCCTTAACATGCTGGGGTTTCATGAAGATGCTGGTTGTTTCTGGACCTGACTGTGTTAGTTTCCTAGGACTGCCTTCAAAAACTGTGACAAATCTAGTGGCTCACCACAACAGAAAATTATTCTCTCACAGTTTTAGAGGTCAGAAGTCCAGAATCAAGGTGTCTGTAGGTTGTGGCCCCTCTGAAGGCTCTAGGGGAGAATCCTTCCTCCCTTCCCCAACTGTGGTGGCTCCAGGTATCCCTGGTTTATGGCAGCATCACTCCCATCTCTGCCCCCTCTTCATGTGGCTTCCTTCTCTGGCTCTGAGTCCAGATAACCTCTCTCTTAGAAGACACGAGTCATTCCTCAATCCAGGATGATTTCATCTCAAGATCTTTAATTAGATCTGCAAGACCCTGTGTCTGAGGTCACATTCTGGGGTTCTAGGTAGACATGAAATTTGGGGGAAACAAACTCATCAGTGGCCACAAGATGGAAATACTCAGTTTTCATTCCAATCCCAAAGAAGGATGATGCAAAGAATGTTCAAACTACTGCACAGTGGTGCTCATTTCACATGCTAGTAAGGTCATGCTCAAAATTCTCCAAGCTAAGCTTCAACAGTGCATGAGCCAGGAAATTCCAGATGTACAACCTAGATTTGGAAAAGGCAGAGGAATCAGAGATCAAATTGCCAGCATCCATTGTATCATAGAAAAATCAAAGGAATTCTAGAAAAATATCTACTTCTGCTTCACTGAGTACACTAAATCCTTTGACTGTGTGGACAACAAACTGTGGAAAATTCTTAAAGAGAAGAGATACCAAACCACCTTTCCTGGCTTCTGAGAAACTTGTATGTAGGTCAAGAAGCAACAGAACCAGACATGGAACAAGGAAGTGGTTCAAAATTGGGAAAGGAGTTCATCAAGGCTGTACAATATCACCCTACTTATATAACTTACATGCACAGTGCATCATGTGAAATGCTGGGCTGTATGAATCTCAAACTGGAACCCAAAGGATGACTCATCAAGGCTTGTCATTCTCATAACCACAACCCTGGTTTCAGCATTTCCTGGCTAGATAATGGTCCTGATTAGTCACGTGCCTTAACATGCTGGGGTTTCATGAAGATGCTGGTTGTTTCTGGACCTGACTGTGTTAGTTTCCTAGGACTGCCTTCAAAACTGTGACAAATCTAGTGGCTCACCACAACAGAAAATTATTCTCTCACAGTTTTAGAGGTCAGAAGTCCAGAATCAAGGTGTCTGTAGGTTGTGGCCCCTCTGAAGGCTCTAGGGGAGAATCCTTCCTCCCTTCCCCAACTGTGGTGGCTCCAGGTATCCCTGGTTTATGGCAGCATCACTCCCATCTCTGCCCCCTCTTCATGTGGCTTCCTTCTCTGGCTCTGAGTCCAGATAACCCTCTCTCTTAGAAGACACGAGTCATTCCTCAATCCAGGATGATTTCATCTCAAGATCTTTAATTAGATCTGCAAGACCCTGTGTCTGAGGTCACATTCTGGGGTTCTAGGTAGACATGAAATTTGGGGGAAACAAACTCATCAGTGGCCACAAGATGGAAATACTCAGTTTTCATTCCAATCCCAAAGAAGGATGATGCAAAGAATGTTCAAACTACTGCACAGTGGTGCTCATTTCACATGCTAGTAAGGTCATGCTCAAAATTCTCCAAGCTAAGCTTCAACAGTGCATGAGCCAGGAAATTCCAGATGTACAACCTAGATTTGGAAAAGGCAGAGGAATCAGAGATCAAATTGCCAGCATCCATTGTATCATAGAAAAATCAAAGGAATTCTAGAAAAATATCTACTTCTGCTTCACTGAGTACACTAAATCCTTTGACTGTGTGGACAACAAACTGTGGAAAATTCTTAAAGAGAAGAGATACCAAACCACCTTTCCTGGCTTCTGAGAAACTTGTATGTAGGTCAAGAAGCAACAGAACCAGACATGGAACAAGGAAGTGGTTCAAAATTGGGAAAGGAGTTCATCAAGGCTGTACAATATCACCCTACTTATATAACTTACATGCACAGTGCATCATGTGAAATGCTGGGCTGTATGAATCTCAAACTGGAATCAAGGTTTCCAGGAGAAAAATCAGCAACTTCAGATATGGAGATGACACCACTCTAATGGCAGAAAGCAAAGGGGAACTAAAGAGCCTCTTGATGAATGTGAAAGAGGAGAGTGAAAAAGCTGACTTAAAACTCAACATTCAAAAAACAAAGATTGTGGCGTCTGGTCCCATCACTTCATGGCAAATAGATGGGCAAACAGTGGAAATAATGACAGACTATTTTCTTGGGCTCCAAAATCACGGCAGACAGTGACTGTTACCATGAAATTGAAAGATGCTTACCTCTTAGAAGGAAAGTTATGACAAACTTAGACAGCATATTAGAAAGGAGACATCACTTTGCCAACAAAGGTCTGTCTAGTCAAAGCTATTGGTTTTCAGTAGATATGTATAGATCTGAGAGGTGGACCCTAAAGACAACTGAGTGCCAAAGAATTGATGCCTTCGAACTGTGATGTTGGAAAAGACTATTTAGAGTCCCTCAGACAACAAGGATATCAAACCAGTCAATCCTAAAGGAAATCAGCCCTGAATATTCACTGGAGGGACTGATGCTGAAGCTGAAGGTCCAATGCTCTGACCACCTTATGCAAAGAAATGACTCATTGGAAAAGACCCTGATGCTGGAAGAAGTAGAAGACAGAAAGAAGTAGTGAATTTGCAGAGAATGAGTTGGTTGGGTGACATCACCAACTCAGTGGACATGAATTTGAGCAAGCTCTGAGAGATAGTGAAGGACAGGAAAGCCTGGTGTGCTACAGTCCATGGGGTTGAAAAGAGCTAGACATGACTGAGCAATTGAACTGAACTGAAATGAAATGAATTCAGCCCAGTACAGTGGGTGATGTAGGGGATGAGGTCATTAGCCCAGTGTAGGTTTCACTGAACATGGAATGTTTCCTGGTGGTCCACTCATGTCCTGACCCCTGACCTCAGAAATTCTTCCTTAGTCTCTCTCCCAACCATCTGAGGCAGGAGAATCACCAAAGCTACCTCACTCTACTTTAGGCAGTGTCTATTACCTTGCTTAAGTTGCTTTGCTTTTTCTAAACACCACTTGCTTCCTGAAAAGATCTGATTTATGTACCTGTTTACTTGAAACTGGGAGGTGAGCTTTGTTAGCTGTACTCTGACTGCTGTTCACTTGGGGCCAGGCGTCCAGAACTCTGCACACCTGAGCCATCTGCTCCTGCCTGGTGAATGAGGGAAGTTTACCAGGTACCTAGATGTTTAGCATTCTAATTTTAATGTGTCAATTTGCAACTCCACAAATGTGACTTTCTCTCTCTCTCTCTCTCTCTCTCTTTATTTTTAGCCTCTTTTATTGGTTTTCCATTCATTTATTTTTCATCCATCTTTATTCCTAGGGCTGTGTGGGCCTCCCACTTCTGTGGCCTCTCCCGGTGCAGAGCACCAGTTCTGGGCACACGTGCTCCAGAGCAATGGTTCACAATTGGTTGCACCAGTCCAGCCGCTCCACAGCACATGGGATCCTCCCGGGCCAGGGATCAAACCGGTGCCCCTGCACTGCAAGGTGGACCCTTTACCCAGTGGACCACCAGGGAACCCCAAATGTGACTTTTTTATGTGAGGAGACACACAGCCCTGGCAAGTTCTAGCCAGTACAGAACTGGGCATGAGATTCTGGGGGATTCACAACTCAGGAGTCACAGGTTCGATCCTTGGGTCAAGAAGATCCCTTGGAGGAGGAAATGGCAGCCCACTCCAGTATTCTTGCCTGGAGAATTCCATGGACAAGGGAGCCTGGAGCCCATGGGGTCCATGGGGTTAAAAAGAGTTGGGTTTGACTTAGGGACTGAGCAGGTGAATTGTCCTGCACCTTGTGTCTGAGGCTGAAGCAGGAACAGAGGACAGTGCCAGGCAGCCTCTGTGAAGCACACACTCAGGCCCCAGTATGCACCCCATGCTCACTCCTCTGGTTTTTTCCCTACTTTTTTACTAATTTAGGTTAGTGACTCAGATCTCAGCTGAAACATCATTATATTCTATTTCTATATTGATTTTCTTTCCTTAGAGCAGCACCTCCTGCTTTTGTTCCTCTCATTCCTGAGACTTTCCCCTTCTCTCTTTAGCAACTCCACATTCAGATCTGCATGTCCACACTCTATATAGATGGAAGCTTGTTTGACCCCAAACCCGTCTTCTACACATGAGGAAAAGCAAACACCTGACCATGGTCATGCCCACCACAGGACGAACTCAGTTCTGCCTTGGCCCTCATCAGCCCTGTGTTTCCCAAGTTCCAGAGTTGAGTTTTCCAGATAGTGCTCTCTATGTTATTATTCATAATTTCACTTTGTTATTTAAACCCACCACTCTGCCTACTGGACTCTGTTCAGGTTCACTTTCCTCTGAAGTCCATTCACATTGCAGCTGCTATTAACTTTGGTCTATAATGGACCTGCTTTCTGTTTCACAAGAGAAACCTCACCACTGCACTTGCACAGCTGTCCCCATGCAGCATCTGTTCCCATAGGTACAGGAAAATAATGATCTTCTCAGCTGTAAAGAGAAAAGTTTGCTCTTGGGCTAGTGACTATTTATGTAAGTATTAAACAGTTTTCTTTGTAAAATTTAGAAGTGGAACCACCCAGAAACAGTTAGTGGCTGACCAGAAGCTAAACTTGCTGGCATTTTCAAAGTAGGATTTATTGACTTATAAATGTCCTCACTGATTCACAAAGGCTCAGGCTCTCTTGGAAAGTTTTTCAAACATTGCTGATGAGCCGGACACTCTTACACAGGTATATTGTTCTCGCTAAACTGCTAGGTAGACAAGTTATATCGCCCAGGCACAAGGAAAATGAAAAGAAGGAAGGTAGCCTAGGGGAATTATTGCTGGAGTTAGGAGAGCAGAGGTGTCCTTCCACATTGGTGGGAAGTGGATTCTAGGCTCAGGTCTCAAGGAGGCTGTGTTCCTGTCACCTGCTTCCTGTTCCCTACATCCTAAGTTCCCAGCTCACTCCTCTGGTTTTTTCCCTACTTTTTTACTAATTTAGGTTAGTGACTCAGATCTCAGCTGAAACATCATTATATTCTATTTCTATATTGATTTTCTTTCCTTAGAGCAGCACCTCCTGCTTTTGTTCCTCTCATTCCTGAGACTTTCCCCTTCTCTCTTTAGCAACTCCACATTCAGATCTGCATGTCCACACTCTATATAGATGGAAGCTTGTTTGACCCCAAACCCGTCTTCTACACATGAGGAAAAGCAAACACCTGACCATGGTCATGCCCACCACAGGACGAACTCAGTTCTGCCTTGGCCCTCATCAGCCCTGTGTTTCCCAAGTTCCAGAGTTGAGTTTTCCAGATAGTGCTCTCTATGTTATTATTCATAATTTCACTTTGTTATTTAAACCCACCACTCTGCCTACTGGACTCTGTTCAGGTTCACTTTCCTCTGAAGTCCATTCACATTGCAGCTGCTATTAACTTTGGTCTATAATGGACCTGCTTTCTGTTTCACAAGAGAAACCTCACCACTGCACTTGCACAGCTGTCCCCATGCAGCATCTGTTCCCATAGGTACAGGAAAATAATGATCTTCTCAGCTGTAAAGAGAAAAGTTTGCTCTTGGGCTAGTGACTATTTATGTAAGTATTAAACAGTTTTCTTTGTAAAATTTAGAAGTGGAACCACCCAGAAACAGTTAGTGGCTGACCAGAAGCTAAACTTGCTGGCATTTTCAAAGTAGGATTTATTGACTTATAAATGTCCTCACTGATTCACAAAGGCTCAGGCTCTCTTGGAAAGTTTTTCAAACATTGCTGATGAGCCGGACACTCTTACACAGGTATATTGTTCTCGCTAAACTGCTAGGTAGACAAGTTATATCGCCCAGGCACAAGGAAAATGAAAAGAAGGGAAGGTAGCCTAGGGGGAATTATTGCTGGAGTTAGGAGAGCAGAGGTGTCCTTCCACATTGGTGGGAAGTGGATTCTAGGCTCAGGTCTCAAGGAGGCTGTGTTCCTGTCACCTGCTTCCTGTTCCCTACATCCTAAGTTCCCAGCTCATGAAGGTACATGGAGCTCTCGCTCACTGGGAGTAACTTAGGTGCTTCAGAAAGTGTGTCCGTTCTTTCTGGCTACTCAAACCAGTTAGCAGTCCTGAAATATTTAGATGGGATGATAATGTCATAAAATGGTAGAATCCAGAAGATGCTTCCATGACTTCAGTTTAAGGAACACCACTGTGGGCCCAGGCTGTCCCTTGGAGCATCTCAGAGCACATCCTACAAATCCTGTAAATCAGCTCTCTGAACTGTGATTCATTTAACATTTTCTCCAACCTCTGGGACAACAGAGTTTTCTTTCACCTAACCTGGATTAAGATCTCACCAAAGTTAGTTTTCAGAGAGATAAGTTGCAAATGCTTGATCAGGCTCTGGTGAGATTTGAAGGTAGCTGTTGGGGAAGGGGAAATTGGAGGGCGAGGCTCTCAGAAGGATGCTGACCACAACTTCATAAGCACCAAAATGTGCCTAATTCATTCAATAAGATGAAACTTAATAAGGATGAACTTCAGAAAACATTCCATTCAAAGGATCCATTTTTTAAGTACACAGGGTACTTGGGTTGGATCTTGCGCCCCAGGTGTTTTCATTGTTCACACATTTATAGGAGCCCTCAGGCCATGTGAGCAGCTAAGAAAAAACCATCTAGGTTAGGGGAGGAAGGTGGTCCTGTCTCTAATGGGAGAGAATGAAAATCTTACTGGGAAAGGATCTGTCATTCATCAGCTTTGCTCGGCCTTCGTAGGGGAGATGCTGACCATCTCGTGCAGCTCAAGTACATGGCCTCCCATCTGGGCCCAGGTGGCTCTGGGCACCTAGGTCTGCTTCCCCCTCCCCCTGCCACCCTGGTTTCCTATTCTCCAGATCAGGACTCATAAAGGTGAGGTTCCAGGCAGCTCCCACCCCTCTGACTAACTGTGCAGCCATGAGGGTAATGATTCGGCCTCCATCCATGGGCCCAGAGAGGACTCCTCCTATGAGCTGATTCACCCACAAAGCACACACCTGGGCACCAAGTCCACAGACAAGACAGAGTCAAACAGCAGACCCAGTAGCCAGATATTTCAGTTATTTGGGTTTTTGTTATTCTTACATTGTTCCACAGAAGATTACAGTTGAATTTAACCTTAACTTAATGATCACTTTACATTATATCAGTATAAAGCAAAAGTTGCTGTACTGTTAAAGCATATTCATCAACTCTTAGACATTTTACTTAGCTATTTCTTGAGCATTTATGTAACTTAGGTGCTTCAGAAAGTGTGTCCGTTCTTGCTGGCTACTCAAACCAGATAGCAGTCCTGAAATATTTAGATGGGATGATAATGTCATAAAATGGTAGAATCCAGAAGATGCTTCCATGACTTCAGTTTAAGGAACACCACTGTGGGCCCAGGCTGTCCCTTGGAGCATCTCAGAGCACATCCTACAAATCCTGTAAATCAGCTCTCTGAACTGTGATTCATTTAACATTTTCTCCAACCTCTGGGACAACAGAGTTTTCTTTCACCTAACCTGGATTAAGATCTCACCAAAGTTAGTTTTCAGAGAGATAAGTTGCAAATGCTTGATCAGGCTCTGGTGAGATTTGAAGGTAGCTGTTGGGGAAGGGGAAATTGGAGGGCGAGGCTCTCAGAAGGATGCTGACCACAACTTCATAAGCACCAAAATGTGCCTAATTCATTCAATAAGATGAAACTTAATAAGGATGAACTTCAGAAAACATTCCATTCAAAGGATCCATTTTTTAAGTACACAGGGTACTTGGGTTGGATCTTGCGCCCCAGGTGTTTTCATTGTTCACACATTTATAGGAGCCCTCAGGCCATGTGAGCAGCTAAGAAAAAACCATCTAGGTTAGGGGAGGAAGGTGGTCCTGTCTCTAATGGGAGAGAATGAAAATCTTACTGGGAAAGGATCTGTCATTCATCAGCTTTGCTCGGCCTTCGTAGGGGAGATGCTGACCATCTCGTGCAGCTCAAGTACATGGCCTCCCATCTGGGCCCAGGTGGCTCTGGGCACCTAGGTCTGCTTCCCCCTCCCCCTGCCACCCTGGTTTCCTATTCTCCAGATCAGGACTCATAAAGGTGAGGTTCCAGGCAGCTCCCACCCCTCTGACTAACTGTGCAGCCATGAGGGTAATGATTCGGCCTCCATCCATGGGCCCAGAGAGGACTCCTCCTATGAGCTGATTCACCCACAAAGCACACACCTGGGCACCAAGTCCACAGACAAGACAGAGTCAAACAGCAGACCCAGTAGCCAGATATTTCAGTTATTTGGGTTTTTGTTATTCTTACATTGTTCCACAGAAGATTACAGTTGAATTTAACCTTAACTTAATGATCACTTTACATTATATCAGTATAAAGCAAAAGTTGCTGTACTGTTAAAGCATATTCATCAACTCTTAGACATTTTACTTAGCTATTTCTTGAGCATTTATGTCAGTGTCAGGTATCATGTGAAATATCTATCTATATCTATATCTATCTATATCTATCTATCTATCTATATCTATCTATCTATCTATCTATATCTATCTATCTATCTATCTATATATATATATATATATATATATATATATATATAACAAAATTTATTATCTCCCCAAACTTAGAAACAGATGAGGAAAACAGATCTATGCAGAGCTAACAGTGCAAGAGGAAATGAGGGAGTCAGATCAGGAGAGGTGGGGCCAGACTTCCAGAGGCTGCTCTACAAGCCCCATGGGGACCAGAGAAGTGGGCTCAGCCTGACTGTCAGGCACCAGGTATGGGGATGGCAGTGTGCACCCCACACCCTCTGGAGCCATGGACTTGCTGTGGTGCTGTGGATGTGAGTGAGAGCCCACGCCCATCCCAGGAGGTGTCCAGAGGAGCAGTGGGAGGTGACAGGAGATGCTGAGGGCTGCTGGAGAATGAGGGGCAGGGCAGGAGGGAAGGGGATACTCCACGCGAAGCTGAAAACCCAGCTTCATCATGAAAGCCAAGGGCGCCTACGCAGGAATTTATTCATGAGCAGACTTGTCAGGAAAGTGTAGGCAGCAGCCTAATTCAAGCTCATGGCAAAAAGGGTGGCATAGAGAGGACAGACTTGGCGTTCAGGAGGAAATGGTGACAGTCACAACGCTGATGGACAGCTCTACTGGGCATTGTCCTAAGTGCTCCATACAGATTAACTCATTTAATCCTCTGAGTAGGCCATCTTACATGTGGGGAGAGAGAGGCAAGAGTGTTTATGTAATGTGCCAAGGTCTCAAGCAAGTAAGCAACAAAATCAAAATTTGACCCCAGGCACACTTGCTACCAAGCCTGTGCTTTTCCCCAGCACTTGATGCCACAGGTCAGAGTGGAGCCCACAGGCTGGTGAGCCTAGCGGGCCTCCTATCCCCACCCAGCAGGAGGTTGGTGTCTAGTACAGGACATTCTGACACTTCTCTCTTGAGAGCAGGGCTCCATAGTGTAGAAGCTGTGCCCCTCTGTACTCTGCTGCAGCCCTCTGCCTGCCCTCCACTTCCTACTTCTGCCATCTCTGTAGTCACCAGGTCACTGCCTGCCACCTCCCCACATCGTGGTTAAAAACTATGCTAGAGGGCTTCCCTGGTGGTCCAAAGGGTAGAGTCGGCCTTGCAGTGCAAGGGGCATTGTTTCAATCCCTGGCCCGGGAAGATCCCACGTGCTGTGGAGCCACTGGAGCAGTATATCCAATTACAAGCCAGCACTCTGGAGCGCATGCGCCCAGAGTTGGTGCGCTACAATGAGAGAGGCCACGGCAATAGAAGGCCCACAAAGGCCAAGGAATAAAGATGGATGACAATAAATAAATAAATGAAGAGGCCTAAATTAAAAAAAAAAAGAAAGGAAAGGAAACTATGCTAGAAATGCAGCTCAGCTCTGCTGCTTGCTCTGGACTCCTCCTGAGAATGGAAGTTTGCTGCAGTGCCTGGAAAAACAGTCGATAAATATCAAACCCAACCCAGGCCTTGCTTCTGTGAGTGTTGCGCCAGGAACATCTTGTAAACCTCATGAAGCGTCCCGAGTCTCCTGTGCCGTCAAGTCCCAGCATGAAGAGAGCCCTTCAGATCCCCTTTTAATCTCAGTGTCGCAACATCCATCCTCACTGTCCTATGTTAGCTAACAAAATAAATATGTTGCTTTAAACTGAAGTGAGAATCTCAGAGAAAATCAGGGAAATGCATTTCCAAGAGGCCGCATGAGGCTGAAACACTGGTGTTGCTTCCTACGGTTCTGTTTGGAGTCTGAGAGTCCACCAGCAGTTTCAGAACTCTTATCTTTGGCGCTGGTTAAAATATAACTGTGTGTGGCACTGAGACGGCCTTTCAAACTGTGTTATGTGAGACAGAAACCAAGGAATAGAGTTTTATTAAAGTTCAAAAGAGCCTAATCTTGTCTCAGGATTATCTCTGACTTCAATCCCTTTGGCTGATTGGGTTTCTACTCCAAAACATACGCCAGCACAGGCTCCCTCCCCTTATCCCCACCCAGCAGGAGGTTGGTGTCTAGTACAGGACCTTCTGACACTTCTCTCTTGAGAGCAGGGCTCCATAGTGTAGAAGCTGTGCCCCTCTGTACTCTGCTGCAGCCCTCTGCCTGCCCTCCACTTCCTACTTCTGCCATCTCTGTAGTCACCAGGTCACTGCCTGCCACCTCCCCACATCGTGGTTAAAAACTATGCTAGAGGGCTTCCCTGGTGGTCCAAAGGGTAGAGTCGGCCTTGCAGTGCAAGGGGCATTGTTTCAATCCCTGGCCCGGGAAGATCCCACGTGCTGTGGAGCCACTGGAGCAGTATATCCAATTACAAGCCAGCACTCTGGAGCGCATGCGCCCAGAGTTGGTGCGCTACAATGAGAGAGGCCACGGCAATAGAAGGCCCACAAAGGCCAAGGAATAAAGATGGATGACAATAAATAAATAAATGAAGAGGCCTAAATTAAAAAAAAAAAGAAAGGAAAGGAAACTATGCTAGAAATGCAGCTCAGCTCTGCTGCTTGCTCTGGACTCCTCCTGAGAATGGAAGTTTGCTGCAGTGCCTGGAAAAACAGTCGATAAATATCAAACCCAACCCAGGCCTTGCTTCTGTGAGTGTTGCGCCAGGAACATCTTGTAAACCTCATGAAGCGTCCCCGAGTCTCCTGTGCCGTCAAGTCCCAGCATGAAGAGAGCCCTTCAGATCCCCTTTTAATCTCAGTGTCGCAACATCCATCCTCACTGTCCTATGTTAGCTAACAAAATAAATATGTTGCTTTAAACTGAAGTGAGAATCTCAGAGAAAATCAGGGAAATGCATTTCCAAGAGGCCGCATGAGGCTGAAACACTGGTGTTGCTTCCTACGGTTCTGTTTGGAGTCTGAGAGTCCACCAGCAGTTTCAGAACTCTTATCTTTGGCGCTGGTTAAAATATAACTGTGTGTGGCACTGAGACGGCCTTTCAAACTGTGTTATGTGAGACAGAAACCAAGGAATAGAGTTTTATTAAAGTTCAAAAGAGCCTAATCTTGTCTCAGGATTATCTCTGACTTCAATCCCTTTGGCTGATTGGGTTTCTACTCCAAAACATACAAACTGCTTTCTTCTCCCCTTTCTCTGAGAAAACGTTGCTCTGGTCCTTTCATGATCTGAGAGTAGGAGGAGGGAAGTGGTTGAGGTACTTTCAATTGTTAGATTTTCTCAGCATCACACGATGTTGGGGTGTTGGGGTATTTTTTGGCATCTGGCGCAGTCTCTGGGTTCAGCAGGCAAATTTCACTTGGAGACCCCAGCGTGAAATTAAGGACACAGTCCCAATGGTGACCTCAGAGCCCTTGGTTTGTGAAGTAGCAGCCCAGCCTTTGGACCCCTGGGTCAACCGTCAGGTCGGTTGTGTGGGTGCCGGGCCTGCCAGCACCTGGAGAGGTTTCTTTGCAGGTGTATTTGCGATGCCTGATGCCTGGTGCGGAACTGTCAGCTACTATTATCACTTATTCATCCCTTCCTTCATTCACCTTCAGCAAGCTGTTGTAAAAATGTATCCAATGTAGCAGATTCTTTGTTAGGTATATAAAGAGGCAGAATGGAAGTTCACAGTGATAGTCAATTGTAACTGGAAATGCCCTCTCTTGTCTTCCCTGTGAGCTTAAAGAACCACACAGGAGATAAAGCTGGTACTAGGAACCCAGTGAAGGAAGAGAGGAGTCAGAGAGTAGAAGGCCTCCTGTGTTGGGAAGCCCTGCTTCTCTGTCCCTCTCCACACTCCATTCCTAAATATCTGTTCCTAACCTGGAAGTGCTGCATCAGGGAAGCACTTGCCAGTGTCTTCTTGAGTAGACGTGAGCCCATTAACCTTATTTCCTGGTACCTGAGACATCTTAGGAAGGGAAGCATTTAAATGAAACAGCACCTTAAACATTCAGGAGATTTCTAAATCATACAAAGGAAACATGGGAATCAATCACTTTTTTCCAAGAAACAGAAACATGAAAGGCCTCAAAAATATTCCTCAAAGACTAATTCCTAGTAGTGTCTTGATAAGATCCTATCTTCCTTTGAGGGCTTCCCTCGTAGCTCAGATGGTAAAGAATCTGCCTACAATGCAGAAAACCCAAGTTTGATATCTGGGTCGGGAAGATCCTCTGGGGAAGGAAATGACTACCCACTCTAGTATTCTTGCCTAAAGAATTCCATGGACAGAGAAATCTGATGGGCTCCATGGGATCACAAAGAGTTGGCAACTACTGAGTGACACTTGTTCACTCACTCATCTAATTTAGAAAAACGTTTGTCATTTTGCTTTGATATGACAAGGTAATTTGTAGTTTTTACCTAATGTCTATGCAAAAGAAAGTAAAGAATTTGCCAGGAAATTTGGGATTTACCCTTATGTGTAGGTGTTCCATGCACTTGCACTAAATCAAAGAGAGCTGTGTACAAAAAGCTCAAGAGTAATGCAGATTTGGTTGAATCCATTCATTTCTATGTTGTGCCTTTCAATAAGCATTTCCATGGTGCCTGCCCTTCGCTGGAGAGTTCATGAGTGTCAGCTGTAAAGGAGGCTGGGGGTGTGGCCCACCTCCCTGGTGGAGGGAGGAGAGGTGCTTCTGTGAGTAAGTGGGAGAGAATGTGGTCCCAACCACACAGGCTTCTCTGGCCTGCCAGGCCTAGCTCAGGTTCAAGGGCTACCAAGCTCCTAACAATGGGTTAGAGCTCAGGAGGGTCCAAGCGAGCTTAGCTCAGCTGGGCAGGCATCAAACCTGGAGTAGGGGCAGGAAGTGACCCCACCTGTCAGGGGAGGAAGGGCAGGGACAGAGACACCAAGGAGGCTGTGGACATGGAGGAGAGGTCAAGGGTCTCATGGTCAACCCTTCATATCCACGGTTCTGCATATGCAGAAGCAGCCAACCATGGATCAAAAATATTGGGGAAGAAAATTCCAGAAAGCTCCAAAAAACCCCACAAAACTTGAACTTGCTTGGTGCAGACACCTGTTTACATAGCATTTACTTTGTATTTACAACTAGTTACATTGTCTGAGGTATTGTAAGTCATCTAGAGATGATTTAAAGTCTGCAAGAGGATGCGTGCAGGTTACATACAAATGAGTGACAGTTGCTCAGTTGTGTCCAACCCTTTGTGAAAGGCCTCAAAATATTCCTCAAAGACTATCCAGTAGTGTCTTGATAAGATCCTATCTTCCTTTGAGGGCTTCCTCGTAGCTCAGATGGTAAAGAATCTGCCTACAATGCAGAAAACCCAAGTTTGATATCTGGGTCGGGAAGATCCTCTGGGGAAGGAAATGACTACCCACTCTAGTATTCTTGCCTAAAGAATTCCATGGACAGAGAAATCTGATGGGCTCCATGGGATCACAAAGAGTTGGCAACTACTGAGTGACACTTGTTCACTCACTCATCTAATTTAGAAAAACGTTTGTCATTTTGCTTTGATATGACAAGGTAATTTGTAGTTTTTACCTAATGTCTATGCAAAAGAAAGTAAAGAATTTGCCAGGAAATTTGGGATTTACCCTTATGTGTAGGTGTTCCATGCACTTGCACTAAATCAAAGAGAGCTGTGTACAAAAAGCTCAAGAGTAATGCAGATTTGGTTGAATCCATTCATTTCTATGTTGTGCCTTTCAATAAGCATTTCCATGGTGCCTGCCCTTCGCTGGAGAGTTCATGAGTGTCAGCTGTAAAGGAGGCTGGGGGTGTGGCCCACCTCCCTGGTGGAGGGAGGAGAGGTGCTTCTGTGAGTAAGTGGGAGAGAATGTGGTCCCAACCACACAGGCTTCTCTGGCCTGCCAGGCCTAGCTCAGGTTCAAGGGCTACCAAGCTCCTAACAATGGGTTAGAGCTCAGGAGGGTCCAAGCGAGCTTAGCTCAGCTGGGCAGGCATCAAACCTGGAGTAGGGGCAGGAAGTGACCCCACCTGTCAGGGGAGGAAGGGCAGGGACAGAGACACCAAGGAGGCTGTGGACATGGAGGAGAGGTCAAGGGTCTCATGGTCAACCCTTCATATCCACGGTTCTGCATATGCAGAAGCAGCCAACCATGGATCAAAAATATTGGGGAAGAAAATTCCAGAAAGCTCCAAAAAACCCCACAAAACTTGAACTTGCTTGGTGCAGACACCTGTTTACATAGCATTTACTTTGTATTTACAACTAGTTACATTGTCTGAGGTATTGTAAGTCATCTAGAGATGATTTAAAGTCTGCAAGAGGATGCGTGCAGGTTACATACAAATGAGTGACAGTTGCTCAGTTGTGTCCAACCCTTTGTGACCCTGTGGATCTTAGTGCACCAGGCTTCTCCCGTCCATGGAATTTTCCAGGCAAGAATACTGCAGTGGGTAGCCATTTCCTTCTCCAGGGATCTTCCCAACCAGAGACTGATCAAACTTTCCTGTATGGTAGGCAGATTCTTCATGATCTGAGTCACCAGGGAAGCTCTATATACAAATACTGTGCCATTTTTTTTAATAAGGAATTGAATATTTATGGTTTTGATTGGGAGGAGGCAGAGGGAGGGGTTCCTTGAGCCAGTCTCATGGGTACCAAGGGATTGTATATCTGAGAATTCATGAAATGTCAGGCTCTGTGCTGGGTGTTTCTCAAATATTCTTTCACAGCCTTCTTTTCTTATAATTCATGTATTATTTTTTAAAAATTTATTCAAATTACAAAGCACTAAAGACAATTTCATGTCTATTTTGAAAGTATCCTTGAATGTTTCTCAGTTTGAAACATTATTAAAAATAGCAGTTCTCCATACAATTAGTGAGAACAGAAACTCCAGACATAGTTCATTGAACAAAACTGGAGCACAGGCAAATTAACTCATTTCATTCTATGAAAATGGAATGAAAGATTATATGAGCTTTCACAGTTGGAACAACCAAAAGATAACCATAAGTGCTTCATCATATCCAAATAGAGGACAATTTTCAGCACAGATTAGTTCCTCAGAATTGTTAACTCTAAAAACCTTGTGGCAATTTAGGGCAGACTATATTTCCATGAAAGGAAAAATGATGTAAATAAATCCTGAACACAGAGAAGTGTAAAGAGTAATACCGGGCGTCCCCTGGTGGTCCAGTGGGTAAGGACACCGCCTTGCAGTGCAAGGGGCGCCGGTTCGAGTCCTGGCCTGGGAAGATCCACGTGCAAGCAAATAATGTCTAAAAAGGAAGAAAATTCCAGAAAGCTCCAAAAAACCCCACAAAACTTGAACTTGCTTGGTGCAGACACCTGTTTACATAGCATTTACTTTGTATTTACAACTAGTTACATTGTCTGAGGTATTGTAAGTCATCTAGAGATGATTTAAAGTCTGCAAGAGGATGCGTGCAGGTTACATACAAATGAGTGACAGTTGCTCAGTTGTGTCCAACCCTTTGTGACCCTGTGGATCTTAGTGCACCAGGCTTCTCCCGTCCATGGAATTTTCCAGGCAAGAATACTGCAGTGGGTAGCCATTTCCTTCTCCAGGGATCTTCCCAACCAGAGACTGATCAAACTTTCCTGTATGGTAGGCAGATTCTTCATGATCTGAGTCACCAGGGAAGCTCTATATACAAATACTGTGCCATTTTTTTTAATAAGGAATTGAATATTTATGGTTTTGATTGGGAGGAGGCAGAGGGAGGGGTTCCTTGAGCCAGTCTCATGGGTACCAAGGGATTGTATATCTGAGAATTCATGAAATGTCAGGCTCTGTGCTGGGTGTTTCTCAAATATTCTTTCACAGCCTTCTTTTCTTATAATTCATGTATTATTTTTTAAAAATTCATTCAAATTACAAAGCACTAAAGACAATTTCATGTCTATTTTGAAAGTATCCTTGAATGTTTCTCAGTTTGAAACATTATTAAAAATAGCAGTTCTCCATACAATTAGTGAGAACAGAAACTCCAGACATAGTTCATTGAACAAAACTGGAGCACAGGCAAATTAACTCATTTCATTCTATGAAAATGGAATGAAAGATTATATGAGCTTTCACAGTTGGAACAACCAAAAGATAACCATAAGTGCTTCATCATATCCAAATAGAGGACAATTTTCAGCACAGATTAGTTCCTCAGAATTGTTAACTCTAAAAACCTTGTGGCAATTTAGGGCAGACTATATTTCCATGAAAGGAAAAATGATGTAAATAAATCCTGAACACAGAGAAGTGTAAAGAGTAATACCGGGCGTCCCCTGGTGGTCCAGTGGGTAAGGACACCGCCTTGCAGTGCAAGGGGCGCCGGTTCGAGTCCTGGCCTGGGAAGATCCCACGTGCCGCGGAGCGGCTGGACTGATGTGTCCAATGACCGAGCCAGAGCTCTGGAGCGCATGCGCCCAGAGCCGGCTCTCTGCAGCGACAGACGCCACCGCGATGGGAGGCCCGCAGGAGCCAAAGAACAAAGACGGATGAAAATGGAGAAATGAAAGACCAATAGAAGTGGCCCGCCCGCTCCCCTCCCTCCCCAACCCGACCCTCGCCCAAAATAAATAAATAAAATACATCTTTAAAAAAAAAAAAAAGAGTAATATCACCCTGGGCTTAATGTAGGGGCAGGGTGGGGCAAGAACCAAAGTCACCTCTTAACATCAGAGCCTGGCAGCAAACAAGTGTTTTTGTACTATCAATAACACATACATTAAATACTCAAAGTGTTTTCTAGATTTCTATGAATATTAGCATATTACTCAAACACTATTGATGCTAATAGAAAAATAAGGCCAATATTATGAGTAATAAATAATACCTAAGATTTCTCCAGATAAACTACTGAGGCTCTCTTAAATATAAAAGCAATTTGAGAAAAGTGAATTTTTTATTATTGGAGTATAATTGCCTTACAATGTCCTTGATATTTTCTGCTATACAGCAAAGCTAATCAGTTATGAGTGAGTGTGAGTAAGTGAGAATCGCTCAGTCGTGTCCAACCCTTTGTGACTCCATGAGCTACAGCCTGTCAAGCTCCTCTATCCATGGAATTCTCCAGGCAAGAATACTGGAGTGGGTTGCATTTCCTTCTTGAAATCAGTTGTATATAAACATATATCCACTCTTTTAGATTCCTTGCCATCTAGGTCACTGCAAATCACTGGGTAGAGTTCCCTGTGCTTTCAGTCTGTTCTCATTAGTTTTCTGTTTCATACATAGTGGTGTTCATACATCAATCCCAGTCTTCCAATTCATTTCCCTCTTCCTCCTTAGTTTCCGTGCATTTGTTCATTACATCTGTTGCTCTGTTTCTGCTTTGCAAATAAGTTCATCTGTACCATTTTTTAGATTCTCCCTAGAAAAGTAAGGTACACAATACAATGTTTGTTCTTCTCTTTATAAATTGCTTCACTCTGTATGCAGTGTCCAGGTCCATTCACATCTCTGCAAATGGCATTTTGTTCCTTTTTTTGGCTGAGTAATATTCCATTGTATACATGTACTACACTTTTATCCATTCCTCTGATATTTTGGTTCCTTCCATTTCCTGGCTACTCTGCAGCAAATGTCAAGGTTCATGCACTCTTTCAAATTATTGTTTCTCTGGATATATGCACAGGACTGGAATTGCTGGGTTATATGGTACCTCTATTTTTAGTTTCTTAAGAAGCCACCATACTGTTCTTCATAGCAGCTGTACCAATTAAGATTTCCATCAACAGTGTTGAAGGGTTGCCTTTTCTCCACACGGTCTCCTGAATTTATTGTTTGTAGATGTTTTGATGATGGTTGTTTCTCACTGGTATGAGGTGATATGTCATTGTAGTTTTCAGTTGCATTTCCCTAATAATTAGTGATGTTGAACATCTTGTCATGTGCCACATGGCCATCCATATGTCTTCTTGGAGAGATGTCTATTTAGATCTTCCCCTCATTTTTAATGGGTTGTTTTTTATTAATTTTTTTTTTATTGAGCTGCATGAGCTGCTTGTGTTAAACCTTTGACAGATGCTTCATTTGAAAATATTTTCTCCTATTCTGAGGGCTGTCTTTTTGGGGTTTTTTTATGATTTCCTTTTCTGTGCAGAAAATTTTGTTTACTTAGATTCCACTTGCTTATTTTTTATTTTAATTACATTAGGAAGTGGATCAAAAAAGATCTTGCTATGATTTATGTCAAAGAGTGTTCTGTTTTCCTCTAAGAGTTTTATAATGTCCAGCCTTGTATTTAGGTCTTAAACCCATTTTGAGGTCATTTTTGTGTATGGTATTAGAAAGTATATGATCTTCATTCTTTTACATGTATAACTGTCTCTGGCTTTCCTCGTACCACTTACTGAAGAAGTTGTCTTTTCTACATTTTATAGTCTTTCCTCCTTTGTCATAGATTAGGTAAGTATAGGTACATGGGTGTATCTCTGAGCTTTCTGTCCTGTACTGTTGAGCTATATTTCTGTTTTTGTGCCAGTACCACACTGTCTTGATGACTGTAGCTTTGTAGTTTAGCCTTAAGTCAGAGAACCTGATTCCTCAAACTCCATTTTTCTTTCTTAGAATTGCTTTGGCTATCCAGGGCCTTTTGTGTTTCCATGCTAATTGTAAAACTTTTTGTTCTAATCCTGTGAAAAATGCCATTGGTAACTTGCAAAAGTGCCATTGGTAACTTGCATTGAATATGTAGCTTGCTTTGGGTAGCATAGTCATTTTCACAATATTGATTCTTCCCATTTGAGGACATGGTATTTCTCTTCATCCATTTGTGTCATCTTTGATTTCTTTCATCAGTATCTTATGGCTTTCTGCATACAGGTCTTTTGCATCCTTACAGGCTTGATTCTGATTAGAACAGTTAGGGAGGCAGCCAGGGAGAGGTTGGGGATTGGCACTTTGTAAAAGCAAATTTAATAGCCTTGTAATTTCAATTTTTAGAAAGAGAGAGAGAATAAAACTAGACAAAAACCTTCACTGGTAGTGAATCATGTAAGATAGTCCAGGAAGCGTGTGAGAACCCTGGGTACTGGGGAGGCGCAAGGGTGGCAAGGCCCTTCTAAGTAGAGTCCAGCCAGGTTTGGGCTCTACAACAGGGCTCCTGCTCTGTCACTGGCCTCTTCTACTTGAGTAGCTAGATGGAGATAAATTAGCAAGTCAGTAGCTAGTCATGCCATCACTGCTTTACCTCTTCATCTTTGGAGCACATTGATGGTCACTAATGTTACCAGCTGCAAGTACTGTGTCTGTGGAGCGCAGTTCACCCTCAGCTTAGAGGCTGTTGCTTATGTGACACTGAGGCCTGCACTAGGAACCCACCCTTAACCTTGTGGCCCCGTGTTTCAGGGCATGAACTACCTGGAAGACCGGCGCTTGGTGCACCGAGACCTGGCCGCCAGGAATGTGCTGGTGAAGACACCGCAACATGTGAAGATCACAGATTTTGGGCTGGCCAAACTGCTGGGTGCCGAGGAGAAAGAGTACCATGCAGAAGGAGGCAAGGTGAGGGGAATACTGTCCTGCAACAGACTGACCAACTGGGGCTATTCTTAGGACCTTCTGGGTAAGGTCACAGTGCCACCAGCACCTGGGTCTAGCCAGGCTCCAGAGCTGCACAGGGAGGAGGATTTGCTGAGAAAGTGAGCAAAGATGTCTCTGACATATCCAGGAGCCAAAGACAGTAAATGTGAGTTTGGCTCCATCTCTGGAGGACTGAGAGCCAAGGTTAGGTTTCAACCTCCTGCTGCAGGATAAAGACCCTTCAGAAGAACATCTGGGAAATGTCACAGTTGATTTGGCAACAGGAAAGTTCCCCATGTTGTTCTAGGAGCTTGCAAAGGATGCTGGCCATGATGGAGTTTGTTTCTTCCTCTTAGACAGGCCTGGGGTTTCTCCACAGTCTCTCCCAGCAGTGAAGGGTGCAGGTCTCCTGGTAGGCTCTCCAGAATGCTCTGGATCATCTGTGCACCTCTTCAGCTTCTTATTGGCCTGCATGGCTCCAAGAAACTGGCTTTTCAAACAAACACAGGGCATGACTAGGGTTCCTAGCTACCAGTTCATGCGCCCAGCTCAGCAGAAGACCTCACAGACCAAATTCCCTCAGTTCTGGGGTCTGATAGAGGCCCTGTCCCATGCCAGACAAACCACTTCTCCAGCTGGGACAGAGCCCTGGGCCTGGGTGGGTGGGATGGGGGTGACCTGGTGTCCTTACCTTTGTCACTTGTAATTTGTCCTGGTGTCATTTACTTTTTATCAACAGAAGGAAGTTCTAATAGTTGTCTTATTACTTTTATCTCATCATTCCAAGGTACCTATCAAGTGGATGGCTTTGGAATCGATTTTACACCGAATTTATACCCATCAGAGTGATGTCTGGAGCTACGGTGAGTCAAAATCCTGAGGCTGATGAAGCAGGGCTGAGGCTATGCTGGCATATGCTGTTGATGTGCATTGTACACTCTGTCATGCAAGATGGTGACTAACAAGCATGCAATCCTTGTTGTTGGTCTATTATTACTAGAAAACATGAAAAAGGGGCTTCCCCTGGTGGTCCAGTGGGTAAGGACACCGCCTTGCAGTGCAAGGGGCGCCGGTTCGAGCCCTGGCCTGGGAAGATCCCATGTGCCGCAGAGCGGCTGGACTGATGTGTCCAATCACCGAGCCAGAGCTCTGGAGCGCATGCGCCCAGAGCTCTGCAGCGACAGATGCCACCACGATGGGAGGCCCACAGGAGCCAAAGAACGAAGACGAATGAAAATAGAGAAATGAGAGACCAATAGAAGTGGCCCGCCCACTCCCCTCCCTCCCCAACCGGACCCCCGTCCAAAGTAAATAAATAAATAAATCTTTAAAAAAAAAAAAGAAAACATGAAAAAGGAAATTGAGTCTCACTACCGTATCGAGCACCACTGGAGGTAACAGTGAGCTTGTCAGGAGAGAGGATAACAAACAGGAAAGAACGTGAACCCAGGAGATGCCTATACCCCAGAGTCAAGCAGATTTAACCTCTTGCCCTGAATTTAACATAAACCAGAGGGAAATGACAAATCAGATTTCATGAGGAAGTGTTTCCCAGTAGAGAATGTGGTTCTATAATGGACTCAGTGGCTGCCATTTCATGTAGTGAGTGGTCGTCTTTGTGTATCAGAGAAAATGGCTTGATGAAGTGCTCTGTGGGAAGGTGTCTGTGGGGAAAGGGAAAGGGAAATAGCTGCTGCTTCTAGCTCTCATGAGGACCGTCTCACCAGAATCTTCTTCTTTCTTCCTCCAAATCCTGCTCTACCTGAGCTCCATCCTCTGCCAAGCTTCCCTCTCCTCAAACATGGCTTTCACACTCTTGCCTTGTTCTCTGTACCGAGGATTTCCTGAAGGGCTACCAAAGGGCTTTGGAATCGATTTTACACAATTTATACCCATCAGAGTGATGTCTGGAGCTACGGTGAGTCAAAATCCTGAGGCTGATGAAGCAGGGCTGAGGCTATGCTGGCATATGCTGTTGATGTGCATTGTACACTCTGTCATGCAAGATGGTGACTAACAAGCATGCAATCCTTGTTGTTGGTCTATTATTACTAGAAAACATGAAAAAGGGGCTTCCCCTGGTGGTCCAGTGGGTAAGGACACCGCCTTGCAGTGCAAGGGGCGCCGGTTCGAGCCCTGGCCTGGGAAGATCCCATGTGCCGCAGAGCGGCTGGACTGATGTGTCCAATCACCGAGCCAGAGCTCTGGAGCGCATGCGCCCAGAGCTCTGCAGCGACAGATGCCACCACGATGGGAGGCCCACAGGAGCCAAAGAGCGAGACGAATGAAAATAGAGAAATGAGAGACCAATAGAAGTGGCCCGCCCACTCCCCTCCCTCCCCTACCGGACCCCGTCCAAAGTAAATAAATAAATAAATTAAAAAAAAAAAAAAGGAAACATGAAAAAGGAAATTGAGTCTCACTACCGTATCGAGCACCACTGGAGGTAACAGTGAGCTTGTCAGGAGAGAGGATAACAAACAGGAAAGAACGTGAACCCAGGAGATGCCTATACCCCAGAGTCAAGCAGATTTAACCTCTTGCCCTGAATTTAACATAAACCAGAGGGAAATGACAAATCAGATTTCATGAGGAAGTGTTTCCCAGTAGAGAATGTGGTTCTATAATGGACTCAGTGGCTGCCATTTCATGTAGTGAGTGGTCGTCTTTGTGTATCAGAGAAAATGGCTTGATGAAGTGCTCTGTGGGAAGGTGTCTGTGGGGAAAGGGAAAGGGAAATAGCTGCTGCTTCTAGCTCTCATGAGGACCGTCTCACCAGAATCTGCTTCTTTCTTCCTCCAAATCCTGCTCTACCTGAGCTCCATCCTCTGCCAAGCTTCCCTCTCCTCAAACATGGCTTTCACACTCTTGCCTTGTTCTCTGTACAGAGGATTTCCTGAGCCTACAAGGGCCTCACCTTTCAGGAAAGCGTTTCCACTGGCTGCTGTGCTGGGTGCTTTCACCTGCGTTACTGCAGTCAGCCCTTTCTGGCATCCTAGATCAACCCAAAGGTTGCAAAACATCTCATCTTCATTGAATGGTGGAGTACCAGCCTATCGCAATTATCAAAACAATAGAGTTGAAGAAGGTAGAGAGTCACCCACCCATAGAACATGTATTTGGAGAGAGCAATATTAAAAGGACTTTGCAAGAGGAATGCAGTCATTATCACAAAAGCAAAATCTTACGGGATATCTCCCATTTAACATTTCTTTCACATTATTAACTTCCTAACATTCCAGTTATACTTTTTAAAATTCCATGGGTTTTGTGTCTGTCTCTTCTGCTAGAATATAATCTTTATGAAGATAGAGATCTTTGTGAAGCAATACATGAATTTTCTCTTATACCTGTGAGCTCAGTTGCTCACAATTAATGAACTAGATAAGGAAATAGCGCTATTCTGACACCTGGTTATTTTCAGCCATGTTCAAGAAACAAGTGCTCCCCTCGAGGGATGGAAAGAAGTGCTGCTTTCATGTCTCTGGTTCTGGCCTAAGCTATCATTGCAGTCGTCACCACACAGCCCAAGTTACTCCCACCTCCAGTGACACCAAGCAGGGGCTCCTCCTGCGTCTTCTCTGGGCTTATTTTGCATGCACTCATCTGCTTTCCAGACAGCAGGCAAAATATATTTTTAAATTACATTAGAGTTTCACCCAGGAGATGCCTATAAGAGTCAAGCAGATTTAACCTCTTGCCCTGAATTTAACATAAACCAGAGGGAAATGACAAATCAGATTTCATGAGGAAGTGTTTCCCAGTAGAGAATGTGGTTCTATAATGGACTCAGTGGCTGCCATTTCATGTAGTGAGTGGTCGTCTTTGTGTATCAGAGAAAATGGCTTGATGAAGTGCTCTGTGGGAAGGTGTCTGTGGGGAAAGGGAAAGGGAAATAGCTGCTGCTTCTAGCTCTCATGAGGACCGTCTCACCAGAATCTTCTTCTTTCTTCCTCCAAATCCTGCTCTACCTGAGCTCCATCCTCTGCCAAGCTTCCCTCTCCTCAAACATGGCTTTCACACTCTTGCCTTGTTCTCTGTACAGAGGATTTCCTGAGCCTACAAGGGCCTCACCTTTCAGGAAAGCGTTTCCACTGGCTGCTGTGCTGGGTGCTTTCACCTGCGTTACTGCAGTCAGCCCTTTCTGGCATCCTAGATCAACCCAAAGGTTGCAAAACATCTCATCTTCATTGAATGGTGGAGTACCAGCCTATCGCAATTATCAAAACAATAGAGTTGAAGAAGGTAGAGAGTCACCCACCCATAGAACATGTATTTGGAGAGAGCAATATTAAAAGGACTTTGCAAGAGGAATGCAGTCATTATCACAAAAGCAAAATCTTACGGGATATCTCCCATTTAACATTTCTTTCACATTATTAACTTCCTAACATTCCAGTTATACTTTTTAAAATTCCATGGGTTTTGTGTCTGTCTCTTCTGCTAGAATATAATCTTTATGAAGATAGAGATCTTTGTGAAGCAATACATGAATTTTCTCTTATACCTGTGAGCTCAGTTGCTCACAATTAATGAACTAGATAAGGAAATAGCGCTATTCTGACACCTGGTTATTTTCAGCCATGTTCAAGAAACAAGTGCTCCCCTCGAGGGATGGAAAGAAGTGCTGCTTTCATGTCTCTGGTTCTGGCCTAAGCTATCATTGCAGTCGTCACCACACAGCCCAAGTTACTCCCACCTCCAGTGACACCAAGCAGGGGCTCCTCCTGCGTCTTCTCTGGGCTTATTTTGCATGCACTCATCTGCTTTCCAGACAGCAGGCAAAATATATTTTTAAATTACATTAGAGTTTCACTTCTCTGCTTAACCTCCTCCTTTGATTTTCCAAACATGTTCCAGAAAAAATTTGAAACTCTGGCCATGGTCATTAGGGTGGAGAGTGGTCTGGACCCCTGCTTTTCCCAGCTGCCCAACTGCATTCTCCCCTTGCCCCATGTGTCCACTCACAGACTGCAGGGTCATGTCTGTGCAGTAAATGAAAACTCTCAAACTCAGAGACTTAATCCCTTTGAGTGATTGTAACCAGCATCAGAAAGTCAGCGTCACCATGGGGCTGTGTGTTTTTCATCTCAGTGGAAATTGTGTTGTCAGTGTTTATAATCTTCTGTTCTGGCAGTACATCAGAACTGTTACAATATGAGCATGAATTTTTAGTTTAGAAAAACATATCCTGTTACTCTACTCTCTGGACTCTAGTCAAGGCAAAATATTTTAGTCAGGAACCTACGTGTTCCACAAAGGAGTTGAAAAGAGAGAGAATTCCTACTAACTTCCAGCCCCGCTTACACCCACAACCAGGTATGCACATGGCCTCTTCTTTCACCATTCGTCCCAAAACCTAAAAAGCTTGCTTGTCCTCGAGAATTCATTGTGTGTGTTTAAACCTAGTTAGACTATGTATCTGGACATGAGATTCTCTTTCTTCGATCAGGTCCATATTAACTGTGGTGGGGAAGACAGAAGGAATTAATATTTTCTTATCCCTAGACAGCTGCTTTTCTTCATTCTTCAACCTTGCATTCTACATGTCAATTTAGGTCATTTCGTTTTGGAATGGCCTCTGGAAAATCCATGCAGATCATCTTTAGAGGTCAGCTCCAAAGAAGGCGGGTCATTAGACTAGTTGGAGATCAGGTAGCCCTTGCCCCTGGGTTCCTGTGTCCTGTCCCTCTCCGAGTGATCTGAGGACTCAGATCCAGGCCCATTATGCTTGTCGCTAGTGGCACCCAGGGCTCCTTGGGGCCCCCCGGTGGGCTCCCATGTCTCTGGTTCTGGCCTAAGTTTTGACACCACACAGCCCAAGTTACTCCCACCTCCAGTGACACCAAGCAGGGGCTCCTCCTGCGTCTTCTCTGGGCTTATTTTGCATGCACTCATCTGCTTTCCAGACAGCAGGCAAAATATATTTTTAAATTACATTAGAGTTTCACTTCTCTGCTTAACCTCCTCCTTTGATTTTCCAAACATGTTCCAGAAAAAATTTGAAACTCTGGCCATGGTCATTAGGGTGGAGAGTGGTCTGGACCCCTGCTTTTCCCAGCTGCCCAACTGCATTCTCCCCTTGCCCCATGTGTCCACTCACAGACTGCAGGGTCATGTCTGTGCAGTAAATGAAAACTCTCAAACTCAGAGACTTAATCCCTTTGAGTGATTGTAACCAGCATCAGAAAGTCAGCGTCACCATGGGGCTGTGTGTTTTTCATCTCAGTGGAAATTGTGTTGTCAGTGTTTATAATCTTCTGTTCTGGCAGTACATCAGAACTGTTACAATATGAGCATGAATTTTTAGTTTAGAAAAACATATCCTGTTACTCTACTCTCTGGACTCTAGTCAAGGCAAAATATTTTAGTCAGGAACCTACGTGTTCCACAAAGGAGTTGAAAAGAGAGAATTCCTACTAACTTCCAGCCCCGCTTACACCCACAACCAGGTATGCACATGGCCTCTTCTTTCACCATTCGTCCCAAAACCTAAAAAGCTTGCTTGTCCTCGAGAATTCATTGTGTGTGTTTAAACCTAGTTAGACTATGTATCTGGACATGAGATTCTCTTTCTTCGATCAGGTCCATATTAACTGTGGTGGGGAAGACAGAAGGAATTAATATTTTCTTATCCCTAGACAGCTGCTTTTCTTCATTCTTCAACCTTGCATTCTACATGTCAATTTAGGTCATTTCGTTTTGGAATGGCCTCTGGAAAATCCATGCAGATCATCTTTAGAGGTCAGCTCCAAAGAAGGCGGGTCATTAGACTAGTTGGAGATCAGGTAGCCCTTGCCCCTGGGTTCCTGTGTCCTGTCCCTCTCCGAGTGATCTGAGGACTCAGATCCAGGCCCATTATGCTTGTCACTAGTGGCACCCAGGGCTCCTTGCTGTCCAGATGGGGACATACTGCCCATGACATTTGTGTTTCTGGGGCAGAGAATTCCATCAAAGGGAGACAATGGAGAAGAACTTTAGAACAGTCTGAAAACATACCAGTTCTCACATTACTCTTGCTTTGATTTTTTTAATCATGATGATTGATTGATGTCGAAACAAAAAGCTATGGAGTTCTTATATTTATTAATAGGAACACATAAAGTTTTATCTCCATTTTTTTTATTCTTTAAAAACACAATTTCTAACCTTGTTAGTTAAGACTCTTGGGGCAGATGTCTGCCTGTGTACTTCCTGCTCCATAGACCGTAGTCAGTATGTTTCAGAGTGAGGGTGTCTTTGCTTTTATTATTACTATTTATTGGTAATTTACTATTTGCCTAGCATTGTCTGAACACTGAAGTTGCATTATCATGTTTGATCTCACAACCATTCAATGAGACAGACATTGAACTGAGACTTCCAGCATCGAGCAAATTGCCCAAAGCCACAGAAACAGGAGTTGTTAAACATTGGAAACAGTATGTCAACAATGATGACTAAAGACAAGGTACCATGATTATTATTGACTCATAAAGCAACCTCTTCTTCCTCTTAGGAGTCACTGTTTGGGAGTTGATGACCTTTGGATCCAAGCCTTATGACGGAATCCCTGCGAGTGAGATCTCAACTGTCCTAGAAAAAGGAGAACGCCTCCCGCAGCCGCCCATCTGCACCATCGACGTCTACATGATCATGGTCAAATGTGAGTGGCTGGCTAGACCTGGCACTGAGCTGCCCTGAACCACATACCACCGGCCTTAGACTCCCTAAGCCATGCTGTCACAGTCTCTAGGCAGGCACATTCGTAATCCCCTCTCAGACACTTTTCCAGAATCACTTACTTGCTACACTAAGCACTGTGAGCTGACATCTGCCCATGTTTGCAAACAAGCAAGTAAAATCAAGTTCCCCAGAAGTCATTAAACCAAAACACTCTCTCTCTCCGAGTTTTTCAATGAAAAAGCTGCCTCACATTTTAAATCCTGTTACCAGAGAGCCTGTTTTTAGATGCCTCACTGTGAGTAGCCACATGAGGTTAACAGAATCAACATTTCTGCTTTGACTTAAGCCTATCAGATAGTGGATTTCTGTGAAGCCTTCTGCAGGTAAACATTTTAATCCAGTAAGAGTGTGTGGCTTGATTGTGACACTACTACACCATCAGAATTTCAAGTTCAGTGAGCTCTGGAGATAATATGTGTGTGAACATTTACACAGAGGCAACTCTGGAAATGTTGTAAAAATTAAGCCTTTTTTATTCTTTAAAAACACAATTTCTAACCTTGTTAGTTAAGACTCTTGGGGCAGATGTCTGCCTGTGTACTTCCTGCTCCATAGACCGTAGTCAGTATGTTTCAGAGTGAGGGTGTCTTTGCTTTTATTATTACTATTTATTGGTAATTTACTATTTGCCTAGCATTGTCTGAACACTGAAGTTGCATTATCATGTTTGATCTCACAACCATTCAATGAGACAGACATTGAACTGAGACTTCCAGCATCGAGCAAATTGCCCAAAGCCACAGAAACAGGAGTTGTTAAACATTGGAAACAGTATGTCAACAATGATGACTAAAGACAAGGTACCATGATTATTATTGACTCATAAAGCAACCTCTTCTTCCTCTTAGGAGTCACTGTTTGGGAGTTGATGACCTTTGGATCCAAGCCTTATGACGGAATCCCTGCGAGTGAGATCTCAACTGTCCTAGAAAAAGGAGAACGCCTCCCGCAGCCGCCCATCTGCACCATCGACGTCTACATGATCATGGTCAAATGTGAGTGGCTGGCTAGACCTGGCACTGAGCTGCCCTGAACCACATACCACCGGCCTTAGACTCCCTAAGCCATGCTGTCACAGTCTCTAGGCAGGCACATTCGTAATCCCCTCTCAGACACTTTTCCAGAATCACTTACTTGCTACACTAAGCACTGTGAGCTGACATCTGCCCATGTTTGCAAACAAGCAAGTAAAATCAAGTTCCCCAGAAGTCATTAAACCAAAACACTCTCTCTCTCCGAGTTTTTCAATGAAAAAGCTGCCTCACATTTTAAATCCTGTTACCAGAGAGCCTGTTTTTAGATGCCTCACTGTGAGTAGCCACATGAGGTTAACAGAATCAACATTTCTGCTTTGACTTAAGCCTATCAGATAGTGGATTTCTGTGAAGCCTTCTGCAGGTAAACATTTTAATCCAGTAAGAGTGTGTGGCTTGATTGTGACACTACTACACCATCAGAATTTCAAGTTCAGTGAGCTCTGGAGATAATATGTGTGTGAACATTTACACAGAGGCAACTCTGGAAATGTGAGAGAGCAAAGACCATGTCAACAATATTAAGCCTTTTTGAGCTTTAGGTTGTGAAGGTAATCAATTGTCACTTCCTTGCTTGCAGTTGAGGAAGCTGGGATCCAGAGAGGTCACATGATTTGTCTAAGGTCATGTAGCAGCCTGGCCTAAAATAGCTTGACATCCTGCTGATAGAAAATAAATATGAACCCTCAGGGTTATGAGGATTTCCGGTCAACAGCTGTTCCTCCAGCATGTTTAATCTAGACCTGCATCGTTGTATCAGATGGGCCAGTGTGGTCAATAGGAGCATCCTCCACGGGAAGGCATTGAGCATCCAGTCATGTGTGTGTGTGTGTGTGTGTGACTGCCGAGTGTGACATAATAAAATCCCAGGGAATGGCATTCCCAAATCCTGAGACTATTAAGAATGTTCCTAAATTCTCCCAAATCTGGTTTCCAGTTTACCAGGCTTCTGAGTGAATATGAAAGAGGCTGAATGTCAAGTGAGGACTTTACTGAGATTCTGAACCCAGGGCTCCCTAGGGTCAGAGCCATTCACAGAAAGCAATGCCTATCATATGGCTGCCAAGTCACTTAAGGTGATCACACTGGAACTACCTTGGAAGAGGAAATACAGAAAATTAGATCCTGTCATTGCCATTCTGACTCAAATATGTGATGTCATTTTCACCGTGGTCTTTAAATAGTCCTCGGTAAATGCCAAAATTGAAAAACCTGTCATGAAAATTAGGTTTCATCCTCATTTATTTCACTGTGAGCTGACATCTGCCCATGTTTGCAAACAAGCAAGTAAAATCAAGTTCCCCAGAAGTCATTAAACCAAAACACTCTCTCTCTCCGAGTTTTTCAATGAAAAAGCTGCCTCACATTTTAAATCCTGTTACCAGAGAGCCTGTTTTTAGATGCCTCACTGTGAGTAGCCACATGAGGTTAACAGAATCAACATTTCTGCTTTGACTTAAGCCTATCAGATAGTGGATTTCTGTGAAGCCTTCTGCAGGTAAACATTTTAATCCAGTAAGAGTGTGTGGCTTGATTGTGACACTACTACACCATCAGAATTTCAAGTTCAGTGAGCTCTGGAGATAATATGTGTGTGAACATTTACACAGAGGCAACTCTGGAAATGTGAGAGAGCAAAGACCATGTCAACAATATTAAGCCTTTTTGAGCTTTAGGTTGTGAAGGTAATCAATTGTCACTTCCTTGCTTGCAGTTGAGGAAGCTGGGATCCAGAGAGGTCACATGATTTGTCTAAGGTCATGTAGCAGCCTGGCCTAAAATAGCTTGACATCCTGCTGATAGAAAATAAATATGAACCCTCAGGGTTATGAGGATTTCCGGTCAACAGCTGTTCCTCCAGCATGTTTAATCTAGACCTGCATCGTTGTATCAGATGGGCCAGTGTGGTCAATAGGAGCATCCTCCACGGGAAGGCATTGAGCATCCAGTCATGTGTGTGTGTGTGTGTGTGTGACTGCCGAGTGTGACATAATAAAATCCCAGGGAATGGCATTCCCAAATCCTGAGACTATTAAGAATGTTCCTAAATTCTCCCAAATCTGGTTTCCAGTTTACCAGGCTTCTGAGTGAATATGAAAGAGGCTGAATGTCAAGTGAGGACTTTACTGAGATTCTGAACCCAGGGCTCCCTAGGGTCAGAGCCATTCACAGAAAGCAATGCCTATCATATGGCTGCCAAGTCACTTAAGGTGATCACACTGGAACTACCTTGGAAGAGGAAATACAGAAAATTAGATCCTGTCATTGCCATTCTGACTCAAATATGTGATGTCATTTTCACCGTGGTCTTTAAATAGTCCTCGGTAAATGCCAAAATTGAAAAACCTGTCATGAAAATTAGGTTTCATCCTCATTTATTTGTCTAAAGCACAACCCCAGGCTTCCCTGGTGGTCTTGTGGGTAAAGAGTCCGCCTTGCAGTGCAAGAGGCACCAGTTCGATCCCTGGCCGGAAGGATCCCACATGCCACTGAGTGGCTGGACTGGTGTGTCCCATTATGAGCCAGTGCTCTGGAGTGCATGTGCCCAATGTCAGTGCCCTGTACCAGGAGAGGCCACTACAATGGGAGGCCCACACAGGCCAAAGAATAAAGATGGCTGAAAATAAATAAGAAATCAATAAAAGAGGCCAAAATTAAAACAACAAAAAAAACATTTCCCCATAAATACTTTTAGGGATATCATCTTTATCACTTCTTTCAGGGTTATAACTGAACTGACTTCCCTCCTTCCTTCCCTAGGCTGGATGATAGATGCAGACAGTCGCCCAAAGTTCCGTGAGTTAATCCTTGAGTTCTCCAAGATGGCGCGAGACCCACAGCGCTACCTTGTCATCCAGGTACCAGACCACAGTCTGCTCTCTCCTGGGAGGATCCTTCTAGTGTGTCACATGTCACTGTGCTCCTGAGCTGACACTCCTCCCATCTCCCACGCCACACCAGCAACCCTCAGGCATTAGAGCAAGCATAGGCCAAGGGTGGACTAAGCAAAGCTCACCGTGACACCACCAACTCTGTCTGCCACCATGTGAGCCCTACACACTCAGCACCCCATCATCTTTATAGTCCTCTTAGCCAAAGCCGCATGTTGGTCTCTGGGGAACCAGGTCTTGGGTGTCAGGCAAATCCAGCTTCAGATTCTTGACTATCCACAGCTCATGGGTCTGTTTTAAAGTTTCAGTGAAATAATATATGCAGAATGCATTACAAAGCACCTGAAACTGTTCAGGGTGTGTGTGTCTGTGTTGAAGGGAGGGTCTCCACACCCCCTAGGCAAGCACTTCTCCAGCACCAGCGGGTGTCTTGCAGTTCAGCTCAGTCTGACACTGTCCACCTGGGGTCCACCTGGGGACAACATTGGAGCCCACACTTCTCCACATTAGATTTCAGTCCCAAATCCAGTTTCTTACCTGTGCTTCTGACCAACCAGCTATAGGCTGGAGATTCCCCAACCCCCGTCCTTGGGTTCCATTACTTTGCTTCAGCAGCTCCCAGAATTCAAGAAAATGTTCCACTCATTAGACCACTGGTTGATTGTAAATGGATGTAACTCAGGAGCAGCCAGATGGAAGCGATGCAGAGGGATCGTGTGGGGAAGGTCATGGTTTCCGTGCACCTGCACCGCTCTTCCCCACATCACCCCTTGCTCACCACCCAAGGAAGCCTCTGAACCCCATCCTCTCAAGCTTTTTATGGAGGCTTCATTACTTAGGCATGATTAGATCATTGACCATTGGCAGTAAATTTAACCCCCAGGCCCTCTGCCCTCACTGGAGGTCAGGAGTGAGACTGAACGTTCTAACCTTCACAAAGAGTTCTCATCACATGGTTGCCTCCACTGGCCTCCAGCCCCCAGCTTTCAGTGATTCCAACATTCTCCTCATTAACATAAGAGACATATAGGAAATTCCAAGTGTGTAGGAGCTCTGAGCCAGGAACAGGGACCAAGACATAAAGTGTGTTTCTTACTGTACACAGCACAGCACTCAGTGAAGGCTGAAGTTCTTGGCCCCTCCTCTTACCTCCTAAGCTGTTTGCATTTCCTTTGAGGCCTTTGAAACATCAGGGAATTTTCAGTGTTTTAATTTCAGACAGGGGATGAGGGTGGGGAAGGGAGGAGGAGCTATATTTCAGAAAACTGGCAGGGGGAGGGGGCAGATTATTAGAGCTAAATTGGCAACACACAGGCACCTGCTGACCACAGACCATACCTCGTTGACAAGGGTGTGGGACAACAGCCCTCTGGGCCTTTCTAATGGTCTCACAATCTCTGTGTTAGGGAGACGAGAGGATGCATTTGCCAAGCCCCACGGACTCCAACTTTTACCGTGCCCTGATGGATGAAGAGGACATGGAGGATGTCGTGGATGCAGACGAGTACCTGATCCCCCAGCAGGGCTTCTTCCACAGCCCAGCCACGTCCCGGACGCCACTCCTCAGTTCCCTGGTACCGAAGTCACTGTTTCTCAAGCTCTGCATCCTGGCTTGAACAGATTGAGTTTTAAAGAAAAATAATACCCATCTTATGGAACTTGTGTAGAGACAAAGAAAGTTAACCAGAGGGTGAAGCCAAAATATGAATGAATGAATGAATTCAGTGTATCAGTTATCTTATTGCAACAACTGGATCATAATCTTATTGGTCCACTAAGGAAGACAGTTAAATGAGAACTAAATCTAGTTTTTCTAATGCTAATGAGTCAAGAGGAAATCAAGCCCTGCTTAAAAATCTCTGCTGCCTGAGGCCCCTTCCTGCTCTCAGGGGGGATGGGTGAGCATCCACCTGCACAATAAACTCTGTTATTTTTTTTTCAGAGCACCTCCAGCAACACTCCCACAGTGACTTGCGTTGATAGAAATGGGGTAGGTACAACATCTACAAACCAGAATTAAATAGCACCTCTGTACCACGTCTCTATTAGACGTAAGAAATGCCCACCTTAACCTGAATAATTGTGCCTGTATTGTTTCCTCCCTTGATCCCTCCTCTGTGACCAGCAATTAGCTCTCACTTCTCAAAGTGTTATTGAGAATGTGGTTCATGGACCAGCAGCCTCATGCAGCTTTTGGACCTGCTTGTGGCAATTAGAAATGCAGACTGTTGGCCAGCACCCCAGACCTGCTAATCTGCGGGGAGGGGCCTGACCATCTGTGTTAGAGCTCACCTTCTAGGTGATGCTAATGTATGATGTGTGAAACCTTGATTAGACCCACACTTAACCCATGCAGAAGCCACTAGCCACGTGTGGCTACTTCAATTTAAATTTTCATTAATTAAAGTTAAATGTAAGATGTCCCTTTATGATCATGTAAGGGCAGATTATTAGAGCTAAATTGGCAACACAGAGGCACCTGCTGACCACAGACCATACCTCGTTGACAAGGGTGGGACAACAGCCCTCTGGGCCTTTCTAATGGTCTCACAATCTCTGTGTTAGGGAGGCGAGAGGATGCATTTGCCAAGCCCCACGGACTCCAACTTTTACCGTGCCCTGATGGATGAAGAGGACATGGAGGATGTCGTGGATGCAGACGAGTACCTGATCCCCCAGCAGGGCTTCTTCCACAGCCCAGCCACGTCCCGGACGCCACTCCTCAGTTCCCTGGTACCGAAGTCACTGTTTCTCAAGCTCTGCATCCTGGCTTGAACAGATTGAGTTTTAAAGAAAAATAATACCCATCTTATGGAACTTGTGTAGAGACAAAGAAAGTTAACCAGAGGGTGAAGCCAAAATATGAATGAATGAATGAATTCAGTGTATCAGTTATCTTATTGCAACAACTGGATCATAATCTTATTGGTCCACTAAGGAAGACAGTTAAATGAGAACTAAATCTAGTTTTTCTAATGCTAATGAGTCAAGAGGAAATCAAGCCCTGCTTAAAAATCTCTGCTGCCTGAGGCCCCTTCCTGCTCTCAGGGGGGATGGGTGAGCATCCACCTGCACAATAAACTCTGTTATTTTTTTTTCAGAGCACCTCCAGCAACACTCCCACAGTGACTTGCGTTGATAGAAATGGGGTAGGTACAACATCTACAAACCAGAATTAAATAGCACCTCTGTACCACGTCTCTATTAGACGTAAGAAATGCCCACCTTAACCTGAATAATTGTGCCTGTATTGTTTCCTCCCTTGATCCCTCCTCTGTGACCAGCAATTAGCTCTCACTTCTCAAAGTGTTATTGAGAATGTGGTTCATGGACCAGCAGCCTCATGCAGCTTTTGGACCTGCTTGTGGCAATTAGAAATGCAGACTGTTGGCCAGCACCCCAGACCTGCTAATCTGCGGGGAGGGGCCTGACCATCTGTGTTAGAGCTCACCTTCTAGGTGATGCTAATGTATGATGTGTGAAACCTTGATTAGACCCACACTTAACCCATGCAGAAGCCACTAGCCACGTGTGGCTACTTCAATTTAAATTTTCATTAATTAAAGTTAAATGTAAAGTTCAGTGTCTCACACATGTGGTTAGGAGCTGCCATATGGAAGCACACAGATTACAGAACACATCAGTCATTGCAGAGAGACCTGCTGCATAGCCCTGCTCAGGGATGGGTCAACACTGTGGTACCACCTATGGCTGAAGTGGTTAGAAATGCACCATCTCATGTCCTCTCCTAGCTCTACTGCATCAGAATCTACATTTTAACAAGCTCTCAGGTGATCTTTATTGAAGTAAGCAGCACTGGCTGGAGTAACCTTGCCCCATCTCCTGCCAACAGAGCTACCCTCTCAAGGAAGACAGCTTCCTGCAGCGCTACAGCTCAGACCCCACTGGCGCACTGACCGAGGACAGCCTAGATGATGCCTTCTTCCCAGCACCTGGTGAGTACCTCCCTCTGGGAGCAGTCTTGCTCCTCAGCCTCAGTCTAGGGCCTGGGACAGCTGCTTCCTTCAAGCTGGTCCAGAGGTGGAGCCCATGACAAGCGTGCAGTCACAGTGAAGGGAGGAAGAGGCCAATCAGTGAGGAAAATGAGGAAGCAGGCACATGGGTCTCTGTGGGGCTCCAGGTATATCCAGGTTGTCTTTAAAAGGAATATGAAGTAGAATTTGAAGCCAGCAGTAACATATGCATGTGTGAGTGCTTGAGAGAGAGAGAGAGTGTGTGTGTGTGTGACAGATTAGATCCTTATTATCTCTCTTGGCTCCATTTCTAGCCTGTAAAACATGTATTTGCCTAATCTAAACTCTATTTCCAGGCAGACCCAACCTGTGCACACACGCACACTCACATCTACTTATCTCAAGGGAGGATGTCCTCTAAAAACTTTAAAATTTCATAAGGAAAACATGCTCATTGCTCTGAGCAGTATAGAAAATAACACTATTTTAGCAAGAGGACATCTTCTCAGGCTTTCTTGCCTCTGTCATCTGGTACCTCGTTGAAGAATAGTCACAGGGTTCAGAATGATCCATGGAATCCTGTTGGGGATGATGCTTTGCTGATTACATCTGATTTCTTTTCAATTTCAGAATATGTAAACCAATCTGTTCCCAAAAGGCCTGCGGGCTCGGTCCAGAACCCGGTCTATCACAATCAGCCTTTAAATCCAACTCCAGGCAGAGACCCTCACTACCAAAATTCATGCAGCAACGCAGTGGACAACCCTGAGTATCTCAACACCACCCATCCTGCCTGCATCAACGGTGTACTTGATGGCCCTGTCTTCTGGGCACAGAAAGGCAGTCACCAAATTAGCCTAGACAACCCTGACTACCAGCAGGCGTTCTTTCCCAAGGAAGCCAAGTCAAATGGCATCTTTAAGGGCCCTGCAGCTGAAAATGCAGAATACCTGCGGGCAGCACCAGCAGGCAGTGACTTTACTGGGGCCTGACCACGGAAGATAACATCAGTCCTAAAAATTCCAGCCCCTTCCACCCCCAGGACCAAGCCACAGCAGCTGCTCAGTCCTGACCACCATGCCTACGTTAACTCTTGGACCCACAGACTGGTTTGTCCATATTTGCCTGGATCAGCCCACCTTTCAACCAAGAAGTACCCCCAACTCAAATGCACTTTTCAAAGTTGCAGGGACATTCCTTTGTCTTTAAACTGTGATACTTCCACAGAAGGCATTCAGAAAGAATGTTGTGCGTTTGGGCAGAAGTTCACCTTTCGGTGAGGTATATTTGAAAAATACTAAATATGTTTAAGGGCTTTTATTGCTTATGGACCTCTGGGATTTTTCACTAACATTGATTTTGCTTTTAACGGGCTTTTCCAATAAGGAAAAAGCTTGCTTGTAGCATCTGTGGTACTGAGTTAACCCAGGCCCAACTGTGACTGAGAAGCAAGGGTCAGCCTTTCAGCTAAAACTTGATTCCATCGACTTTGCTTGGAGAGTCCTCAATTTTGAGACAGTTGAATAACCAGCCAGTCCTCTGGATCTTTGGCAGGCCCCATTGGTACTACATCAGATCAAGGCAGGTGCAAGAGGATAAGCCACTTTGAACCCTTCCTGGACAAGAAAGAAATAGAGGAGGGAGAATTCTTCCTCGGACCTACTTTTATACAAATATCTCTACGGTACTTTTTCTCCTTTGAGTGACCAGTATTTTCTAATTATAAGTATTAGACTTGTTTATTTTCCATTCCACTGTTTTGAAATCCAGTATGCTTTCCCTATACAGTAAAACTGTAACCAAGGTCAGCTTATATTTGATTCATCAGCATTTGAACCAGTTGCCTTTGAGATGAAATGCAATAACAAGAAACAACTCCCCCAAATCTGAGTCTAAGAAGAAGCACATCAAGTGCTTGGGAGTCAGGTGATAGCTGTCTGTCTGGAGACTGCACATGTGATCCTGCTCTTGCAATGCCCTCCACCCCAACACACACACAGGACAATTTTTTTAGACTACTCCTAGGAGATCATTTTATTTTACATCAAGGGTTTTTTACTCAAAGGGTACTTTGTTCCTCACTGGGAAGTTGCCCCACATCCCTCCTTGACCCTGGTGAGTGGAAGGGTCCAGGCACGGGGCTAGCTCTTACCCCCCCCCTTGGACCACCATGCCTCGTTAACTCTTGGACCCACAGACTGGTTTGTCCATATTTGCATGGATCAGCCCACCTTTCAACCAAGAAGTACCCCCAACTCAAATGCACTTTTCAAAGTTGCAGGGACATTCCTTTGTCTTTAAACTGTGATACTTCCACAGAAGGCATTCAGAAAGAATGTTGTGCGTTTGGGCAGAAGTTCACCTTTCGGTGAGGTATATTTGAAAAATACTAAATATGTTTAAGGGCTTTTATTGCTTATGGACCTCTGGGATTTTTCACTAACATTGATTTTGCTTTTAACGGGCTTTTCCAATAAGGAAAAAGCTTGCTTGTAGCATCTGTGGTACTGAGTTAACCCAGGCCCAACTGTGACTGAGAAGCAAGGGTCAGCCTTTCAGCTAAAACTTGATTCCATCGACTTTGCTTGGAGAGTCCTCAATTTTGAGACAGTTGAATAACCAGCCAGTCCTCTGGATCTTTGGCAGGCCCCATTGGTACTACATCAGATCAAGGCAGGTGCAAGAGGATAAGCCACTTTGAACCCTTCCTGGACAAGAAAGAAATAGAGGAGGGAGAATTCTTCCTCGGACCTACTTTTATACAAATATCTCTACGGTACTTTTTCTCCTTTGAGTGACCAGTATTTTCTAATTATAAGTATTAGACTTGTTTATTTTCCATTCCACTGTTTTGAAATCCAGTATGCTTTCCCTATACAGTAAAACTGTAACCAAGGTCAGCTTATATTTGATTCATCAGCATTTGAACCAGTTGCCTTTGAGATGAAATGCAATAACAAGAAACAACTCCCCCAAATCTGAGTCTAAGAAGAAGCACATCAAGTGCTTGGGAGTCAGGTGATAGCTGTCTGTCTGGAGACTGCACATGTGATCCTGCTCTTGCAATGCCCTCCACCCCAACACACACACAGGACAATTTTTTTAGACTACTCCTAGGAGATCATTTTATTTTACATCAAGGGTTTTTTACTCAAAGGGTACTTTGTTCCTCACTGGGAAGTTGCCCCACATCCCTCCTTGACCCTGGTGAGTGGAAGGGTCCAGGCACGGGGCTAGCTGCTCAGAATGCCTCGCCTCACCACTGCACCTTTTTTCACAGGTGGAATAGAAACAGTGTTATGTGTCATATGGAACACAGGTGGTAAATACGAAATTTGACTTTGAAATTGATGATAATGCCTTCATAACGTCTACAGGTACATGAGAAGAAGAAAAAATCCCCCCCTGAAATAACTCCCTGTAACGGGTGGACCCACTACTTAGGACACCAGCTTTTCTCATCTGTGTCCCTGAACCCTGATCATTAACACAGTTCTTTATAGATAGTGTTGCAAACCCTCATAGTCAACATCCATCTCAGCCAAAAGGAATGTTTCAGACAATATTTTCAACCCATGATTTCATTCAGCTCCCCACCTTCCCCCACACACATGGTTTTCTTTTAGCCTTTAAGTTTTTTGTTGACTCAGATGGATAAGGACCCCACAGTTTTATTAGCAAAGTATTTTATTTTATCTCAGTAGAAACATAGATTATATTCAATTACATCATGTCATGTTCTGAACACCCTTTAATACCTTACCAGCCTGGCATAGGTAGTAAAGATAAAATAAATAAATCATAATCCCTGATTCCACAAAATGCACAATTTAATGAAGAAAAATGACTCACACATACTAACCTTAAAACAACATGACAGGGAGGCTCAAGAGGGAGGGGCATAAAAAAAAAAAGCCTCCTAAACCTGGGGTTAGGCTTGGCATGCTCCCCAGGTGCCCTTCTGGTCCATCCCCACTGGGGAGTTGAACATGACTCATGAAAAGATTAAACAACATTTCTAAGAATCTGAAATGTTATGTCCTTGTCAGTAAACCACTCTCATTTATTTATTTGCCTCAGAACATGCTTTAGCCAGATATGTATCCAGCACTGACAGACAGAATGGCCCATGTTCTGCTGTCACTAGTTTGTCAGGAAACAGATGATAAGCGAGCCCCACAACATACTGGTCCAGTTGTAGCAGGAAAATCCTAGTATTTTTGTAATTTGAAACATATTACTATAACATAATAAAGTAGCAAGAACTATTCAAGATTTTTCTTCTTTGTATTTCCATTTTCCTGTATAAAATCTACTCACTAAATTCTCTTAAACATTGTGTTTCCAAAAATGTTCTTGCTGTATCTGTCCAGGTGTTGCTTGCTGGAACACAGGTGGTAAATACGAAATTTGACTTTGAAATTGATGATAATGCCTTCATAACGTCTACAGGTACATGAGAAGAAGAAAAAATCCCCCCCTGAAATAACTCCCTGTAACGGGTGGACCCACTACTTAGGACACCAGCTTTTCTCATCTGTGTCCCTGAACCCTGATCATTAACACAGTTCTTTATAGATAGTGTTGCAAACCCTCATAGTCAACATCCATCTCAGCCAAAAGGAATGTTTCAGACAATATTTTCAACCCATGATTTCATTCAGCTCCCCACCTTCCCCCACACACATGGTTTTCTTTTAGCCTTTAAGTTTTTTGTTGACTCAGATGGATAAGGACCCCACAGTTTTATTAGCAAAGTATTTTATTTTATCTCAGTAGAAACATAGATTATATTCAATTACATCATGTCATGTTCTGAACACCCTTTAATACCTTACCAGCCTGGCATAGGTAGTAAAGATAAAATAAATAAATCATAATCCCTGATTCCACAAAATGCACAATTTAATGAAGAAAAATGACTCACACATACTAACCTTAAAACAACATGACAGGGAGGCTCAAGAGGGAGGGGCATAAAAAAAAAAAGCCTCCTAAACCTGGGGTTAGGCTTGGCATGCTCCCCAGGTGCCCTTCTGGTCCATCCCCACTGGGGAGTTGAACATGACTCATGAAAAGATTAAACAACATTTCTAAGAATCTGAAATGTTATGTCCTTGTCAGTAAACCACTCTCATTTATTTATTTGCCTCAGAACATGCTTTAGCCAGATATGTATCCAGCACTGACAGACAGAATGGCCCATGTTCTGCTGTCACTAGTTTGTCAGGAAACAGATGATAAGCGAGCCCCACAACATACTGGTCCAGTTGTAGCAGGAAAATCCTAGTATTTTTGTAATTTGAAACATATTACTATAACATAATAAAGTAGCAAGAACTATTCAAGATTTTTCTTCTTTGTATTTCCATTTTCCTGTATAAAATCTACTCACTAAATTCTCTTAAACATTGTGTTTCCAAAAATGTTCTTGCTGTATCTGTCCAGGGTGGTGCAGGGGGCTTGTAGATGCTTCAGAGTCTAAGAGCACAGAGCCTGAGTCAAGGCCCGGGGATCCCATTGACCATCAGGACAGGGCCTCCCAGAGCTCTGGGATTCCCACATCAGGGCACAGACTAGCCACTCGAAGCTTAACCCTCACCCCTTAGGTTCCTCCTAGTTGACACCAGGCCCTGAGGTCTCACAAAACCTGTCTGCTTGTTCCTCCTCACCCTGTCCCTGGAGCCTTTCCCCATGGCCCACCCCAGCCCAGGCCTTCAGAAACAGATCAGGGGAAGTAAAAGTGAGAGGCCAACATTTAAAGCTGACCCTCGAACAACAAGGGTTTGAATGGTGTGGGTCCACTTAGATGTGGATTTATTTGATAATGGACACAACAGTACCACACAAGCCCCCGTTGGCCAAATCCACAAATAATAAACAAGAAGCTCCAGAGAGCCGACTACACAGTTAGAGGTGGGTCCGCTGCTTGGAGGGCAGTACCTGGGTCCTTCCAGGGTCAGCTGTCCAGTGAGCCATACATATGTTTTCTCACATAATCTTTAAGGAGTTCCTATTGTCATACTCTACAAAAAATAGTTGTCATCTCAGGAAGACAGAGATGAGTCTTCCAAACTCTAAATTTGCCCAGAGTTCAGGTTGGCACTAATTTTAGAGCCAGGAGCACATGAGGGGTGCAGGTTGCATTCCAGTGCATGGTGAGGCTTAGATGTGTTTTGAAAGCCTTCCCCTGCCAAAACTGCAGACATGCACCTACAGGAATTGCAGAAGCAGAAAGGCAGTGGTTTTCAGGCTGGCCGCCCTTGGGTGTCTTCTTGGCCTTAGCCAAAGTCTGAATTTGTCTTAACTGCAGCCTGGGCCAGAGACTTCTTGGAGCTTCCCCAGTGATTCTGATGGATACCATGGTTGGGGAACAGCTGTGTGAAGGAAATGCCCTTCAGGGGACACGCAGGCCTGGGCAGACAGCCTCCCACTGAAGGAACCCCTCCGCACAAGCCATGAGTATCACCCACATTGCCTGTTAGACCTCCGCTCAGGACCATAAAATCTACTCCCTAAATTCTCTTAAACATTGAGTTTCCAAAAATGTTCTTGCTGTATCTGTCCAGGGTGGTGCAGGGGGCTTGTAGATGCTTCAGAGTCTAAGAGCACAGAGCCTGAGTCAAGGCCCGGGGATCCCATTGACCATCAGGACAGGGCCTCCCAGAGCTCTGGGATTCCCACATCAGGGCACAGACTAGCCACTCGAAGCTTAACCCTCACCCCTTAGGTTCCTCCTAGTTGACACCAGGCCCTGAGGTCTCACAAAACCTGTCTGCTTGTTCCTCCTCACCCTGTCCCTGGAGCCTTTCCCCATGGCCCACCCCAGCCCAGGCCTTCAGAAACAGATCAGGGGAAGTAAAAGTGAGAGGCCAACATTTAAAGCTGACCCTCGAACAACAAGGGTTTGAATGGTGTGGGTCCACTTAGATGTGGATTTATTTGATAATGGACACAACAGTACCACACAAGCCCCCGTTGGCCAAATCCACAAATAATAAACAAGAAGCTCCAGAGAGCCGACTACACAGTTAGAGGTGGGTCCGCTGCTTGGAGGGCAGTACCTGGGTCCTTCCAGGGTCAGCTGTCCAGTGAGCCATACATATGTTTTCTCACATAATCTTTAAGGAGTTCCTATTGTCATACTCTACAAAAAATAGTTGTCATCTCAGGAAGACAGAGATGAGTCTTCCAAACTCTAAATTTGCCCAGAGTTCAGGTTGGCACTAATTTTAGAGCCAGGAGCACATGAGGGGTGCAGGTTGCATTCCAGTGCATGGTGAGGCTTAGATGTGTTTTGAAAGCCTTCCCCTGCCAAAACTGCAGACATGCACCTACAGGAATTGCAGAAGCAGAAAGGCAGTGGTTTTCAGGCTGGCCGCCCTTGGGTGTCTTCTTGGCCTTAGCCAAAGTCTGAATTTGTCTTAACTGCAGCCTGGGCCAGAGACTTCTTGGAGCTTCCCCAGTGATTCTGATGGATACCATGGTTGGAGAACAGCTGTGTAAAGGAAATGCCCTTCAGGGGAAACTCAGGCCTGGGCAGACAGCCTCCCACTGAAGGAACCCCTCCGCACAAGCCATGAGTATCACCCACATTGCCTGTTAGACTGCCTCCAGAGCTCAGAAGGACCAATTTAATCATAATTCTGGGGGCCTTCCATGAAACCTTCGTCTCACAGGTCACCTTCCCTTGTGTCTCCATGTTGGACAGAATCCAACTGTATTTGTAGAAGAGATTCCCAAGGCAGGACCAGAATGACCACAATCCCCGGTGTGCCTGGAGCCTTGGCTGCTGGTGGCCATTCCAAAGCTTCTAATTCCTTGTCACCAACAACTAGCTCACCCCCAAATTGGCAGATGCCCCAAATCTGAGCCTTGAGAAAGCCCTGCACAGTTTCTTTTCTAAGTAGTGAGTTTGAAAACCTGTCTTTTGCTGCGGGGAATGAGCTGCTCACCTCAGTGACGGCTCTTGAAGTTGTCCTTAACATCTGTTCTGCATTTATTTCTTGGTGACAAGCACATTGTTACAATATAATGATCTTTGTTTTCCTTGTTGGAGCTATAAAACCTTCCTGAATAGAAATTCCTGCCTCTAGTCACACCGACCATACCAGGGGCACACATTTTTGTACTATGAAAGGCACATTCCAACAGGCGTTTTAAATGTAAGTCTATTTTTGTAAATTTTTTTAGCACTGAACTTTGTAAGGTATATTTTTAGGAAAACTCATTTTTTTCTACTAAAAGAGACAGTTTACTTTAGAAAGACTGTAAGAAAATCAAAATTTGAAACCGAAATTGTTGTTTTAACAATTGTAACAATTAACCATTTTATTGTTGTTTAAAGGGATTTAACTGAAGCAAGAGAAAAGTCTCTTCTCTCATAAAAAGGCACAGTGTCATTGCAGAACTGGGCTAGATTGTTGTCCTGATGAAGAGAATAGTTTTTATATTTATGAAATGAGGAAAAAGTACAAAGCACTCTTAGTTTCTTGGTCTGAATCAGGTTCGACTCTGAGGCAATTCAGTAGGAAAGAACCAGCGTTCGACTCTGAGGTTCTGATGGATACCATGGTTGGAGAACAGCTGTGTAAAGGAAATGCCCTTCAGGAAACTCAGGCCTGGGCAGACAGCCTCCCACTGAAGGAACCCCTCCGCACAAGCCATGAGTATCACCCACATTGCCTGTTAGACTGCCTCCAGAGCTCAGAAGGACCAATTTAATCATAATTCTGGGGGCCTTCCATGAAACCTTCGTCTCACAGGTCACCTTCCCTTGTGTCTCCATGTTGGACAGAATCCAACTGTATTTGTAGAAGAGATTCCCAAGGCAGGACCAGAATGACCACAATCCCCGGTGTGCCTGGAGCCTTGGCTGCTGGTGGCCATTCCAAAGCTTCTAATTCCTTGTCACCAACAACTAGCTCACCCCCAAATTGGCAGATGCCCCAAATCTGAGCCTTGAGAAAGCCCTGCACAGTTTCTTTTCTAAGTAGTGAGTTTGAAAAACCTGTCTTTTGCTGCGGGGAATGAGCTGCTCACCTCAGTGACGGCTCTTGAAGTTGTCCTTAACATCTGTTCTGCATTTATTTCTTGGTGACAAGCACATTGTTACAATATAATGATCTTTGTTTTCCTTGTTGGAGCTATAAAACCTTCCTGAATAGAAATTCCTGCCTCTAGTCACACCGACCATACCAGGGGCACACATTTTTGTACTATGAAAGGCACATTCCAACAGGCGTTTTAAATGTAAGTCTATTTTTGTAAATTTTTTTAGCACTGAACTTTGTAAGGTATATTTTTAGGAAAACTCATTTTTTTCTACTAAAAGAGACAGTTTACTTTAGAAAGACTGTAAGAAAATCAAAATTTGAAACCGAAATTGTTGTTTTAACAATTGTAACAATTAACCATTTTATTGTTGTTTAAAGGGATTTAACTGAAGCAAGAGAAAAGTCTCTTCTCTCATAAAAAGGCACAGTGTCATTGCAGAACTGGGCTAGATTGTTGTCCTGATGAAGAGAATAGTTTTTATATTTATGAAATGAGGAAAAAGTACAAAGCACTCTTAGTTTCTTGGTCTGAATCAGGTTCGACTCTGAGGCAATTCAGTAGGAAAGAACCACTGTCTGTTACAATTGATAGACAAAATCAGCTACGTGCTGCTAACGGGTTCCTGTAAATGTAAGAAAAACAGTAACAGCTCTCTGTTGGCTTATATATACCAATCTGACTGATGGAGATTATTTTTGTGTTTATAATTGATATGCATATACAAATAGAGTAGAAATACCTGCAGAGCCCTAATAACATTTGGCATGTTTGATGAACACCAACACTAGTCTTCCAAACTAACCCTAACCACCCTGACGATGGGGTTCTCCTCTCCCCATGCACAGTGACATCATGGTTGTGGAGTGGGGAGATTTTGAAAATCTTGAGGCCCAGCAATTCCTCAAGCCAGTGAAACTGGGGATTTATACTTTGTAAAACTCCTAAAATCATTCTGATCTGCAGCCAAGGCTGAGAACCACCAGCCGAGGGCTAAATCACAGGTGTGTGGACTTGCAAGCAGACTCTGCTGGTGTACATCAGCATCAGGAGAACTCAAAGCACAAAGACTGTGGCTGTGGGTCAGAACCCTGGATGGAAGGGGAGGGTCCATGGGCACAAGCCTGAGCACTGAGAGGAGAGGGCCTCATCCATCTATGAAAAGAAAATAGAGAACAGACCCCGTCTTCCATGTCCTCTGTCAAAGGTAGATGGATAGCATGCCTCCTTGCTGCTTGTCAACCGTCCGGCTGCCCTGCCTCCAGCAGCCACCATGCAGCCGTCACTGCCCGGGAGAAAGGAGACACAGACTCAGTCACAAAGGGTTCTATTTTTGTAAATTTTTTAGCACTGAACTTTGTAAGGTATATTTTAGGAAAACTCATTTTTCTACTAAAAGAGACAGTTTACTTTAGAAAGACTGTATGAAAATCAAAATTTGAAACCGAAATTGTTGTTTTAACAATTGTAACAATTAACCATTTTATTGTTGTTTAAAGGGATTTAACTGAAGCAAGAGAAAAGTCTCTTCTCTCATAAAAAGGCACAGTGTCATTGCAGAACTGGGCTAGATTGTTGTCCTGATGAAGAGAATAGTTTTTATATTTATGAAATGAGGAAAAAGTACAAAGCACTCTTAGTTTCTTGGTCTGAATCAGGTTCGACTCTGAGGCAATTCAGTAGGAAAGAACCACTGTCTGTTACAATTGATAGACAAAATCAGCTACGTGCTGCTAACGGGTTCCTGTAAATGTAAGAAAAACAGTAACAGCTCTCTGTTGGCTTATATATACCAATCTGACTGATGGAGATTATTTTTGTGTTTATAATTGATATGCATATACAAATAGAGTAGAAATACCTGCAGAGCCCTAATAACATTTGGCATGTTTGATGAACACCAACACTAGTCTTCCAAACTAACCCTAACCACCCTGACGATGGGGTTCTCCTCTCCCCATGCACAGTGACATCATGGTTGTGGAGTGGGGAGATTTTGAAAATCTTGAGGCCCAGCAATTCCTCAAGCCAGTGAAACTGGGGATTTATACTTTGTAAAACTCCTAAAATCATTCTGATCTGCAGCCAAGGCTGAGAACCACCAGCCGAGGGCTAAATCACAGGTGTGTGGACTTGCAAGCAGACTCTGCTGGTGTACATCAGCATCAGGAGAACTCAAAGCACAAAGACTGTGGCTGTGGGTCAGAACCCTGGATGGAAGGGGAGGGTCCATGGGCACAAGCCTGAGCACTGAGAGGAGAGGGCCTCATCCATCTATGAAAAGAAAATAGAGAACAGACCCCGTCTTCCATGTCCTCTGTCAAAGGTAGATGGATAGCATGCCTCCTTGCTGCTTGTCAACCGTCCGGCTGCCCTGCCTCCAGCAGCCACCATGCAGCCGTCACTGCCCGGGAGAAAGGAGACACAGACTCAGTCACAAAGGGTTCCGGCAAGGAGACTGCATGAGTAGTTAAATGGCACTAATAAAAACAAGAGCCAACAAGAGGACACTTGCTTTAATAAGCATAACTGAAGCCGTGAGTGTTATTTTCCCTTCCATAAGCAGAGTGTGCACTCTGAGGTTGCAAATGCCTGTCTGAATTGCCACCAGAAGTAGTAAGAATCCCCATCCTTATCACCTGGTAAAGGAAACTACATTTTTAGAGTCATTAACTTATTTTTTTTTAAAGAAACCCTTTTTACTTAATTTGGCTACAAAATAATCTTGCTGTATGATATCTCTTGTAAAGGAAGACCTACTGGGGACCTGATGACCTATGAGAGGTGATGATGCAACCAAGTAGCCTCAGGCAGCAATAATTTCATTTTGAAACAAGCAAGCAGTAGTGTTATGGCCTCTAATATATGGTACGTTTTAACATTATAAAGTTTTTCTATGATGAAAGCAATATTTGTACAAATAGAAAGCAAGATTCTCCTTTATATGGTTTACACTGTTGATCAAATCATGTTGATTGTATATGGAGTATTAAAAACTTAGATGTATACTATTCGTGTTCTTTACTCATAAGTACCTTATAAAAATATTGTATTCTTGCTAACAATGCAGTGTTGATAATAGTTAGCAATCATATTTGACCTACTATAGATGTTCTTTCCTGACAACTTTTTAAAGTTAATTAATAAACTTTATTTTTAGAGCAGTTTTAATTTCAAAAACTAGAATAATGAGGAGAAATTATGGAGAGTTACCGTGTCCCCTGTGCCCCCCAGGCTCCTGGTTCCCCTGTCCACACCACAGGGCCTGATGCAGTTCAGCGAGAAGAGGGTTTCTGAGTCTGAGTGGGTGTCTCAACACCATGCAGGGCAGGGAAACCTTCCGAGATTCCCTCCATAGTCTCTCGAGGGAATTCCTTGAAGATGATTCTATAACACGTTGTGATTCTGCTTTGTCATAAACACGGAAAGTCTGAGCCATTAATGAACCATGAGTGTTTGACCTGAGGCCTAACTGCTCCAACTCTTCCCCATCATCATCCCTCCACCTGCCCCGCCCGCCCGGGCCTATGGGGGAGCCCTGTGACACAGCCCAGCCCATCAAGAAACTGCTTCTCCGGTGGTCCAATGGGTAAGGACACCGCCTTGTAGTGCAAGGGGCACTAGTTTGATCCCTGGCCTCGGAAGATCCCATGTGCCATGGAGCAGCTGGACCTATATGCCCAACTATTGAGCTGGAGCTCTGGAGTGCATGCGCCCAGAGCCAGTGCTCTGCCACAAGAGAGGCCACTGCGATGGGAGGCCCACACAGGCCAAAGAACAAACATAAATAAATGAAAGTTCAATAGAAGTGGCCAAAACGAAAGAAAGAAAAGAAACCACTAGTACCAAGAGAACTTGTTGTGTTGAGATGAAATCCTTGAACACCTAAGGGAATCAGAAGGATTTTCTCATTTTAACTGCCCTGAAGAGGCAGGGGGAGGGTGAAGGAATGGGGTTGACAGGCAGGAGGCAGGAGTGAAGATTGCAGTTCACATGAATTTGTACAAATAGAAAGCAAGATTCTCCTTTATATGGTTTACACTGTTGATCAAATCATGTTGATTGTATATGGAGTATTAAAAACTTAGATGTATACTATTCGTGTTCTTTACTCATAAGTACCTTATAAAAATATTGTATTCTTGCTAACAATGCAGTGTTGATAATAGTTAGCAATCATATTTGACCTACTATAGATGTTCTTTCCTGACAACTTTTTAAAGTTAATTAATAAACTTTATTTCTAGAGCAGCTCTAATTTCAAACACTAGAATAATGAGGAGTAATTATGGAGCGTTACCGTGTCCCCTGTGCCCCCCCGGCTCCTGGTTCCCCTGTCCACACCACAGGGCCTGATGCAGTTCAGCGAGAAGAGGGTTTCTGAGTCTGAGTGGGTGTCTCAACACCATGCAGGGCAGGGAAACCTTCCGAGATTCCCTCCATAGTCTCTCGAGGGAATTCCTTGAAGATGATTCTATAACACGTTGTGATTCTGCTTTGTCATAAACACGGAAAGTCTGAGCCATTAATGAACCATGAGTGTTTGACCTGAGGCCTAACTGCTCCAACTCTTCCCCATCATCATCCCTCCACCTGCCCCCGCCCCCGCCCCGGGCCTATGGGGGAGCCCTGTGACACAGCCCAGCCCATCAAGAAACTGCTTCTCCGGTGGTCCAATGGGTAAGGACACCGCCTTGTAGTGCAAGGGGCACTAGTTTGATCCCTGGCCTCGGAAGATCCCATGTGCCATGGAGCAGCTGGACCTATATGCCCAACTATTGAGCTGGAGCTCTGGAGTGCATGCGCCCAGAGCCAGTGCTCTGCCACAAGAGAGGCCACTGCGATGGGAGGCCCACACAGGCCAAAGAACAAACATAAATAAATGAAAGTTCAATAGAAGTGGCCAAAAAGAAAGAAAGAAAAAGAAACCACTAGTACCAAGAGAACTTGTTGTGTTGAGATGAAATCCTTGAACACCTAAGGGAATCAGAAGGATTTTCTCATTTTAACTGCCCTGAAGAGGCAGGGGGAGGGTGAAGGAATGGGGTTGACAGGCAGGAGGCAGGAGTGAAGATTGCAGCTGGCTCACACCTGGAATTTGCCCCATCCTCCCGGGGAGCCACCCCCAGGCTCCTCTGGTGTCGCCACATCCCTGATACTTGCAGTGTCCATGATACCCATCATTTCCAGGAAAATTGAAGCTTTGCTTAATGTGGTTCATCCCAAAGGCCATTAGCACTTACATACAAACACAGGCTGAGGGGGATCTGTTGTACAGGTGGGAGCAGGACTTCAGGATAACTAGGTTCAGGAAGAATCAGTGATCCAGGAACCTTTTCGTGCACCTGTCGGACTTCCAGGCCACCCCAGCCCCATCACACACACCACCCTAGGAGGGGTGAGCCTCCATCAGGGCTTAGCTATGGAGAGGACGAGCTTCAGCAAGTGAGGTACAGGGACAGTGTATTGGGGTCTGACTGCTTGGCGCCTGATATGTTGCCCCAGAGGAAGGTCATGACTTCCATCCAGAAGCTGATACCCCCACCTGAGGGCAAGCACACTAGCACCACATTCTCCCTCCTCCTACCCCTGGAACTCTAGCAGAAGTTCAGTGCAGATGGAGTTTCAGCTTGAAGAGATTATACCTTTGGGCCAACAACCTTGTAAAAGTAATCACAGCTCTCTGGAGAGGGAAAAGCTTTGTCAAGCATAGAAGGGTCTGAAAAGGATAAGTAGATGGTTCTTCCTGCTTTTGTGTGGGTTCCCCCCCCCCCAGTTCAGGGCTTGGGCGAGGCCTCCTGAGACTAGATCTCCTGGGTCCTCCTCCAGGTTGTCCAAGTCCTTCCTCCACACCCAGAAAAGGACATTTAAAATCCTAGGTAGAAAAACTGTAAGATTACATCTAATTTTTGCCCTGGTCTCAAAAAAAAAAAAAAAAAACAGTAAACAAAATACAATAAAGAGCCTGTGGGCATCCATTTGTAGTTTATAACCAGAAGAAGTCACGCCCCCTGGCCCATCAGGCATCCTGAGAGACTCAACCATGGGGGACGCCAGGTCCGCACTGAGGCTCTTCCACTGTTTCTGCCTGCAGTCTCTTCCTCCCTGTCCTGGACACTGAGCTAGAGAACCCGGATACTAGGTGGTGAAGAAAACAAAAATGCATCCTTTATACCTTTTACTCCATTCCTGGAAGTTAACCCCAATGAGCCCAAGCACAGAGCTGTCCCATCCAAGCCTATCCTGCATGCAGGTAGCAACAGGACAGACAGTCTTGCTTAAACCACTCTGTCCTCTGCCTGTGGCTCACTCCACAGCACTGCAGGCTGCCCCTGGCCTCTCAAGTGGTCTGCACAGTAAAGGTGCTGCCAACCTGGCCTGCTTAGGGAGGAATCCTGGGTGCCTGTGCCACCCCTTCCAACCTAGCATGAGGAGGGAGGGCAGGCAGCTGGATGACTCTACGTCTTCCTACACTTACCTCAAGAAGGGATGAATCCAGGGATCGGAGGGTATGGCAGAGATGGAACTAGGGAGCATTACAACCCAAGGTAACGCTGACTTCCCCTAACAATCTTAAAGGGACCCCTGAATGTTAAGGTCATGACTTCCATCCAGAAGCTGATACCCCACCTGAGGGCAAGCACACTAGCACCACATTCTCCCTCCTCCTACCCCTGGAACTCTAGCAGAAGTTCAGTGCAGATGGAGTTTCAGCTTGAAGAGATTATACCTTTGGGCCAACAACCTTGTAAAAGTAATCACAGCTCTCTGGAGAGGGAAAAGCTTTGTCAAGCATAGAAGGGTCTGAAAAGGATAAGTAGATGGTTCTTCCTGCTTTTGTGTGGGTTCCCCCCCCCCCAGTTCAGGGCTTGGGCGAGGCCTCCTGAGACTAGATCTCCTGGGTCCTCCTCCAGGTTGTCCAAGTCCTTCCTCCACACCCAGAAAAGGACATTTAAAATCCTAGGTAGAAAAACTGTAAGATTACATCTAATTTTTGCCCTGGTCTCAAAAAAAAAAAAAAAAACAGTAAACAAAATACAATAAAGAGCCTGTGGGCATCCATTTGTAGTTTATAACCAGAAGAAGTCACGCCCCCTGGCCCATCAGGCATCCTGAGAGACTCAACCATGGGGGACGCCAGGTCCGCACTGAGGCTCTTCCACTGTTTCTGCCTGCAGTCTCTTCCTCCCTGTCCTGGACACTGAGCTAGAGAACCCGGATACTAGGTGGTGAAGAAAACAAAAATGCATCCTTTATACCTTTTACTCCATTCCTGGAAGTTAACCCCAATGAGCCCAAGCACAGAGCTGTCCCATCCAAGCCTATCCTGCATGCAGGTAGCAACAGGACAGACAGTCTTGCTTAAACCACTCTGTCCTCTGCCTGTGGCTCACTCCACAGCACTGCAGGCTGCCCCTGGCCTCTCCAAGTGGTCTGCACAGTAAAGGTGCTGCCAACCTGGCCTGCTTAGGGGAGGAATCCCTGGGTGCCTGTGCCACCCCTTCCAACCTAGCATGAGGAGGGAGGGCAGGCAGCTGGATGACTCTACGTACTTCCTACACTTACCTCAAGAAGGGATGAATCCAGGGATCGGAGGGTATGGCAGAGATGGAACTAGGGAGCATTACAACCCAAGGTCCCCAACATCTAAAGCTGAAGTTGCTTGTGGCCCCAGCAAAGGGTTCTGACAACTTGGCAGGGGGAGGGAAGTCCAGAATTTCCAGGAGCCTAAGGGCCTATTCAGTTTTCCAAAGGGCAAGATCTCTTCTTCCCTTGAACCAGAGGTGCCATTACAAAATCCAGCCTTGCTTCTTCTGGGTAGAAGCAGAATTATCTGCCTTCCATTCTACTCCAGAGGAACTCGAGGATTCTCCTTACCAATTATTTTCTCTCTAAAGAGCTTGCTTCTTCTGCATTTTCTGCTTCCCCTCTTTCTTTCTCTATTGTATAATTTAACCATTGAAGAACCAAGCAGAAATGGGGGGATATTCCAACCAATGACAAGTTTCGTCTGCTCTCACGTCCACTCGGCTAAGTTTCTACAAGGGTAAGTCTAAGTGGAGGGACACCACACAGCAAATAGGCTTTAACCATCGGGACAAAGAGGCCCTGAGAGGATTCTGTTTCATAAAAATCAATAAATAACAGAAAATGGAAATGGCAAAGCCCATCACTGAAGAGTTCACTAGACCCAAATAATTTCTGGGCATCCTGGCAAACCTGAAAAGAGTAGTTAAATTTCATGCCATTTAACGTATTCCAAAACATAAAAAAAGATTGGAAGATTCCCAATTAACTCTACCAAAGTCAGGAGAGTATTTTGAAAATCAAAGAAATATTACAGAAATGAAACTATAGTTTCAGGGCTTCCCTGGTCGTTCAGTGGGTAAGGACACCATCTTTCAGTGCAAGGGGTGCCGGTTTGATCCCTGGCCTGGGAGGATCCCACATGCTGCGGAGTGGCTGGACAGATGTGTCCAATACCAAGCTGGAGCTCTGGAGTACATGCGCCCAGAGCCAGTGCTCTGCGATGAGAGAGGCCACTGCGATGGGAGGCCCACATAGGCCAAAGAACAAACATAAATAAATGAAATATCAGTAGAAGTGGTCAAAAAACAAAACCTATAGCTTCATTTATGAATGTAGATATAGAAATCCTTAATGAAATATAGGAAATGGAATCATTTATTAATTCAAACACAGTTTATATTTTTTGTTTATATTCATGAAGCAAATAGTAGAGCAAATGTAAATATTAAGAGGTATTCACAAAGTATTTGGTAAAAATTCAGTCACACTGCTACTAAAATTTCTAAGTAACCTTAGAATAGATGAAAACACCTTTAACTAGGTAAAAAATATCTACCAAAAATTTAACAAGAAGCGTTGAACTTAATGGTGAAATACCAATACAATACCAAATACCAAATAAGAATAAGAGATAATAATAATAGAATAATAATAGAACCACTTCTATTACTCAACACTTCTGAAATTCACTGTTTCGGAGACAGCAAAAAACATATTATTTATACAATAATATGCTTTTTCTTGCATCCTTAGAATATAATCAGCAAACCCTGTCCCATACTCAAGCGTCAAATCTAGCCAACAGGCTGTTTTTGTAAATAAAGCTTTATTGGAACACAGTCACATCTATTCCTTATTGCCTAGGGCTGCTTTCACATTGCAGTGGGAGAGCTGAGTAGCAGCAACAGGGCTCCTATGAACTGCAAAGCCAAAAACATTTCCCATTTGTCCCTTCACAGAAAAAGTTTGCTCATCCCAACAACTGGCTGAAAAAGAATTTTAACAACATTAATAAAATAAGAAAACTCAGTAGGGTAGCCATAAGTAAATGTCATTAATCCTATATACCACCAATCATTAATTACACAATGTAACGAAAAAGAATCTCATTGAAAATAGCAATTAAAACTACAAAACACCTGGATGTCAATTTAAATATGCAAGAACAGTATGGAAACAGAAAGCATAGATCTTTGCTGAGGCATGAAAGAAGGCTTAAAATATATATTGTATTCATAGATATGAGTAAATCATGTAAATCATGTAAAAATATCAATTATCTCCTAATTATTATGTAAAGTCAGTGCAACTCACTTGAAAATTTCAGGGATTATTTTGGGAAGTAGAAGTTTTAGAACTTGGAAGCTAAAAATGAAAATGCAAGACAGTAGCCAAGAACATTTGGAAAATAATTGAGTTGTTGTATCAATGATATAAAATATACTACATAAAACTAAAATAATTAAAGCTGCCTAAGACCAATGTGGCCACTTTTAAGGAAATAAATATAGGAAATGGAATCATTTATTAATTCAAACACAGTTTATATTTTTTGTTTATATTCATGAAGCAAATAGTAGAGCAAATGTAAATATTAAGAGGTATTCACAAAGTATTTGGTAAAAATTCAGTCACACTGCTACTAAAATTTCTAAGTAACCTTAGAATAGATGAAAACACCTTTAACTAGGTAAAAAATATCTACCAAAAATTTAACAAGAAGCGTTGAACTTAATGGTGAAATACCAATACAATACCAAATACCAAATAAGAATAAGAGATAATAATAATAGAATAATAATAGAACCACTTCTATTACTCAACACTTCTGAAATTCACTGTTTCGGAGACAGCAAAAAACATATTATTTATACAATAATATGCTTTTTCTTGCATCCTTAGAATATAATCAGCAAACCCTGTCCCATACTCAAGCGTCAAATCTAGCCAACAGGCTGTTTTTGTAAATAAAGCTTTATTGGAACACAGTCACATCTATTCCTTATTGCCTAGGGCTGCTTTCACATTGCAGTGGGAGAGCTGAGTAGCAGCAACAGGGCTCCTATGAACTGCAAAGCCAAAAACATTTCCCATTTGTCCCTTCACAGAAAAAGTTTGCTCATCCCAACAACTGGCTGAAAAAGAATTTTAACAACATTAATAAAATAAGAAAACTCAGTAGGGTAGCCATAAGTAAATGTCATTAATCCTATATACCACCAATCATTAATTACACAATGTAACGAAAAAGAATCTCATTGAAAATAGCAATTAAAACTACAAAACACCTGGATGTCAATTTAAATATGCAAGAACAGTATGGAAACAGAAAGCATAGATCTTTGCTGAGGCATGAAAGAAGGCTTAAAATATATATTGTATTCATAGATATGAGTAAATCATGTAAATCATGTAAAAATATCAATTATCTCCTAATTATTATGTAAAGTCAGTGCAACTCACTTGAAAATTTCAGGGATTATTTTGGGAAGTAGAAGTTTTAGAACTTGGAAGCTAAAAATGAAAATGCAAGACAGTAGCCAAGAACATTTGGAAAATAATTGAGTTGTTGTATCAATGATATAAAAATATACTACATAAAACTAAAATAATTAAAGCTGCCTAAGACCAATGTGGCCACAGGAAATAATTAATAGAAAAAAATTAGAATTTTGGAAACAGATGTATACATGGAAATGTACCACATGATGGTAATGCCATTACCGGAAAGTGGAGAAATAAAAGGCACCCTGGTGAATGATTTTGGAGAAAGCATTTATGCATTTGAAAATTAATTAGAGATGTAGTTCAAATTCCAGGTGGACTAAAGATCGAAACAAAAGAAAAATAAAAGTAATCCAAGTATTGGCTAAAATTTATGTGAATATTCTTGAATCTCAGGCAAGCTGATGCTGACACAAAACATAATTCCAAAGACACTGAGGAAAGAACTGTCATCATGGCCATCTAAAGTTTTCTTTTTAGTTTTTTTTTTTTTTTTTTTCTGATTTTTAAAGAAAAAAAAACGTACAGGAAAATGTAAAAATTTCTTTAAAGAGAAAAAGCCTTGAGGGATATCAGGGATTAATACCCTAAAATATGAAGAATTCCAACAGACCCATAAAAATGTTTATCACCCTACTAAGACTTTGACAGTGTATAAATGGACAAATCATGGTACAATTGTACTCATTTCACATGCTAGCAAAGTGATGCTTAAAATCCTCAAAGCTAGGCTTCACAGTACGTGAACCAGAACTTTCTGATGTACAAGTTGGATTTAGAAAAGCCAGAGAAACAGAGATTATATTTCCAACATCCACTGGATCATAGAAAAAGCAAGAGAATTCCAGAAAACACCTACTTTCTGTTTCATTGACTTTGCTAAAGCCTTTGACTGTGTGGATCACAACAAAGTGTGGAAAATTCATAGAGATGGGAATAGCAGACCACCTTACCTGCATCTTGAGAAACCTATATGCAGGTCAAGAAGAAACAAACTTTAAGAAATATATAGTATTATAATGTAAATCATTACATAAACTAAATTATTATGTAAAGTCAGTGCAACTCACTTGAAAATTTCAGGGATTATTTTGGGAAGTAGAAGTTTTAGAACTTGGAAGCTAAAAATGAAAATGCAAGACAGTAGCCAAGAACATTTGGAAAATAATTGAGTTGTTGTATCAATGATATAAAAATATACTACATAAAACTAAAATAATTAAAGCTGCCTAAGACCAATGTGGCCACAGGAAATAATTAATAGAAAAAAATTAGAATTTTGGAAACAGATGTATACATGGAAATGTACCACATGATGGTAATGCCATTACCGGAAAGTGGAGAAATAAAAGGCACCCTGGTGAATGATTTTGGAGAAAGCATTTATGCATTTGAAAATTAATTAGAGATGTAGTTCAAATTCCAGGTGGACTAAAGATCGAAACAAAAGAAAAATAAAAGTAATCCAAGTATTGGCTAAAATTTATGTGAATATTCTTGAATCTCAGGCAAGCTGATGCTGACACAAAACATAATTCCAAAGACACTGAGGAAAGAACTGTCATCATGGCCATCTAAAGTTTTCTTTTTAGTTTTTTTTTTTTTTTCTTTCTGATTTTTAAAGAAAAAAAAACGTACAGGAAAATGTAAAAATTCATGTAAAGAGAAAAAGCCTTGAGGGATATCAGGGATTAATACCCTAAAATATGAAGAATTCCAACAGACCCATAAAAATGTTTATCACCCTACTAAGACTTTGACAGTGTATAAATGGACAAATCATGGTACAATTGTACTCATTTCACATGCTAGCAAAGTGATGCTTAAAATCCTCAAAGCTAGGCTTCACAGTACGTGAACCAGAACTTTCTGATGTACAAGTTGGATTTAGAAAAGCCAGAGAAACAGAGATTATATTTCCAACATCCACTGGATCATAGAAAAAGCAAGAGAATTCCAGAAAAACACCTACTTTCTGTTTCATTGACTTTGCTAAAGCCTTTGACTGTGTGGATCACAACAAAGTGTGGAAAATTCATAGAGATGGGAATAGCAGACCACCTTACCTGCATCTTGAGAAACCTATATGCAGGTCAAGAAGAAACATTTAAAACTAGATATGGAACAATGGACTGGTTCTGAATTGGGAAAGAAGTACATTAAGGCTGTATATTGTTGCCCTAATTATTTAATTTATATACAGAGTACATCATGAGAAATACTGGGCTGGATGAATCACAAGCTGGATTGCCAGAACTATCAGTAACCTCAGGTATCTAGTTGGAACCACCCTTATGGCAAAAACAAAGAGGAACTAAGGAGCCTCTTGATGAAGATGAAAGAAGAGAGTGAAAAACCTGGAAACTCAACATTCAAAAAACTAAGATCATTGCACTCAGTCCCGTCACTTTGTGGCAAATGGATGGGGTAAAAACTGTAAACTGGCAGATTAATATTTTCTTGAGGTCCAAAGCAGTTGTGGATGGTGATTGCAGTAATAAATAAGACACTTGATCATTTGAAGAAAAGCTATGACAAACCTAGACAGAGTATTAAAAAGTAGACACATTAGGGCTTCCATGGTAGCTCAGTGGTAAAGACTTTGCCTGCCAATGCAGGAGACACGGGTTCCATCCCTGATCCGGAAAGAGCCCACATGCCGTGGAGCAACTGAGTCCATGAGCTACAACTATTGAGCCTGTGCTCTCAAGCCTCAGAGCTGCAACTATTGAGCCCACATGCCACAACTACTGAAGCCCGTGAGTCCTAGAACCTGAGTTCCAAAAAATGAAGGGCTCAACTAAGTAGCCCATAAAATGTTTATCACCCTACTAAGACTTTGACAGTGTATAAATGGACAAATCATGGTACAATTGTACTCATTTCACATGCTAGCAAAGTGATGCTTAAAATCCTCAAAGCTAGGCTTCACAGTACGTGAACCAGAACTTTCTGATGTACAAGTTGGATTTAGAAAAGCCAGAGAAACAGAGATTATATTTCCAACATCCACTGGATCATAGAAAAAGCAAGAGAATTCCAAAAAAACACCTACTTTCTGTTTCATTGACTTTGCTAAAGCCTTTGACTGTGTGGATCACAACAAAGTGTGGAAAATTCATAGAGATGGGAATAGCAGACCACCTTACCTGCATCTTGAGAAACCTATATGCAGGTCAAGAAGAAACATTTAAAACTAGATATGGAACAATGGACTGGTTCTGAATTGGGAAAGAAGTACATTAAGGCTGTATATTGTTGCCCTAATTATTTAATTTATATACAGAGTACATCATGAGAAATACTGGGCTGGATGAATCACAAGCTGGATTGCCAGAACTATCAGTAACCTCAGGTATCTAGTTGGAACCACCCTTATGGCAAAAACAAAGAGGAACTAAGGAGCCTCTTGATGAAGATGAAAGAAGAGAGTGAAAAACCTGGAAACTCAACATTCAAAAAACTAAGATCATTGCACTCAGTCCCGTCACTTTGTGGCAAATGGATGGGGTAAAAACTGTAAACTGGCAGATTAATATTTTCTTGAGGTCCAAAGCAGTTGTGGATGGTGATTGCAGTAATAAATAAGACACTTGATCATTTGAAGAAAAGCTATGACAAACCTAGACAGAGTATTAAAAAGTAGACACATTAGGGCTTCCCTGGTAGCTCAGTGGTAAAGAGTTTGCCTGCCAATGCAGGAGACACAAGTTCGATCCCTGATCCAGGAAGATCCCACATGCTGTGGAGCAACTAAGCCCATGAGCTACAACTATTGAGCCTGTGTTCTAGAGCCTCGGAGCTGCAACTATGGAGTCCATGTGCCACAACTACTGAAGCCCGTGAGTCCTAGAACCTGAGTTCCACAACAAGAGAAGTCACCACAACAAGAAGCCTGCTTGCCTCAACTAGAGAGTAGCCCCCACTGTGAAAACCCAGAATAGCCCAAAAATAAATAAATAAATAAATAAAAAGTAGACACATTATTTGTTAACAAAGATCTGTATAGTTAAAACTGTAGTTTTTCTAGTAATCGTGTATGGATGTGAGAGGTGAACCATAAAGAAGGCTGAGCACCAAAGAATTGATGCTTTAGAATTGTGTGCTGGAGAAGATTCTTGAGAGTCTCTTGGACAGTGAGGAGATCAAATCAGTCAATCCTATAGGAAATCGACCATGAATATTCATTGGAAGGACTGATGCTGAAACTGAAGCTTCAAAACTTTGGCCACCTTCTCTGAAGAGATGACTCATTGGAAAAGACCCTGATGATGGGAAAGACTGAGGCAAGAGAAGGGAGTGGCAGAGGATGAGATAGTTGAATGGCATCACTGACTCAATGGACATGCATTTAAGCAAACTCCAGGAGATAGCGAAGGACAAGGAAGCCTGGAGTGCTATAGTCCATGGGGTCACAAAGAGTTGAACATGACTGAGTGACTAAATAACATTTATATGTGGGACCTGCCTGGCGGTCCAGTGGTTGAGAGTCTGCTGCCTGCCAATATAGGGGACATGGATACAATCCTTGATCTAGGAAGATCCACGTGCCATGAAGCAACTAAATCTGTGCACCACAGCTACTGAGCTTGCACTTGAGAGCTATTGCTCTGCACCAAGAGAAGCCACAGCAATGAGAAGGCCAAGCATTGCAACTAAAGATAACCCGCACAGTAATGAAGATCCACCACAGACAAAAAATTAAATAAATATTTAAAATTTTTTAAATGTGTATATCCTTTGATATGATCATTTCACTTGTAGAAATAAACTCCCACTCCAGTATTCTTGCCTGAAAAATTCCGTGGACAGAGAAGCCTGGTAGGCTATAGTCCATAGGGTCACAAGGAGTCAAACACAACTGAAAAACTTGGGCATGAAAGCAAAATACTGTTTTTGACTGAACCTCTCCCCACCCCAAATCTATATTGAAGCCCTCATTCTGGTATTTGGAGGTGAGACCTTTGGGGGTAGTTAGGATTGAGTGAGGTCAGGAGGCTGAGACCTCACATTGGGATTAGTGTCCTCATAAGAGGAGAGGGGCCAGAGTTCACACATTCTCTGCCACATGAGGACACAGTGAGAAGGCAGCCGTCTGTGAGCCAGGAAGAGTTCCCATCAGAACCTGACCACTCTGGCACCCTGATCCCACACTCCTAGCCTCTAGAAGTGTGAGAATTCAGTGTCTGCTGTTTAAGCCCCCAGTCTGTGGTATTTTCTTTTGGCAGTCTGAGCTAAGACAAATATTCAAACACGCAAAGATATGAATAAAAATGTTCACTAAAATGTTATTTACAATAAAGAATTTTTTTTCATTTTAATATCCATCAAAAGGGAAACTATCAAATAAATCATAGAGCACCCATAGTATGGTATTCTGAGCGGTTTTGAGAAAGAACAGGATAAACCCATATGTATATGGAGATATATCCTCATGATATAGTTCTAAATGAAATAAAGCAAGTTTTCTTATTTTTAAAAGCCTATATTTCTATATACACCTGCCTTTCAGTGTGTGTGTATGTTGGAGTATGGGCACACAGTCTGGAAGCCATCTGGGAATAATAATGTAGGCCTATTGATGGTGGAGACCTGTGGTGAGTAGTGAGCAATATGTGAATTAATAAAGTTGCAAGGAAAGGATTTTATGTTCTACTTTCTATCCTTCCATGTTGTTTGGCTGTCTATAATGAATATGTTATTTTGGCAATTGCATTGGGACAAAATTTAATGTTTGTCAGTTCCATTCCTCCACTCACAAGCAACAGTTTCTCATTTAGAGAAGCCCCCAGCAATTGAAGAAGGCCTAAGCATTGCAAAACCTAAAGAATAACCCGCACAGTAATGAAGATCCACCACAGACAAAAAATTAAATAAATATTTAAAATTTTTTAAATGTGTATATCCTTTGATATGATCATTTCACTTGTAGAAATAAACTCCCACTCCAGTATTCTTGCCTGAAAAATTCCGTGGACAGAGAAGCCTGGTAGGCTATAGTCCATAGGGTCACAAGGAGTCAAACACAACTGAAAAACTTGGGCATGAAAGCAAAATACTGTTTTTGACTGAACCTCTCCCCACCCCAAATCTATATTGAAGCCCTCATTCTGGTATTTGGAGGTGAGACCTTTGGGGGTAGTTAGGATTGAGTGAGGTCAGGAGGCTGAGACCTCACATTGGGATTAGTGTCCTCATAAGAGGAGAGGGGCCAGAGTTCACACATTCTCTGCCACATGAGGACACAGTGAGAAGGCAGCCGTCTGTGAGCCAGGAAGAGTTCCCATCAGAACCTGACCACTCTGGCACCCTGATCCCACACTCCTAGCCTCTAGAAGTGTGAGAATTCAGTGTCTGCTGTTTAAGCCCCCAGTCTGTGGTATTTTCTTTTGGCAGTCTGAGCTAAGACAAATATTCAAACACGCAAAGATATGAATAAAAATGTTCACTAAAATGTTATTTACAATAAAGAATTTTTTTTCATTTTAATATCCATCAAAAGGGAAACTATCAAATAAATCATAGAGCACCCATAGTATGGTATTCTGAGCGGTTTTGAGAAAGAACAGGATAAACCCATATGTATATGGAGATATATCCTCATGATATAGTTCTAAATGAAATAAAGCAAGTTTTCTTATTTTTAAAAGCCTATATTTCTATATACACCTGCCTTTCAGTGTGTGTGTATGTTGGAGTATGGGCACACAGTCTGGAAGCCATCTGGGAATAATAATGTAGGCCTATTGATGGTGGAGACCTGTGGTGAGTAGTGAGCAATATGTGAATTAATAAAGTTGCAAGGAAAGGATTTTATGTTCTACTTTCTATCCTTCCATGTTGTTTGGCTGTCTATAATGAATATGTTATTTTGGCAATTGCATTGGGACAAAATTTAATGTTTGTCAGTTCCATTCCCTCCACTCACAACAAAGCATTTAGCAGTTTCTCATTTTATTTTCTCTTCTTCATCTCTTCTCCCTGGAAGTCATCCTTGCAGTGCTGGCTCCTGGGAATGGGTCAGTGGAAGGAAAGAGCAGTGTTGAGGGCTGTGGGTGGCCGGAGGATGTGGCCAGTGGGGAGTCAGGCTGAGCACACAGGTTCCTGGCTCTCCAAGGATGGGATGACATAGCCCCTCCACAGTGAGGGCCTCTTAGCCCTGCTGTAAAATCACACCATAGACTAAGTGGCTTAAACAACAGGCATTTATTTCTCACAGTCCTGGGGACTAAGAAATCCAAGGTCAAAGTGATGATAGATTTGGGTCCTGAAACCTCTTCCTGACCTTGCAGAGAGCATCCTCTTCATTGCTTGCTCATGGGGCAGAAAGAGATGAGGAGGGCCAGTTCTCTGGTGCCTCTTCCTATAAGGACACCAGCTCCATCACGGGGCCCCACTCCCTCTTATATCATCTTTGTTTTAAAGTTTATTTTGTCTGATATTAGTATTGCTACTCCAGCTTTCTTATGAGTTTCCCTTGTGTGGAATTCCTTCTTCCTGTCCCCTTACTTTCAGTCTGAAAGTGTCCTTAGGTCTGAAGTGAGTCTCTTATAAACATATATTTGGGTCTTGTTTTTTGTATCAGTCAGCCAGTCTACGCTTTTGGGTTTTTATTGTTTTTGTATGTTTTACACTTTATCAAATAAATCATAGAGCACCAAGTATGGACAGCGAAACATAAACCCATCTGTATATGGAGATATATCCTCATGATATAGTTCTAAATGAAATAAAGCAAGTTTTCTTATTTTTAAAAGCCTATATTTCTATATACACCTGCCTTTCAGTGTGTGTGTATGTTGGAGTATGGGCACACAGTCTGGAAGCCATCTGGGAATAATAATGTAGGCCTATTGATGGTGGAGACCTGTGGTGAGTAGTGAGCAATATGTGAATTAATAAAGTTGCAAGGAAAGGATTTTATGTTCTACTTTCTATCCTTCCATGTTGTTTGGCTGTCTATAATGAATATGTTATTTTGGCAATTGCATTGGGACAAAATTTAATGTTTGTCAGTTCCATTCCCTCCACTCACAACAAAGCATTTAGCAGTTTCTCATTTTATTTTCTCTTCTTCATCTCTTCTCCCTGGAAGTCATCCTTGCAGTGCTGGCTCCTGGGAATGGGTCAGTGGAAGGAAAGAGCAGTGTTGAGGGCTGTGGGTGGCCGGAGGATGTGGCCAGTGGGGAGTCAGGCTGAGCACACAGGTTCCTGGCTCTCCAAGGATGGGATGACATAGCCCCTCCACAGTGAGGGCCTCTTAGCCCTGCTGTAAAATCACACCATAGACTAAGTGGCTTAAACAACAGGCATTTATTTCTCACAGTCCTGGGGACTAAGAAATCCAAGGTCAAAGTGATGATAGATTTGGGTCCTGAAACCTCTTCCTGACCTTGCAGAGAGCATCCTCTTCATTGCTTGCTCATGGGGCAGAAAGAGATGAGGAGGGCCAGTTCTCTGGTGCCTCTTCCTATAAGGACACCAGCTCCATCACGGGGCCCCACTCCCTCTTATATCATCTTTGTTTTAAAGTTTATTTTGTCTGATATTAGTATTGCTACTCCAGCTTTCTTATGAGTTTCCCTTGTGTGGAATTCCTTCTTCCTGTCCCCTTACTTTCAGTCTGAAAGTGTCCTTAGGTCTGAAGTGAGTCTCTTATAAACATATATTTGGGTCTTGTTTTTTGTATCAGTCAGCCAGTCTACGTCTTTTGGTCAGTGCATTTAATCCATTTACATTTAAAGTAATCATACATATGTATGATCCTATTAACACTTTCTTAGTTGCTTTGGGGTTATTTTCTGTAGGTCTTTTCTTTCTCTTGAGTTTCTTGCCTAGATAAATTCTGTTAGTGTTTGCTGTAAAACTAGTTTATTGGTACTGAATTCTCTTAATTCTTGCTGGTCTGTAAAACTTTTGATCTTTTCATTAAATCTGAGCCAGAGTCTTGCTGGAAAGAGTATTCTTGTTGGAGGTTTCTCCCTTTCATCACTTGGAATATACTGTGTCATTCCCTTCTGACCTATGGAACTTCTGTTGAGAAATCAACTGATAATCTTTTTCCTTGTATGTTATTTATTTTTGCCCTTGTTGCTTTTAGTATTTTATCTTTGTCTTTAATTTTTGTCACTTCAATTACTATGTGTCTTGGTGAATTCCATCATGGGTACCACTTTCAAAACCTCATCTAATCACCTCTCAGAGGCCACATCTTCAAACTGTACTATAGCTGGAGGTCGAGGTTTTTACATATGGATCTCGGGACATAAATATTCAGTCTATAACAGAGATCCTCCTTCATTTTAAGATGCAAGAGGCCAGGGAAGAATAGAAGACTTTAGTGAGTGTACATATACCCTTCAGTTTAAGTGAGATACAAGTATGCCTTGGAATTCCTGAATCTTTTTTTTAAAGAGATACTGATCCAAGTATCCTAACCTTTGCCATTATAAGTCAAAGTTTCAAATATACTACTTTTGAGTGCTTAAGAAACAGAGCAATATTTTTAAGTTTACTGACAACAGAAACCAGCAGCAGAAAGATTTGAAACATGTTTTTTAAAGTGAGTTGGAGCAGAAGAGTGTTAAGAAGAATTTCCTTAAATATACTCATTTTAAGCAGCATATCCCAAAGACAGTCTCAGCCCACTTTCATGAGAGGATTCAGTCTTAATGCAGGAATTTGATGTGTGCAGATGAAAGAGACAGAAATACCACCTTATCTGCCTCCTCAGAAACCTGTATGCAAGACAAGAAGCAATAGTTAGAACTGCACATGGAAAAACAAACTGGTTCAAAAATGAGAAAGGAGTATGTCAGGACTGTATATTGTCACATTGCTTGTTTAACATATATGCAGAGTAAATCATGCCAAATGCCAGGCTAAATGAAGCACAAGCTGGAATCAAGACTGCCAGAAGAAATATCAATAACCTCAGATATGCAGATGATACCACCCTAGTGGCCAAAAGCAAAGAGGAACTAGAGCTTCTTGATGAAGGTGAAAGAGGAGAGTGAAAAAGCTCACTTAAAACTCAGTATCCGGGCTTCCCCTGGTGGTCCAGTGGGTAAGGACACCACCTTGTAGTGCAAGGGGCGCCGGTTCGATCCCTAGCCTGGGAAGATCCCACATGCCATGGAGCGGCTGGACTGTTGTGTCCAATTACCAAGCTGGAGCTCTGGAGTGCATGAGCCCAGAGCCGGCGCTCTGCGACAACAGGGGCCACCGCGATGGGAGGCCCACAAGAGCCAAATAACAAAGACAGATGAAAATAGATAAATGAAAGACCAATAGAAGCAGCCCACCCACCACCCCGCCCTCCACTCCTCCCCAAAAATAAATAAATAAAATGTTTAAAAAAACTCAGTGGGAGGGCTGTTTGGGGAAAGTGGGAACAGTGACAGATTTTTCTCTTCTTGGGCTCCAAAATCACTGTGGATGCTTACTGCAACCATGAAATCAAAAGATGCTTGCTCCTTGGGAGAAAAGCTATGACAAACCTAGAAATCATATTAAAAAACACCAAACAGTTTCCAATAATCATGTATGGATGGTATACAGTCAAGCTGAGATGGTAGAGTAGGTATCCAAGATCTCAGCCCACTTTCATTTTGAGAAAGGAGGTTTGAAACATGTTATTAAAGTGAGTTGGAGCAGAAGAGTGTTAAGAAGAATTTCCTTAAATATACTCATTTTAAGCAGCATATCCCAAAGACAGTCTCAGCCCACTTTCATGAGAGGATTCAGTCTTAATGCAGGAATTTGATGTGTGCAGATGAAAGAGACAGAAATACCACCTTATCTGCCTCCTCAGAAACCTGTATGCAAGACAAGAAGCAATAGTTAGAACTGCACATGGAAAAACAAACTGGTTCAAAAATGAGAAAGGAGTATGTCAGGACTGTATATTGTCACATTGCTTGTTTAACATATATGCAGAGTAAATCATGCCAAATGCCAGGCTAAATGAAGCACAAGCTGGAATCAAGACTGCCAGAAGAAATATCAATAACCTCAGATATGCAGATGATACCACCCTAGTGGCCAAAAGCAAAGAGGAACTAGAGCTTCTTGATGAAGGTGAAAGAGGAGAGTGAAAAAGCTCACTTAAAACTCAGTATCCGGGCTTCCCCTGGTGGTCCAGTGGGTAAGGACACCACCTTGTAGTGCAAGGGGCGCCGGTTCGATCCCTAGCCTGGGAAGATCCCACATGCCATGGAGCGGCTGGACTGTTGTGTCCAATTACCAAGCTGGAGCTCTGGAGTGCATGAGCCCAGAGCCGGCGCTCTGCGACAACAGGGGCCACCGCGATGGGAGGCCCACAAGAGCCAAATAACAAAGACAGATGAAAATAGATAAATGAAAGACCAACAGAAGCAGCCCACCCACCACCCCGCCCCCCTCCACTCCTCCCCCCAAAAATAAATAAATAAAATGTTTAAAAAAAAACTCAGTGGGAGGGCTGTTTGGGGAAAGTGGGAACAGTGACAGATTTTTCTCTCTTCTTGGGCTCCAAAATCACTGTGGATGCTTACTGCAACCATGAAATCAAAAGATGCTTGCTCCTTGGAAGAAAAGCTATGACAAACCTAGACATCATATTAAAAAAAAAAAATCACTTTTCTGAGTATAGTCAAAGCTGTAGTTTCTCCAATAATCATGTATGGATGGTATACAGTCAAGCTGAGATGGTAGAGTAGGACATGAGCTCATCTTCTGCAAGAACACTAAAATTACAACTAGCTCATGAACAAGCATCAACAAGAGGACGCTAGAACCCACTATAAAAAGGATACCCCACATCTAAGGACAAAAGAGAAGTTGCAACATGATTGTAGGAGGGGCACAATCATGCTAAATAATATCCACCCAAAATTTTAGGAGGGCAAAAACAAAACCTTGTGTGCATCAGGACCCAGGGCTTTCGCTGGGCACAGTGATTCCACAAAACATTGAGCCAGACGGATATGAGAGTTCAATAGTAAAGAAGGCTGAATGCTGAAGAACTGATGCTTTTGTATTGTGCTGGAGAAGACTCTTGAGAGTCGCCTGACTGAAAGACGATAAAACCAGTCAATCCTAAAGGAAATTAGCCCTGAATACTCATTGGAAGAACTGATGCTGAAACTGAAGCTCCAATACTTTAGCCACCTGATGCAAAAAGCTGACTTATTGGAAAAGACCCTGATGTTGGGAAAGATGGAGGGCAGGAGGAGGAGGTGACAGAGGATGAGTTGCTGGAATGATATCACTGACTTAATGGGCATGAATTTGAGCAAACTCTGGGAGATAGTGAAGGACAGGGAAGCCTGGGTCTGCAGTCTATAGCATCACAGAGAGTCAGACATGACTTGGTGACTGAACAACAACTGCATGTACATAATAGCCTTTTCCTGCCCTTCCAGCATTGTGCTAGTTATGCACTATACTTAGGAGAATCAAGAGAATAACCTCTTAGATTATTCTTTCTCTCCAGGTACCCAAGTAGGAAAAGGCCTGCTGACATCTAAGAGTAAAGGAGGATTTCAAGCTTTAGCCATTACACTAACAGAAGGAATATGCTCAGTAATCAAGTATTAATTAATACTTGAAACAATGGAAGGGTTAACTAAAGAAACAATAACAATTGACAATACATATTGACTTTTGACATAGATCTGATGCTGTGCTAACTGTATATCTATCCTATGATAGAAAAATGATTTCCCCATTTTACAGATGAAGAAACATTTAAAATGCAGTGCTATACTACTATTTCAGACATAGGAAAAATCATGTCATCCTTGCTTGGGACCAGACCCCACAAAACTGGGGTATTCCCTTGGTTTTCAGCTGCATACTTCCTGGGCTGTAGATACAGTCAAAGCAGACAACCCTGGGATACAGTCCTTTTGGGTCCCCTGAGAGTGACAGGCCCATAGAGCACACTCCAGTAATGAAGGACACTGGCTTCTTGCTGCAAACATTTATGGACCTACTCTGTGCCAAGTGAAGTGATGAACAGTGTGAAGACACCAAGGCTGGTGTTCCACAGCCAGTAAAGTAGCAGACACATGCACGCACACACACACACACACACACACACACCAGAAAGCTGACCAGAAGCCACATGGGATGGCACTGCCCCCTCTGCTGCCAGAGGACATTCTGACAACCAGAAGGGTTATGGTCAAGCGGAAACCAAATAACCTGACAAAACAACCAACATGGGAGCTATGATGATATACTCTTTAATCTAAAAAGTACAGACTGTAACATGGGAGATACAGAAGCAAGTTAGCAGACTGTAACTGGGAAGATGGGGGCAGGAGGAGGAGGTGGAATGATATCACTGACTTAATGGGCATGAATTTGAGCAAACTCTGGGAGATAGTGAAGGACAGGGAAGCCTGGGTCTGCAGTCTATAGCATCACAGAGAGTCAGACATGACTTGGTGACTGAACAACAACTGCATGTACATAATAGCCTTTTCCTGCCCTTCCAGCATTGTGCTAGTTATGCACTATACTTAGGAGAATCAAGAGAATAACCTCTTAGATTATTCTTTCTCTCCAGGTACCCAAGTAGGAAAAGGCCTGCTGACATCTAAGAGTAAAGGAGGATTTCAAGCTTTAGCCATTACACTAACAGAAGGAATATGCTCAGTAATCAAGTATTAATTAATACTTGAAACAATGGAAGGGTTAACTAAAGAAACAATAACAATTGACAATACATATTGACTTTTGACATAGATCTGATGCTGTGCTAACTGTATATCTATCCTATGATAGAAAAATGATTTCCCCATTTTACAGATGAAGAAACATTTAAAATGCAGTGCTATACTACTATTTCAGACATAGGAAAAATCATGTCATCCTTGCTTGGGACCAGACCCCACAAAACTGGGGTATTCCCTTGGTTTTCAGCTGCATACTTCCTGGGCTGTAGATACAGTCAAAGCAGACAACCCTGGGATACAGTCCTTTTGGGTCCCCTGAGAGTGACAGGCCCATAGAGCACACTCCAGTAATGAAGGACACTGGCTTCTTGCTGCAAACATTTATGGACCTACTCTGTGCCAAGTGAAGTGATGAACAGTGTGAAGACACCAAGGCTGGTGTTCCACAGCCAGTAAAGTAGCAGACACATGCACGCACACACACACACACACACACACCAGAAAGCTGACCAGAAGCCACATGGGATGGCACTGCCCCCTCTGCTGCCAGAGGACATTCTGACAACCAGAAGGGTTATGGTCAAGCGGAAACCAAATAACCTGACAAAACAACCAACATGGGAGCTATGATGATATACTCTTTAATCTAAAAAGTACAGACTGTAACATGGGAGATACAGAAGCAGAGCAACCTTTAAACAAAATAAAGAGGGGCATTTCTTGATTGTCCAGTGGTTAGAACTCTGTGCTTCCACTGCAGTGGGCACAGGTCCCATCCCTGGTTGGGGAACTGAGATCCCACAGGCTGTGCAGTGTGACCAAAAATTTAGGAAAATAAAATAATAAAATGATCTTCTTAAAGGAAAGAAAATCCTATATTAGACAGGTCAAAACTATATGTTAAGATCTTACCACGAGGATGATTTCATTTATTCATTCATTCACTTTCTTGACGAACATCCTTGAGACCCACCATGGACCTGAACTTCTCTGAACGCTGGAGATGTGATGAGAGCCAAGCTAAGAAGGCACTGCTCTCCCCTAGAGCCTCAGCTTGTTTCTTATACCCCTCGTTTCCTGTGACAGCACATGATTTTAAAGTTTTTAAATGTGAAGGCCCTAAAGAGTTCCCAGGACAGCCATGGTGGGCTCTCTAGGAGACTGTCTTTTCTCAGGTATATTTATTTATTCCAAGGACCTCTAACACATCCTCACTGAGTTTTCCTTTTAGCAGGTTTGGTACTAACTCTGCCAAGACTTGCTCTCCTTTATCATCACAACTCTCAACTGTGGATCCACTCACCAGCTCTTCTCCCTAACTCCAAAAACAGGCTCCTCCAATATGCCTCCTAACCACCAGTGCCAAGGAGATATATCTAATGCCCGAATCCAACCACAGATCTCACATTCTTAACTCGGTTTGTCCAGGTTCCTCGGTGTGACTTTCATTCCTCGCAGCCAAGCCTGCCTACCCTCCTGGCCCATAACTCACCTGTCACCATCTGGTCCAGCTGTGTCACACCTCCCACCTTCCCCAGCAGATCCAGCTGTCACTCACCCAACAAAACCCAGCCTTGTGCTACCTCCTCCAGAAGCCATCTCTGGCTCCCACATCAATACTGAGAATTCTGTTGTGTGGAATATTTCCCCCAGTAGACAAGTTGCCTTGGACATTCTGACAACCAGAAGGGTTATGGTCAAGCGGAAACCAAATAACCTGACAAAACAACCAACATGGGAGCTATGATGATATACTCTTTAATCTAAAAAGTACAGACTGTAACATGGGAGATACAGAAGCAGAGCAACCTTTAAACAAAATAAAGAGGGGCATTTCTTGATTGTCCAGTGGTTAGAACTCTGTGCTTCCACTGCAGTGGGCACAGGTCCCATCCCTGGTTGGGGAACTGAGATCCCACAGGCTGTGCAGTGTGACCAAAAATTTAGGAAAATAAAATAATAAAATGATCTTCTTAAAGGAAAGAAAATCCTATATTAGACAGGTCAAAACTATATGTTAAGATCTTACCACGAGGATGATTTCATTTATTCATTCATTCACTTTCTTGACGAACATCCTTGAGACCCACCATGGACCTGAACTTCTCTGAACGCTGGAGATGTGATGAGAGCCAAGCTAAGAAGGCACTGCTCTCCCCTAGAGCCTCAGCTTGTTTCTTATACCCCTCGTTTCCTGTGACAGCACATGATTTTAAAGTTTTTAAATGTGAAGGCCCTAAAGAGTTCCCAGGACAGCCATGGTGGGCTCTCTAGGAGACTGTCTTTTCTCAGGTATATTTATTTATTCCAAGGACCTCTAACACATCCTCACTGAGTTTTCCTTTTAGCAGGTTTGGTACTAACTCTGCCAAGACTTGCTCTCCTTTATCATCACAACTCTCAACTGTGGATCCACTCACCAGCTCTTCTCCCTAACTCCAAAAACAGGCTCCTCCAATATGCCTCCTAACCACCAGTGCCAAGGAGATATATCTAATGCCCGAATCCAACCACAGATCTCACATTCTTAACTCGGTTTGTCCAGGTTCCTCGGTGTGACTTTCATTCCTCGCAGCCAAGCCTGCCTACCCTCCTGGCCCATAACTCACCTGTCACCATCTGGTCCAGCTGTGTCACACCTCCCACCTTCCCCAGCAGATCCAGCTGTCACTCACCCAACAAAACCCAGCCTTGTGCTACCTCCTCCAGAAGCCATCTCTGGCTCCCACATCAATACTGAGAATTCTGTTGTGTGGAATATTTCCCCCAGTAGACAAGTTGCCTTGGAGTCAAGTACTGTGACATACTAACCATCATTCTCTGGTGTCTAGAGCAGTAACTGGCACTAGTAAATGCTCAATACAGATGTGTTAAGCCAAACTAACACAATCCCTGACATCTGTTCTTAGTAACCAGTCCTTCACTTAGATCTGGAATTAGTCCCACAGTAACTTTCTTCTTGCTCTGTAAAATGAATTTCTCTGTGATCAAAGGCATAGTTAGGAGAATGAGATGACTACCAAATCTCCAGCTGAAATCTCTGGCCATGAGCTGGCCTGTATCTTATATTTGTTTCCTGACCTGTATCAGAACATACCACCCATCCTCCCAACCCTCAGCTCCACAGCACTGTGAGCCCTGTGTCACTGAACTCCTGTTCTCCCGTAAACTTTGCAGTCCTTGGGGATAGTCTTTAATACTGCACCTGTGTAATATCAATTCATCCCTGTTTTAATAAACTAAAATATCATTCATGGTAGTCAATTTTGTGTGTGTGTGAGGGAGGGTAATTTCTCTTTTTGTAATTTATAGCTTGCTCTTTTCCTTCAGCGATATTTTCTAGAGATTTCTCTCCATTATAACAGAGAACCCCAACTTACTCCTTCCAAATATTGCATACTACTGGGAACGGCTACCCACTCCAGTATTCTTGCCTGGAAAGTTCACTGGTCAGAGGAGGATGGTTTTAGCAGGTTTCTAACTCTGCCAAGACTTGCTCTCCTTTATCATCACAACTCTCAACTGTGGATCCACTCACCAGCTCTTCTCCCTAACTCCAAAAACAGGCTCCTCCAATATGCCTCCTAACCACCAGTGCCAAGGAGATATATCTAATGCCCGAATCCAACCACAGATCTCACATTCTTAACTCGGTTTGTCCAGGTTCCTCGGTGTGACTTTCATTCCTCGCAGCCAAGCCTGCCTACCCTCCTGGCCCATAACTCACCTGTCACCATCTGGTCCAGCTGTGTCACACCTCCCACCTTCCCCAGCAGATCCAGCTGTCACTCACCCAACAAAACCCAGCCTTGTGCTACCTCCTCCAGAAGCCATCTCTGGCTCCCACATCAATACTGAGAATTCTGTTGTGTGGAATATTTCCAGTAGACAAGTTGCCTTGGAGTCAAGTACTGTGACATACTAACCATCATTCTCTGGTGTCTAGAGCAGTAACTGGCACTAGTAAATGCTCAATACAGATGTGTTAAGCCAAACTAACACAATCCCTGACATCTGTTCTTAGTAACCAGTCCTTCACTTAGATCTGGAATTAGTCCCACAGTAACTTTCTTCTTGCTCTGTAAAATGAATTTCTCTGTGATCAAAGGCATAGTTAGGAGAATGAGATGACTACCAAATCTCCAGCTGAAATCTCTGGCCATGAGCTGGCCTGTATCTTATATTTGTTTCCTGACCTGTATCAGAACATACCACCCATCCTCCCAACCCTCAGCTCCACAGCACTGTGAGCCCTGTGTCACTGAACTCCTGTTCTCCCGTAAACTTTGCAGTCCTTGGGGATAGTCTTTAATACTGCACCTGTGTAATATCAATTCATCCCTGTTTTAATAAACTAAAATATCATTCATGGTAGTCAATTTTGTGTGTGTGTGAGGGAGGGTAATTTCTCTTTTTGTAATTTATAGCTTGCTCTTTTCCTTCAGCGATATTTTCTAGAGATTTCTCTCCATTATAACAGAGAACCCCAACTTACTCCTTCCAAATATTGCATACTACTGGGAACGGCTACCCACTCCAGTATTCTTGCCTGGAAAGTTCACTGGTCAGAGGAGGATGGCAGGATATAGTCCATACACAACTGAGAACACACACACACACACAGATAAAAACACTCCAGGGATAAAGACACCGCCTTGCAGTGCAAGGGGCGCCGGTTCGAGCCCTGGCCTGGGAAGATCCCACGTGCCGCGAAGCGGCTGGACTGATGTGTCCAATCACCGAGCAGGAGCTCTGGAGCGCTCTGCAACAACAGACGCCACCGCGATGGGAGGCCCACAGGAGCCGAAGAACAAAGACGGATGAAAACAGAGAAATGAAAGACCAATAGAAGTGGCCCGCCCGCTCCCCTCCCTCCCCAACCCGACCCCCGCCTGAAATAAATAAATAAATCTTTAAAAAAAAAAAAAAAAACACTCCAAAGTGTAACCTTATCTTTTTTAAAAAGCAACCACTCTTTGTTGATAGTCCCTTGGTAATTTGTTTCCAGTCTTTCACTATTACAAACAGTTTTGCAAGGGACATTTTATATGCCCTCTTGTACCCTCTGCAAGGTCCTCTGAGGGGTATGCAGCAAAGAATTGTTTGGTTAGATCATGGGGTATTTTACACACTGTCAAAATGCCATAAGAAAGAGAGTTTAATTTCTTAATATCCTTGCCAATTCTTATATTGCCAAACTTTATCATTTGTGTCAATTCAGTGAATGTTAAATAGCTCGTATGCTTTTGCTTTTTTTATATTGGTTTTGAATTTTCCCAGGGAAGATGGACATTTTCAATTTTATATTTGCATATAAAATATATTCTGAGTACAAGATATAATATTTTGTATTTTGAGTAAAAGATATAGTAAAGATAAATAAACATTAAAATATCTATTTATTGTTCTTATTTTATTACATATTCAAATTTTGTTTGCTATCTTTCTCTACTCAGATATCTGTTTCCTTTTTATTGACATATAGGAGTTCATTACATTGCCTGGGTTCTCATTTTAAATTTTCTAATCACATACAGTATACATTGTAGCTATTTACATTAGTAAACATAATTTAAAGGTTATTCACACAAATTTTTCTTCTTTCTGGTTTGCTTCATGATTTTAATCCTTTTGGACACATCTCAAAGAGAACCCCAACTTACTCCTTCCAAATATTGCATACTACTGGGAACGGCTACCCACTCCAGTATTCTTGCCTGGAAAGTTCACTGGTCAGAGGAGGATGGCAGGATATAGTCCATACACAACTGAGAACACACACACACACACAGATAAAAACACTCCAGGGATAAAGACACCGCCTTGCAGTGCAAGGGGCGCCGGTTCGAGCCCTGGCCTGGGAAGATCCCACGTGCCGCGAAGCGGCTGGACTGATGTGTCCAATCACCGAGCAGGAGCTCTGGAGCGCTCTGCAACAACAGACGCCACCGCGATGGGAGGCCCACAGGAGCCGAAGAACAAAGACGGATGAAAACAGAGAAATGAAAGACCAATAGAAGTGGCCCGCCCGCTCCCCTCCCTCCCCAACCCGACCCCCGCCTGAAATAAATAAATAAATCTTTAAAAAAAAAAAAAAAACACTCCAAAGTGTAACCTTATCTTTTTTAAAAAGCAACCACTCTTTGTTGATAGTCCCTTGGTAATTTGTTTCCAGTCTTTCACTATTACAAACAGTTTTGCAAGGGACATTTTATATGCCCTCTTGTACCCTCTGCAAGGTCCTCTGAGGGGTATGCAGCAAAGAATTGTTTGGTTAGATCATGGGGTATTTTACACACTGTCAAAATGCCATAAGAAAGAGAGTTTAATTTCTTAATATCCTTGCCAATTCTTATATTGCCAAACTTTATCATTTGTGTCAATTCAGTGAATGTTAAATAGCTCGTATGCTTTTGCTTTTTTTATATTGGTTTTGAATTTTCCCAGGGAAGATGGACATTTTCAATTTTATATTTGCATATAAAATATATTCTGAGTACAAGATATAATATTTTGTATTTTGAGTAAAAGATATAGTAAAGATAAATAAACATTAAAATATCTATTTATTGTTCTTATTTTATTACATATTCAAATTTTGTTTGCTATCTTTCTCTACTCAGATATCTGTTTCCTTTTTATTGACATATAGGAGTTCATTACATTGCCTGGGTTCTCATTTTAAATTTTCTAATCACATACAGTATACATTGTAGCTATTTACATTAGTAAACATAATTTAAAGGTTATTCACACAAATTTTTCTTCTTTCTGGTTTTTGCTTCATGCATCTTATTTTAGAAGGTCTCCCTTTTCCCTAAGGACATAATGCTTTCCTATATTTTTGTCTGTCTCTAGGGTATTTTGATTCTCAGCTTTATGAGCTTTAACAATGTTTCTTCCCCTCCAGTGCTGGAACACATATTCTTCCAGATTTCCTTGGTCACACACTCCTCAGCTGGCATTTCTTGGCCTAAGGCCCACCCAGCATGTCCGCTGCCCTCATCACCATCCACCCTACAACCTCCCAGCAAACCACATCCCAGCACTTGGTGAGAAAACTCAAGGGAAACATTCCCAGTGACCCTGTTGCTTTTGGTTTCCTGGTCCTGATTTCATGGCCCTAGTGATGAAACAACTTCCACACCACCCACAGAGCCTGAACAGCCATGGAACTTAACCAGTAGGAGGTTTGTGCGATGCCTTAAAAAATGCTTTCCTGGTAGAGTAATCAGGAGAGGGTGGCAATGAGGGGTCTGAAGAATTTTGGCAGATTCCATCATAGCCAGGACCATCTTTCTAAGAACTCATGGATGCTGTTTTCTGCCAGGGTGGCACCGAGACACCTCCAGACTAGAGAAGCAACCCACATGTGTCTCTCCTCCTTGCTGGACCAGAGGAATTCACCCTACACCTCAAATGCCTGCTGACTCCATCAAGTTTCTCCTTCCTGAAGCTGTCAGGCTTCAGACCTCTACACATTTTCAGCAAGAAACACCTTCCCATTTCTCAGAAAACAACTAATTCCATCACCTCTAGGCCTCACACAAAAAGAAGCACCAGTTTTCCTTCCAACCGCAAAAGTCCTTACGTTTTGGCTTTCATTATCATCCTAGTTTGCAGGATGGCTGCTGTACCTCTAGATTACAGCAAGAAAATGAGCAAAGGATGAACAGGTAAAGTGCATGCAAGCATGCTAAGTCGCTTCAGTCGTGTCTGATATTTTGAAACCCCATGGACTGTAGCCCACCAGGCTCCCCTGTCCATGGAATTTTGCAGGCAAGAATACTGAAGTGGGTTGCCATGCCCTTTTCTTCCTGCCCAACCCAGGGATTGAGCCCATGTATCTTATGTCTCCTGCACTGGCAGGCTGCTCTTTACAACTAGCCCTTCCCCCATTGTAGCTATTTACATTAGTAAACATTTTTCTTCTTTCTGGTTTTTGCTTCATGCATCTTATTTTAGAAGGTCTCCCTTTTCCCTAAGGACATAATGCTTTCCTATATTTTTGTCTGTCTCTAGGGTATTTTGATTCTCAGCTTTATGAGCTTTAACAATGTTTCTTCCCCTCCAGTGCTGGAACACATATTCTTCCAGATTTCCTTGGTCACACACTCCTCAGCTGGCATTTCTTGGCCTAAGGCCCACCCAGCATGTCCGCTGCCCTCATCACCATCCACCCTACAACCTCCCAGCAAACCACATCCCAGCACTTGGTGAGAAAACTCAAGGGAAACATTCCCAGTGACCCTGTTGCTTTTGGTTTCCTGGTCCTGATTTCATGGCCCTAGTGATGAAACAACTTCCACACCACCCACAGAGCCTGAACAGCCATGGAACTTAACCAGTAGGAGGTTTGTGCGATGCCTTAAAAAATGCTTTCCTGGTAGAGTAATCAGGAGAGGGTGGCAATGAGGGGTCTGAAGAATTTTGGCAGATTCCATCATAGCCAGGACCATCTTTCTAAGAACTCATGGATGCTGTTTTCTGCCAGGGTGGCACCGAGACACCTCCAGACTAGAGAAGCAACCCACATGTGTCTCTCCTCCTTGCTGGACCAGAGGAATTCACCCTACACCTCAAATGCCTGCTGACTCCATCAAGTTTCTCCTTCCTGAAGCTGTCAGGCTTCAGACCTCTACACATTTTCAGCAAGAAACACCTTCCCATTTCTCAGAAAACAACTAATTCCATCACCTCTAGGCCTCACACAAAAAGAAGCACCAGTTTTCCTTCCAACCGCAACAGTCCTTACGTTTTGGCTTTCATTATCATCCTAGTTTGCAGGATGGCTGCTGTACCTCTAGATTACAGCAAGAAAATGAGCAAAGGATGAACAGGTAAAGTGCATGCAAGCATGCTAAGTCGCTTCAGTCGTGTCTGATATTTTGAAACCCCATGGACTGTAGCCCACCAGGCTCCCCTGTCCATGGAATTTTGCAGGCAAGAATACTGAAGTGGGTTGCCATGCCCTTTTCTTCCTGCCCAACCCAGGGATTGAGCCCATGTATCTTATGTCTCCTGCACTGGCAGGCTGCTCTTTACAACTAGCACCACCTGGAAGTGCAAACAGGTAAAGAGGAATGCCAAATAAGCACCTTTGGATCAGAAACTCTAGAGGTTTGATAGTATATCATCTATCAGAACACTGAACAAGCAAAATACCATGACCTTTCTAGGGCCATCGTCTCCTATCCATTTGGGCGGGAGTAGTTGCTCAGCCTCCCAGGAGCAAGGAATTTCTGTTACCACATCAGAAAATAAGAGAAAGGAGATGCTGACAACCAGAGAAAAGCCAGTGCACAACAAGGAGAAATCTGTGGGGAAACAAAACTGTGGTAAAGGTAGGAATTGAACAGAGTGTGACGAGGGATCTTACCACAGCTCCACAGGCAGCAATGGAAGTTTTATGTGGGGAGTGCCCAGTGACTGGAATGTTGGAGACACCAGGGCTGTTGGAACCCTACAGTTACCCACATGCTCTCCCCAGTGTGGAGTAGACCCTGAAAAGCTAATGGTGATGTGCAGAGCAGCGTCTAACCCACAGAGAGGGACTGGAAAACTGGATCAGGGTCAGTGAGCCCACCTAAGTGGGTCAAAGTGCAAGGTTAAGCAGCAGCCACAGGAGAAAACTGGAAAGCAGACAAGAAGTCAAGGCATGACTGACTTCATGGCCCAGGCAGACTCAGTCAACATTAAAGAGGAATTCTGGGACTTAACAAGACATTTGGGGACCTCTGGGTGTAGCTCAGGAATTCTGAAAGCAAGGCTCAGAGCAGGACGATTAAGTCTAGTCTCCACTCTCAGGGTGGAAGTAAGGTTTTTTAGTCCACCCAGCCCTTGCTGGATGTGACTAGGTCTTATCAAAGCTGACCCCAGCTGAGCCAGCATGGCTGGAAAGGAAGTCCAGGGAAGAGGGGCTAACACAGTCCTCACAGCTCCACTCTTCTCCACCAGTTCATCAACCTCCTCCACATCCATCCCTGGGATGGAGTAGGCAATCCCTCTTACTCCACCTCTGCCCAGGTGCTTCTCTGTGATTCTTGATGAAGATCAAGAAGAAGCACCATCTCTTCCTTTCTTTTTCTTCCCATTATGCCCTTCCCATTCTCTTGACTTGAGTTGTTTCAGACTTGAGTACCCCCTAGGTTATTCCTGCCTCCTTTCGTCCACTATAGTATGGAGAGAAACTGGAGTCAGAGTTGTCTGTGCTTCAGGCCACAGTCAGCAGGACCCAATTCCCACCTTGAATTCTGACTTGTTGCTTGGAGGTGTAGCAGCCATCTTGTCAAACAGCTTAATACATTTATTCACTAAAAGCAAACTTTCTTCTATGACTTTGTCACCTCGTGTACTGCAGCTCAGCTTTCACTCTCTACCTTTTAGTCTGCCCAACCTATTCCATCTAAAAGAATACAGCACACATAATTATGATGACCATTTACCGCAGAACAGGAAACAGTAAGACACTGTGCCCATGGCCTTGTGCATTTTGGATTTTTCATTCCTAAACAATATAAAATGCAATTAAAAGATGCTTTCTCATTAAAAAAAAAAAAAAAAGAAAAGAAAGGAAAGGAGACAATCCTAGACAGCATATGAAAAACCAGAGATGTCACTTTGCTGTCAAAGGTCCGTATAAGTCAAAGCTATGGTTTTTCTAGGAGCCACATAAGGACATGAGAATTAGACCATAAAGAAGGCTGAGCACTGAAGAATTGATGCTTTTTAACTGTGCTGCTGGAGAAGACTCTTGGAGTCCCTTGAACTGCAAGGAGATCCAATCAGTCAATCCTAAAAGAAATCAGCCCTGAATATTCATTGGAAAGACTGATTCTGAAGCTGAAACTCCAATACTTTGGCCATCTCATGTGAAGAGCCTACTTGGTAAAGACCCTGATGTTTGGAAAGACTGATAGCAGGAAGAAAAGGAGGCGATGGAAGATGAGATGACTGGAGGGCATCACCGACTCAATGGATATGAGTTTGAGCAAACTCTGGGAGATAATGAGAGACAGGGAAGTTTGATGTGTTCCAGTCTATGGGGTCACAAAGGATCAGACATGATTTAGCGACTCTACAGCAACAACAACAAACTATATAGAATAGAGATCATCCTCTTGTCTGAAATTGTTGGGATAAGAGATCTTTCTTACAGTATGGAGATTCCTCAAAAAGCTAAGAATAGAAGCACCATATGACTCAGCAATTCCACTATTAGGTTTATACCCTGATGAAATCAAAATTTAAAGAGACACCTGTACCCCAATGTTCATTGCAGCACTCTACACAATAGCTAGAACATGGAAGCAACTTGATGTCCATAGATGAATGAACGGATAAAGAAGCTCTGGTACATATATACAGTGGAGTACTTCGCAGCTGCAAAAAGAGATGCAGAATATTCAGTCCTGATGAGATGGATGAATCTAGAATCTATTATACGAAGTGAAGTAAGTCAAAAAGAGAAGGACAAGTGTAGTATACTAGCACATATACATGGAATCTAGTAAGATCATACTAATAAATGTACATGCAGAGCATTGATGGAAAAGCAGTCATAGAGAACAGACTTATGGACATTGGGGAGAGGGAAGAGTGGGTGAGCGATATGGAAAGAGTAGCATGGAGCCCTATATTAGCATATGTAAAAGAGATAACTATTGTCAATGTGCTATGGGTTAAGGGATCTTACATGGAGGCTATGCGATGGCCTGAAGGAGTGGGATAGGGGGGATGAGATATACATATGACTAATCTGGGATTATATATATCTGTAAACAATAAAACTCTGTAAAAGTAAAAAGTAAAGTAAAAATAATTATTAAAAAGAAAAAAAGGCAAAAAAAAGAGGTCTTGCTTAATAAAGACTGCTCACAAGTCAGTCTTTGCCCACCCCCCTACTTTTCTGTCCCACCACCCAATTTACAAATTATCAAATTTTTGCATCCTTCTCATCACATCCCCCTGCAGCCTCCTCAGAGGTAAACATCATCCAGAATTGTGGGCTTATTCATCTTATTTCTTTTTTTAAAAAAAGTAATTTTATTACAAATGAATGAATTTGACTTTTACTGCTCCTTGGGCTGCTTTTTCCATTCTGCATTATGTGGGTAATGTTCCTCACATTTGTTAATTCATTTTCAGTGCTGTAGTTCCTTTTACATTCATTCAAGAGTCAGTGAGAATTACAGGCCCTGTGGTCCTCCTGCATTTCCTACATTAACCTAAGTGGCTTCCCATCCTCCACGATGGACTTGGGGCTGGCTCACCTCATCATGGTGCACAACATCAGGATATTTCCTGCCAGATATGTGAGGGCTGCTGCATGTAAGTTTCACTAAGAGACACAAGAGAAATTTCTGTAAGTAACCCTAGATGAAACAAGGGTGAAAGTCATTGCAGCACTCTACACAATAGCTAGAACATGGAAGCAACTTGATGTCCATAGATGAATGAACGGATAAAGAAGCTCTGGTACATATATACAGTGGAGTACTTCGCAGCTGCAAAAAGAGATGCAGAATATTCAGTCCTGATGAGATGGATGAATCTAGAATCTATTATACAAGTGAAGTAAGTCAAAAAGAGAAGGACAAGTGTAGTATACTAGCACATATACATGGAATCTAGTAAGATCATACTAATAAATGTACATGCAGAGCATTGATGGAAAAGCAGTCATAGAGAACAGACTTATGGACATTGGGGAGAGGGAAGAGTGGGTGAGCGATATGGAAAGAGTAGCATGGAGCCCTATATTAGCATATGTAAAAGAGATAACTATTGTCAATGTGCTATGGGTTAAGGGATCTTACATGGAGGCTATGCGATGGCCTGAAGGAGTGGGATAGGGGGGATGAGATATACATATGACTAATCTGGGATTATATATATCTGTAAACAATAAAACTCTGTAAAAGTAAAAAGTAAAGTAAAAATAATTATTAAAAAGAAAAAAAGGCAAAAAAAAGAGGTCTTGCTTAATAAAGACTGCTCACAAGTCAGTCTTTGCCCACCCCCCTACTTTTCTGTCCCACCACCCAATTTACAAATTATCAAATTTTTGCATCCTTCTCATCACATCCCCCTGCAGCCTCCTCAGAGGTAAACATCATCCAGAATTGTGGGCTTATTCATCTTATTTCTTTTTTTAAAAAAAGTAATTTTATTACAAATGAATGAATTTGACTTTTACTGCTCCTTGGGCTGCTTTTTCCATTCTGCATTATGTGGGTAATGTTCCTCACATTTGTTAATTCATTTTCAGTGCTGTAGTTCCTTTTACATTCATTCAAGAGTCAGTGAGAATTACAGGCCCTGTGGTCCTCCTGCATTTCCTACATTAACCTAAGTGGCTTCCCATCCTCCACGATGGACTTGGGGCTGGCTCACCTCATCATGGTGCACAACATCAGGATATTTCCCTGCCAGATATGTGAGGGCTGCTGCATGTGTAAGTTTCACTAAGAGACACAAGAGAAATTTCTGTAAGTCAAAATGATGTTATTGTTCCTCTGATTTCAAATAGCTCTGCAGAAAGCAGCAATGATCATGTTGCATCTGAAGAGTGCATTTAGTGGGCTCTCCAATGATGTCATAACTACCTGTACTGTTTAGAGAGAGGGTGACCCCAACACAGACGGGCCTCAGGATGAGTCACATTTCTCTTGGTCTTGAATGCATGTAAACTGTAGTCTCAAATGGCCTTTCGTAGAGTCTTAACAAACAAACTTCAGCAAGAGACGAGAGTGTCTATGGCATGACAGGTGTGGAGTGTCATCTGAACAGGAAAGACAAGAGTTGATCTACTCAGGAACCTACAGGCTATCTACTGTGTGCCTGAGTATGGGCTTTCCTCTGTGAACATATCTGAAAGGGGGAAACTGGCCAAGATGGTCCTTTCTGTCTTCACAATTCTAGCATCTTTTAATTCAGGAAAAAACCAAGAAAGAACTATTACTGGCAAACTTCAGCGGGAAGGTTTAGGTTGCACTGCCTGGCTGTCTGCACACTACCCCACATGTCTTCAGTATTCACTGGCACCCCATCACTTTACTAATGTGCTTCACCAAGCCCGAGTCTGGGTTGGAGGTGGACTAGTTTCAGGTGATAGGAGCTGCAGATTGCCTTTCTTTCCAACCAAACAGCAAATCTCCTTAGTCTCACCTATCCATGTGCATTTTTCAGTAATAAAAGAGCTTTAAGGCAGCTTAAATGCATGACCTTATGCTGACTTTTCAAATGCTAGAATTAGAAGGTAAAAGAAACATTCGCACCTATTCCATACCAAAGTGTGGTTTTCTCCTGGATGTGCAAGAAGAATTGTGGGCTTATTCATCTTATTTCTTTTTTTAAAAAAAGTAATTTTATTACAAATGAATGAATTTGACTTTTACTGCTCCTTGGGCTGCTTTTTCCATTCTGCATTATGTGGGTAATGTTCCTCACATTTGTTAATTCATTTTCAGTGCTGTAGTTCCTTTTACATTCATTCAAGAGTCAGTGAGAATTACAGGCCCTGTGGTCCTCCTGCATTTCCTACATTAACCTAAGTGGCTTCCCATCCTCCACGATGGACTTGGGGCTGGCTCACCTCATCATGGTGCACAACATCAGGATATTTCCCTGCCAGATATGTGAGGGCTGCTGCATGTGTAAGTTTCACTAAGAGACACAAGAGAAATTTCTGTAAGTCAAAATGATGTTATTGTTCCTCTGATTTCAAATAGCTCTGCAGAAAGCAGCAATGATCATGTTGCATCTGAAGAGTGCATTTAGTGGGCTCTCCAATGATGTCATAACTACCTGTACTGTTTAGAGAGAGGGTGACCCCAACACAGACGGGCCTCAGGATGAGTCACATTTCTCTTGGTCTTGAATGCATGTAAACTGTAGTCTCAAATGGCCTTTCAGAGAGTCTTAACAAACAAACTTCAGCAAGAGACGAGAGTGTCTATGGCATGACAGGTGTGGAGTGTCATCTGAACAGGAAAGACAAGAGTTGATCTACTCAGGAACCTACAGGCTATCTACTGTGTGCCTGAGTATGGGCTTTCCTCTGTGAACATATCTGAAAGGGGGAAACTGGCCAAGATGGTCCTTTCTGTCTTCACAATTCTAGCATCTTTTAATTCAGGAAAAAACCAAGAAAGAACTATTACTGGCAAACTTCAGCGGGAAGGTTTAGGTTGCACTGCCTGGCTGTCTGCACACTACCCCACATGTCTTCAGTATTCACTGGCACCCCATCACTTTACTAATGTGCTTCACCAAGCCCGAGTCTGGGTTGGAGGTGGACTAGTTTCAGGTGATAGGAGCTGCAGATTGCCTTTCTTTCCAACCAAACAGCAAATCTCCTTAGTCTCACCTATCCATGTGCATTTTTCAGTAATAAAAGAGCTTTAAGGCAGCTTAAATGCATGACCTTATGCTGACTTTTCAAATGCTAGAATTAGAAGGTAAAAGAAACATTCGCACCTATTCCATACCAAAGTGTGGTTTTCTCTCCTGGATGTGCAAGAAGAATTCCTTTCCCTCCTCATCTTAGGGGCTTATCTGGGCTCTGCCACTCAGTCCTGGGTGTAACCTTGGGGTAAACATTGCATCCACACTACAATAAAGGTTACGTTAGAGCTCCTGAAGTTTTGCCATCTTTGAAGTCCCAAAATTAGACAATCCTCAATCAAAGAAACAAGTACATGGAAACAACCCAGATATCCATCAACAGATGACTAGATAAAGAAACTTTGCTACATAATACAATGGAATATTACTCAATTGTACAAAGGAATGCATTTGAGTCAGTTCTAATGAAGTAGATGAACTTAGAGCCTATTCTACAGAATGAAGTCAGAAAGAAAAAGACAAATATCTTCCTTATATGAACACATATACTAATATAAGGAATCTAGAAATATGATACTGATAAACCTATGTGCAAGGCAGCAGTGGAGATACTGACATAGAGAACAAACCTGTAGACACAGTGGGGGAAGAAGAGGGTGGGACAAACTGAGTAGCATGGAACATATACCTTACCATATGCAAAATAACCCATGGGAATTTACTGTATGACCAAGGGAGGTCAAACCAGTGCTCTGTGACAACCTAGAGAGGGTAAGATGGGGTGGCACATGGGAAGAAGGTTCAAGAAGGAGGGGACATATGACTGATTAATATTGATGTATGACAGAAACCAACACAATGCGGTAAAGCAATCATCATGCGACTAAAAATAGATTTTTAAAAAATTAAAAGGAGGGCTTCCCTGGTGGTCCAGTGGGTAAAGACACCACCTTGCAGTGCAAGGGGTGCCAGTTTGATCCCTGGCCTGGGAAGATCCCACGTGCTGTGGAGCAGCTGGACTGATGTGTCCAATTACCAAGTCAGCGCTCTGGAGCCCATGCGACCAGAGCTGATGCTTTGCAACGTGAGGGGCTGCTGCGTTGAGAGGCCCACACAGGCCAAAGAACAAAGATGGATGAAAATAAATAAATGAAACACCAATAGAAGTGGCCACAAAATAAAAATTAAGACTATTTTGAAAAAAAAAAAAAAAACATTAAAAGGAACACATGCAGATGCCCATTTTAGAAGTTTCTAAGTACAGAAGAAATCTGAATTTAGTTGTGACCTTCCTTCATGTCTTGGGTCTTCACTGAGTGTCTGTCCTGTGCCCCAGGTCTTGCACAACCTCCCACAGTCAGCATGTTGGTAGTGATGCTTCCATTTCACAGATGAGGAGACCGCACCTCAAAGACTGTAGGTCAAGTTCTTAATGATTTGCTTGCTTGTCACATAGATACTGGACGTCTCTGCTGGGACTTGAGCGGAAGTCTGCTCCATAGCGTGTGCTGTTCAAACAGCTGGGATCCTAGAAGCATTTGTTTCTAGAAGACAAAGCACAGAACTGTCCTGCTCTTCATGGGGTTCCGCAAACTGTCCTAGCTGAGGATTTCACGTGCAGAGTGTAAAAGCACTGTTTTGCTTACTTTGTTTTACATTTTTTTGAAAAAAGTAGGAAGCTTACTCAGGTTATAACCTGAAGAGCCACTTCCTTGGCAATGAGAACCTCAAAGCAGCTATTAACATGATTTACAAGCTCATGTGAAATAAACAACAGGCAGAATGGGTGTCTCTAGCCTCTCCTACAAATGTGCAATCACTCTATGGAAATGCACTTTATCATTTTTAAAGGGTTCACCACTAAGAAAATCAGACTTTTTAATATATGAACACAATTACTTTCTTGTCATTTCAACATCTTATAGAATGTCTACACCTCCCTCCTAGCCTGTTCCCAAACATGAGGAAGCCATAAGCCACAGTGTTACATAAAGGGTGTTATAAAATAAGATTCTCTTCCTGTAAGTGAGGAGGACCAACAAGTTGAAAGAGCATATAGCTATTTGATGTCAATTTCAGGAAACAAATGCCTTCTAGAAGAACTCGAGTTCTGGTGGGAAGTGATTTGTGGCAGCATAACAGGCGATGACCATCTCCCCTGCCTGCTCTTCCCTCTCCATTGTTCCTTGTCTGTCCAGTCATCACAGACACACAGGAGCAGGCAGAGCAAGCAGAAACAGCCAGGCAGGTGGGCCAGCTCAGCCCTGGCTTCCAAGGGGTGCCAGACCAAAGCCCATGACTCCAGCTGGAATTCTGGAACAAGGCTGAGCGTCAATAACTCATTTCTGAGGGCAAAAGCGTCTGGACAAGGTAATAGGAGAGCCAGGTGGCCCCAACCGTAGAGCAGAGGGGGTTGGAAAGGCCTGTTGGCACTGCTCTGCCTCCCTGGACTCCAGCCAAGGCCTCCAGCCATGGCCTGAATGCTTGTGAACCACTAAAGGCCAGCGGGAACCAATGCTGAAGGGCAGGTTTGGGGGTAAAGAGCAGCTTTCTTACTTGGAGGAGAGAATTTCCTGCCATTTCCCCACCCACCTGGGCTCCCTATGTCAGTCTTTCCCCACGGCCCCGTCCCTGCACCGCTCAGCCTTTTTCTCCATGCACCTGCATTCGGGGATGCAGTGTGGTGAGACGACCATGGGGGCTGGAATCCCGCCATGGCCCCACAGTGGTCCTGGGGTCCTGTGCAGCCTGTTCATTGCCTACTTAAGTTTATTCTCCCTTATAGTGTGGACAAGCTATGGGCACCCACTTTGGACAGTGTGGCTTTCACCAGCCTCTGCTGTCCTGGTCATAAGGTCGTTCCTCATTCTGAAGCTACTGTGCAATTCTCCACTCCCAACAATGGCCCAGTGGTGTGTCCTCACAGCTGTCCTGGCACAGAGGGACACACAATGTCAGCTGAGGGTTACCTGCTCAGAGCCTCCTGCATGGCCTACTGTGCTCAGCCAGGATCCTTCATCATGAAAGCAGCCACCCCTCCAGACAGCTCAGCACCTTTCCTGTCACTGTGATCAGACGTGGTTGGATGCCAGGCAACTCCACAGGCCTTGCTTCAGTGCCAGTGCTTGTCAGCTTTACCCATGCTGTGGGAGCTCATCGTTGTGATGGAAAAATCATTAAAGCAGGTGAGTGAGTCTCCAGACTCTTAGTGAGAAGCCACCAGCATGCAGCAGTAGATCTAGTGTATATGAAAGACCCAGAGTAGGACCTTGAATGTACTAGCACATGCCAGGTTATTTTCCTTTTCCTAGTTTGTCATTACTTCTTCACCCTTGTCCGTGTTCAGGTGTCAGTGAAAAATGAATAATAAAGAAGAAAACATACAAAAAGCACGAAATACATGAAAAGGCCCCCCTCTTTATGTATACCTGTCACATCTCTTTCACTATTTATACTCCATGAAGACAGAGACTGTTTCATTTGGTTCAGCAAACATATCTGTCAATATATTATAAACACCTGATCTAAAGTCAAAACGAAGAATTTAGAAATGTCACCTCTGCAAAGGAAATTCTTCTAGGGTGAGCATCCAAATCTCATGTAAAGTCAATAATCTGTGGGAATGAGCTTTTTAGTAGTACCTAGGCTGAAATTCCTAACTAATATAAATACTGATAAATGTCCTGAAGTGAAAAGACTGTATTACAAACTAATTCCCTTACAAGCAAAGGTCACATGAAAAAATACTGTAAGAGAGAAAAAGACATCACTCTATTACCTCTCAAGGCTGAAATGCAAGGAGAACTTGCCATAGCTCTGAGTCCACATGGCCTTGCAATTTCAGGGCCAAAAGTGATGACAAGGACAGCAAGACCATCTGTGATGCCACAGAAAGAAGCAAATTTCCAAAGCTATAACAATTTGAAAAATAAAATAAGTGATGATCATAATGCATTAGAACTCACTGAATCAAGTAGGAGTTTATGAGTCCATACCAATAAAAGACATATAAATAATGAGAAGCGAAAGCTCCTTATTAAAGTAGAATGCCAATTCATAAATATAGAATAAAGATGGAAACCTCACAGTGTTGACACTCACAGTGAGAGTACAAATCCAGTGTACCTAAGCCTGCTGACACATTCACATACATCAACAGAACAGCTGCAAACTACTGCCTGCCCACACTGTCCCTGCCAGGCACACGCAGTCATGAAAAAGAAAATGGAACACAAACAAAAAGTGATGTAAGTTTCTCCTAAACATAGTCTTTATAAATTGGTTAGAAAAAGCTATTAATTGCATTAAATCTAGGCCAATCATACATTTCCTTTTACTATAGAGTGAAATGAACTTAGAGGGATAGGAAAGGTGCATGCACCATGTGCTGAAGGGTGATGGTCATGGCACCTAGGAGCCCAGTATTGGATGGGGTTTGTCATGGAGCTCATCAGCTTTCTCTCGGACACCAATGTTACCTGAAAGAACTGATAGACGAATATGTTGTTCACACTTTGGATATTAGGTAGATATTTTCTCAAAAATTGAGAAACTAAACCCGATACTTCAAGGAAACAACTGAGAACAAGAGTTGTCAATGAGAAATTTCAAGGTTTTTTTTTTAACAAAAACAGTTTAGTTCAGTCACTCAGTCATGTCTGACTGTTTGCAACCCTGCGGACTGTAGCATGCAGTTTCCCTGTCCTTACCACACTCCAGAGCCTGCCAAACTCATGTCCATGGACTCATTGATGCCATCCAACCATCTCATCCTCTGTCATCCCCTTCTCCTTTTGCCTTCTATTCTTCCCAACATCAGACTTTTTTCCAATGAACTGTCTCTTCTTATCAGGTGGCCAAAGTATTGGAGTTTCAGCTTCAGCTTCATTCCTCCCAGTGAATATTCAGTGTTCCTTTAAAATTGACTGGTTGGATCTCCTTGCAGCCCAAGGGATTTTTAAGAATCTTCTCCAACACCACATTTTAAAGGCATCAATTTCTTTGGCACTCAGCCTTCTCTATGGTCCAAGCCTCATAACCATACACGACTACTGGGGAAACTATAGCTTTGACTATACAGACTTAAGTCAGCCAAGTGATGTCTCTCTCTGCTTTTGAATACACTTTCTAGGTCTGTCATAGCTTTCCTTCCAAGGAGCAAGTGCCTTTTAATTTCATGGTTGGCATCACTATCTGCAGTAATTTTGGAGCCCAAGAAAATAAAGTCTGTCACTGTTTCTATTGTTTTCCCATCTATTTGCCATGAAGTAATGGGATTGGATACCATGATCTTCATTGTTTGAATGTTGAGTTTTAGGCCAGCTTTTTCACTCTCCTCTTTCACCTTCATCAAGAGGCTCTTTAGCTCCTTTTTGCTCTCTGCCATAAGGGTGGTGTCATCTGCATGCCTGAGGTTATTGAAATTTCTCCTGGCAGTCTTGCTTCCAGCTTGTGCTTCATCCTGCCCAGCATTTCACATGATGTATTCTGCATATAAATTAAATAAGCAGGATGACAATAACAGCCTTGACATACTCCTTTTACAATTTGGAACCAGTCCCTTGTTCCATGTCCAGTTTCAACTGTTGCTTCTTGTCCTGCATAAAGGTCTCACAGGAGACAGGCAAGATGGTCTTGTATTCCCGTCTCTTTCAGAATTTTCTACATTTTGCTGTGATCCACACAGTCAAAAGCTTTAGTGTAGTCAATGAAGTTATCTACTTCTGAGTAAACATTTTTTCTGGTATTCTCTTGTTCTTTCTATAATGCAATGGATGTCAGCAATTTCATCTCTGGTTCCTCTGCCTTTTCTAAATCCAGCTTGTACATCTGGAAGTTCTTGGTTCATATACTGTTGAAGCATAGCTTGGAGGATTTTAAGCATTGCTTTGCTAGCATGTGAAATGAGTGCAATGATGTGGTAGTTTGAGCATTCTTTGGCAATGCCCTTCTTTGGAATTGTAATGAAAATTGACCATTTCTAGTCCTTGGGCCTTGCTGAGTTTTCCAGATTTGTTGGCATATTGAGTGTAGCACTTTAACAGCATCATTTTTTATTATTCTAAATAACAAAAACTAGAATATTGGAAAACTTGAGCCTGCCACCATGAGCTTGATATATTGGTACTGTACAAGGAAATGTGTGAACATTTGAAGACCTTCAAAACTCAAGAATCCTTTACTTTCCAAATGACTAATGGCAAAAAAATACAACAAAATTACACACCAATAAAACATCTAATCAAACTGCAAGATAGAACAATGGATTTTAAAGTAACAGACTATGAAAATTTAATTGACATGCTTTAAATTCTACATTGCAACTATTCTTTAAGGAATTACCATTGTTGAGTTTTGGTGAAATGTCAAAAAAAGAAGACCCATAATTATCCAAAGCAGATATTTATTAATACTCATCCTTTTTGTAGATTTTGCAAACATTTCTGCCATAGTTGCCTACTCCAACAAATCAGTTTGTAAAAATATAAAACAGAGCCAATTTCTCGCAAAGTCTATGTGTTTTGAAAACATTGTTTTTCATAAAATTGTTCATTTGACATGTAATTGATATATTATTGTTATTTTAAATGAATTCGTAAATAATTTAAAAGTTTCTTACCTTTATCTTCTTCTTCAATCCGTATTGATAGATCCAAACTATATTAACAAAAACTCTTTGAAGCCCTTGATAATTTTTAAGAATGAAAAAGGGAAAACTTCCCTGGTGATTTAGTGGTTGAGAATCTACCTTCCAATGCAGGGGATGTGGGTTCAATTCCTGGTTGGGGAACTAAGATCCCACATGCCATCAAGCAACTAAACCCACATGCTGCAACTCCAAAGCCCACTCACTTTAGAGCCCATGCTCTGCAACAAGAGAAGCTCTCACCCAGCACAACTATGGAAAGTCCATGTGCTTCAATGAAGAGTCAGTGCTGCAAAAAAAAAAAAAAAGAAAAAAAAAAGTCCTGAAATACAAAAGTTTAAGAATTACTGCCTTGGAAAAATATATACATGGGGAAAGGGTATTTTCTTTCTTGTTGATTCCTCAGAAAAATTAAACTGCTAATGAATTGGAACTCTGCAGAGTGCTGAGAGAGAAAAACAGGCTAACGAGCATTGTTCTAACTTATCTGACCCAACAGGCACCACACAGTCTGGGCATCTTTCCACGGAAAAGAGCAGCATCTCTCCACAGAAAGAATCGAGGTTCTGCCATGAACTTGCTATGTGGCCTCAGTCAAACCCAAACACATTCTAAAACCACACCTAACACCCTACATATCAACACTCCCACTTGCATGTGACATGGACTGAGTTGTGTACCCAAATTCATATGCTGATGCCTGAGCCCTGAATGTGGTAACATTGGGGGATGGGAACTGAGACAGCTGTTTTAGATGAGATCCTGAGGGTGGGGTCCTCATGGTGGATTAGTGTCCTTATAAGAAGAGACACCAGAGAGCTGACTTCCCTTTCCCCACATGTGAGCACAACCAGAAGGCAGCCATCTGCCTGAGAGGAAGAGAGCTTGCCAGGAACCAAATCTGCTGGCACCTTGCTTTTGGACTTCCAGAACTGTGAGAAACAAATGGTCATTGTTTTAGCATTCCAAGTGATAGCAGCTCTTGCAGGCTAAGACACATACACCTATTTGAAAAGGCAGCAGAACAGAACTAGCTGATGAAGTTTGGAAGTGCCATACAGGGACACACATGAACCCCGTGGTCCCTACTCAAGTCAGACTCCTCAGCTGAACTCGTTTCCAAATATTTTAAATGCTTTTTTTTTGGCCACTTTTATCGATCTTTCACTTATTTATCTTTGTTCTTTGGCCTTTGTGGGCCTCCCATCGCAGTGGCCTCTCTTGTTGCAGAGCACTGGCTCTGGGCGCATGCACTCAGAAGTTCCAGCTCTATAGTTGGACACATCGATCCAGCCGCTCCACGACACGTGGGATCTTCCCAGGCCAGCGATCGAACCAGCACCCCTTGCCCTGCAAGGCGGTGTCCTTACCCACTGGACCACCAGAGAAGCTCTTTAAATGCATTTTTAATCAGAATAATATATACATATTCTCTAAAAAATCAACTATTGAGATAAATTAAAAATGAAAATCACTTGTAATATATATAATATATATGATGTATATTTAAAATTATATATACTACCATATATTAGTATATATAATATCATAGAGTATCATATATGTAATATTATACATACATTATATAATGACAAAAACTATATATATATATCATAATCCACGGAAAAGAGCAGCATCTCTCCACAGAAAGAATCGAGGTTCTGCCATGAACTTGCTATGTGGCCTCAGTCAAACCCAAACACATTCTAAAACCACACCTAACACCCTACATATCAACACTCCCACTTGCATGTGACATGGACTGAGTTGTGTACCCAAATTCATATGCTGATGCCTGAGCCCTGAATGTGGTAACATTGGGGATGGGAGCTGAGACAGCTGTTTTAGATGAGAGCCTGAGGGTGGGGTCCTCATGGTGGATTAGTGTCCTTATAAGAAGAGACACCAGAGAGCTGACTTCCCTTTCCCCACATGTGAGCACAACCAGAAGGCAGCCATCTGCCTGAGAGGAAGAGAGCTTGCCAGGAACCAAATCTGCTGGCACCTTGCTTTTGGACTTCCAGAACTGTGAGAAACAAATGGTCATTGTTTTAGCATTCCAAGTGATAGCAGCTCTTGCAGGCTAAGACACATACACCTATTTGAAAAGGCAGCAGAACAGAACTAGCTGATGAAGTTTGGAAGTGCCATACAGGGACACACATGAACCCCGTGGTCCCTACTCAAGTCAGACTCCTCAGCTGAACTCGTTTCCAAATATTTTAAATGCTTTTTTTTGGCCACTTTTATCGATCTTTCACTTATTTATCTTTGTTCTTTGGCCTTTGTGGGCCTCCCATCGCAGTGGCCTCTCTTGTTGCAGAGCACTGGCTCTGGGCGCATGCACTCAGAAGTTCCAGCTCTATAGTTGGACACATCGATCCAGCCGCTCCACGACACGTGGGATCTTCCCAGGCCAGCGATCGAACCAGCACCCCTTGCCCTGCAAGGCGGTGTCCTTACCCACTGGACCACCAGAGAAGCTCTTTAAATGCATTTTTAATCAGAATAATATATACATATTCTCTAAAAAATCAACTATTGAGAGAAATTAAAAATGAAAATCACTTGTAATATATATAATATATATGATGTATATTTAAAATTATATATACTACCATATATTAGTATATATAATATCATAGAGTATCATATATGTAATATTATACATACATTATATAATGCATACAATAATATTCTAATATACATTACATAGTATATACAAAACTATATACTATGACACGTATTACTATATAAAGAATACTATATATACTTAATATGTTATATACCATACATATATATTATATAATATAGATATTATATCATATTATTTATATATTGTACATAGACATATAATATGATATAGCTATCAATTAATATTGCATATATATCATCTATACATAAGATATACTGTATATAATAAAGCATTTACATATATACAATTTCATATATATATGACAGTATGGATAACATCATATACTATCATATAGTTTCATATATACACATATTATATATCCATAACATCATATGATATTATATATAGTGTGTGTACAATATAGATAATTATACAATATGTTCAATATGTTATATATATTATGTATTGTATATAATATATGTGATATTGTAAAATGTTATATACTATTAATATACTATTACACATAATACATATATTATACATCAGTATTATATATACATACATATGATATATCTACAATATACATATTATTCATATATACATACATGTGTTTATTAATTGTATATGTATGTATATACAAATACATATATATGTATTATTTATGCATATATTATAAATGCGTGTAATATATTATATGTGTATATATGTATGTGTTATATGTGACTAAAGAATGTATATATTATATGTATACTATATGTATATATTGTATATGTGTGTTTTGTATATGTATATATGTATGTGTATGTATACAATGCATATATATGTTACATAATATATAGTGATATATATGCATATGTTAATATACATATATATTGCATACACATATATGAATATATTATCTATGCATATACTCTATAACATGTACATACTATTCACAATAATATACTATGCATATACTATGCATGTACTATGTATACTACATGTATAAACTTAGTATTTATGATATATGCATATATGTCAATGTGTATGCATGTGCCATATATGTCCTTTGTACATATATGTCTATATATATTTATGTATGTTATTAAATATTTATGAATATTGTATATATTATGTGCACATTATAATGTATGATATACATGTATTATATGTATGTACATGCTATATATGTTGTATGTATAGTGTGTGTATATAATATATATAACATATATATGATTAACAGTCATTCATCTAATTATGTATAATATATGCATTCATCTAATTATGTATAATACTATCCACATATAGTACATATACATGTATTATTAATGAATAAGTATATCTATATATAATATGATAGAATATGTAGTATCATATATAACTTATACTGTATAATATATATGATATATTAACATATTATGTATAATAATATATTGTGCATAGTATAATAGCCTATGTCATATATGATCTATATCATATATAGTATATAATGTATCTTATATATTATATTCAACACTATGATATATTGTCATATATACAGTATCATATATACAAATTATATTATATATAATTTTAAGCAATGTTATGTATAATATGTTATATATAATATATTATACATTGCATTTTTATAATATATAATATAATATTGTATTACACATAATATAATACATATAATATGATATGAGATAGGCATAAACTATCTTATATATGTAATATATCTATTATAATGATGTACAATAATCTATATAATCATATATGATAATAATCAGTATGATAATATGTATATAATAATAAAATAACATATATAACCAAATATATAATATAATATAGCATCTATACATAATATTGTCTATAATGTTCTATATGTATATAATATTTGATATTCTATGATATTATATCGATTTCATATTATATAATATATAATAATGTGTAAGAATGTGTAATAATATGTATATATAATACAATTAAAATTTATATGTAATAATATATATAATATATATCATTCTTTGGTTGCTATGCATACAATATATACTAATGTATGTAATTATACATGTAAATATATATATATAATACACAATGTATACTATGAACAACATGCAATACATATAATATATAAATTTTATGCATAACAATATATTATGTATATATTAATAAAATAACATATATAACCAAATATATAATATAATATATCATCTATACATAATATTGTCTATAATGTTCTATATGTATATAATATTTTATATTCTATAATATTATATCGATTTCATATTATATAATATATAATAATGTGTAAGAATGTGTAATAATATGTATATATAATACAATTAAAATTTATATGTAATAATATATATAATATATATCATTCTTTGGTTGCTATGCATACAATATATACTAATGTATGTAATTATACATGTAAATATATATATATAATACACAATGTATACTATGAACAACATGCAATACATATAATATATAAATTTTATGCATAACAATATATTATGTATATATTACATATAGTAATACATTATGTTGCATATATATAATACTATATATTATAAATGTTATATTATATACATTATACATATTCTTATATGTATATATATTATGCAACATGTTATATGTTATAGTTTATACACATCTCATATATGTGTCATATATAATAATAATAGATGTAAATCATATGGCATAATACTATACAGAATATAATCCATATATATTGATGATAAATGAGAATAATAATGATATAATATATGTAACAACATATACTATATCATATATTGTATATATGTAATACATGTTATATGATTATACAATATATATGTTATATTAGATATATATTTTACATATTATATGTAGTATGATGCACATTATACATATCATTACATATACATAATATGTTATATACAATATATGCTATGCCTCATATATAACATTATATTTATGCTATCTATTATATGTGTTATACATAATACATTGCCTAGTAATATAATATATGCTATATACATTATATATTCTAAGTAATATTGTTATCATACATGGTCTATTGTATTAACATATTTATAATGTATACTACAGCATATAATATAGTATATAATAAATAATATTGTATATCATATCCTATTGCATAATATTAAATATAAGGTATTACATGTTATTATGCAATAGACTATTTTATAGTATGCTACATAGTATATTTACTATGATACAATGATGTATTATATGTAATATTATGCATTATATGTATAAAAAAGTAGTTACCATAATATGTAATATAATATATAATATTAAATCACACCTTTTATCATATATCATGTTCTATTATATGTATTATAAGGTAGCATAATATATAATATACTATTTTATCTATTATAATATAATAGATAATATGTATATTATATTATATATATATTTTACATATTATATGTAGTATGATGCACATTATACATATCATTACATATACATAATATGTTATATACAATATATGCTATGCCTCATATATAACATTATATTTATGCTATCTATTATATGTGTTATACATAATACATTGCCTAGTAATATAATATATGCTATATACATTATATATTCTAAGTAATATTGTTATCATACATGGTCTATTGTATTAACATATTTATAATGTATACTACAGCATATAATATAGTATATAATAAATAATATTGTATATCATATCCTATTGCATAATATTAAATATAAGGTATTACATGTTATTATGCAATAGACTATTTTATAGTATGCTACATAGTATATTTACTATGATACAATGATGTATTATATGTAATATTATGCATTATATGTATAAAAAAGTAGTTACCATAATATGTAATATAATATATAATATTAAATCACACCTTTATCATATATCATGTTCTATTATATGTATTATAAGGTAGCATAATATATAATATACTATTTTATCTATTATAATATAATAGATAATATGTATATTATATTATATACTCATATCTATTATATAATCTAATGTGATAAGATAATGCAATATAATAAAATATTATACAGTATAAATATTATATAACATAACATAGTATATTATATTATTATATAATATTTATATAATATTGTGTTATATATTGTAAAATGTTATAATACTATAGAATAATATTATATATGATTCTATATATCTTTATATCATATTATTAGATCATTGACATTTAATTTTTAAACAATATTGATATTTAATAGTAATATAAATTAAGATTAATATTAAATATTGTGTTAAAATTTAATAGTTTTTTAATATTAAGAAATATTAATATAAAACTTTAATAGTAAGTGTGTCGATAGTCATTTATTAATATTGATGTCATATCATATTATTAAATTATATTGTACATTAGATATTATAATATAAATATTATATCATAGTATATTATTATAGTATGTTATAATGTTACATTATAGTACATTATTTTATATTATAATACCATTTTATATTGGAATATTATACTGTGTTAATATATTAATACATTAAAATATATGAAATATTAATATTCTTAAACAATCAATATATAATATATATTAAATATTTTATGCTAGAAAATCAGGTACTTTAACAGCAACTTTGGGCACCGTCTCTCTTCTGCCTAGCCCTGCTTTATTCCCCACTTTACCATGTGGTGGTAGAGCTGCCTTAATGCATGTTTGCAAAGTGGTTCAGGGAAAGTTGAGTTGAGGGTGCACTGAGCTGCAATACCTCCATCTCTACGCAGAGCTGGGTTCCTGCCAAGCCAGGAGCCACCCCATTTCCCAATAGGAAGCTAAGCAGTTGATTTCCTATACTACCAATAGGAAATAATAGTTTGATCAGCCATATTAGAGGTAAGACTGAATGGTTCTAATCTCTCTATAAAAATTCTGTAAAACTGTCATATGGCAACCAAAAAGTATGATAAAAATGTAGCATAAAAGTATAGTAAGGGGGGGCTTCCCTGGTGGTCCAGTGGGTAAGGACACCGCCTTGCAGTGCAAGGGGCGCCGGTTCGATCCCTGGCCTGGGAAGATCCCACGTGCCACAGCGCAGCTGGACTGATGTGTCCAACTACAGAGCCGGAGCTCTGGAGCGCATGCGCCCGGAGCCGGTACTCTGCGACAACGGAGGCCACCGCAATGGGAGGCCCACATGGGCCAAGGAACAAAGATGGATGAAAATGGATAAATGAAAGACCAATAGAAGTGGCTCTCCCTCCCCACCCGCCCAAATAAAGAAAAATAAATCTTTAAAAAAAAAAAGTATAGTAAGGGGCATCCCTGGTGGTCCAGTGGGTAAAGAGTCCGCCTTGCAATGCAAGGGTCGCCGGCTCGATCTCTGGCCTGGGAAGATCCCACGTGCCATGAAGCAGCTGAACCAGTGTGTCCAATTACAAACCAGCGCTCTGGAGCGCATGAGCCCAGAACCAGTGCTCTGCAGCGAGAGAGGCCACTGCAGTGGAAGGCTCACACAGGCCAAGAATAAAGATGCATGTAATTAAATAAATAAATAACTACTAAAAAGAGGCCAAAAAAAAGAGAAAAGTATAGTAGAAATCAATGAAACAATTTTTTCTGGATTTTATGTTCATAATATTTAAAGGTAATATTGTGTTTAATTGTGACTTTTAGTATGATTCTAAACAACTACTCACTTTGTACCTAATTATAGAGTAGTAGTTTATAATGAAGGAGAACCCCCTGGGTTGTACAGACTTCAGGCCGCAGGAAACCTGAACCCATCATTGCACTGCAGGTACCTTTCCTGAAGGATTGCAATCCTGAAAATAACTTATATTTGATAGATAATGTGGCTAAGTAAAAAATTTTGGTTTGAATTTTTTTTGTTTCTCAGGTGCCCCAAGACATTAAATCGGCATTGAGATCACCTAGTTAATTCATTTCCTTGGTTTGGTGGAGTGGTGTGCAGAGCAGGCATGACAAGGCAAATAGTCAGCAAGCCCATACCAACCACAGCCACACCTATTGTTAAAATACAGAGATTCTTTTGCACCAGTTGGTACATGGTCAGCATCCTATGAGCCCCCACCCTTACCCCAGGCTGTCCCAGCAGCCTGCAGACTCTTGGACCTCTAGACCTTCCCACCATTCAGACAGCTAAAGGGCTAATATACAGTATTGCAGGACCCCCCTTGAGAGTACTTCCATTCTGACAGGCCAGTACTCAGACCATACCAACTGTTAAATATTTTGAATCCTGCCAATTGATGGTGGGATTTTGTTGTTACTGTCGGTATTTTTTTTACTCTGGAAGTCATTAATACATTCTTTTGTCAAATGAGTTCTGAAATTTCACAGTAATACAGGCTGTATACGCCTCTTTCCTTTCATTGTGCTGGGCTCTCCACCCTGGAGATCTTCTGTCACGCTGGAAATCACCCTAACCCCCTCTTCTGCAGGAAGGCTCGTTTTGATTAGTATCCTTGTATAGCCTGTAACGGAATATTTAATTCTTTCCTCAGGGAATCATCCTGAGACTGACTCTCTAGTTTACTTCCAGAAAACACCCTGCACCGTTGGGCAGGAAGCTGGGTCCTCCCGTGAGGCCCTGGCCCTGCCCACCTTCACTGGTTGCCCTAACTCACATCTACCCTCTCCTCCCTCAGCATCTCCTTACAGCACTGATCTGGGTGCTTTCACACCTAAAGCATCTTTGTGTTTCACTCTTTCTTCTGACAGACACATGTTTATCAATCATTTATTTCTTCGAAAATTATACAGACCTGCCCTTTGCATGCAGAGTATCACTTACAGGAAGCAGCCCTGTCTAGAACTGGGTGACACCAATCACCGCCACCAGCACTATCCCCACTGTCTCCTATTAAATCGCTCTTCAGCTCATGGCCTTCAGAAACTGTGCTCTCTGGGATGACCTTCAGTCTCATTAATCCAGTAGGATTTAGCTCACACTCTACCTTCACTGGTAACTCAGACATTAAGGAATCTGCCTGGGGATAGGGGAGCTTCCATGGTGGTCCAGTGGGTAAGAACACCGCCTTGCAGTGCAAGGGATGCCAGTTCCACCCTGGCCTGGGAAGATCCAGCCGCAGCTGGACGGATATGTCCATTTACCGAGCCGGAGCACATGTGCCCAGCCACTGCGATGGAAGGCCACACAGGTCAAAGAACAAAGATGGATGAAAAAACAGATAAATGAAAAGACCAATAGAAGTGGTCCACCCACCCCCCTCTCTTCCCATCCACCCTCCCAAAAGGAGTTTTCTTTATAAAAAAAATTAATTAATTAATTAATTTTAAAAAAGAATCAGCCTGCAATGCAGGAGATCTAGGTTTGACCCCTGGGTCAGGAAGATGTCATGGAGAAGGGAATGGCAATCCACTCCAATTCTTGCCTGGAGAATTCCATGGTCAGGGGAGCCTGGTGGGTTACAGTCCATGGAGCCGTAGAGTTGGGCATGACTGAGCAACTAATTTTCATTTTCTTTCCACCTGCTCTATAAAATTTTTACAGATGTACACACACACCTCTCCCTTTCCAAACAAACCTCTCACTTAACCAGACCCTTACCTGAGTCTGCACGTGTAGCTCTTACCTTCATCTGCCCTCATGTGGCCGTCCCTTCTGAGGTCAGAGCCCCTGCATCTGGCTGCGTGCACAGCGGAATGTACATTACATGATGGTTCAGTGGTAAAAGAACCCACCTGCCAATGCAGAAGATGAAAGAAGCATAGATTCCTAGGTTGGGAAGATTCCCCGGAGAAGGAAATGTGACCTGCTCCAATGTTCTTACCTGGAAAATGCCATGGACAGCCTGGCAGGTTATAGTTCATGGGGACACAAAAAGTTGGACACACTTGAGCGCACACATATACACACACCATTCAGTTTGAGGAAATAGGAAGAGAGATGGTTCTCTGAATGGCACAGAACCTCCTTGGGTTAAAAGGTCTAGAAGAGAAGAGAACCAGAACCTTGTATATTACTCATGATATGGCCTTAATAATATTTTAGGTTTGCTGAAACTTTTGCTTCTCTTCATTTCAGAAAAGCTGGATGAGTAAGAGCCTTTTACTCTGGTTTTACCATCAAGTGTGATTACAGCGTCACCTCTTTTCTGTCCACTCACAACCGAAGTTAAGGTTAAAGGAGGAGGATCAGGCAAAGGGATCACTTTACATTCCATAAAACGAAAGGAGCTCACAGACTGTAAAAACAGGATGCTGGCCAGGACTGCCGAGGACGATGGCCATGCTCCCCCCAGATGATTCCAAACAGTTTAGGCCTCCGAACTTGGAGGCCAGCAAAGGAGAGTCTGTCTCTCCATCTTAGCTCCCATCCCCACAGGCAAGGGTCGTTGACCTGGTCTCTGAACCACATCTCAAGGGCTGGGCCTAGGCATGTCTTATGTCTTGTCTAAGTTTGATCAGGAATGTGTAGAAGGCCCAGCAACTACCTTCTCCCTAGACAAATACACTTTATCAGCTTTTGGCAAAGCACAATCATGGAAGCAAACTGACTTTCTTCTCCCTATAGGAGCATCCTCTGCACCCCTGTCCTGATCTCTGTCTCCTTTGTCTCTCATACGCTGTTGTCCAGGAAAGTCTCAGAGCTCAGCTGCTTTACAAGAGAGCAGGACCAGTTAAATGTGAATTTCAACTAAACATTTGAGCATCCAGAGAGACAAATCAGGGATCCAAATCTGACCTCTGTTGCCAAAATTCAATATCCCTTTGTATCAAAACAGTGGAGTATTTTAAAAATCAAGTTAACAAGTGTTTTATTCATTTTCTTTGATAGGAGAAAATAATGGAAATTAATAGAGAAACTAAAATTTTAAATAAGCCTCAAATCATGGAATTTGAGGGTTTTTCCAATTATAAACATAATGCATGCAGAAAAAACCACAATAAAGAAAACTTGAGGAGTTATTCAGTTTCCCTGGGTCTCTCCTATGTGTCCATGTTAATTAGACTTTGGAAAGGAAAACTTCAAATTTTTAAATTTAAATAAAAGTTTCCATTTTTCCATCAAAGCCTTTGCTTTTTCTCTTTAGTTGCACCTGCCATCCCCAGCACAGAGCCTTTAACTCAAGCCATTAACTGGTTCAAGATTGCTGTTCTAATTCCAGTCATAACATCCACATTCCAGGTAAAAAGGAGACAAAGGCAGGAAAGGGTGTGCTCCTGTTCTGGAGGACACTTCTTAGAATACCTACATCCCGTTGGCACCCTGTACGCACAAAACTGTGCTCGCCATGGAGAGTGAGGTCTGTTTTGGTGGGCACGTGCCCAGCTAAACACCCTGGGTTCATTCACCATAGAGAAATGAGAGAACAGACATTGGATAGTACCAACAGCATCTTGGACAGGGAGTAAGTTCCATGGAGGCTCCTTGTTAGATCAGTAAAAGGATGAAAGTGAATACATAAATAATGGAGGGCACTCTACATAAGGAAGGAAGTGACTCGAACTCTGGGAAGACAGGGCTGAACCCAGCCGAGCCAGAGGGGCCCAGACACACTGACTTCCAGGTGGAGCGACAAGGCTGCTGACTCTTGGAAAGAGTTCAGGGGAAACGAAAAAATGTAGAGGCTTTTGTAAGAAGGGCTTGCCTGGTAAGGCTTTTGTAAGAAAGAGTTTGCCAGGTAACTCTCTATACCTCCATGTGTGTTTGCATGGTACAGAGCTGGACCTGATGCAGGGAAGAACTGCATCCTGCATTTCAGGAGGCATGCAGTCCAAGCACAGCTGCTGGAAACACCAAGGTTAGTATGTTTTCTTGAGGTAGTGATGGACACATGCAGGGAGAGATCCCAGAACTAAGAGCTCTGTCTAGGCCTGCTTCCAGCAATGAAAACAGGATATGGAGCACGCTGCAGCCCCACACTAGGCACAGGAAAAATGGATATTTTAAATAAGAAAAGTTTAAAAAAAAAAACTAAAATTTTAAATAACCCTCAAATCATGGAATTTGAGGGTTTTTCCAATTATAAACATAATGCATGCAGAAAAAACCACAATAAAGAAAACTTGAGGAGTTATTCAGTTTCCCTGGGTCTCTCCTATGTGTCCATGTTAATTAGACTTTGGAAAGGAAAACTTCAAATTTTTAAATTTAAATAAAAGTTTCCATTTTTCCATCAAAGCCTTTGCTTTTTCTCTTTAGTTGCACCTGCCATCCCCAGCACAGAGCCTTTAACTCAAGCCATTAACTGGTTCAAGATTGCTGTTCTAATTCCAGTCATAACATCCACATTCCAGGTAAAAAGGAGACAAAGGCAGGAAAGGGTGTGCTCCTGTTCTGGAGGACACTTCTTAGAATACCTACATCCCGTTGGCACCCTGTACGCACAAAACTGTGCTCGCCATGGAGAGTGAGGTCTGTTTTGGTGGGCACGTGCCCAGCTAAACACCCTGGGTTCATTCACCATAGAGAAATGAGAGAACAGACATTGGATAGTACCAACAGCATCTTGGACAGGGAGTAAGTTCCATGGAGGCTCCTTGTTAGATCAGTAAAAGGATGAAAGTGAATACATAAATAATGGAGGGCACTCTACATAAGGAAGGAAGTGACTCGAACTCTGGGAAGACAGGGCTGAACCCAGCCGAGCCAGAGGGGCCCAGACACACTGACTTCCAGGTGGAGCGACAAGGCTGCTGACTCTTGGAAAGAGTTCAGGGGAAACGAAAAAATGTAGAGGCTTTTGTAAGAAGGGCTTGCCTGGTAAGGCTTTTGTAAGAAAGAGTTTGCCAGGTAACTCTCTATACCTCCATGTGTGTTTGCATGGTACAGAGCTGGACCTGATGCAGGGAAGAACTGCATCCTGCATTTCAGGAGGCATGCAGTCCAAGCACAGCTGCTGGAAACACCAAGGTTAGTATGTTTTCTTGAGGTAGTGATGGACACATGCAGGGAGAGATCCCAGAACTAAGAGCTCTGTCTAGGCCTGCTTCCAGCAATGAAAACAGGATATGGAGCACGTCTGCAGCCCCACACTAGGCACAGGCATGTTAGGAGATTCCTTCTGGTCCAGTGTGGTGTCCCAAGCATCCTTAGAGGCTGCTGCATGGCATCCCAGTGAGTGTGGATGTCCTCCTGGACCTCTAAGCAGTAGGCAGCAGGCTGCGATATGAGTCTCCATGCTCCTCACCCTCTTCTGCTGTACTGATGTTGAGCGGGACGAGGGGGAGAGGAGACACATGATCCAGAACTAAGTTCCTAGTTGGTCCTTATGATGTGAGTCAAAGTTTCCCGGGAAATTGGGGTAGGGTCTTCTTCTGTTATCCCCCTCTGAGCTGTGGTCCATTTTGTCTATCATGAATCCTCACGAGTTTTCTACTAGTATAAAGGAAAGCGTGTTTGTGCTGCTCATCAGGTATCCCACAGCCTGAGGATAGGAACTGCCTGGTGCTGGGGAGAGTGTTTTAGGTAGAAATAACAATATGGGAGAAGATACAGACTTCGGAAGACAAAGCCCTAGATCAGGAATTAAGAGCAGAGTGGGACCTGGCATTCAGTGAAAGGCAAGTCTAGCGAGATCTAAGGCTCCGCTCAGGTGCTTGCTCATCAGCTAGAAGCAGTTGCTCTCCAGGGTGCGGGTATCGTGGAAAAGAACACGTTGATTGGGCTTCCCCTGGTGGTCCAGTGGGTAAGGACATCACCTTGCTCTGCAAGGGGCGCCGGTTCGATCCCTGGCCTGGGAAGATCCCACGTGCCATGGAGCGGCTGGACCGAGGTGTCCAATTACCAAGCGGGAGCTCTGGCGCACATGTGCCCAAAGCCGGCGCTCTGTGACGACAGAGGCCACCGCGATGGGAGGCCCACAGGAGCCAAAGAACAAAGACAGATGAAAATAGAAAAATGAAAGACCAATAGAAGTGGCCCACCCATCCCCCTTCCTCCCCATCCCATCCCCCCAAAAAGATAAATAAATTAAAAATTAAAAAAAAAAAAAAGAAGAACACATTGATTAGCTAATGATGTTGGCCCCAAGGGCGCAGAAAGAGAGGAGGCAGGAAAGGTCATGAAAACCTCATCATAAACCTGAGACAAGCATGCCTGGGGCCTTAAAGCCACGCAAGGAATTCTGCAGCCTGTCTGAGGGACTGACCTTAGAGCAGGCACCAAGTCCCTCTCATGCTTGCAGGGTCCTGGGCTGCTCTGGCCTGAACGATCACCGCACACCCTCCTCTCTCAAGAGAAGGCAGTGGGGTAGAACGCAATCTCTGGGACTGTCTTTGCCTCAGAGAAGCAAGGAAGAGCACGGGTGGGTGTAGGAGGGACCACGCCCACTTGGGAGGTAGAGGGAGGTCTTCCAGCTGCTTACCTGAGTGGCAGGGATGATGATAACCTTGAAGAAGCAAGGATGGGAAGCTGGTAGGAAGGAGCAGAAGGGGACACAGATAAAAAAATGCATTTCCGTTTTCCCCCAACATTGTCTCCATTTGCCCACAGCAGTTGGGTACAGGGGAGCCTTCATGCTCTGACTTCCCATAACCCAGGCATCTGAAAGGTAACTTTGTATTCTGGCCTGCTGTCCTTTCAAGGAAGGAACTTAAGGCCTGCTGAGGTCAGGCTGATGACACAGAAGTGTCACCATCGTGTTCCTATTGATTTATTTACCTGTGTTGGATCTTAGTTGTGACACACAGGATCTTTGTTGTGTCATGCAGAATCTTTGGTGCTACACAGAATCTCTGTTTGTGCTCAATTATGCCATGTGAGATCTTCGTTCCCCCCAGCCAAGGATCTAACCTGTATCCCATGTATTGCAAGGTGGACTCTTAACCACTACAATCAGAGAAGTCTCCCTAAGTGTTCTTCTCAAAAGATTTTTGGATGAGATCCATGAAATTCCACATATTCCTAGAGATTCTCCCTCACACCGAAATTAAAGCAGATTTTGTTGTTCTACCCATGTCCATGGACCTTACAAATGCCTGTGAACCCTGAGTGTGGGTCCTCCAGCCACCAGGCTGTTTCTCAAAAGTTCAGGAGCTGCCACAGAAAACCTTCCCCTGTCCTGACGTTCAGCCTTCCTGAAGAGTCTATTCAAAAAAAAACCCCTTGCCTAATGGTATGACCTTAGAAATGTAACAACTGAAAACTTTCACGGTTCAATTTCTATATTCATCCAAAATGTTCTCGAAGATCAACAGTGGTTTCAGAAGTTTGGCTGCCTGTCATCAGACTTCAATCCAGCTCCCTGATACTGGCAGAGTCCCTAGAAAAGACACCAAAGACTTGTTAAAACTAAGATTTCTTTTCAAATGAAAAACAGGAGTGCAATTCCCTGTTTTAGTGGAAGCCCCACCTCCTTTTCCAACAGCACCCTTTAGAACCCCATCACTATCCTGGTCCTCATCACCCGTCTCTATACTGATAGTCTCCCAAGCTCAGTTCACATCCTCTGCCAGTTCTAATGTTGACCTGAAAACGATTAGCGTGTGCTGAAGGTGGCTGGTGTGACTGAGCCTGCTTGCTTATTTGCTCACTAATTACGAATGAAGCCCGGAGGTTTTGTCTAAAGGCAGCAAAAAAAGTGACCTTCCAGCCTCTGTTGTCTAAATGGCCCAACTGGACCATGTGTTTTTGAGTTTCTTCATTCCAAACATCCTAGCAATTTCCTCAAGGCTAATTTCTTTAAGCCTGCATTTCCCAGTCTCTTTTTGCCTGAGCTCCTAATAGACAGTGCTCTGTCCATTTCTCACAAATTCTGTTACCCACCATCCCTGCTGACCCTCACCTGGACCCCACGTCTCCATATCTATCTTCCACAGGGGTCCATGTCACATCAATTGACTGTTCACACGTTTGTTCCCTCCCTGGCCCCTAAAGTCATTTGAGTTTGTAATTCTGGTGTGCAGTCAATGGAGAAGATGTCCAACAATGCAGTCCCAGAGAAACCAGCCACCAAGGGGATGAGCAGTGGGAAAACAGTGAGCAAAACAGAAGAAATGCTCAGGCAGCTTTGTAGACAAAAAAAATCAAAAGTGAAAGTTAGGCCCCGAGAATAAGGGAACCATGAAATTCCTTTAGAGATTCTCCTCACGAAATTAAAGCAGATTTTGTTGTTCTACCCATGTCCATGGACCTTACAAATGCCTGTGAACCCTGAGTGTGGGTCCTCCAGCCACCAGGCTGTTTCTCAAAAGTTCAGGAGCTGCCACAGAAAACCTTCCCCTGTCCTGACGTTCAGCCTTCCTGAAGAGTCTATTCAAAAAAAAACCCCTTGCCTAATGGTATGACCTTAGAAATGTAACAACTGAAAACTTTCACGGTTCAATTTCTATATTCATCCAAAATGTTCTCGAAGATCAACAGTGGTTTCAGAAGTTTGGCTGCCTGTCATCAGACTTCAATCCAGCTCCCTGATACTGGCAGAGTCCCTAGAAAAGACACCAAAGACTTGTTAAAACTAAGATTTCTTTTCAAATGAAAAACAGGAGTGCAATTCCCTGTTTTAGTGGAAGCCCCACCTCCTTTTCCAACAGCACCCTTTAGAACCCCATCACTATCCTGGTCCTCATCACCCGTCTCTATACTGATAGTCTCCCAAGCTCAGTTCACATCCTCTGCCAGTTCTAATGTTGACCTGAAAACGATTAGCGTGTGCTGAAGGTGGCTGGTGTGACTGAGCCTGCTTGCTTATTTGCTCACTAATTACGAATGAAGCCCGGAGGTTTTGTCTAAAGGCAGCAAAAAAAGTGACCTTCCAGCCTCTGTTGTCTAAATGGCCCAACTGGACCATGTGTTTTTGAGTTTCTTCATTCCAAACATCCTAGCAATTTCCTCAAGGCTAATTTCTTTAAGCCTGCATTTCCCAGTCTCTTTTTGCCTGAGCTCCTAATAGACAGTGCTCTGTCCATTTCTCACAAATTCTGTTACCCACCATCCCTGCTGACCCTCACCTGGACCCCACGTCTCCATATCTATCTTCCACAGGGGTCCATGTCACATCAATTGACTGTTCACACGTTTGTTCCCTCCCTGGCCCCTAAAGTCATTTGAGTTTGTAATTCTGGTGTGCAGTCAATGGAGAAGATGTCCAACAATGCAGTCCCAGAGAAACCAGCCACCAAGGGGATGAGCAGTGGGAAAACAGTGAGCAAAACAGAAGAAATGCTCAGGCAGCTTTGTAGACATGAAAAGAAAGAAAAATTTCAAAAAGGTGAACACGGCCTGTCTAGAGGCTCCAGACCAGAGTGACATCATGAATATACAGACTGAAAATGTCGACTGGATAATGTTATTAAGTGGGCAGCTGGGAAGAGACACAGAGGAGCTGGCTCAAAGGAAAGCTGACAGTCCAGACCAGTAGGCAGGTGACACATGAAGATAATTTGACAGAGTGGATGGAACTTGGGGTCTAAAAGCACTCAAGCTGGCTGGACGCCAGTTTTGCCATTTGTTACCATTTCCTAGCTCTGTGATCTTGGAAAAGTAGCTCTGCTGAACTTCAGTCTCCTCTTCTGTGTAATGGGTGTTACAACGCCTTCCTCGGAGGGTAGTTGTAAGAGCGAATGGCACTCAGCAAGTGTTGGTGTCACTCCTTACCTTCTCCGTCTTGTTTCCAGTGTTATTATCCATTTCACCTGTTCACAAAGTCATCATCAAATGATCTTTTTTGTTGTTGTTGTAATTTCAGCAGAGAACAGGCTTCCTTCTGTCTATTTTACAGCCTATGCAGCAAAGTGATTTCAACTGCAAATCCCTCCACCTGCCAATGACGATGGCCAGTTGACTTGGAGCATCCAGTGCCACATTTCGGCAATGGCTTGAGAGACTTTCTGCTCCCATCTCTCCTCACCATGCGTCCTGCCCACACATCACAGTCCTTTGTGTCTTCTTCTTGGGCTTCTGTGATTCCTCTTGGACCCTAAAGAGGACTTATCTCAATTTTCAACCCACACTCACCTCAGCTTCTCTGAAAGCTTTTACACCTCAGAAACTCTATCTACACTTTTGACTTCACTATAACTTCCATGTGGAAAATAATCATACAGGGACCTCCTGTCCTCTTTCCCCTCCCAAGATCCAAATGCATATCAGCCTCAGGTATAGAACAAGCCTAATAACTACCCCCTGCAACTACAGCTTCCCCTTAAAAGAGAATAAGAAGAAGAACTGCAAGAGCCACACTTCACCAAACTGTAGCACTGCCACCAGCTCAGCCGTCTGTGCACACCTGCCTGCCAGGCCTGGCGGATTCCCCTGCCATTTTCCCCTCAGTCCCTGTTGGGATTGTAATCTCACTTACAACCTTTCCAACCTGCAGAGATGCAGAGAAAGGGAAGAAGAAAGATAGGCAGAGGGAGGCGGGGGAAGGTGATTTTAATGAGGACCCACTTGGGCGCTCCTAATACCCCCTTAGAATTAGGTCTGACTGACAGAGCCACCTGCAGGTAAGCCTGTGGTTCTGAGACACAGTGTAAACAGGAAGTACTCTTTCGCACACACGCCTGCAGGCTCCCCCTGCCGCCCCCACCCTCAGTCTATCAGAGCCTTCCTGATCAAGACTATGTCCAGTAGGTCACCCGCAGTCCAGGCGCCAAGCCTCTGTTCTCATACTGACTCCAACAATCTGCCAAACACCTTAGGAGACTGGCCACCTCCAGTACAACGCCTTCCTCGGAGGGTAGTTGTAAGAGCGAATGGCACTCAGCAAGTGTTGGTGTCACTCCTTACCTTCTCCGTCTTGTTTCCAGTGTTATTATCCATTTCACCTGTTCACAAAGTCATCATCAAATGATCTTTTTTGTTGTTGTTGTAATTTCAGCAGAGAACAGGCTTCCTTCTGTCTATTTTACAGCCTATGCAGCAAAGTGATTTCAACTGCAAATCCCTCCACCTGCCAATGACGATGGCCAGTTGACTTGGAGCATCCAGTGCCACATTTCGGCAATGGCTTGAGAGACTTTCTGCTCCCATCTCTCCTCACCATGCGTCCTGCCCACACATCACAGTCCTTTGTGTCTTCTTCTTGGGCTTCTGTGATTCCTCTTGGACCCTAAAGAGGACTTATCTCAATTTTCAACCCACACTCACCTCAGCTTCTCTGAAAGCTTTTACACCTCAGAAACTCTATCTACACTTTTGACTTCACTATAACTTCCATGTGGAAAATAATCATACAGGGACCTCCTGTCCTCTTTCCCCTCCCAAGATCCAAATGCATATCAGCCTCAGGTATAGAACAAGCCTAATAACTACCCCCTGCAACTACAGCTTCCCCTTAAAAGAGAATAAGAAGAAGAACTGCAAGAGCCACACTTCACCAAACTGTAGCACTGCCACCAGCTCAGCCGTCTGTGCACACCTGCCTGCCAGGCCTGGCGGATTCCCTGCCATTTTCCCCTCAGTCCCTGTTGGGATTGTAATCTCACTTACAACCTTTCCAACCTGCAGAGATGCAGAGAAAGGGAAGAAGAAAGATAGGCAGAGGGAGGCGGGGGAAGGTGATTTTAATGAGGACCCACTTGGGCGCTCCTAATACCCCCTTAGAATTAGGTCTGACTGACAGAGCCACCTGCAGGTAAGCCTGTGGTTCTGAGACACAGTGTAAACAGGAAGTACTCTTTCGCACACACGCCTGCAGGCTCCCCCTGCCGCCCCCACCCTCAGTCTATCAGAGCCTTCCTGATCAAGACTATGTCCAGTAGGTCACCCGCAGTCCAGGCGCCAAGCCTCTGTTCTCATACTGACTCCAACAATCTGCCAAACACCTTAGGAGACTGGCCACCTCCAGCCCAAGCTAGTAACCAAAGGCCTTCTCCTGAGCGCAGGTCCTCTTGGCTCAGTCCTCCAAGCACTAGACATCACCTTGGGCAGCTTCGTGAAGTCCCATCGTGTTCCCATGACAGCCTTGCAAAGTAATCTCACTGTCACAAGGCTGAGCAGCTAGAAGGTTCAAGGCAGAGCTTTAACCCCTGTTGTCTCCTGGGTGTCAAACCTGGAAGCAGTGCCTTGTTCAATGTGATGCACAGCTCTAAAGAAAGGAGTGCGTCCCGCGTGTTCCGCCCATTTTATCTCAGCACAAAGGGCAGTGTGTCTCTGTCTCTGGAAGACAAGGACAGAATATTCAGTGACCCCCTAGGGGCTCCGCCAACACTGATCCTTTTCTAAATCTGGTTTTCAAAAGATCTCCCCCTTGTCCCAGCTCCACATTAGAGCACATCATGATGTTTCGTATCCTTTTGTAAAAGTCGGCATCTTCAAATACTCCGTTCTTACAATCCATGAATGCAGTAGCCCCATATTACCTTGTATTAAAGACTGACTCACTCACAATAATGCCTGGACTAGAAACCAAAGTTATTGAAAACACAGTCTCATGGTGCCCTCTGCTGGTTGAGTACTGCATTACAGCACAAGGGATCCAGGCCGCTGTCGAAAGATGCTGAGATAAAGAGCGCGCTCACTCAGAAGTGAGGAAGCGGGGTTTCCCTGGTGGTCCAGAACAATCCAACCAACACAATGTGGTAAAGCAATCATCGTGCGACTAAAAATAGATTTTTAAAAAATTAAAAGGACGGCTTCCCTGGTGGTCCAGTGGGTAAAGGCACCGCCTTGCACTGCAAGGGGCCCCAGTTCGATCCCTGGCCTGGGAAGATCCCACGTGCAACGGAGTGGCTGGACCGATGTGTCCAATTACCGAGCTGGAGCTCTGGAGCGCATGCGCCCAGAGCCGGTGCTCTGCGACAACAGAGGCCGCCACGATGGGAGGCCCACACTGGGCAAAGAACAAAGATGTATGAAAATAGACAAATGAAAGACCAATAGAGGTAGCCCGCCTGCTCCCTCCATCCCCACACCACCACCCCAAAATAAATAAACAAATCTTAAAAAAAAAAAAAAAGAAGTGAGGAAGCAGAATTCCGGTGCCAATTCTTCTGCCTATTGACTGACCGGCATCATGTGAGTCACCTCCTGTACCTCAGGAGTCTGTTCTGGAATGAAGAGCTGGAGCCAGTGCTTCCACGATCCTACTTTCCTGGATAGCAGGGGAGCCAGACCATTACACAACCTGGTGTAGAATCAATAAAGCTTCCTGAGCCATCATAACTTCAGGTCAATAAAATATCTCCTAACTGATTTTGACCTTTCAACTTCCTAGGAGAGCAGACAGAACCCTGGAGCAACGGAGGTGGAGCCCCTGAACCGTCCAGCAGATGTGGGGCAAACATGCCCCAAGACCTTCCCGCCATCCAAATTCCACTGCTCTTCGTCCGCCACGGCTGTTCACGACTGCTCTTTGTTTCACCTATAGGTTATTTAAAATATTATGTAAAACACGAGTCGTCCTGCCAGTGAGGGTCATTGACAAGCTGTCCTGGAGACAGCACTGGGGTCAGTCTCTATAGGGGGCAGAGCTATGCCAGAGGCCAGAGTCAGGTTCCAGCTCTGCTTTTGGCACATTCCAGCTGAGTCATGTGTCTCCACTCCTGAATTGCTGAAAAACATGGGTTTACTGAAGACCAAATGAGAAATGAATACAAAACTGCTTCATTAGCCCTGAAGAACTGTGCACATAGATGTGATCATTAGGCTGCAAAGCCATCAAATAACAACCTGGCATAGTTAAGTAGTAGAGAATGAATCGAAGGAAGCTGAAAAAATCTAAATTTATGCAAAAAATGAATTAGGAGGCCTTCAATACTGACAGCAAGATTAGCTCAGGGCATGAATTCCCAAAATAAAACTCCCTTGAGATGCTTCAAGGGATAGGGAGGGAAATGATTGAACGGGTGAACAGTCTATTCGCTCCTGGAATAGTCATAGTGCCTGTCAAATTGTACTACCAAATTTGTCACTAAAAATGTTCAATTTTTAGAGCTGCTTTGGATTTTGAATTTTCAGTTAAGGACTTGTAAACTTGTATCAAAATCTATTTTAAAAAAGAAAAAAAAAAAGGAAAAGAAAACCTTCCAATCTAAGTGGCTCCTACACGTCTGGTCTCTTCAGAAGAAATGACTTCAGTAGAGTTTTACTTCATATCATTGTCAGTAGTTTAATAATCAAAATAATCCTACCAACAGGGGTTAGGACTAAATTATCCCACCTTTCCTGGAGCCAGTGCTTCCACGATCCTACTTTCCTGGATAGCAGGGAGCCAGACCATTACACAACCTGGTGTAGAATCAATAAAGCTTCCTGAGCCATCATAACTTCAGGTCAATAAAATATCTCCTAACTGATTTTGACCTTTCAACTTCCTAGGAGAGCAGACAGAACCCTGGAGCAACGGAGGTGGAGCCCCTGAACCGTCCAGCAGATGTGGGGCAAACATGCCCCAAGACCTTCCCGCCATCCAAATTCCACTGCTCTTCGTCCCACGGCTGTTCACGACTGCTCTTTGTTTCACCTATAGGTTATTTAAAATATTATGTAAAACACGAGTCGTCCTGCCAGTGAGGGTCATTGACAAGCTGTCCTGGAGACAGCACTGGGGTCAGTCTCTATAGGGGGCAGAGCTATGCCAGAGGCCAGAGTCAGGTTCCAGCTCTGCTTTTGGCACATTCCAGCTGAGTCATGTGTCTCCACTCCTGAATTGCTGAAAAACATGGGTTTACTGAAGACCAAATGAGAAATGAATACAAAACTGCTTCATTAGCCCTGAAGAACTGTGCACATAGATGTGATCATTAGGCTGCAAAGCCATCAAATAACAACCTGGCATAGTTAAGTAGTAGAGAATGAATCGAAGGAAGCTGAAAAAATCTAAATTTATGCAAAAAATGAATTAGGAGGCCTTCAATACTGACAGCAAGATTAGCTCAGGGCATGAATTCCCAAAATAAAACTCCCTTGAGATGCTTCAAGGGATAGGGAGGGAAATGATTGAACGGGTGAACAGTCTATTCGCTCCTGGAATAGTCATAGTGCCTGTCAAATTGTACTACCAAATTTGTCACTAAAAATGTTCAATTTTTAGAGCTGCTTTGGATTTTGAATTTTCAGTTAAGGACTTGTAAACTTGTATCAAAATCTATTTTAAAAAAAGAAAAAAAAAAAAAAGGAAAAGAAAACCTTCCAATCTAAGTGGCTCCTACACGTCTGGTCTCTTCAGAAGAAATGACTTCAGTAGAGTTTTACTTCATATCATTGTCAGTAGTTTAATAATCAAAATAATCCTACCAACTAGGGTTGGTTTAGGACTAAATTATCCCACCTAAATATTAAAAAAATGCTTATCTGTTAAGTAGGCACACAAGGGTTTAACACATGTGCTATGAGGGAAGGGTTCCTTCTGGCTGGGGTCACTAGGAGGGGCACAGCACACCGTCACTGCCTGAGAAAGGACCCAGATATTCTGAACCTCGGATTCGGACTAATGATCTGGCAAGTATAAGTAAGAACCACAGGAAAGACTAGTTGAACTCAGGATAACATAGAACATGTAGAATACAGAGACTACATGAGAAATACATGAGAAAAGTGAGCTTGATTGTCTAACAACTGACCCATCCTAGAATTTCAGATTCCCATCTGTTGTATAATTCTTACAATAAGGAAGAATTACATAGGCCAAAGGAAGGCAGAAAAGGATGGTCCTAAAAGTGAACATAGTGAATGGCTCATGCACTGTGTATAGCCCTACAAATCAAGACCTTTTTTCAAGCAGCACACACCTCCTTGTCCTGAGAGCATGGCTCATAGGATCGAAAGAGCCACAGCTGCTCAGCCAGGTCATGCTCACATGGGTGCGGCCCAGTGCTGGGCTCTCCATGCACTCCTCTGGCCTGTCTGTGAGTCTCACACCTGCACCACACACTGTTGATTACTGTGGCTTCCTTACTGAGTCTTGAAATTGGGTTGTATAAGCCCTTCAATTTTGTCCTTTTCTTCTTTCAAGATGGCTGTGGATATTCTGGGTCCTTTGCATTTTGATGTAAATTTCAGAATCTGACAATTTCTACAAAAGTCCTGCTTCAAGGGATAGGGAGGGAAATGATTGAACGGGTGAACAGTCTATTCGCTCCTGGAATAGTCATAGTGCCTGTCAAATTGTACTACCAAATTTGTCACTAAAAATGTTCAATTTTTAGAGCTGCTTTGGATTTTGAATTTTCAGTTAAGGACTTGTAAACTTGTATCAAAATCTATTTTAAAAAAAGAAAAAAAAAAAAAAGGAAAAGAAAACCTTCCAATCTAAGTGGCTCCTACACGTCTGGTCTCTTCAGAAGAAATGACTTCAGTAGAGTTTTACTTCATATCATTGTCAGTAGTTTAATAATCAAAATAATCCTACCAACTAGGGTTGGTTTAGGACTAAATTATCCCACCTAAATATTAAAAAAATGCTTATCTGTTAAGTAGGCACACAAGGGTTTAACACATGTGCTATGAGGGAAGGGTTCCTTCTGGCTGGGGTCACTAGGAGGGGCACAGCACACCGTCACTGCCTGAGAAAGGACCCAGATATTCTGAACCTCGGATTCGGACTAATGATCTGGCAAGTATAAGTAAGAACCACAGGAAAGACTAGTTGAACTCAGGATAACATAGAACATGTAGAATACAGAGACTACATGAGAAATACATGAGAAAAGTGAGCTTGATTGTCTAACAACTGACCCATCCTAGAATTTCAGATTCCCATCTGTTGTATAATTCTTACAATAAGGAAGAATTACATAGGCCAAAGGAAGGCAGAAAAGGATGGTCCTAAAAGTGAACATAGTGAATGGCTCATGCACTGTGTATAGCCCTACAAATCAAGACCTTTTTTCAAGCAGCACACACCTCCTTGTCCTGAGAGCATGGCTCATAGGATCGAAAGAGCCACAGCTGCTCAGCCAGGTCATGCTCACATGGGTGCGGCCCAGTGCTGGGCTCTCCATGCACTCCTCTGGCCTGTCTGTGAGTCTCACACCTGCACCACACACTGTTGATTACTGTGGCTTCCTTACTGAGTCTTGAAATTGGGTTGTATAAGCCCTTCAATTTTGTCCTTTTCTTCTTTCAAGATGGCTGTGGATATTCTGGGTCCTTTGCATTTTGATGTAAATTTCAGAATCATCTTGACAATTTCTACAAAAAGTCCTGCTGGGATTATGATTGAGTTGCAGTGTTCATGGAATTTTCCAGGCAAGAATACTGGACTGAATTGCCCTTTCCTTCTCCAGGGCATCTTCCGGACCAAGGATCAAGCCCATGTCTCCTGTGTCTCCGGCATTGGCAGATGGATTCGTTAGCACTGCTCTACCTAGGAAGCCCTTGTGTTAACCATATACCCTGCAATCTTTTATTAATTCTAGTCACTTTGTTTTGTAAATTCCTTGCATGTCATGACTATAAATTAACCAAGCCAAGCCAAACCAAGCCAAGCGGTACCCACAAAATTAGGTGTCTCTTTGGAATCTGGAGAAGTGAGAAAGAATAAAATTTCAGATGCCTAAAAAAAAATTTTCAGATGCTTCACCAATGAACCAAAACTTTACATCTACTCGACCCCCCAGGAACAAGTGCGATAACACAAGAAGATAGGTCATGTTATCAAATTCTATTTCATTTGATTGTTATTTCTTTTAACTTCTGGAAAGAGAGAAGACATTTGGGTAAATTCTCATCTGTTCTTCAAATAGTAAAGATATCCAGAAATTATTTTTCATGTGCTTAAGACCCATATTAACTCAGCAAGATAATTTAAAATATAAATAATGTATAAAGCAGTGTACAAACCTACCTTTGCCTACAATCAAATCCTTCCTAATGAAAGTGAGGCTAGGATGGAGAAGAGTAAGGAAGGGAAGCATCCTGAGAGCAGTGTCATCTGAGGATTCCTTAGCAGGTTGGGACTTAGACTTGAGAGGTGAGAGTTACTGTGAAAGGGCTTGGATAAAACCAAAGAAAGCATAACCTTTGCCCTTCCCCAAAGTCAATAAACAGGTGACAAAAAGGTATGTTCATGTGAGGGATTATTATTAGAAATTCCTGAAAGAGACCCTGGATACTGCTTTAGTTGGGACAGGCAGAGTCGTGCGTAACAGTGACGAAAGTTTTGATAATAAAGCTTCTTTCTTGCTCATGTGGATTGTCCCTTGTGGACCCATGCCCACCTGCTCCACGCTGCTTTTCTCTGAAACCCGAGGAGATGCTCCATTCAAGAGAGGAGACCATGCTAGTCCTAAACCTTCTGCTTGGAGTGACACCAGTCACTTTTGCTCACTCTGCACTGGCAACATTCAATTCTATGTCCACATCTGTTTCACTTGGTGGGGTCTATAATCCTTCAGTGGGAGGTGCATCAAGTAATTTGATCAACAGTTTGCCACAGATGCACAGTGTGAAGTTTCCTTATAGGTTTAAGTGAAATATATTCCCTTAGAATGTACTTTATTTGAAAATATTGCAAATTGGACAGAAGGCAAAGACATCTCTAATATTTATGCATAAGTAAACTAATCAAGGGCAAATAATAAATTCTATTTTTATATTCTGCAGTAATGCCTTATCTGATGCTGAAGAATCACAGTAAATAATCCTATTTAACAATTTCCCATAACGTTTCACTCTTCAAAGCAGCAATATTCAGAACTTCATGAAGATGAGAATCCATTTTAATGAGGTAACTTCATTTAGACAGAAGGTACTGGCAAACAAGGTAATTTTTTTTTTCTTTTTAGTTTAGTATTCCAACTCCAAATGACTGGATGATGCCTTGCAAGGACAATTATGTTCAATGTGCCAGAAATTATTTTTCATGTGCTTAAGACCCATATTAACTCAGCAAGATAATTTAAAATATAAATAATGTATAAAGCAGTGTACAAACCTACCTTTGCCTACAATCAAATCCTTCCTAATGAAAGTGAGGCTAGGATGGAGAAGAGTAAGGAAGGGAAGCATCCTGAGAGCAGTGTCATCTGAGGATTCCTTAGCAGGTTGGGACTTAGACTTGAGAGGTGAGAGTTACTGTGAAAGGGCTTGGATAAAACCAAAGAAAGCATAACCTTTGCCCTTCCCCAAAGTCAATAAACAGGTGACAAAAAGGTATGTTCATGTGAGGGATTATTATTAGAAATTCCTGAAAGAGACCCTGGATACTGCTTTAGTTGGGACAGGCAGAGTCGTGCGTAACAGTGACGAAAGTTTTGATAATAAAGCTTCTTTCTTGCTCATGTGGATTGTCCCTTGTGGACCCATGCCCACCTGCTCCACGCTGCTTTTCTCTGAAACCCGAGGAGATGCTCCATTCAAGAGAGGAGACCATGCTAGTCCTAAACCTTCTGCTTGGAGTGACACCAGTCACTTTTGCTCACTCTGCACTGGCAACATTCAATTCTATGTCCACATCTGTTTCACTTGGTGGGGTCTATAATCCTTCAGTGGGAGGTGCATCAAGTAATTTGATCAACAGTTTGCCACAGATGCACAGTGTGAAGTTTCCTTATAGGTTTAAGTGAAATATATTCCCTTAGAATGTACTTTATTTGAAAATATTGCAAATTGGACAGAAGGCAAAGACATCTCTAATATTTATGCATAAGTAAACTAATCAAGGGCAAATAATAAATTCTATTTTTATATTCTGCAGTAATGCCTTATCTGATGCTGAAGAATCACAGTAAATAATCCTATTTAACAATTTCCCATAACGTTTCACTCTTCAAAGCAGCAATATTCAGAACTTCATGAAGATGAGAATCCATTTTAATGAGGTAACTTCATTTAGACAGAAGGTACTGGCAAACAAGGTAATTTTTTTTTTCTTTTTAGTTTAGTATTCCAACTCCAAATGACTGGATGATGCCTTGCAAGGACAATTACACTGTGTGTCCTGCTCTGCCATGGAGGCACTAAGTGATCCCCAGTACTAACACATAAGGGAAAAGATGCAGATGCTGACTTTGTCAGTGAAGTGGGATTCAGACTTGGGGGAAACTATAAGAACTCAAGGAATAACTGGATCTCAAGGGCCTACTGCCTTCCTATGCACACAGGAGGGCCCAGCTAACCTTATAATCTCCTAATTTCCAATCCTGTAGAACAGGAGACAGGCTCCTACCACAAACTCTTAGACCCAGGCTTCTCCTTCAAAACTCATAATCCCAGTCTTCTATTCCAAATATTTAAGTTACATATTTAATAAGCTATTTTCAGGCTAGAAATATTGTGATGACTTTTCTTGTTGCAGAGCTCAGACTCTGAGGCACACAGGCTTCAGCAGTTGTGGCACGTGGGCTCAGTAGTTGCGATTCCTGGGCTCTAGAGCACAAGCTCAATAGTTGTGGTTCATAGACTTCACTGTTCTCTGGCATGTGGGATCTTCCCACACCAGGGATCAAACTCATGTCTCCTGTATTGGCAGGCCAATTCTTTGCCACTGAGCCACCAAAGAAACCCTGGAATTATTTTTTCTTCTTCTGAATATACTGGAAAGGACACAAAGCAGTGTGCTGAATTGTCTTTATGATACAGAAGCAGCCACTAAGACCTAACAGTTTGCCACAGATGCACAGTGTGAAGTCTCCTTATAGGTTTAAGTGAAATATATTCCCTTAGAATGTACTTTATTTGAAAATATTGCAAATTGGACAGAAGGCAAAGACATCTCTAATATTTATGCATAAGTAAACTAATCAAGGGCAAATAATAAATTCTATTTTTATATTCTGCAGTAATGCCTTATCTGATGCTGAAGAATCACAGTAAATAATCCTATTTAACAATTTCCCATAACGTTTCACTCTTCAAAGCAGCAATATTCAGAACTTCATGAAGATGAGAATCCATTTTAATGAGGTAACTTCATTTAGACAGAAGGTACTGGCAAACAAGGTAATTTTTTTTTTCTTTTTAGTTTAGTATTCCAACTCCAAATGACTGGATGATGCCTTGCAAGGACAATTACACTGTGTGTCCTGCTCTGCCATGGAGGCACTAAGTGATCCCCAGTACTAACACATAAGGGAAAAGATGCAGATGCTGACTTTGTCAGTGAAGTGGGATTCAGACTTGGGGGAAACTATAAGAACTCAAGGAATAACTGGATCTCAAGGGCCTACTGCCTTCCTATGCACACAGGAGGGCCCAGCTAACCTTATAATCTCCTAATTTCCAATCCTGTAGAACAGGAGACAGGCTCCTACCACAAACTCTTAGACCCAGGCTTCTCCTTCAAAACTCATAATCCCAGTCTTCTATTCCAAATATTTAAGTTACATATTTAATAAGCTATTTTCAGGCTAGAAATATTGTGATGACTTTTCTTGTTGCAGAGCTCAGACTCTGAGGCACACAGGCTTCAGCAGTTGTGGCACGTGGGCTCAGTAGTTGCGATTCCTGGGCTCTAGAGCACAAGCTCAATAGTTGTGGTTCATAGACTTCACTGTTCTCTGGCATGTGGGATCTTCCCACACCAGGGATCAAACTCATGTCTCCTGTATTGGCAGGCCAATTCTTTGCCACTGAGCCACCAAAGAAACCCTGGAATTATTTTTTCTTCTTCTGAATATACTGGAAAGGACACAAAGCAGTGTGCTGAATTGTCTTTATGATACAGAAGCAGAATTTTCCTTAGGAGAATATGAATGGCAGCTAAGATGGATGGCCTTTCAACAGTCACATAAACAAAAACCCTAACCTCAATTTACTTATTATAAAGGAACACCTTCAAATTTATTTTGCTTATTATAAAGGAAACTCAAATGTATTTCAGTTATAAACGAATATCTAGATAGGGAAAGCAAACTCACACATTGGTAGGGAATCTGCCTTGGGACAGAATAAGCAAACAAAGGAAAGTGAGTGGAATACTGCTTATTTTTACCTGGCAGATTTTCTCTGTGATTTTGTTTTTCATATAAGGTAGCTCTATAATCCTGTGAAGATTATTTTACCTCTGTGTGCTGTAGTTTTGCTATTTGGGAAAGTAGAAAGCTGAAAAAGATAGCATGGGTCAGAAGGCTGCTTTTCATTCCCAGTTCCACCACTGACAGCATGCACACTTGTGGGCAAATCTCAGTGCTCTGGTGCCTGACCCACAGCGCCAGGGTCAGACAAATATCAGGAACTGCATATATTTGGATCAAATGAGAAAATAAATCTGAAAGTTCTTCAAAAATTGAAAGGTACTCTATCTTGTTCCATTGGTCTATATTTCCGTTTTTGTGCCAGTACCATACTGTCTTGATGATTGTTGCTTTGTAGTAGAGTCTGAAGTTAGGGAGGCTGATTCCTCCAGCTCTGTTTTTCTTTCTAAGGATTGCTTTGGCTATTCGAGGTCTTTTGTGTTTCCATATGAACTGTGCTATTCTTTGGTCTAGTTCTGTGAAGAATGTCATTGGTAGTTTGACAGGGATTGCATTGAATCTGTAGATGATATTTGGTAATAAACTCATTTTCACCATATTGATTCTTCCGACCGAGAAACATGGAATATCTCTCCATCTCTTTAAGTCTTCTCTAAGTTCTTTCATTAGTGTCTTCTAATTTTCTGTGTACAGTTCTTTTGTTTCTTTGGGTAGATTTATTCCTAGATATTTTAATCTCTTGGTTGCGCTGGTGAAGGGGATTGCCTCTTTGATTTCATTTTCTGATTTTTCATTGTTTGTATATAGGAATGCCAGTGGTTTCTGTATATTGATTTTGTATCCTGTGACTTTGCTGAATTCGTTGATTAGCTCTAGTAGTTTTCTAATAGTGTCTTTGAGGTTTTCTATGTATAATACCATGTCATCTGCAAACACAGAAATTTTTACTTCTTCTTTTCCAAACTGGATTCCTTTGATTTCTTTTGGTTCTCTTATTGCTGTTGCTAGAACTTCCAGGACTATGTTGAATAATAGTGGTGAAAGTCGACACCCTTGTCTTGTTCCTGATCTTAGAGGGAATGTTTTCAGTTTTTAACCATTGAGGATAATGTTTGCTTTGGGCTTCTCATAGATGGCTTCACTACGTTGAGACAGGATCCTTCTATGCCCATTTTTGGAAGAGTTTTTATCATAAATGGATGTTGTACATTGTCGAAGGCTTTTTCTGCATCTATTGAGATTATCATGTAATTTTTGTCCCTCAATTTGTTGATATGATGTATCACATTGGTTGATCTGTGGCTATTGAAGAATCCTTGTATGCCTGGGATGAATCCACTTGATCATGATATATGAGTTTTTTGATGTGTTGGTGAATTCTGTTTGCTAGGATTTTGTTGAGGATTTTGGCATCCAAGTTCATCAGTGAGATTGGTCTGTAATTTCCTTTTTTTGTGTTGTCTTCCATATGAACTGTGCTATTCTTTGGTCTAGTTCTGTGAAGAATGTCATTGGTAGTTTGACAGGGATTGCATTGAATCTGTAGATGATATTTGGTAATAAACTCATTTTCACCATATTGATTCTTCCGACCGAGAAACATGGAATATCTCTCCATCTCTTTAAGTCTTCTCTAAGTTCTTTCATTAGTGTCTTCTAATTTTCTGTGTACAGTTCTTTTGTTTCTTTGGGTAGATTTATTCCTAGATATTTTAATCTCTTGGTTGCGCTGGTGAAGGGGATTGCCTCTTTGATTTCATTTTCTGATTTTTCATTGTTTGTATATAGGAATGCCAGTGGTTTCTGTATATTGATTTTGTATCCTGTGACTTTGCTGAATTCGTTGATTAGCTCTAGTAGTTTTCTAATAGTGTCTTTGAGGTTTTCTATGTATAATACCATGTCATCTGCAAACACAGAAATTTTTACTTCTTCTTTTCCAAACTGGATTCCTTTGATTTCTTTTGGTTCTCTTATTGCTGTTGCTAGAACTTCCAGGACTATGTTGAATAATAGTGGTGAAAGTCGACACCCTTGTCTTGTTCCTGATCTTAGAGGGAATGTTTTCAGTTTTTAACCATTGAGGATAATGTTTGCTTTGGGCTTCTCATAGATGGCTTCACTACGTTGAGACAGGATCCTTCTATGCCCATTTTTGGAAGAGTTTTTATCATAAATGGATGTTGTACATTGTCGAAGGCTTTTTCTGCATCTATTGAGATTATCATGTAATTTTTGTCCCTCAATTTGTTGATATGATGTATCACATTGGTTGATCTGTGGCTATTGAAGAATCCTTGTATGCCTGGGATGAATCCACTTGATCATGATATATGAGTTTTTTGATGTGTTGGTGAATTCTGTTTGCTAGGATTTTGTTGAGGATTTTGGCATCCAAGTTCATCAGTGAGATTGGTCTGTAATTTCCTTTTTTTGTGTTGTCTTTGCCTGGTTTTGGTGTCACGGTGATGGTGGCCTCATAGAATGTGTTTGGAAGTGTTCCTTCCTGTGCAACTTTTGGGAAGAGTTTTAGAAGGACAGGCATTAGCTCTTCTTTAAATGTTTGGTAGAATTCACCTGTGAAACCATCTGGTCCTGGGCTTTTAGTGGAACAAGATAGAGAACACAGAGATAGTCCCATGCACCTATGGATACCTTATTTTTGACAAAGGAGGTGAAAATATAAAACAGGACAAAGACAACCTCTTCAACAAATGGTGCTGGGAAAACTGGACAGCTACATGCAAAAAAAAGAAGTTGGAACATTCCCTGACACCATACACGAAGATCAACTCAAAATGGATTAAAGACCTAAATTTAAGGCCAGAAACCATCAAACTCTTAAAGGAGAATATAGGCAAAACACTCAAGGACATAAATCAAAGCAAGATCTTCCATGACCCGCCTATTAGAATAGTGAAACTAAAAACAAAAATTAACATGTGGGACCTAATGAAACTTTAAAGCTTTTATACAACAAAAGAAATTGCAAAAAAGCTGAACAGACAGCCCACAGAATGGGAGAAAATCATAGCAAATGAAATAACAGACAAAGAACTAATCTCCAAAATCTACAAGCAACTCAGACAACTCAGAACTGGAAAAATGAACAACCCAATCAAAAAATGGGAAAAAGACCTAAAGAGACATCTCTCCAAAGAGGACATACAGATGGCCAAAAGACACATGAAACGATGCTCAACCTCACTTTATGAAAAAATGAGAAAATGCACAATAACAATAAATGGCTTCACTACGTTGAGACAGGATCCTTCTATGCCCATTTTGGAAGAGTTTTTATCATTGTTTCGAAGGCTTTTTCTGCATCTATTGAGATTATCATGTAATTTTTGTCCCTCAATTTGTTGATATGATGTATCACATTGGTTGATCTGTGGCTATTGAAGAATCCTTGTATGCCTGGGATGAATCCACTTGATCATGATATATGAGTTTTTTGATGTGTTGGTGAATTCTGTTTGCTAGGATTTTGTTGAGGATTTTGGCATCCAAGTTCATCAGTGAGATTGGTCTGTAATTTCCTTTTTTTGTGTTGTCTTTGCCTGGTTTTGGTGTCACGGTGATGGTGGCCTCATAGAATGTGTTTGGAAGTGTTCCTTCCTGTGCAACTTTTGGGAAGAGTTTTAGAAGGACAGGCATTAGCTCTTCTTTAAATGTTTGGTAGAATTCACCTGTGAAACCATCTGGTCCTGGGCTTTTAGTGGAACAAGATAGAGAACACAGAGATAGTCCCATGCACCTATGGATACCTTATTTTTGACAAAGGAGGTGAAAATATAAAACAGGACAAAGACAACCTCTTCAACAAATGGTGCTGGGAAAACTGGACAGCTACATGCAAAAAAAAGAAGTTGGAACATTCCCTGACACCATACACGAAGATCAACTCAAAATGGATTAAAGACCTAAATTTAAGGCCAGAAACCATCAAACTCTTAAAGGAGAATATAGGCAAAACACTCAAGGACATAAATCAAAGCAAGATCTTCCATGACCCGCCTATTAGAATAGTGAAACTAAAAACAAAAATTAACATGTGGGACCTAATGAAACTTTAAAGCTTTTATACAACAAAAGAAATTGCAAAAAAGCTGAACAGACAGCCCACAGAATGGGAGAAAATCATAGCAAATGAAATAACAGACAAAGAACTAATCTCCAAAATCTACAAGCAACTCAGACAACTCAGAACTGGAAAAATGAACAACCCAATCAAAAAATGGGAAAAAGACCTAAAGAGACATCTCTCCAAAGAGGACATACAGATGGCCAAAAGACACATGAAACGATGCTCAACCTCACTTATAATTAGAGAAATGCACATCAAAACTACAATGAGATATCACCTCACACCCGTCAGAATGGCCATCATCCACACATCGACAGACAATAAATGCTGGATAGGGTGTGGAGAAAAGGGAGCACTCTTGCATTGCTGGTGGGAATGTAAATTGATACAGTCTCTATGGAAGACAGTATGGAGACGTCTTTAAAAACTAAAAATAGAAGCACTATACAACCCAGCAATCCCACTATTAGGCTTATACCCAGATGAAATCAAAACTGAAAGAAGCACCTGTATCCCAATGTTCATTGCAGCTCTCTATACGATAGCTAGAACATGGAAGCAACCTAGATGTCCATCGACTAAAGAATGGATACAGAAGCTCTGGTACATATATACAGTGGAATACGACTCAGCTGTTAAAAGAAATGCAGAAGAATTCATCCTAATGACGTGGCTGGATCTAGAACCTATCATCAAAAGTGAAGTCAGTCAAAAAGAGAAGGACAAGTACAATATACTAATACATATCTATGGAATCTAGTAGGATGGTGATGATGGCACATGCAGTGAAGCGATGGAGAAACAGACATGGACAGTGGACATATGGACATTGTGAGGAAGGAACAGTGGGTGAGAGGCGTAAAGGAAGTAGCACGAAGGCCTGTACTATCATATGTGAAGAAAATAGCTATAGTCATTGTTCTGTGAGAAAAGGAGATCCTTCAGGGCTTCTGTATGATGGTCGGGAGGGGTGGAAAGGGGGGGATATGCATATGACTAATCTGGGAACATGCATATCTGTAAACAACAAAACTCTGTAAAATTTAAAATTAAAATAAAAGTTAAAAAAAACGTGAAGTCAGTCAAAAAGAGAAAGACAAGCACAGTATACTAACACATATATATGGAATCCAGTAAATGGGTAATGATAACACACACAGTGAACCACTGGAAAAACAGACTTATAGAATAGACATATGGACACTGTGGAAAGTGAACAGTGTGTGGGAGGCATAGAGGGAGTAACCTGGAAACCTAAGCTATAATGTGTGTCATTGAGCTATGGGAATAGGAATTCCTACAAGGGCTCCGTTTGACAGCCTGGAGGGGTAGGATGGGGGGATTGGGAGGGGGGAGGGGACCAGGGATATGCATATGAATGACCTGGGAACACACACATCTGTGAACAACAAAACTCTGTAAAAATTTTTTTTTAATTTTAAAAAATAAAACAAAGGGGAAAAAATTGAAAGGCAGTATACAAACGATGTCAGCTTCATCTCATTCTCCCCAATCCTTTCCAGATGGACTGTCATCCTCTGTCTGCTCACAAAACATCTTCAGCCTTTAGACTTCGATGCAGTGATCATCAAGGCACACACAGCCCCTGCCCTCGTGGTGCTGTGGGCCCTGGAGGAGGCACACATCAAAGTAGTCACACAAATACCTCCATGATCCAGCAACACAATTTCTTTTCACCAGTGTTCTTGCTCCCCAGTCAGCTCTAAAACCACGTGATCATCTCTCCGGTGGTCCCACCCCCTTCCCCCACAGCAGTGGCAGGAACCCTATCTTTTGACATCGTGCAGAATCTCCAGCCAAAGGTGATTATAAAAAGCACAAGGAATTCAGTCCACTCTCAGTAGACTCTCTGAGACAGTACACCCTGTACAGTGTGTACCCTGGGTGGCTGGGTCGTGTTCCTACAGCATGGCGCCCTGAGCATCTACCTCACTACCACCATCTCCAATCAGGTCCACAGTTTCTTTTTTGTAGACAAATTACCACTGCTCAAAAATCCTAACAGCCCCAGTCACGTTCACCGAACACTCCTCCTGGCTCAACTGTCCTTGAAAGAGTCTATCTCATATTTCAGAGTCGGAGATTTTCAGTTACTGAGAGAAGTGTATCACCTCAGCACATTCAGTGCAGGTACACCTCTGGTTTCTTAGATCACTTAAGTAAAATGAGAAATACTACGATTCCCCAGATAGACGAAACTTCAGCAAAATTTAGACTGAACCTCTGTTCAAGAGAATCATAGGCCCCCAAAGAGGCTGTCTTAGTTTTCTGAGCTACATGCCACAGAGTGGGATCCAGAAAGTAGCTCAGATTGGTGGTTACACCAAAGAAATCATTTTCTCACATTTCTGAAGGTTGGAGGCTCCAGATCAAGCTGCCAGCAGAGTAGGTTTCTCCTGAGGCCCAACCTTGGCTACAGATGCCGCCTTCTTCTCCTTGGATCTTTGCATCACCTGCTCTTTGTATGTCCCTGTATCCTAATCTCCTCTTCTTAGAAAGATGTCAGTCATATTGGATGACAAGCATCTCTTAAATACTATGTCTCCAAAAGGTCACAATCTGAAGCCCTGTTGTTAGAACTTCACCATGTGGGTTTGGGGTACCCAATTCAACCTTTAACAGATGTCCATGATCCTCAGACCAATGAATGTGTTACCTTAAAAGACAAAAGGACTTTACAAGTGCGATTAAATTCAGGTAAGGATCTTAAAGTAGAAGGTTACTCTGGATTATTATCCAGGTGGCCTCATTGTACTCACATGGTCTTTAGAGGGAAGTCGAAGGGCCAGAGTCAGAAAAACAGGTGTGGCAGCATGGGCAAAAGTTGAAAGGAGACAGAGGCCCACTCACAGGAGGAGACTCCGTGGGCTTTGAAGACAGATGAAGGCTCTACGTGGAATACCTTTTCTGGTTTCTGGAGGCACCTGTGTTCCCCCCGAGAACAGCCCTGCTGAAATGATCTTAGCTCAGGGAGACTCCTGACTCCCAGAACTGTGAGATAATAAATCTGCATTGTGTTGAGCCACTAAGTTTATAGGAATTTGTTACAGCAGCAAAGGGAAAACTAATGTAACTTCCCAGTCTGGAAATACTTTGGGAGCTGTGAGAATGATGAAATAGAAGCACAATCAGAAAATAGTGAAAAAATAGAGATCTAGAGAAAATACCAAAGGAAGTGAGAAAGGGAGAGAAATGGGGAAAAGAGAAATAAAAGAATTCAATAAGAGAGATAGACAAGGACGCCAATAGTGGCAGTTCTGCAGAAGACATGGACTGGCTGAGAGAAGATTATAATACTAAAGAATGTAGGACTTCCCTGGTGGTCCAGTGGTAAAGAATCCACCTGCCATTGGAAAGGACATGGGTTTAATCTCTGATCTGGGAAGATTCCACATGCCATGAAGCAACCAAACCCATGCACCACAACTACTGAGCCTATGCTCTGGAACCATGAGCCACAACTGTTGAAACTCAAGTATCCTGGAGCCTGTGATCCACAAAAATAAAAGCCACTGCAATGAGAAGCCCATGTACCACAACTAGAGAAAGTCCACACACAGCAACGAAGACCCAGTGCAGCCAAATAAATAAATTTGAAAAAAAAATTTAAAACACAAAGCACATAAAATCAGTTGTGGAACCCCAAGACTCTAGGAAAAGAAGCCAGTTGTGTATTCAATAATTGTTTCTATCCATGACTCTGATCACACCACCAAAACCACAGTCCAGCTGCCTCAGAAAGGCCAGGCCATGACAGGCAGATGGGGAAAGACCCAGGGTCCATGCTTCAGAGGAGCTGCAGACATGGCAGCACCTGGTCCTGAGGCCGTCCAGGTGAGAAATCTGGGCACCCTTCATCCTGTGGAGGTGACAATAATAACAGTTGCTTTTATAAGTTTGTCACTGTGTACAAGCACGTGAGAGACTGAACATGCAAACAAACAATGACCAGAATACATATAAAAACAGAGCTCTGGGAGTCCCCAGGTGGTCCAGTGGGTAAAGAGTCTGCCTTGCAGTACAAGAGGCACCGGTTCGATCCCTGGCCCGGGAATATCCCAAGTGCCCTGGAGCGTCTAGACTGGTGTGAGCGTCTGGACCGGTGTGCCAATAAGTTTATAGGAATTTGTTACAGCAGCAAAGGGAAAACTAATGTAACTTCCCAGTCTGGAAATACTTTGGGAGCTGTGAGAATGATGAAATAGAAGCACAATCAGAAAATAGTGAAAAAATAGAGATCTAGAGAAAATACCAAAGGAAGTGAGAAAGGGAGAGAAATGGGGAAAAGAGAAATAAAAGAATTCAATAAGAGAGATAGACAAGGACGCCAATAGTGGCAGTTCTGCAGAAGACATGGACTGGCTGAGAGAAGATTATAATACTAAAGAATGTAGGACTTCCCTGGTGGTCCAGTGGTAAAGAATCCACCTGCCATTGGAAAGGACATGGGTTTAATCTCTGATCTGGGAAGATTCCACATGCCATGAAGCAACCAAACCCATGCACCACAACTACTGAGCCTATGCTCTGGAACCATGAGCCACAACTGTTGAAACTCAAGTATCCTGGAGCCTGTGATCCACAAAAATAAAAGCCACTGCAATGAGAAGCCCATGTACCACAACTAGAGAAAGTCCACACACAGCAACGAAGACCCAGTGCAGCCAAATAAATAAATTTGAAAAAAAAATTTAAAACACAAAGCACATAAAATCAGTTGTGGAACCCCAAGACTCTAGGAAAAGAAGCCAGTTGTGTATTCAATAATTGTTTCTATCCATGACTCTGATCACACCACCAAAACCACAGTCCAGCTGCCTCAGAAAGGCCAGGCCATGACAGGCAGATGGGGAAAGACCCAGGGTCCATGCTTCAGAGGAGCTGCAGACATGGCAGCACCTGGTCCTGAGGCCGTCCAGGTGAGAAATCTGGGCACCCTTCATCCTGTGGAGGTGACAATAATAACAGTTGCTTTTATAAGTTTGTCACTGTGTACAAGCACGTGAGAGACTGAACATGCAAACAAACAATGACCAGAATACATATAAAAACAGAGCTCTGGGACTCCCCAGGTGGTCCAGTGGGTAAAGAGTCTGCCTTGCAGTACAAGAGGCACCGGTTCGATCCCTGGCCCGGGAATATCCCAAGTGCCCTGGAGCGTCTAGACTGGTGTGAGCGTCTGGACCGGTGTGCCCAATGGGAGCCAGCACCCTGGAGTGCATGTACCCAGAGCCAGTGCTCTGCAACGAGAGAGGCTACTGCAATGAGAGGCCTACGCAGTCCAAAGAATAAAGATAGATGAAAATAAATAAATAAATAACCAATAAAAGATCCCAAAATTAAAAGAAAGAAAAAAAAAAGCAGAGTTCTGACTCCCACCTGCCTCGGCTGCCCAGGGAGCCAACTTCTCATCCACAGTAACCAGTCCAGAAGTCAGCCTGCTGTCTTCAGTTACAACCCAGAGAGCCAAATAATAATGCCACAACATTCAGTACAAAATGCACAAGACTTGATGAATGACCAACAGATTCCTTTTGTCCTTAATTTCAACTTGGGATCAACCAAAAGAACCCAAATATGTGCCTCCAACAAACTGCTAGGATGCCCCTGCTAGTAACCACCTCCAACCTTCCCACACCAGCAGCCTCCAGCCAGGATACACCTGAAACCTTCCTTTTTGTCTGCCATGAAACTTCCCACTCCTCCACATGCCTTTGAGTCTCTGACAAACCAAGTGATAGTGGTTGCCTGCCTGGCTACAGCCAGCTCTGCATGAACAGCCTCTGCCTGTTCTCATGTAGAGAGTCTTCACATGCACACTTCAGAAACACTCACAGCCAGAAAACTTCCATGATGCTGTGAAGCAAAAGCTGGAAGTTACACTCTGATTGGCACCTGAGGCTGTGTGGTCATCATGTGACACTTGGAACGCAGAGAAGCATGGCTTTTTTCCCCCGAATCCTACCACTAACTACATTTGGGAAAGACTAAGCTAGGGTTCCAGAAGCAAAGCCATAATTTGAAAGCCAGAAAGATAAATAGTCTAATGCCAGAACAGAAGTATGAAACAGGGAAAACCAGAGAATGACCAACATGATGGTCAGATGTGATTAGCCCACAACTTTTCAGAAAGAAACATGCTTAAGACACGCCCAAGTATTCCCAGAGGTTCCTACAGGGTCTCCCTCATGCTGTCCAGTGCATTCCAGGCCATCACTGTGCCCGTGGGCCCTGCAGACTCCACTGTGCCACCTCTATATCACTGAATCTAGAACCTGAGGTCTCAGGCTATCAGAGGGGCCTGCCTTCAGAATCCTGCACTGTTGCACCAGAGCCCAGACCAGTGCCCCCTGGGGATCAGCCTGCATCCCAAATATCAGAGCCTGGATCACATGTCCACTGGGTGAGACCAGCATGGCCCCTCGCTCCTGTCTCAGTGGACCTCCTCAAGTCCTGTGTTTTGTCCCAGGATCCCTGTCACTCCAGATGATTGACAGGAGAACATCTGCTCCTTCCCCTGAGCTTCTTAAAGACTATCCCTCAATAATAGGAATAATAATCACATTCCCATAATTGCTTTGTTGAGCTCAGAATAGATAGCCTTAAAATTATTTTCACAAACTCTATTCATGCATTATACCATTTGTCTTTTAGAAGTTAATGAACAAGTTCTCAAACAATCCAAGTCACCCTAGCTGTCATCTACCTGGGCTCCCTTTGCTGGGTGGGCTAGAATCTGTGGATGGCAATGAGGACATACTGGGGAATAGGCACATTGAAAAGAAAAATGGAAATCAAGGAAGACTTGCCAAAAAATCAAACATGCATTGGCAGAAGGCCAACTGTGGTGATCACTCCAAGATCATGGCCAGTAAGCACAGCCTCTGGCATGCGGGAGACAAAATCTCTCTGAGCTCCTCCAGTGTGGCTGTTGTTTAGAACAGATCAAATTGAAAGGCAGAAGAATTGCTGGAAGTACAATGTACCAAGGATGAACACCAAAGCTGAGCTGTTTTCTGAATGAAGATGCTCTCTGTCTGATGGAGGCAGTAGGAAGCTGAGTGCCTCTACCCCATCTGCAGGCAGCGGGTGTGATCCTGATGCTGTACCTAGAACAAGGACAAACCCTGAGCAGCAGACTCCTGCACCCCACCCCAGAGTCAGCTGAACAGTAACCCCAGAAGGCATCAGGGAAAAACATGGCTCCTGCCAGAGTTGAGACCAAGATGAGGCAGTGTCAAGACAGCCAGGAGAGCAAAAATAAAGCCTGTTCTCCAAAGAGACAGCAGCCTCAAGACCAGGGACCTGGGCCCTCAGTTCCAGGCACATACCTCTGAGCAACAGAACATGATCACTCTAGTGCAAAATTGATCCATCTGCAATGTTGCACCAGAGCCCAGACCAGTGCCCTGGGGATCAGCCATCCCAAATATCAGAGCCTGGATCACATGTCCACTGGGTGAGACCAGCATGGCCCCTCGCTCCTGTCTCAGTGGACCTCCTCAAGTCCTGTGTTTTGTCCCAGGATCCCTGTCACTCCAGATGATTGACAGGAGAACATCTGCTCCTTCCCCTGAGCTTCTTAAAGACTATCCCTCAATAATAGGAATAATAATCACATTCCCATAATTGCTTTGTTGAGCTCAGAATAGATAGCCTTAAAATTATTTTCACAAACTCTATTCATGCATTATACCATTTGTCTTTTAGAAGTTAATGAACAAGTTCTCAAACAATCCAAGTCACCCTAGCTGTCATCTACCTGGGCTCCCTTTGCTGGGTGGGCTAGAATCTGTGGATGGCAATGAGGACATACTGGGGAATAGGCACATTGAAAAGAAAAATGGAAATCAAGGAAGACTTGCCAAAAAATCAAACATGCATTGGCAGAAGGCCAACTGTGGTGATCACTCCAAGATCATGGCCAGTAAGCACAGCCTCTGGCATGCGGGAGACAAAATCTCTCTGAGCTCCTCCAGTGTGGCTGTTGTTTAGAACAGATCAAATTGAAAGGCAGAAGAATTGCTGGAAGTACAATGTACCAAGGATGAACACCAAAGCTGAGCTGTTTTCTGAATGAAGATGCTCTCTGTCTGATGGAGGCAGTAGGAAGCTGAGTGCCTCTACCCCATCTGCAGGCAGCGGGTGTGATCCTGATGCTGTACCTAGAACAAGGACAAACCCTGAGCAGCAGACTCCCTGCACCCCACCCCAGAGTCAGCTGAACAGTAACCCCAGAAGGCATCAGGGAAAAACATGGCTCCTGCCAGAGTTGAGACCAAGATGAGGCAGTGTCAAGACAGCCAGGAGAGCAAAAATAAAGCCTGTTCTCCAAAGAGACAGCAGCCTCAAGACCAGGGACCTGGGCCCTCAGTTCCAGGCACATACCTCTGAGCAACAGAACATGATCACTCTAGTGCAAAATTGATCCATCTGCAATGCAGGAGACCTCGGTTCAATTCCTAGGTCAGGAAGCTCCCATTGAGAAGAGATAGGCTACCCACTCCAGTATTTTTGCAGCTTCCCTGGTGGCTCAGATGGTGAAGAATCTGCCTGCAATGCAGGAGACATGGGTGTGATCCTTGAGTTGGGAACATCCCCTGGAGAAGGGAAAGGCTACCCACTCCAGTATTCTTGCCTGGAGAATTCTAAGGCTCATCCATGGGCCGCAAAGAGTCAGACATGACTGAACAACTTCACTTTCACTTTCAAGGTAGAACTGATCCAGAGGACAGACCAGAAATTCCTCCTTCAGGACAAAAACCACCAGGAACCACATGCACTGGCTCTTTTTATTTCCAGAACTGGAACTGCACGATCCCGCAGAGTTACTGGGTGTTACTGGGTACCACCTGGTGCAGGACTCTAGAAGGGACTTGCCAGATCCAGGTGGGGCCCGCAGATTGCTCTGGACTGAGCTGTGAACTCAGGGGTGAAGCCCTAATCCCTCACGAGGTAGTGTTGCAAGTAGAACCTTTAAGGAGGAAAATAAGGTTAAGTGGGACTTCACTGGTGGCTCATATGGTCAAGAGTCTGCAAGCAATATGAGAGACCCAGGTTCGATCCCTGGGTCAAGATGATCCCTGATCCTGCAGGGGCACTGTGCAATGGCCTAGAGGGGTGGAATGGGGGTGGGGAGAATATACATATGACTAATCTGGGATCATACATATCTGTAAACAATAAAACTCTGTAAAACTAAAAAGCAAAATAAAAATTAAAAAAAAAAGTTCCCTAGAGAAGGGAATGACAATCCACTGCAGGATTCTTGCCCGGAGAATTCCATGGACAAAGGAGCCTGTCTAGGTTATAGTACCTGGAGCTACAAAGAGTCAGACATGACTGAGTGACTAACACTTTAAGGTTAAATGAAGGCATAAGAGTGGAGCTCTGAGCCTACAGAACCAATGTCCTCTTAAAAGAAGAAACACCAGAGACTTCCTTGCCTTGTGAGCACATGATGGGAAGGCATGCCTCTGCAGGCCAGGAGAAGAGTCCTCACCAGAAACCACATCCTGGAGGAACTAATCAAGACTCTCTCACCTTGGGACTAGGAGAGAGAATTTTCTGTTGTTAAGCCCCAGTCTATGATATTTTGCCTCAGTCCTGAGGTGACTAAGACAAAGACTGGGAAGATCTCTGGGCAGACAAGACGCCCAGCTGATCCTTTGGTTTTCCGGACAAAACCTCAGCAGTGCTGAGCTCCACGTGCTGAAGGACAGGCTGCTGTCCAGTTCTGGAGGCTGCAGTTGCTCGGAGCTCCATTACCCTGATGACCAGTATGGCTGGTCCATGGGACCTACAGATCTGAAAGCTGGAAGCTCCATTTCCTCACTGAGGAGGTCAAAACTTCTGTATAACCTTGAAGAAAATTAGGGGTCAGGCAAAGTCGTGATTCAGAGCCTCCCTGGTCAACTGGTCTCACACTTTGGGCATCAAGTGGGCACAGAATGAAGCTGGCCTTCTGATTCCAGAAGCTTCAGTTGCATCCAAGGCTGGTGGAAGGGACCTCCTTCTAATGACCAGTTAGCAGAGTAGCCACCCTGAACATGTATGTAGAAAATAGTCTCCTTGGACTCTGAGCCCCAGGAGGGTAGGGTTAGGATGGCTGTGCCCACCTTCACCCTGTGCTGAGTATGGATGGAGGTGCCCAGAAAGGCAGCTCTTTCTTGGATGTGGGGAAACATGAACCCACAGACCATCCACAGCTGTTACCCTCTCCTTATCTTAGTATCAACTGCTTCTGAGCACCACAGGTGATCTGCCCTGGACACTCAGCATGGTTTTCTCATCCTGTGGCTCTCTTCCTAGGGCATCAGAGCAAAGGAAACTTCCTGCTTCAGCTACACCTTAGATTCACAGCACAACTATCTATTAGGGCGAGAAGATGAGCAACAGGTGAAATCCATCATATAACCAGACATCTGCTGGCCCTTCCCCGTCATAATGTTACTGAAAGTGAGGTCCAGCTGCCTGCCACTCAAAAGCCAATGCTCAAGAAGCAAGGCTGTTGAGCATTGGGAAAATCTGAGCATGGTCAAAGTTAATGAACATTAAGGAAAGTTTGCTTTATTCCAGAGGTCAACAATTGTTGGAGAGGTTGGACTAGTGTCCCGAGGCCAGTTCCTTCACCAAGAGTGGGCAAGAGCTTTCATTGACAGAGGGAGGTGGCTATATGCAGAAACAGCAGTCAGCTTGGACAGTCATCTTGAAATTTGTCATTGGTGTCTGATCAGCATTATCTTAACTGTTTTAAGCACGATTAATCTTCAGTTCCAGACTTGGTTTGCTTGAGGCCAGTTTTCTGGATTATAACAGCTTGTGTCATAGCTACAGTCTGGTCATCATGTAGTTAACATCTTTCCCCTCGTGGGGGTTTAAATATCTATGAGACAGCTCATAGGAATATTAGCTCAACCCTTGAGGAGGAACTAAATGTCCTTGACTTTATTGAATGACTAAACTATTATTTGGTCTCATTTGGCTGTTTTTCTTTGTTTCTCATTTTTCTCTTTTTAATTTAATTTGGCCTCTTTTATTGGTTTTTTATTTATTTATTTTCATCCATCTTTAGTCTCTGGCCCATGTGGTCTTCCCATCACAGTGGCCTCCCTCACTGCAGAACACACTCTGAGCACCTGTGCTCCAGAGGGTTGGTCACAATTGGACACACCGATCCAGCCTCTCCATGGCATGTGGGATCTTCCTGGGCCAGGGATTGAACCGGTGCTCCTTGCACTGCAAGGCGGACTCTTTACCCACTGGGCTACCAGAGAAGCCCTCTCATTTCTCTTATTCAATTTATTCTTTGGCTAAAGTATTCCTACAGACAAAAGGCAGATGCAGACATGTTGGGGAAGGACCACAGTGTCCCATTTCCTTTCAATAACCATCAGAAGGGTTAACCAGGGGTGGGGCAAGGACCATGCCTAGTGATCCCAGCACATTTTTGGAATCTTTTTGCTCTCCCATTCCCGCAGGAGGTAATTTCATGATTTCTCCTGGCTGGAGTGCCCTACACCCCTCCCACTCCCCCCTCTCCATCCACGGTATCCACGTCTGCTTTCCCGAGGACACAAAGGCAATCAAAATCCAGGTGGTCTGCCCCTAGAACCATGTGGGAAAATCTGAGCATGGTCAAAGTTAATGAACATTAAGGAAAGTTTGCTTTATTCCAGAGGTCAACAATTGTTGGAGAGGTTGGACTAGTGTCCCGAGGCCAGTTCCTTCACCAAGAGTGGGCAAGAGCTTTCATTGACAGAGGGAGGTGGCTATATGCAGAAACAGCAGTCAGCTTGGACAGTCATCTTGAAATTTGTCATTGGTGTCTGATCAGCATTATCTTAACTGTTTTAAGCACGATTAATCTTCAGTTCCAGACTTGGTTTGCTTGAGGCCAGTTTTCTGGATTATAACAGCTTGTGTCATAGCTACAGTCTGGTCATCATGTAGTTAACATCTTTCCCCTCGTGGGGGTTTAAATATCTATGAGACAGCTCATAGGAATATTAGCTCAACCCTTGAGGAGGAACTAAATGTCCTTGACTTTATTGAATGACTAAACTATTATTTGGTCTCATTTGGCTGTTTTTCTTTGTTTCTCATTTTTCTCTTTTTAATTTAATTTGGCCTCTTTTATTGGTTTTTTATTTATTTATTTTCATCCATCTTTAGTCTCTGGCCCATGTGGTCTTCCCATCACAGTGGCCTCCCTCACTGCAGAACACACTCTGAGCACCTGTGCTCCAGAGGGTTGGTCACAATTGGACACACCGATCCAGCCTCTCCATGGCATGTGGGATCTTCCTGGGCCAGGGATTGAACCGGTGCTCCTTGCACTGCAAGGCGGACTCTTTACCCACTGGGCTACCAGAGAAGCCCTCTCATTTCTCTTATTCAATTTATTCTTTGGCTAAAGTATTCCTACAGACAAAAGGCAGATGCAGACATGTTGGGGAAGGACCACAGTGTCCCATTTCCTTTCAATAACCATCAGAAGGGTTAACCAGGGGTGGGGCAAGGACCATGCCTAGTGATCCCAGCACATTTTTGGAATCTTTTTGCTCTCCCATTCCCGCAGGAGGTAATTTCATGATTTCTCCTGGCTGGAGTGCCCTACACCCCTCCCACTCCCCCCTCTCCATCCACGGTATCCACGTCTGCTTTCCCGAGGACACAAAGGCAATCAAAATCCAGGTGGTCTGCCAAACTCTCTGTACTAAGGACCACCCTCTCTCTGTTCTTGCCAGTGGCAGTTGATGAGCTGGACTTGATCCTTCTAAAGAACCCCAATTCTCTGTTTGTGTTTGGAACCTCATCCCCTCATGTCAGCTTAGGGACTTTTCTTATATGATTATCTCCTTACCCTCTGGGATCAGTGATATATCCTTGCCTCCTGAGTTATCATCATAAATGTACAGCATGTTCTCCCTTGAGCTGCTTCTTCCTACAGTGCTGGCTCCTCACCCTCTACACCAAGCCTCTTCTCTCTTCAACTGTTGCTGCCCCAGGCCATCTCATCTATCCCATGGCTGTAATGACACCAAAATGTTCATGCTTATTAAATGCCTGTTTCCAGCCCCAATATGTTTCCTGAGATCTGAACTCAAATGCCTCAGTGCTTACTCAGATGTCTAGTAGGTGTCTCAAAACTAATACTATCAAAACAAAGCTCTTCTCAACTTCCCTCAAACTTGCCAATCCTCATGCCAACAAATGACCTTGACATTGCTACCATTATTAAGTCAAAATCCTCACTAAGGTCTCTTTCCCACATACTCTGGGAGTCTTCAGTGGGTTGTAATCACCGCTTCAAAAATCTGAAATCCAACTCCTCCCTACCAGGATCAGTCAGCCCTCCCAGTGTGCGGACCCTCCCTAAGTTCTTGCACTGCCAGTTGTTAGGTGTCACAGCCCAGGGGACAGGACGGTGGATGAAGGGTAAGCAAGGACCAGGGACATGCCCCCAGCTGCCACATGCAAGACCAGGGCCACAGAAATGGTCCTTTTCAAAGTCACGAGACAGTAAGTAGAAGAGGCAAGATTTGTACCTAGAAAATCTGACTCCTAAATCTGGTCCGTGAAATACAAATGAGGACTGGACATGCATTGTCCAGCTCACCTAAAGAACTTCCCATCTGACCTGTAAGCCTTCATTCTCGATGTGGAAAGGGTTAGACATATCCAGCCCATCACTACCCACTCACATTCCCACAGTTATAGGCCATATATATTGTGGGCCATCATGGCACCATTTTTTTCAGTCTTCAAAAAGACTCTCTCCCAGGGATGAGGGTCTGAGTTAAAGGTTTGGGTCCATTAAAGTGTCCATTTGGACAGCTGGTATAGCGAGAGTGAGGAAGACAGCAGCATCCAGGGAAGGAGCAATGTACAAAGATGTGGTTCCTGAACTAACCCGCGGCTCTTTTCCTGGATTTCAGTGTTTACCTTTGGGCCTGGCTCATGAGAATAAAACCTAAAAGAGGGCCCACCTAGACCAGAAACTTAGTGCCGACATAGAATAGACCAAAGTTTTGGTCTATGGTCACCAGAATCGCTTTGGAAATCTAAAAATACAGATTTCTAGGTCTGAATGAAGCAAAACATCTCAGGTGGCATCTCAGAAACTTAAGTTTTAGAAACTTCTCAGATGACCTAATCCAGATTTGAGAACCACTGGTGCAGAGAGGAAAAAAGGAAGAGGGGTTTGGGGCCTGGTCAGCTTCCAGGCTGACCCACAGTGACTCCTGGGGTCTAATGTCCCTACCCTGGGGCACCTCGCACCATAAACAGGTCTAACCTGGTTAGACAACAAATAATGGTGTGTGGTTTGAGGCGGGTCATATCTTTTCTCCTCACTCTCTCAAGATCATTGCTCTGACAATGTGATACATTGTAGGGACCCTCAAACAACCCTGCAAAGAAGCCACTGTCTTGGAGAGGAGCCAGGCCTCCTGCCAACAGTGAGCACCAACTCAGCAGCTGTCTTGGAAGTGGGTCCCCAGCCCTAGTCAAGCCTTCCTGACACACTTCATGAGAGGTTCCGATTCAGAACCACTCAACTGAGCCTCTCCTGAATTCCTGACCCACAAAATGGTATGAAATGATAAATATTTATTGTCATTTTAACTTGCTGAGTTTTAGAGTGACTTGTTAAGCAGAAAGAGAGAATTAATATACCTGGAATGATCAGGACATTTCATGAAAGAAATTGGACTCTAGGGTCTGGTAAAGAAGAGATGGGAAAGACATTAGGTTAAAGAGTAATCTAGGTCAAGAATGGTATATTTTGCTGAAAGTCAGAGAAGAGTAAACGTATCCCTGGGCCCAAGTTATCCTGCTTCCCCGGTGAGGGAAACAGTGCTCCTCCAGGAACTGGGCCAGGGCCGGGGGGAAGCTGGTGTCATGATTTCTGTGCTAAGCTGGACTGGAATCTCACTGACTCTGTTCATATGTCTCAAGCTGATTTACATGCTAAGATTGCCTGAGGAGCTTTAAAAATAATTCATTCCTGGGCCGCATTCCCAAAGATTCTGATTTAACTAATCTGAGCTGTAGCCTGGTCATAGGTAACAAGAAAATCTTTATAAGTAACTCAGATATGCAGCCCTGGCTGAGGACAATGCTGTAGATAAAGAACTTGTTGCTAGAGCAAGAACTATCTTGCTAGAGCTGGGCTAAATACATGTGCAGTGGAGATGGGCAGAAAATGGTACTTTATTCTAACACAGCCCAGTATTTTTTCCCAAAAAAAGGGCTAAACTTAAGTTTTAAAACCTAATCCAAGATTTGAGAACCACTGGTGCAGAGAGGAAAAAAGGAAGAGGGGTTTGGGGCCTGGTCAGCTTCCAGGCTGACCCACAGTGACTCCTGGGGTCTAATGTCCCTACCCTGGGGCACCTCGCACCATAAACAGGTCTAACCTGGTTAGACAACAAATAATGGTGTGTGGTTTGAGGCGGGTCATATCTTTTCTCCTCACTCTCTCAAGATCATTGCTCTGACAATGTGATACATTGTAGGGACCCTCAAACAACCCTGCAAAGAAGCCACTGTCTTGGAGAGGAGCCAGGCCTCCTGCCAACAGTGAGCACCAACTCAGCAGCTGTCTTGGAAGTGGGTCCCCAGCCCTAGTCAAGCCTTCCTGACACACTTCATGAGAGGTTCCGATTCAGAACCACTCAACTGAGCCTCTCCTGAATTCCTGACCCACAAAATGGTATGAAATGATAAATATTTATTGTCATTTTAACTTGCTGAGTTTTAGAGTGACTTGTTAAGCAGAAAGAGAGAATTAATATACCTGGAATGATCAGGACATTTCATGAAAGAAATTGGACTCTAGGGTCTGGTAAAGAAGAGATGGGAAAGACATTAGGTTAAAGAGTAATCTAGGTCAAGAATGGTATATTTTGCTGAAAGTCAGAGAAGAGTAAACGTATCCCTGGGCCCAAGTTATCCTGCTTCCCTGGTGAGGGAAACAGTGCTCCTCCAGGAACTGGGCCAGGGCCGGGGGGAAGCTGGTGTCATGATTTCTGTGCTAAGCTGGACTGGAATCTCACTGACTCTGTTCATATGTCTCAAGCTGATTTACATGCTAAGATTGCCTGAGGAGCTTTAAAAATAATTCATTCCTGGGCCGCATTCCCAAAGATTCTGATTTAACTAATCTGAGCTGTAGCCTGGTCATAGGTAACAAGAAAATCTTTATAAGTAACTCAGATATGCAGCCCTGGCTGAGGACAATGCTGTAGATAAAGAACTTGTTGCTAGAGCAAGAACTATCTTGCTAGAGCTGGGCTAAATACATGTGCAGTGGAGATGGGCAGAAAAATGGTACTTTATTCTAACACAGCCCAGTATTACAGGGGTGCTGGGATCATGAAAACTAATGTCAGAGTCTTGTTAAGGCAATAATTTTTTAATATGTTTGGGGTAATATGCTATGTGTTTTTATTTATTGTCTTCCAGCACTATGTGGCTTGATGGATCTTGGTTCCTTGACCAGGGATTGAACCCTGGCCCTCAGCACGGAAAGGGCCAAGTTCTAGCCACTGTGCTGCTAGGGAATTCCCATGAAGGGTAATAATTGAACAAATAACCAGTTCAGATGCTTCTCTGGTTATCTATAGCTGTGTGAAATAAACCACAGTAACTGTTTACTATAATTATCACTCTTGATCTGGGGTAGATTGGACTCAGCTAAATGCTGTTTACTTGAACCCTCATGTGGTTACAGTCAGACAGTGGCTGGGCTGGAGTCCTTTCCAAGAATGCTTCACACAGTAGTTGATACTGGCTATCAATCTAGTATGGGGACGTTGGTGTAGTATCTACATGCAGACATCCCATGTGGCCTGGACCTCCATATAGGATGATGGCTAGTCCCAAAATTAAACATTGAAAAAGAAACCTTTGGAAGCTATGGGAACTTTTCTAAGCCAGTCTTGGAAGTCATGTAACATCACCACATTTTTTTTTAATTTTACATTAAATTTAAAAAAAAATCGAGCACCATCCATTTTCAGAGCTGTTGATTTGGCAGGTGAGTTGTTATATACACTCCTTAGTGGATTCCAACTTCCATGGCCACCGTCCAGGAACTGGGCCAGGGCCGGGGAAGCTGGTGTCATGATTTCTGTGCTAAGCTGGACTGGAATCTCACTGACTCTGTCTACAAGCTGATTTACATGCTAAGATTGCCTGAGGAGCTTTAAAAATAATTCATTCCTGGGCCGCATTCCCAAAGATTCTGATTTAACTAATCTGAGCTGTAGCCTGGTCATAGGTAACAAGAAAATCTTTATAAGTAACTCAGATATGCAGCCCTGGCTGAGGACAATGCTGTAGATAAAGAACTTGTTGCTAGAGCAAGAACTATCTTGCTAGAGCTGGGCTAAATACATGTGCAGTGGAGATGGGCAGAAAAATGGTACTTTATTCTAACACAGCCCAGTATTACAGGGGTGCTGGGATCATGAAAACTAATGTCAGAGTCTTGTTAAGGCAATAATTTTTTTAATATGTTTGGGGTAATATGCTATGTGTTTTTATTTATTGTCTTCCAGCACTATGTGGCTTGATGGATCTTGGTTCCTTGACCAGGGATTGAACCCTGGCCCTCAGCACGGAAAGGGCCAAGTTCTAGCCACTGTGCTGCTAGGGAATTCCCATGAAGGGTAATAATTGAACAAATAACCAGTTCAGATGCTTCTCTGGTTATCTATAGCTGTGTGAAATAAACCACAGTAACTGTTTACTATAATTATCACTCTTGATCTGGGGTAGATTGGACTCAGCTAAATGCTGTTTACTTGAACCCTCATGTGGTTACAGTCAGACAGTGGCTGGGCTGGAGTCCTTTCCAAGAATGCTTCACACAGTAGTTGATACTGGCTATCAATCTAGTATGGGGACGTTGGTGTAGTATCTACATGCAGACATCCCATGTGGCCTGGACCTCCATATAGGATGATGGCTAGTCCCAAAATTAAACATTGAAAAAGAAACCTTTGGAAGCTATGGGAACTTTTCTAAGCCAGTCTTGGAAGTCATGTAACATCACCACATTTTTTTTTAATTTTACATTAAATTTAAAAAAAAATCGAGCACCATCCATTTTCAGAGCTGTTGATTTGGCAGGTGAGTTGTTATATACACTCCTTAGTGGATTCCAACTTCCATGGCCACCGTCCTGCTTACATTTCTTTTTATTGAAGTATACTTACAATGTTGCTCCAGTCTCTGAAGTGAAGTGTTAGTCACTCAGGCATGTCTTTTTGTAACGCCATAGACTGTAGCCCCCAGGCTTCTCTGTCCATGGGATTTTCCAGGCAAGAACACTGGAGTGGGTTGCCATTTTCTTCTCCAGGGGATCTTCCTGAGCCAGGGATTGAACCCAGGTCTCCCACACTGTGGGCAGACTCTTTACCATCTGAGGCACCGGGAAGGCTCTGCTAATACAGCAAAGTGAGTCAATTATACACACACATATATTTTTCTTTATATTCTTTCCTATTATGGTTTATCACAAGGTATTAGGACCTTATTGTTTATCCATTATAAATGTGATAGATTGTACCTACCAACCCCAAACTCTCAATCCATCCCTCTCTCCCCTAAACCCCCCTGCCCTTTGCAACCACAACCACAACATCTATGCCTATGAGTCTGTTTTTGTTTTGTCAATAGGTTCATTTGTGCCATATTTGAGGTTCCACATATATCATTTGATATTTGTCTTTCTATTTCTGACTTATTTAACCTAATATGATGATCTCAAGCTGCATTCATGTTGCTACAAATGGCATTGTGTCATTCTTTTTTATGGCTGAGTAGTATTCCATTGTGTATGTACACACTGCATCTTCTTTATCTGTCCATCTATCAATGGACATTTAGGTTGTTCCCATGTTTTGGCTATTGTGAACAGTGATGCTATAAACAAAGAGGGTGCATGTATCTTACTGCTTTTAGTTTTATCTGGGTATATTCCCAGGAGTGGGATTGCTGGATTATATGGTACTTCTAATTTTAGTTTTCTAAGGAACCTCAATATTGTTTTCCATAGTGGTATACCATTTTACATTCCCACCAACTGCGTAAGAGGGTTCCCTTTTCTCCAACCCTCTCCAGTATTTGTTATTTGTAGATTACTTAATGAAAGCCATTCTGATCAATGTGAGGTGGTATCTCATTGTAGTTTTGATTTGCTGCATTGTAGTTTTGATTTGATCATCTGCATGTCTTCTCTTAAGAAATGTCTGCTAAGATCTTCTGCCCATTTTTGATTGGGTTGTTTATTTTGTTGTTGTTGTTGTCGAATTGTATCAGCTCTTTGTATATTTTGGATATACAAAATAGCTTGAGCTTGTCAGTTGTATCATTTGTAAATATTTTCTCCCATTCCATAGATTGTCTTTTTTGATGGTTTTCTTTACTGTATAAAAGCTAGTACGTTTGATCAGATTCTGTTTAGTTTTGTTTTTATTTCTATTGCCTTGGGAGACTGGCTTAAGAAAACATGGTATGATTTATGTCAGAGAATATTTTACCTATGCTCTCTTCTAGGAATTTTATATCTTATGTTTAAGTTTTTAAGCCATTTTGGATTTATTTTTATGTATGGTGTGAGGGTGCATTCTAACTTCATAGATTTACATGCAGCAGTCCAATTTTCCCAGAACCATTTGAACCACTTGCCTAAGATACTATCTTTTTCCATTTTATATTCTAGCCCCCTTTATCAAAATTTTATTGACCATAGGTATGTGGATTTATTTCTAGGTTTTCTATTCTGTTCTATTGATCAGTATACCTGTTTTTGTACCAATACCACACTGTATTGTTTTGTCTGAAGTCAAGCAGAGTTAAGCCTCCTGCTTCCCACCACCACCTCCACCACCTCAGCATTATACTAGAAATTCTGGGTCTTTCATGGTTCCATATGCATGTTCTGATTATTTGTTTTAGTTCGATGAAAATATCATGGGTAATTTGATAAGGATTGTATTAAGTCTGTAGATTGCTTTGGTTAGGATTGCCATTTTAACAATATTAATGTTTCTAATCTAAGAGCATGGGATGTCTTTCCATCTCTTTATTTCCTTCATGATCGTTTCATAGTTCTCAGAGTATAATTCTTTCACTTTCTTGGTCAGGTTTATTCTAGTTTTTTGTTGTTGTTGTGATTTTAAAAGGTATCAACTTTTTATATTCCCTTTCTGATATTTCATGGTTAGTGTAAAGGAATGCAACTAGTTTGTGAATGTCACTCTTATATCCTGCTACTTTGCTGAATTCATTTATTACATCTAGTAGCTTTTGTGTGGAGTCCTTAGGGCTTTCTATTGACATATATAGTATCATGTCATCTTCATATAGTGATAATTTTACTTCTTCCTGTCCAATTGGATACACTTTTTTTCTTGTCTTATTGCTGTGGCTAGGACTTCCAGTGCTATGTTGAAGAGAAGTGGTAAGACGGGGCAGCATCACCACATTTTATCACCAAGGTAGTCATAAAAACTCAAGATAAATGTGCTGGGTCTTCCTGACCCAGGAATCAAACCCACTTCTCTTAGTCTCCTGCATTGGAAGACAGGCACTTTACCACTAGCACCACCATTGATCATAGTATGGATTGTTCTTATTGAATCCTAAGATGTCATTGAACATATTTCTGTGTCCTCTGCCAATCAGTAATGGAGGCTTGATCCACTTTTTGGGGAAGATTCCTTCACAGGTTGGTACTGCCTACTTCCAGGAGGTTCTCTCTCTTTCTCCATCTCTTTGTCTTTCTAAAGTTATCCGTCATTTACATGTTTAAATATTCAAAACCTACTTCTCTTCTGTCTCACTGATTACAAAAAAGGTGACAACCTGATTCAGTCTTACCTTCTTCGGGCTTCCCTGGTGGCTCAAATGCTAAAGAATCAGCCTGCAATGTGGAAGACCTGAGTTTGATCCCTGGGTCTGCAAGATCCCTGCAGTCTTACCTTCATCTTTTAGCTAAATTACATCCACAGAAAGAAACCATATTCTACTGCCTGGTTGCATACCAGCAAAGTTCATAGAGCAAAGGTAGGTCATGTTCCTGATTTCTTTCCTTCTACATATTAATATCATTTTAGGATTGCCATTTTAACAATATTAATGTTTCTAATCTAAGAGCATGGGATGTCTTTCCATCTCTTTATTTCCTTCATGATCGTTTCATAGTTCTCAGAGTATAATTCTTTCACTTTCTTGGTCAGGTTTATTCTAGTTTTTTGTTGTTGTTGTGATTTTAAAAGGTATCAACTTTTTATATTCCCTTTCTGATATTTCATGGTTAGTGTAAAGGAATGCAACTAGTTTGTGAATGTCACTCTTATATCCTGCTACTTTGCTGAATTCATTTATTACATCTAGTAGCTTTTGTGTGGAGTCCTTAGGGCTTTCTATTGACATATATAGTATCATGTCATCTTCATATAGTGATAATTTTACTTCTTCCTGTCCAATTGGATACACTTTTTTTCTTGTCTTATTGCTGTGGCTAGGACTTCCAGTGCTATGTTGAAGAGAAGTGGTAAGACGGGGCAGCATCACCACATTTTATCACCAAGGTAGTCATAAAAACTCAAGATAAATGTGCTGGGTCTTCCTGACCCAGGAATCAAACCCACTTCTCTTAGTCTCCTGCATTGGAAGACAGGCACTTTACCACTAGCACCACCATTGATCATAGTATGGATTGTTCTTATTGAATCCTAAGATGTCATTGAACATATTTCTGTGTCCTCTGCCAATCAGTAATGGAGGCTTGATCCACTTTTTGGGGAAGATTCCTTCACAGGTTGGTACTGCCTACTTCCAGGAGGTTCTCTCTCTTTCTCCATCTCTTTGTCTTTCTAAAGTTATCCGTCATTTACATGTTTAAATATTCAAAACCTACTTCTCTTCTGTCTCACTGATTACAAAAAAGGTGACAACCTGATTCAGTCTTACCTTCTTCGGGCTTCCCTGGTGGCTCAAATGCTAAAGAATCAGCCTGCAATGTGGAAGACCTGAGTTTGATCCCTGGGTCTGCAAGATCCCCTGCAGTCTTACCTTCATCTTTTAGCTAAATTACATCCACAGAAAGAAACCATATTCTACTGCCTGGTTGCATACCAGCAAAGTTCATAGAGCAAAGGTAGGTCATGTTCCTGATTTCTTTCCTTCTACATATTAATATCATTTTTAGTGTACCACTTTTCAAAATAATGAGGTGATTCAATAGCGTTCTGCAACTGTAATGAGTGAAGTTTCTTTTGTGTGTGTGTCATGATGATCACAAAGTTAAAGATAATTGATAGATCATGATATCAGAAGGTAATAGAAGAACTGAAAGAAGTTAACAAGTCTACATCCATAACTGAGTAAAATATATTTTTAATTGAAAGATAGTTCACATACCATAAAATCCACCCTTATAAAGTATACAATTTAGTAGCTTTTAGCATATTCACAAAATTGTGCAACCATGACCATTATGTAATTCCAGAACATTTTTACAACCTCCCTCCACACACCTCATTATCATTAGTGTTGAAGTAGTTAGTCCAAGCACAAGTTGGAAAAGATTTTCCAGACACAGAGCATTTCAGAAAGTGAGTTTAAAAAGAACAAAGAGCAGAGATAAAGTGGCCACTACAAGCACAGTGGGTCAACCTCCTGGCAGGCCAGGGAAAGCCAACAGTTTTCACAGGTTAATAGCCAACTTTTATAGCTTCAAGACAAATAAATTCCTGCTGGATAGTTGGTGTTAGGTGATTGGTTGGGGTGCTATAGGGTGCTTACTGGAGCATCTTTGTTTAATTGGGAGTCAGAGAGCACTTTAGTGATTATCAGTGGACTTTTGTCAAGGTTACAAAAGGGGTCAATCAGCTTCTGAGATGTCCTTGATTATGGGCTCCCCTTCTGTGGCCTTGGTTCAAGGTCTTGCTCCTCACTGCTCACTTTGGGGCAGGACTCAACAATTAGTAACCATTCTCTACTCCTCTCTCCACCTAGCCCCAGGCAACCCCTAATCTACTTTCTGTCTCTATGTTTTTGCCTGAAGATACATTCTTTACAATAGAATTTGTAACATTTAAGAAAAATAACTATGCAAAGTCAGAAAGCAAACATCAAGGAATGTCAAAGGCTTGATATTACTCTTTGACTACAATGCAAATAAATTAGAAATAAATAATGAAAATAATAATAAATAAATTACCATATAATTAGAAAAACAACTTACTTCTTTGACTCAGGGGTCAAAGAATCAATAGAACATAATATCAATATTTACAGTACAAAGGAAATTGCTTCCTTTGCAACTATTTAAACCTAAATTGAAAAGTATCAGATGCCAATTTAAAAGTATGAGAGAATTTTTCAAAATTCTTTTATGGGAGTGTGAAAAAAAGTGAGTAAAAAGACAGGAAGTTTGCAGGTGATTCAATAGCGTTCTGCAACTGTAATGAGTGAAGTTTCTTTTGTGTGTGTGTCATGATGATCACAAAGTTAAAGATAATTGATAGATCATGATATCAGAAGGTAATAGAAGAACTGAAAGAAGTTAACAAGTCTACATCCATAACTGAGTAAAATATATTTTTAATTGAAAGATAGTTCACATACCATAAAATCCACCCTTATAAAGTATACAATTTAGTAGCTTTTAGCATATTCACAAAATTGTGCAACCATGACCATTATGTAATTCCAGAACATTTTTACAACCTCCCTCCACACACCTCATTATCATTAGTGTTGAAGTAGTTAGTCCAAGCACAAGTTGGAAAAGATTTTCCAGACACAGAGCATTTCAGAAAGTGAGTTTAAAAAGAACAAAGAGCAGAGATAAAGTGGCCACTACAAGCACAGTGGGTCAACCTCCTGGCAGGCCAGGGAAAGCCAACAGTTTTCACAGGTTAATAGCCAACTTTTATAGCTTCAAGACAAATAAATTCCTGCTGGATAGTTGGTGTTAGGTGATTGGTTGGGGTGCTATAGGGTGCTTACTGGAGCATCTTTGTTTAATTGGGAGTCAGAGAGCACTTTAGTGATTATCAGTGGACTTTTGTCAAGGTTACAAAAGGGGTCAATCAGCTTCTGAGATGTCCTTGATTATGGGCTCCCCTTCTGTGGCCTTGGTTCAAGGTCTTGCTCCTCACTGCTCACTTTGGGGCAGGACTCAACAATTAGTAACCATTCTCTACTCCTCTCTCCACCTAACCCCAGGCAACCCCTAATCTACTTTCTGTCTCTATGTTTTTGCCTGAAGATACATTCTTTACAATAGAATTTGTAACATTTAAGAAAAATAACTATGCAAAGTCAGAAAGCAAACATCAAGGAATGTCAAAGGCTTGATATTACTCTTTGACTACAATGCAAATAAATTAGAAATAAATAATGAAAATAATAATAAATAAATTACCATATAATTAGAAAAACAACTTACTTCTTTGACTCAGGGGTCAAAGAATCAATAGAACATAATATCAATATTTACAGTACAAAGGAAATTGCTTCCTTTGCAACTATTTAAACCTAAATTGAAAAGTATCAGATGCCAATTTAAAAGTATGAGAGAATTTTTCAAAATTCTTTTATGGGAGTGTGAAAAAAAGTGAGTAAAAAGACAGGAAGTTTGCAGGTCTAAGGGCCATGCAAGGTGGCTGCCAGCGAGGGTGGAGTTCTGCTGAGTGAGGTTGTGGTGACCTGGTAGGTTGGGTCACCATGGACAGGTGATCTGCCATTCTTGGTGTTTCAGGACAAGCAACAGGTGTGCTCTGACTACAGGAAATATCCTTTTAAGGCAGGCAATGCTCTTCCAGAAGGAAGAGTGCTTCCTAAATGGTTCCCTGGAGCATAAGTGTTAGTCGCTCATTCACCTCTGATCCTTTGCCTCCCCGTGAACTATAGCCCACAAGCCACCTCTGTCCATGGGATTCTCCAAGCAAGAACACTGGAGTGGGTAATCAATAGAACTCCTTCACTTGTAACCCTCTGCAGCAAGGATGGACAACCCATAGCTTCTTCCCATTACTACACAGACAATTTCTGGTCACTTCTTCATGGGTTGCATGATGAGTGAGAATCTCTCTCAGAAGTTAAACAACTTACATTTGCTGTACATCTGAAACTAGCACAATACTGTTAATCAACTACACCCCTACTCCAATATAAAATAAAAATGTTCTAAAAGTCAAACTTCCAGTGATCCTAAATTTCTAATTTTATGTAACTTATCACTCTAGTAGCTCAATAAGAGGGCAGTTAAACCTACATTTTTCACTTGCATTTCAAGTGACCCAAGCATGCGCATGGGGGACACCTACAGCATCACCTGAGTGGCTTTTTTGACTGACATGAATGAAGACCGATCCTATGAACAAACACACAGCAGTGGCAGAAAGCATGGTCACAGCAATGCAACAGATTGTTCACTACTTAGGAAGATGAGGAAACAACACACTGAAACTTGCTGGCTACAGGGTCACATCTGACTTTGCCATAACGGCTAATGTGATATTAAGATTGTGTTAACTGTACTCTTCAGAATTTTAAAATAAAAAACATTTCTGAGGGAAACTGGGCTGTGTGAGGTCGCTGAGTGAGCCTGAGCAGGCAACGTTTCACGGAAGCCAACAGTGATGTGGGAACAGGAGGCACACCTTCTGCAGGACCCTTGGCCCAGGTGAAGGGAGCAGCAGTGGACACAGCAGGTGGCAGACTCTTGCTCCAGGAAGTGTTGGAAACAAATTTCAGAAAGCCACAGTCAACAGACTTCTGAGAACACAAACATTCTTCCAGCAACAAGAATAGTTTGTGGATCCTGTACTCCAAACTCAACTCCATCTCTTCCATTCCCTTCACCAGGAAAGAAGGAGACATGAGGCTGCAATAGTTATTGCCTTTGTTACTAAGGAGAAAAAGGTTCATTCCTCTTTGTTGTCTTTTCTTAGACATAAGGCAGAAGGAAAAATGTAACTTAAGGAGCTTCAGGTTACTTGAGAATTCAGCATAAAATAGTAGTTAGTGGGGTTTCCTTCATCCAAAACCATCTTGCTAAAACAAACACCAGGTGATGATCAGTGACCTAAGACATGGGGTAAGTGTTTACAGATGGTCAGCTCTGATGCTGTTGGCTAAAGGCCTAAAAGGACATCTGTTCTAGGCCTGCTACTAAGCTTGAGTCAGGAAAGTTAGACCTGAGAACAAAGTGTTTTAAAATACTATTTTCCTCTGGACTTGATTTACAAAGTGTAATGCAAGATAAAGAAGAAATTTTTCTGAGATAAACAAACTGGAAGCAGGGGAGGTGTTATTATCTTTGTACTTTTAGTAATCACCAAGCATGGAATTCACCCAGGAGAATTTTCAGGATGAATTTTCCTTGAAGATTATGTAACATTTCAGTACAAGCTCCAAAATGCTGGCTAAAGTACTCAAGTCAGAAAGGAAACACCCTCTCAGGAGGACTCGGGCAAGAGTCTGCTTCCAGCAACTGCCCTCTGCTCCATATGAACAAACACACAGCAGTGGCAGAAAGCATGGTCACAGCAATGCAACAGATTGTTCACTACTTAGGAAGATGAGGAAACAACACACTGAAACTTGCTGGCTACAGGGTCACATCTGACTTTGCCATAACGGCTAATGTGATATTAAGATTGTGTTAACTGTACTCTTCAGAATTTTAAAATAAAAAACATTTCTGAGGGAAACTGGGCTGTGTGAGGTCGCTGAGTGAGCCTGAGCAGGCAACGTTTCACGGAAGCCAACAGTGATGTGGGAACAGGAGGCACACCTTCTGCAGGACCCTTGGCCCAGGTGAAGGGAGCAGCAGTGGACACAGCAGGTGGCAGACTCTTGCTCCAGGAAGTGTTGGAAACAAATTTCAGAAAGCCACAGTCAACAGACTTCTGAGAACACAAACATTCTTCCAGCAACAAGAATAGTTTGTGGATCCTGTACTCCAAACTCAACTCCATCTCTTCCATTCCCTTCACCAGGAAAGAAGGAGACATGAGGCTGCAATAGTTATTGCCTTTGTTACTAAGGAGAAAAAGGTTCATTCCTCTTTGTTGTCTTTTCTTAGACATAAGGCAGAAGGAAAAATGTAACTTAAGGAGCTTCAGGTTACTTGAGAATTCAGCATAAAATAGTAGTTAGTGGGGTTTCCTTCATCCAAAACCATCTTGCTAAAACAAACACCAGGTGATGATCAGTGACCTAAGACATGGGGTAAGTGTTTACAGATGGTCAGCTCTGATGCTGTTGGCTAAAGGCCTAACAGGACATCTGTTCTAGGCCTGCTACTAAGCTTGAGTCAGGAAAGTTAGACCTGAGAACAAAGTGTTTTAAAATACTATTTTCCTCTGGACTTGATTTACAAAGTGTAATGCAAGATAAAGAAGAAATTTTTCTGAGATAAACAAACTGGAAGCAGGGGAGGTGTTATTATCTTTGTACTTTTAGTAATCACCAAGCATGGAATTCACCCAGGAGAATTTTCAGGATGAATTTTCCTTGAAGATTATGTAACATTTCAGTACAAGCTCCAAAATGCTGGCTAAAGTACTCAAGTCAGAAAGGAAACACCCTCTCAGGAGGACTCGGGCAAGAGTCTGCTTCCAGCAACTGCCCTCTGCTCCATCTCTGCTCTCCTGTGGTTCTCTTCAGGTCCATGTGCTTATGGGCATATACAGAGGAAAGCTGTCACTGATCACTGCACACCATTCAGTTCAGTTCAGTCGCTCAGATGTGCCTTACTCTTTGTGACTGCATGGGCTTCCAGGCTTTCCTCACCTTCACTATCTCTCAGAGCTTGCTCAGACTCATGTCCACTGACTCAGTGGTGTCATCCAACCATCTCATTCTCTGTCATCTCCTTCTAATTTTGCCTCCTATTTTTCTCAACATCAGGGTCTTTTCCAGTGAGTCCTCTCTCTGCTTCAGGTGGCCACAGTGTTGGACCTTCAGCTTCAGCCTCAGTCCTTCCAATGAATATTCAGGCTTGATTTCCTTTAGAATTGACTGGTTTGATATCCTTGCAGTCCAAGAAACTCTCAAGGGTCTTCTCCAATGCCACACCTGGAAAGCATCAATTCTTCAGTGCTTAGCCTTCTAAAGAAGGTCCAGCTCTCACATCCATACATGACTCCTTGGAAACTCATAGCTTTGAAAATACAGATAAAGTGATGTCTCTACTTTTGAATATGCAGTCTAGGTTTGTTATAGTTTTTCTTCCAAGGAACAAGCATCTTTTAATTTCATGGCAGCAGTCACCATCCACAGTGATTTTGGAGTGCAAGAAAATAAAGTCTGTCACTGTTTGCATTGTTTAAAACAAACACCAGGTGATGATCAGTGACCTAAGACATGGGGTAAGTGTTTACAGATGGTCAGCTCTGATGCTGTTGGCTAAAGGCCTAAAAGGACATCTGTTCTAGGCCTGCTACTAAGCTTGAGTCAGGAAAGTTAGACCTGAGAACAAAGTGTTTTAAAATACTATTTTCCTCTGGACTTGATTTACAAAGTGTAATGCAAGATAAAGAAGAAATTTTTCTGAGATAAACAAACTGGAAGCAGGGGAGGTGTTATTATCTTTGTACTTTTAGTAATCACCAAGCATGGAATTCACCCAGGAGAATTTTCAGGATGAATTTTCCTTGAAGATTATGTAACATTTCAGTACAAGCTCCAAAATGCTGGCTAAAGTACTCAAGTCAGAAAGGGAACACCCTCTCAGGAGGACTCGGGCAAGAGTCTGCTTCCAGCAACTGCCCTCTGCTCCATCTCTGCTCTCCTGTGGTTCTCTTCAGGTCCATGTGCTTATGGGCATATACAGAGGAAAGCTGTCACTGATCACTGCACACCATTCAGTTCAGTTCAGTCGCTCAGATGTGCCTTACTCTTTGTGACTGCATGGGCTTCCAGGCTTTCCTCACCTTCACTATCTCTCAGAGCTTGCTCAGACTCATGTCCACTGACTCAGTGGTGTCATCCAACCATCTCATTCTCTGTCATCTCCTTCTAATTTTGCCTCCTATTTTTCTCAACATCAGGGTCTTTTCCAGTGAGTCCTCTCTCTGCTTCAGGTGGCCACAGTGTTGGACCTTCAGCTTCAGCCTCAGTCCTTCCAATGAATATTCAGGCTTGATTTCCTTTAGAATTGACTGGTTTGATATCCTTGCAGTCCAAGAAACTCTCAAGGGTCTTCTCCAATGCCACACCTGGAAAGCATCAATTCTTCAGTGCTTAGCCTTCTAAAGAAGGTCCAGCTCTCACATCCATACATGACTCCTTGGAAACTCATAGCTTTGAAAATACAGATAAAGTGATGTCTCTACTTTTGAATATGCAGTCTAGGTTTGTTATAGTTTTTCTTCCAAGGAACAAGCATCTTTTAATTTCATGGCAGCAGTCACCATCCACAGTGATTTTGGAGTGCAAGAAAATAAAGTCTGTCACTGTTTGCATTGTTTGCCCATCTATTTGCCATGAAGTGATGGGCCCAGATGCCATGATCTTTGTTTTTTTATTGTTGTGTTTCAGACTAGCTTCTTTACTCTCCCCTTTCACCTTCATGAAGAGGTTCTTCAGTTCCACCTCACTTTCTGCCATAAGGACTCTGCATACCTGAGGTTATTGATATTTCTCCTGGCAATCTTGATTCCACCTTGTGCTTCATCCATTCCAGCATTTTTTCATGATGTACTCTGCATGTAAATTAAATAGGCAAGATGACAATAACAGCCTTGAGGTACTCCTTTCCCAAGTTGGAAGCAGTCTGTTGTTCCATGTCAGGTTCTAACTGTTGTTTCTTGTCCTGCATACAGGTTTTTCAGGAGGCAGGTAAGGTGGTCTGGTATTTCCATCTCTTTCAGAATTTTCCACATTTTGTTGTGATCCACACAGACAAAGGTTTGGCATAGTCAATGAAACAGAGGTAGATGCATTTCTGGGATTCCCTTGCTCTTTCTATGCTCCATCAGATGTTGGCAATTTGCTCTCTGGTTCCTCTGCCTTTTCTAAATCCAACTTGTACATCTGAAGTTCTTGGTTCATGTACTTATTCTCAAATAAGATAGAAGGTTTTTTAAAAATATATAGAATAAGAAATTCTCATTATTAAAAGTTTAAGAAATTTTTAAAGTCTAGTGTATCAAAATCCTATTACCAGGGCTTCCCTGGTGGTCCAGTGGGTAAGGACATCACCTTGCAGTGCAAAGGGCGCCGGTTCGAGCCCTGGCCTGGGAAGATCCCATGTGCTGCCGAGCGGCTGGACCGATGTGTCCAACTACCGAGCTGGAGCTCTGGAGTGCGTGCACCCAGAGCTGATGCTCTGCAACAACAGCAGCCACCTCGATGGGAGGCCCACATGGGCCAAAGAACAAAGATGGATGAAAAACAGAGAAATGAAAGACCAACAGAAGTGGCCTGCCTACCCGCCTCCCTCCCCAACCCATCCCCCCTGCCCACCAAAAAAAAAAAAATCCTATTACTAGTGATCATTACAATATAGCTCTGACTGTCCTGGAAAATTCCATGGACAGAGGAGCCTGGGAGGATACAGTCCACAGGGTCGCAAAAGAGTCAGACACTACTGAGTGACTGAGCACACATACAGGCATAATACATACATGCACATATACAGACACACATACATGCTGAAATCTTGGTATTCACGAGTTAATTATTTGTCATTTTAGTGATTCATGAGTAACTCCAAGTTTAACAAGGTACAATTGTCAGTGTAATGTGTAGAAGAATTTCACTAAGCTAATGATCTATCTTGCTGAAGGTTGCCTTGACTATCTGGATCTCTGAATTTCATAAATAAATTAATGTGCCTGCATGCAAAGTCGCTTCATTCATGTCTGACTCTCTGTGGCCTGCCATGCTCCTCTGTCTATGGAATTCTTCAGGCAAGAGTAGTAGAGTGGGTTGCCATTTCCTCCTCCAGGGGATCTTCCCCAATCTGTGATCAAACACGCATTTCTTATGTCTCCTGTATTTGATGATGGCAACTGGTTTTCCACATTTTGTTGTGATCCACACAGACAAAGGTTTGGCATAGTCAATGAAACAGAGGTAGATGCATTTCTGGGATTCCTTGCTCTTTCTATGCTCCATCAGATGTTGGCAATTTGCTCTCTGGTTCCTCTGCCTTTTCTAAATCCAACTTGTACATCTGAAGTTCTTGGTTCATGTACTTATTCTCAAATAAGATAGAAGGTTTTTTAAAAATATATAGAATAAGAAATTCTCATTATTAAAAGTTTAAGAAATTTTTAAAGTCTAGTGTATCAAAATCCTATTACCAGGGCTTCCCTGGTGGTCCAGTGGGTAAGGACATCACCTTGCAGTGCAAAGGGCGCCGGTTCGAGCCCTGGCCTGGGAAGATCCCATGTGCTGCCGAGCGGCTGGACCGATGTGTCCAACTACCGAGCTGGAGCTCTGGAGTGCGTGTACCCAGAGCTGATGCTCTGCAACAACAGCAGCCACCTCGATGGGAGGCCCACATGGGCCAAAGAACAAAGATGGATGAAAAACAGACAAATGAAAGACCAACAGAAGTGGCCTGCCTACCCGCCTCCCTCCCCAACCCATCCCCCCTGCCCACCAAAAAAAAAAAAATCCTATTACTAGTGATCATTACAATATAGCTCTGACTGTCCTGGAAAATTCCATGGACAGAGGAGCCTGGGAGGATACAGTCCACAGGGTCGCAAAAGAGTCAGACACTACTGAGTGACTGAGCACACATACAGGCATAATACATACATGCACATATACAGACACACATACATGCTGAAATCTTGGTATTCACGAGTTAATTATTTGTCATTTTAGTGATTCATGAGTAACTCCAAGTTTAACAAGGTACAATTGTCAGTGTAATGTGTAGAAGAATTTCACTAAGCTAATGATCTATCTTGCTGAAGGTTGCCTTGACTATCTGGATCTCTGAATTTCATAAATAAATTAATGTGCCTGCATGCAAAGTCGCTTCATTCATGTCTGACTCTCTGTGGCCTGCCATGCTCCTCTGTCTATGGAATTCTTCAGGCAAGAGTAGTAGAGTGGGTTGCCATTTCCTCCTCCAGGGGATCTTCCCCAATCTGTGATCAAACACGCATTTCTTATGTCTCCTGTATTTGATGATGGCAACTCTGACTGACGTAAGTGATACCTCATTGTAGTTTTGATTTGCATTTCTCAAAGAGTAAGCCATGTTGAGCATCTTTGCATATGATTATTAGCCATCTGTATGTCTTCTTTGGAGAAATATCTATTTAGATATCCCCCTCCATTTTTTTATTGGGTTGCTGGTTTTTTTATATTGAGCTACATCAGCTGTTTGTATATTTTGGAGATTAATCCCTTGTCATTAGCATTTTTTGGAAATATTTTCTTCCATTCTGTGGGTTTTCTTTTCATTTTTGTTGATGGTTTCCTTTGCTGTGCAAAAGCTTTTAAGTTTAAATTGGTCCCATGTGTTTATTTTTGGTTTTTTGTGTGTGTTCTTGCCTCATTTGTCATAAGTTAGTTGACCATAGGTATATGAATATATCTTTGGGCTTTTTGTCTTTTTCCATTAGTCTATATGTCTGTCTTTGTGACAGTACCATCCTGTTTTGATTACTGTAGCTTTGTAATATAATTTGAAGCTAGGGATCCTGATTCCTTCAGCTCTGTTTTTCTTTCTCAAGCTTGTCTATTAGGGGTCTTTTGTGTTTCTATAAAAATTGTTAAACTTTTTGTTCTAATTCTGTGAAAAATGCTATTGATAGTTTGATAGAGATTGCATTGTTTCTGTAGATTGCTCTGGATAATATAGTCAGTTTCACAATACTGATTCTTCCAATCCAAGAACTTATTTCTCTACCTATTTGGGTCATCTTTGATTTCTTTCATCAATATCTTATAGTTTTCTGTGTACAGGTCTTTTGCCTCCTTTGGGAGGTTTATTCATAGGTGTTTTATTGGTTTTGATGTGATGGTAAATGGGATTGTTTCCTTAATTTCTCTTTCTACTCTTTCATTGTCATGGACATTTTGGAGACAATCATTTTGCATTCAGTCATTCATCCAGAATGTAGGTCAATATCACCAATATTTTATACCAAGTGGAGGAGGCTTTTGGCATAACTACTTATTTTACGGTTAAAAATGTTAACTCCTTAATCATTGTCAGAGGAAAGATTTTAGAAATAGAGTTATTTTCAGCTTCCTGGGCCTTTGTTTCTGTGAACAGAAATCTGTTATGGACAAATTGACCTTTTTTCAAATTCTCATAAGGAAGTTAACCTTTAACCTAATTGAGAAATTCAAGATCTAGAGCAATGATCTCCAGATGGGTCATATAATTTTCTCTGATAAAAATAGGAATTTTTTACACTTAATTCACACCATAATGATTTCATTAACTCATCCCATTGAATGCCTAACTCATTAAGTTTGAGCTTTTCTTCTTTTTAAATGTATATAATTTTCCTCCTAATATTTCCTTAGCTACATTTTACAAGTTTTTGTATGTGGTATTTTCAATACTATTCAATTCAAACTATTTTCTAATTTACATTATGATTCTAGATCTATGATATTTGTGGGCTTTTCCTTATTGATTGGTTGATTATTTTCATTGTTGTTAGATAAAGAAATCTGTTTTATTCTCATTCTTTGAAATTTCTCTAGATTTGTTTTCGGAGAGGTAACTACAGGGAGCCCAGAGAGAAGATGCCTATCTATGGGCTCCCAGGTGGAGCTAGTGCTAAAAAGTACCGATGAGGAAGACATAAGAGACAAAATTTCGATCCCTGGGTCTAGAAGATGCCCTAGAGGAGATCATGGTAACCCACTCCAGTACTGTTGCCTGGAGAATCCCACGGACATGGGAGCCTGCTGGGCTACGTACATTGGGTTGCAAAGTGTTGGACCTGACTGAAGCAACTTAGCATGCACACATGTATACTTGTCTATATCTTCTTTTTATTTTTTTTTAAACCTTTATTTTGCTTTTAGCTTTTACAAAGCTTTGTTGTTTACAGATACGAAAGTTCCCAGATTAGTCATATGTATATTCCCCCCCCTTCCCACCTCTCCCAACCATCACACAGCACCCCTGAAGGATCCCCTTTTCTCACAGAGCAATGACTAGAGCTATTTTCTTCACTTATGATAGTACAGGGCTTCATGCTACTTCCTTTACGCCTCCCACCTTCTGTTCCTTCCGCACAATGTCCATATGTCCACTGTCCATGTCTGTCTTTCTGTCGCTTCACTGCATGTGCCATCATCACCATCCTACTAGATTCCATATATATGTGTTAATATACTGTATTTGTCCTTCTCTTTCTGACTGACCTCACTTTTTATGATACGTTCTAGATCCAGCCACCTCATTAGAGTTGATTCTTCTGCATTTCTCTTTACAGCTGTGTAGTATTCCATTATATATATGCACCAGAGCTTTGGGATCCATTCGTTCGTCATGGGCATCTAGGTTGCTTCCATGTGCTGGCTATTGAATACAGAGCTGCAATGAACATTGGGGTACAGGTGCTTCTTTCAGATTTGATTTCATCAGAGTATAAGCCTAAGAGTGGGATTGCTGGGTCATATGGTGCTTCTATTTTTAGCTTTTTAAGAAATCTCCAGACTGTCTTCCATAGAGGCTGTATCAATTTACACTCCCACCAGCAATGCAGGAGTGTTCCCTTTTCTCCGCAGCCTATCCAGCATTTATTGTCTGTCGATTTGTGGATGATGGCCATTCTGACGGGTGTGAGGTGATATCTCATTGTAGTTTTGATTTGCATTTCTCTAATTATTAGTGAAGTTGAGCATCGTTTCATGTGTTTTTGGGCCATCTGTATGTCATCATTAGAGAGGTGTCTGTTTAGGTCCTTTTCCCAGGTTGTTCGTTTTTCCAGTGCTAAGTTGTCTGAGTTGCTTGTAGATTTTGGAGATTAATTCTTTGTCTGTTGTTTCATTTGCTATGATTTTCTCCCATTCTGTGGGATCTCTGTTCAGCTTTTTTGTAATTTCTTTAGCTGTACAAAAGCTTTTAAGTTTCATGAAGTCCCACATGTTCATTTGTCTTTTTAGTTCCGCTATTCTAGTAGGTGGGTCAGAGAAGATTTTGCTTTGATTTATGTCCTTGAGCATTTTGCCTATCTTCTCCTCTAAGAGTTTGATGGTTTCTGGCCTTACATTTAGGTCTTTAATCCATTTTGAGTTGATTTTTGTGCATGGTGTCAGGGTATGTTCCAACTTCATTTTTTTGCATGTAGCTGTCCAATTTTCCCAGCACCGTTTCTAAGGATACTGATTTTCTGTCCTTCTCTTTCTGTACTTGACCTTCACTTTTTTTGGCATGTGCCATCATCACCATCCTACTAGATTCCATATATATGTGTTAATATACTGTATTTGTCCTTCTCTTTCTGACTGACCTCACTTTTTATGATACGTTCTAGATCCAGCCACCTCATTAGGGCTGATTCTTCTGCATTTCTCTTTACAGCTGTGTAGTATTCCATTATATATATGCACCAGAGCTTTTGGATCCATTCGTTCGTCATGGGCATCTAGGTTGCTTCCATGTGCTGGCTATTGAATACAGAGCTGCAATGAACATTGGGGTACAGGTGCTTCTTTCAGATTTGATTTCATCAGAGTATAAGCCTAAGAGTGGGATTGCTGGGTCATATGGTGCTTCTATTTTTAGCTTTTTAAGAAATCTCCAGACTGTCTTCCATAGAGGCTGTATCAATTTACACTCCCACCAGCAATGCAGGAGTGTTCCCTTTTCTCCGCAGCCTATCCAGCATTTATTGTCTGTCGATTTGTGGATGATGGCCATTCTGACGGGTGTGAGGTGATATCTCATTGTAGTTTTGATTTGCATTTCTCTAATTATTAGTGAAGTTGAGCATCGTTTCATGTGTTTTTGGGCCATCTGTATGTCATCATTAGAGAGGTGTCTGTTTAGGTCCTTTTCCCAGGTTGTTCGTTTTTCCAGTGCTAAGTTGTCTGAGTTGCTTGTAGATTTTGGAGATTAATTCTTTGTCTGTTGTTTCATTTGCTATGATTTTCTCCCATTCTGTGGGATCTCTGTTCAGCTTTTTTGTAATTTCTTTAGCTGTACAAAAGCTTTTAAGTTTCATGAAGTCCCACATGTTCATTTGTCTTTTTAGTTCCGCTATTCTAGTAGGTGGGTCAGAGAAGATTTTGCTTTGATTTATGTCCTTGAGCATTTTGCCTATCTTCTCCTCTAAGAGTTTGATGGTTTCTGGCCTTACATTTAGGTCTTTAATCCATTTTGAGTTGATTTTTGTGCATGGTGTCAGGGTATGTTCCAACTTCATTTTTTTGCATGTAGCTGTCCAATTTTCCCAGCACCATTTGTTGAAGAGGCTGTCTTTGTCCCATTTTATAGTTTTGCCTCCTTTGTCAAAAATAAGGTACCCATAGGTGCGTGGGTTTATCTCTGGGTTCTCAATCTTGTTCCATTGGTCGATATTTCTGTTTTTGTGCCAGTACCATACTGTCTTGAGGACTGGAGGCTGATCCCTCCAGCTCCATTCTTCTTCCTCAGGATTGCTTTGGCTATTCGAGGTCTTTTGTGTTTCCATATGAACTGTGTTATTCTTTGGTCTAGTTCTGTGAAAAGTGTCAGTGGAAGTTGAATAGGTATTGCATTGCATCTGTAGATGACATTTGGTAGTATGTTCATTTTCATAATATTGATTCTTCCGACCCAGGAACATGGAATATCTCTCCATCTGTTTAAGTCTTATTTAATGTCCCTCATGAGTGTCTTGTAATTTTCTGTGTACAGTTCTTTTGTTTCTTTGGGTAGGTTTATTCCTAGATATTTGATTCTTTTGGTTGCAATGGTGAAGGGGATTGCCTCTTTGATTTCGTTTTCTGGTTTTTCATTGTTTGTGTACAGGAATGCCAGTGATTTCTGTATATTGATTTTGTATCCTGCGACTTTGCTGAATTCGCTGATTAACTCTAGTAGTTTTGTAATAGTGTCTTTGGGATTTTCTATGTATAATATCATGTCATCTGCAAATAAAGAGTTTGACTTCTTCCTTTCCAATCTGGATTCCTTTGATTTCTTTCTCTTCTCTTATTGCTGTTCTTAGAACATCCAGGACTATGTTGAATAAGAGTGGTAAAAGTGGACACCCTTGTCTTGTTCCTGATCTTAGAGGGAATGCTTTGTCTGTTGTTTCATTTGCTATGATTTTCTCCCACTCTGTGGGGTGTCTGTTGAGCTTTTTTGTAATTTCTTTAGCTGTACAAAAGCTTTTATTTCATGAGGTCCCACATGTTCATTTGTCTTTTTAGTTCCGCTATTCTAGTAGGTGGGTCAGAGAAGATTTTGCTTTGATTTATGTCCTTGAGCATTTTGCCTATCTTCTCCTCTAAGAGTTTGATGGTTTCTGGCCTTACATTTAGGTCTTTAATCCATTTTGAGTTGATTTTTGTGCATGGTGTCAGGGTATGTTCCAACTTCATTTTTTTGCATGTAGCTGTCCAATTTTCCCAGCACCGTTTGTTGAAGAGGCTGTCTTTGTCCCATTTTATAGTTTTGCCTCCTTTGTCAAAAATAAGGTACCCATAGGTGCGTGGGTTTATCTCTGGGTTCTCAATCTTGTTCCATTGGTCGATATTTCTGTTTTTGTGCCAGTACCATACTGTCTTGAGGACTGGAGGCTGATCCCTCCAGCTCCATTCTTCTTCCTCAGGATTGCTTTGGCTATTCGAGGTCTTTTGTGTTTCCATATGAACTGTGTTATTCTTTGGTCTAGTTCTGTGAAAAGTGTCAGTGGAAGTTGAATAGGTATTGCATTGCATCTGTAGATGACATTTGGTAGTATGTTCATTTTCATAATATTGATTCTTCCGACCCAGGAACATGGAATATCTCTCCATCTGTTTAAGTCTTATTTAATGTCCCTCATGAGTGTCTTGTAATTTTCTGTGTACAGTTCTTTTGTTTCTTTGGGTAGGTTTATTCCTAGATATTTGATTCTTTTGGTTGCAATGGTGAAGGGGATTGCCTCTTTGATTTCGTTTTCTGGTTTTTCATTGTTTGTGTACAGGAATGCCAGTGATTTCTGTATATTGATTTTGTATCCTGCGACTTTGCTGAATTCGCTGATTAACTCTAGTAGTTTTGTAATAGTGTCTTTGGGATTTTCTATGTATAATATCATGTCATCTGCAAATAAAGAGTTTGACTTCTTCCTTTCCAATCTGGATTCCTTTGATTTCTTTCTCTTCTCTTATTGCTGTTCTTAGAACATCCAGGACTATGTTGAATAAGAGTGGTAAAAGTGGACACCCTTGTCTTGTTCCTGATCTTAAAGGAAATGCTTTCAGTTTTTCACCATTGAGGATAATGTTTGCTTTGGGCTTCTCATATATGGCTTTCACTATGTTAAGATAAGTACCTTCTATGCCCATTTTTGGAAGAGTTTTTATCATAAATGGATGCTGTACTTTGTCAAAGGCTTTTTCTGCATCTATTGAGATGATCATGTGATTTTTGTCTCTCAATTTGTTGATATGGTGTATCACATTGATTGATTTGTGGATACTGAAGAATCCTTGCATGCCTGGGATGAACCCAACTTGATCGTGATGAATGAGCTTTTTGATGTGTTGTTGAATTCTGTTTGCTAGGATTTTGTTGAGGATTTTGGCGTCTAGATTCATCAGTGAAATTGGTCTAAAATTTTCTTTTTTTGTGTTGTCTTTGCCTGGCTTTGGTATCAGGGTGATGGCGGCCTCAGAGAATGTGTTTGGAAGTGTTCCTTCCTATGCAATTGTTTGGAAGAGTTTTAGAAGGACAGGCATTAGCTCTTCTTTAAATGTTTGGTAGAATTTGGCTGTGAAGTCACCTGGCCCTGGGCTTTTATTTTTGGGTAGATTTTTGATCACAAGGTCGATTTCTGAGCTTGTGATTGGCTTGTTCATAGTTTCTATTTCTTCCTGGTTGAGTCTTGGGAGATTAATCTTCTCTAAGAAACTGTCCATTTCTTCCAGGTTGTCCAGTTTGTTGCCATAGAGTTGCTCATAATAGTCTCTTATAATCCTTTGGATTTCTGCATTATCTGTTGTAATCTCTCCTTTTCATTTTTGATTTTGGTGATCTGGTTCTTCTCTCTCTTTTTCTTGATGAGTCTGGCCAGTGGTGTGTCGATTTTATTGACCTTTCCCAAGAACCAGCTTTTTGTTTTATTTATCTTTACTATTGTTTCTTTTGTTTCTTTTTCATTTATTTCTGCTCTGATCTTTATGATTTCCCTTCTTCTGCTGGCTTTGGGGTGTTTTTGTTCTTCTTTCTCCAGTTGTTTTAAGTGTAAGGTAAAGTCGTCTGTTTGAGATTTTCCTAGTGTCTTGAGGTGGGATTGAATTGCTATAAACTTCCCTCTTAGAACTGCTTTTGCAGCATCCCATAGGTTTTGCACTGTCGTGTGTTCATTGTCATTTTCTTCTAGGAATTTTTTTATTTCTCCTTTGATTTCCTCAATGATCAGTTGATTTTTTAGGTATGTGTTGTTTAATCTCCATGTGTTTGTGTTTTTAGCAGTTTTTTTCCTGTAGTTGATCTCTAGTCTCACTGCATTGTGGTCCGAGAAGATGGTTGATAGAATTTCAGTTTTCTTGAATTGACTGAGGATTGATTTGTGGCCCAAGATGTGGTCTATCCTGGAGAATGTTCCGTGAGCACTTGAGAAGAAAGTGTATTCTTCTGCTTTTGGATGGAAAGTCCTAAAGATATCAATGAGGTCCATCTCTTCTAGTGTGGCATTTAAGGCTTGTGTTTCTTTATTAATTTTCTGTTTGGATGATCTATCCATTGGTGTGAGAGGAGTGTTAAAGTCTCCTACTATGATTGTGTTAGTGTCAATGTCTTCTTTTATGTCTGAAAGTGTTTGTCTTATGTATTGGGGTGCTCCTGCCTTGGGTGCATAGATATTTATGATTGTCATGTCTTCTTCTTGGATTGATCCCTTAATCATGATGCAGTGACCCGCCTTATCTCTTAGAATCTTCTTTACTTTAAAATCTATTTTGTTTGATATTAGGATTGCTATCCCAGCTTTCTTTTGATTTCCATTTGCATGAAATATCTTTTTCCAGCCTCTCACTTTCAGTCTATGAGTGTCTCTAGGTCTGAAGTGAGTTTCCTGGAGGCAGCATATGTATGGGTCGTGTTTTTGGATCCATTCAGCCACTCTGTGTCTTTTGGTTGGGGCATTTAGTCCATTGACATTCAAAGTAATTATTGAAACATATGATCCTATTATCATCTTCTTAGATGTTATGATGGGTTTGTTTCGTGGATCTTCTCCTTTTATACTTGTTGTCTATATAAGTCCCTTTAACACTTGTTGTAAGGCCAGTTTGGTGTGACTAAATTCTTTTAATTTTTGCTTGTCTGTAAAGCTTTTGATTTCTCCATCAATTTTGAATGAGATCCTTGCAGGGTAGAGGATTCTTGGTTGCAGATTACTCTCTTTTAGCTGTTTAAATGTGTCCTGCCATTCCCTTCTGGCCTGCAGAGTTTCTGTTGAAAGATCAGCTGTTAAACGTATGGGCTTTCCCTTGTATGTCACTAGTTGCTTTTCCCTTGCTGCTTTGAGAATTCTATCTTTGTGTTTAATTTGTGTTAACTTCATTAATATGTGTCTTGGTTTGTTTCTTCTCGAATTGATTCTGTATGGTAATCTTTGTGCTTCTTGGACTTGATTGACTATTTCCTTTCCCATGTTGGGGAAATTTTCAACTATAATCTCTTTAAAAATTTTCTCATAGCCTTTCTTTTTTTCTTCTTCTTCTGGAACCCCTATAATTCCAATATTGGTGTGTTTGATATTATCCCAGAGGTCTCTGAGGCTATCCTCTGCTCTTTTCATTCTTTGAGCTAGAGTCTGTTTTTCAGCAGTTACTTCCACCATTTTATCTTCCAGCTCACTTATCTGATCTTCTGTCTCAGATACTCTGCTCTTGGTTCCTTCTACAGTGTTTTTCAGTTCAGCAATTGAGTCGTTTGTCTCTGTTAGTTTTTTTGTAAGTTCTTGTATTTCTTTATTCAGTGTGTTAGTTGTGTCTTACAATTTCTCTAAAATTCTGTTTTCAGTGTCTTTGATCATCTTTACTATCATTCTTCTGAAATCACTTTCAGAAAGTTTGTCCAAATTCTCTTCATTGATTTGATCTTGTGTGTTTGTGGATTGTTCCTTCACTTGTGTGGTATTTCTCTGCTGTTTCATTGTTATTATTAATTTTTTAACTGGCTCTTTTTGGGGTTTTGTTTTCCCAGACTTTGAGTTACGTCTATTGGTGTTTGTTGTTTGGATGGGGCTTCTTAATCTGGGTGATGCTGGTGATTGGGTGATGTCAGGACTTGTATACAAGTTGGCGTTTTTCTGCTATGATCCTATTATCATCTTCTTAGATGTTATGATGGGTTTGTTTCGTGGATCTTCTCCTTTTATACTTGTTGTCTATATAAGTCCCTTTAACACTTGTTGTAAGGCCAGTTTGGTGTGACTAAATTCTTTTAATTTTTGCTTGTCTGTAAAGCTTTTGATTTCTCCATCAATTTTGAATGAGATCCTTGCAGGGTAGAGGATTCTTGGTTGCAGATTACTCTCTTTTAGCTGTTTAAATGTGTCCTGCCATTCCCTTCTGGCCTGCAGAGTTTCTGTTGAAAGATCAGCTGTTAAACGTATGGGCTTTCCCTTGTATGTCACTAGTTGCTTTTCCCTTGCTGCTTTGAGAATTCTATCTTTGTGTTTAATTTGTGTTAACTTCATTAATATGTGTCTTGGTTTGTTTCTTCTCGAATTGATTCTGTATGGTAATCTTTGTGCTTCTTGGACTTGATTGACTATTTCCTTTCCCATGTTGGGGAAATTTTCAACTATAATCTCTTTAAAAATTTTCTCATAGCCTTTCTTTTTTTCTTCTTCTTCTGGAACCCCTATAATTCCAATATTGGTGTGTTTGATATTATCCCAGAGGTCTCTGAGGCTATCCTCTGCTCTTTTCATTCTTTGAGCTAGAGTCTGTTTTTCAGCAGTTACTTCCACCATTTTATCTTCCAGCTCACTTATCTGATCTTCTGTCTCAGATACTCTGCTCTTGGTTCCTTCTACAGTGTTTTTCAGTTCAGCAATTGAGTCGTTTGTCTCTGTTAGTTTTTTTGTAAGTTCTTGTATTTCTTTATTCAGTGTGTTAGTTGTGTCTTACAATTTCTCTAAAATTCTGTTTTCAGTGTCTTTGATCATCTTTACTATCATTCTTCTGAAATCACTTTCAGAAAGTTTGTCCAAATTCTCTTCATTGATTTGATCTTGTGTGTTTGTGGATTGTTCCTTCACTTGTGTGGTATTTCTCTGCTGTTTCATTGTTATTATTAATTTTTTAACTGGCTCTTTTTGGGGTTTTGTTTTCCCAGACTTTGAGTTACGTCTATTGGTGTTTGTTGTTTGGATGGGGCTTCTTAATCTGGGTGATGCTGGTGATTGGGTGATGTCAGGACTTGTATACAAGTTGGCGTTCTCACTTGTATACTGCTCTTTAGTGTTAGGCGTTCTCTAGTATTGTAGAGTTTTGGAGTCAGTGCTCCCTCCCTAAAGCCCCGGGGCTTGTTGCCTGACCAGGGAATGAAGATTTCACGGCTGGTTTGTTATGGCATTAAATGATATTAAAACATATATATGCAAATGAGAAACAGAGGTATACCTTTGACAAATGGTAATTTAAAAATTATTCAAATACTATCTAGCGTATTGAATTATACACATAAACATATACAGCTGTAACATAACCCAAGCATTCCAACCAAAAATACAGTACAATACGTTAGTACAGTGAATAGAGAAAACCAAGAATGATATCCACCAGTTAATAACCAAACTGAGTAGAGCACCAATTGGAGAATAATGCTAGAGCAGGGTCCCTGTTGGGGATAAGACAATGAGGACAGAACAGACTAAGAAATATGGTGGGGAAAGGGAAAAATAAAAAGGGAGGATAGAAGAGAAATATAGAATAATATTTCAAAGTTAAATATAGGAAGATAAGGATTTGTATGTATTAGAATTTAGTGCTATAGGAAAGGAGCTTCAGAGAAAGCAAAGAATTATAGAGGAGGTAGTAGTACAAATGAAAAATTTTTAAAAATTAAAAGAGCTAATTATATAGAAAAATATAGGAAAACAAAGCAAAAATAATAAAACCAAACAAAACCCCCACAGAACTTTTAAAAGGCCAATTGGGAACCAGAAGTTTATACCAAAAGAAAATGTGTGGTTTAAAAGAAAAAAGAAAAAAAAATTATGTAAACTTGAATATATTCAGTCGTACTGATAAGGTTAGTAGCTTCAATAGAATTCAGTGAAGGAAATGAACACACCCACTCACACACACACCCAAAAAAACCAAAAAACAAAACAAAAAAAAAGCGAGGGGTGCACTGAGTGGGTTTGGAAAAAAGAGAAAAAAAAAATTGAAACAAAGTAACACGATACAAAAAATGAAATTTTAAAGTTCAGCAGTAACTCCAGCTTCAGACAAAAAGTGAAAATAGTGTTTATGTTCTTCTGTCTCTTGCTGACTATTCAGGAATTATCAGTCTTTTTCTTGCCTCTGGCAGTGGTTGGATCTGAGGACCTCTTTAACTGCTTGTTTATTTCGGCCTATTCCAGAACTAAAAGGCCCACCCAGGCTGACCCTGGGAGTTTCTTAATCCAAATCCCTTTTCTTGCTGGGTGGAGCTAAATTCCCTCCCTGTAGCTTGACCAGCAACCCTGCAGTTTGACCAGCAGCCAAACTACAGTAGGGAAAATGGCGTCTGTCTCACACAGGATTTATTCCCACACACTCTATGGGAAGCACTTCCGCAGTGACCCCAACCCTGCTGTAGGCCACCGTCGACCCCCGCCACCGTGGGAGATGTCAGGTTACTCAGAGGTGAGTCTGGTTCAGTCTCATGCAGGATCGCTATTCCCCTCTCCCGGATCACAGTGCACACAGACTTTCCAGTCCTCGGCGACTCTGTGATCGGGTTAATGGTAACCTCCTCCAAAGGAAACTGAGTGCCATCCTTCCGAGGCCTGCTCAAGGGCACTTCTAGCTCAGGGGGGCACGTGGACCCTCCAAAGCAGGTCTGGCTCAGTCCCTTGTGGGTGTCACTGCTCCTTTCCCGGGTCTTGATCTGCAATAGGCTTTGCGCCTTTGGCCCGCCCAGCCTCTCTGGCGGGTGTGAGGTTTGACTTTTAAAAGTGCGATTGCGCCCCTCCTACCGTCTTGATGCGGCTTCTCCTTTGTTCTTCGATGTGGGGTATCCTCTCTGTGATCAGATCCAACCTCCTTTCGTCGATGGTTTCCCAGGAACTCGTCGCAATTCAGGCGATTTTGCAGGAGAGATGAGTGCACGTCCTTCTACGCCACCATCTTAGCTCCACCCTCCCAAAGTTCTTGTCTATATCTTCTGTGTCAGCTTACTTTGTGGTCACTCGACACTGAGTGGAGATTGAAAGTCCAGCTTTGTGCAAAAGAACTTGACACCTGGTCCAGCCCTGGGCTCCCTTTTCTCTATCTTTTCCAGCATGTAACTGCAGTTGTTTGATGTGTCGCTCTGTTCATGTTCCTCTGACAGTGACCTCAGGGGCTCTGGCCTGTGGACTGTGTGCAGTGCTGCTTGCCTTTCATACAGCACTGTCCTGAGGACATTTTACTGTCCTGTCATCTCAAGCAAGCCTGTAAGGCCTGTAGACGCAAATTTATACAGGAGTTTGAGTTGCTTTCAAGCAGATGGGTGAATGTGTGTGTCAAGTTTGTTTTTACTGAAAGCAGATATGCTTGAGGCTGTGTTTGCACAGTGGCCTTAGAGCTTCTCAATTACACATAAGTTAACAGAAAAGTCGTGACCTGCTGGAGATTTCACTGCATACAGGGAAGAAAAGAGACTAGAAAAGTGTCTAAAGGGGTAGAGGGACTCTTAAACTAAAGCCATTTAATGAGAACTATAATGCTTGCGCTGACTTCATTTTTATCATTAAGTGAGCATTTTCTTATATTAGCTTCAAACATTTTTCAGGGGTAAAATAATATAGTAATGATATCGACCAGGATTCTTGGCCTTCTGCAATCAATAAAAATTCACTAGAGATCAGACAAGAAATTCAGGTGAGGTTTTATTACAGCTCTTTAACTGTCAGTGCTGGCTGTGGTTCTTTAGCTCACTCCCTGAGGTGGTGGGGAAAGGACCTGAAGGGTGAGGGGATTAAGGGGTTGGGGAGAGAGCACTTTCCTTATATGAGGTGAGGACAGGAGTGGGTCTAAGCATTGGGCTGGAGGAGTGACTTAGGCGGTTTGACCACCTATTTGTGGTGTTGAGTGCAGGCGAGGCATGCACAATACCCTGCTTTTTATCACTACGCCAGTATTTTTGCTCCTGGTTCTTCAAAAATGACAGTTGGTTTTTTGTCTTTGCATCTTTTGGTTCAGAATTTGCCCCACATGCACATGCACACAGTTATTTTTGTGTGTTGGTTAAGTCATTTCAGTCGTGTCCAACTCTTTGCCACCCCATGGACCATGGCCCACCAGACTCCTCTGTCCATGGGATTCTCCAGGCAAGAATACTGGTGTGGGTTGTCATTTCCTTCTCCAGGGAATCTTCTCAGTTGCTTATGTCTCCTGCTTTAGCAAGTGGAGTCCTTACCACTAGCGCCACCTGGTAAGCTCAATGTAGTTTGATTCCAGGCTCCTCTGTCCATGGAATTCTCCAGGCAAGAATACTGGGATGGGTAACCATTCCTTTCTCCAGGAATCATCCAAACCCAGTGATAGAATCCCATTTTCCTGCCCTGCAGGCAGATTCTTTACCATCTGAGCCACCAGAGAAGCCTAGTCCCATATAATTTCTTTGTATTTTGTTGCTGGAGGAGAGCTGTGTCCAGGTGCAAGATTTGTACACAGCAACAAAGGATACCAGCCCAGGCCTATCTAGTAATGCTCAATGATGTAGAACACTAAATGTTTTTATCCCCTTCTCACTGTTTGAGCAGAACCAAAATTATTTCTCAAAGAAAATATTTTGGAAAAATGATTCAAGAACGCTGGACTTCATTTTATCATTAAGTGAGCATTTTCTTATATTAGCTTCAAACATTTTTCAGGGGTAAAATAATATAGTAATGATATCGACCAGGATTCTTGGCCTTCTGCAATCAATAAAAATTCACTAGAGATCAGACAAGAAATTCAGGTGAGGTTTTATTACAGCTCTTTAACTGTCAGTGCTGGCTGTGGTTCTTTAGCTCACTCCCTGAGGTGGTGGGGAAAGGACCTGAAGGGTGAGGGGATTAAGGGGTTGGGGAGAGAGCACTTTCCTTATATGAGGTGAGGACAGGAGTGGGTCTAAGCATTGGGCTGGAGGAGTGACTTAGGCGGTTTGACCACCTATTTGCGGTGTTGAGTGCAGGCGAGGCATGCACAATACCCTGCTTTTTATCACTACGCCAGTATTTTTGCTCCTGGTTCTTCAAAAATGACAGTTGGTTTTTTGTCTTTGCATCTTTTGGTTCAGAATTTGCCCCACATGCACATGCACACAGTTATTTTTGTGTGTTGGTTAAGTCATTTCAGTCGTGTCCAACTCTTTGCCACCCCATGGACCATGGCCCACCAGACTCCTCTGTCCATGGGATTCTCCAGGCAAGAATACTGGTGTGGGTTGTCATTTCCTTCTCCAGGGAATCTTCTCAGTTGCTTATGTCTCCTGCTTTAGCAAGTGGAGTCCTTACCACTAGCGCCACCTGGTAAGCTCAATGTAGTTTGATTCCAGGCTCCTCTGTCCATGGAATTCTCCAGGCAAGAATACTGGGATGGGTAACCATTCCTTTCTCCAGGAATCATCCAAACCCAGTGATAGAATCCCATTTTCCTGCCCTGCAGGCAGATTCTTTACCATCTGAGCCACCAGAGAAGCCTAGTCCCATATAATTTCTTTGTATTTTGTTGCTGGAGGAGAGCTGTGTCCAGGTGCAAGATTTGTACAACAGCAACAAAGGATCCCAGCCCAGGCCTATCTAGTAATGCTCAATGATGTAGAACACTAAATGTTTTTATCCCCTTCTCACTGTTTGAGCAGAACCAAAATTATTTCTCAAAGAAAATATTTTGGAAAAATGATTCAAGAAGTCTTTAAAATTTCATATTGCTTGATCCACTAGGAATAGTTATAGTAGAATAATTAGATGTGCAGAATAACAAATAAGAATATTTTCTAAATGTTATTAATAATATGAGGAAATTATATATAACTCAGAGTCCCAAAATATGGGACTCTTAAGAAGTTAGGATGTTTCCATTGGGTGAAATATTACACAGCCACTAAGATCACACTTTGGCAGACTATAGCACAACTTATAGATATGCTCATAATAAAATGTTTATGGGTAAAAATCAGGGTCTATAGCCATCTATTTGTACAAAATTTTTGAAAGTATAATTAGAACATTGCCAGAAATGGGAAGAATAGGAAGAAATTGAGCTTCCCTGGTGGTCCAGTGGTTAGAAATTCCCCTACCAATGCAAGGGATACAGGTCCAATCCCTGCTCCAGGAAGATCCTGCATGCTACAAGGCAGCTAAGCCTGTGTGCCACAGCTACTGAAGTCCCATGCACCTAGAACTCATGTTCTACCACAAGAGAAACTGTCACAATGAGAAGTCTGCACACAGCAATGAAAAGTAGATGCAGCTTGCTGCAACCAGAGAAAGCCAGCCCACAGCAAAGAATACCCAGAGCAGCCAAAAAATAAATAAATAAAATAATTAATTAAATAATCTTAAAGACAAGAATAGGCAGAAACTGAATTAGTAATGTGTTAGACTAATGATCAGGAAAAATTCAACACTGAAATTCCTGGACAAAACTATTCATACTTCCTTATAGGCTATTAAAGAAAGAAAGTATCACTCTTTCATCCAAACTATAATACCATCAGTAACAATCAACACAGTTCTTGAGATGCTAACCAGCTGTGTTTTCTCTTTCAGTGAGGACTTAGGAGTGTGTTTGGAGGTTTTAGCAGGGGAGCGCAGCTACTCATATATCCTTGACCAGAAACCAGTCCTCCTCTATTGGGGACAGTCATCATCTTCAACTGGGGCAAATTTTCCTAAACACTATTCAACCTACTGGTTCCTGTCTTCAGTGGAAATTTCTTTTACATTATTTTTCAAGAAGTGCCTGTCTCCATTCTTCACCTCTTGTCTCCAAGAAGTTTCTTAATGCAGGAGGTATGGGAATCTGTTCTGACTTTTCAAACCTTAGGACTATCCTCTTCTTCTGGACCAATTTAGTAGTACAAAGATTTGGCAAGTGCCTTGAAATTACAACTTTTAAATTATTTTAGGCCAAACCAACTCTTAGGAAGGGCATCCTTCCTAACCCTCTTAAGTGAGATATTCAGTACAAGGTCAAATTAATAATATGGAAAAACTCATCTAAGAAGTTAGGATGTTTCCATTGGGTGAAATATTACACAGCCACTAAGATCACACTTTGGCAGAATATAGCACAACTTATAGATATGCTCATAATAAAATGTTTATGGGTAAAAATCAGGGTCTATAGCCATCTATTTGTACAAAATTTTTGAAAGTATAATTAGAACATTGCCAGAAATGGGAAGAATAGGAAGAAATTGAGCTTCCCTGGTGGTCCAGTGGTTAGAAATTCCCCTACCAATGCAAGGGATACAGGTCCAATCCCTGCTCCAGGAAGATCCTGCATGCTACAAGGCAGCTAAGCCTGTGTGCCACAGCTACTGAAGTCCCATGCACCTAGAACTCATGTTCTACCACAAGAGAAACTGTCACAATGAGAAGTCTGCACACAGCAATGAAAAGTAGATGCAGCTTGCTGCAACCAGAGAA